>JAUCMX010000010.1:9323759-9486259 GCA_033459395.1 Hemibagrus guttatus | reverse complement strand
AGGATAGTTGATTGTCCATGGTTACCCCAAGGTTGCGAGCAGTGGCTGAAGGGGAGATCATCGAGTTGCTCAGAGATATCACGAGGTCTTGGGCTGGGGATGGATCACCTGGGATGATCAGCAGCTCAGTTTTGAGTTTCAGCTGATGAGCAGTCATCCACGATGAAATGTCCACCAGACATGCTGAGATCCGAGCAGAAGCCGTGGTATCTGAGGGAGGGAAGGAGAAGATAAGTTGGGTGTCATCGGCATAGCAGTGGTATGAAAATCCATGTGAGGATATAACTTTGCCAAGAGAGTGAGTATAGAGGGAGAAAAGGAGAGGACCAAGTACTGAGCCTTGCGGGACACCAGTAGAGAGTCTGCGTGGAGCAGATGTCAATCCCTTCCATGTTACCTGATATGAGCGACCATCCAGGTAGGAAGCAAACCATTCCCATGCTGTTCCACAAATTCCAAGACTCCTGAGGGTGGACAAGAGAGTCTTGTGGTTTACTGTGTCAAATGCTGCAGACAGGTCGAGGAGGATGAGGACCGATGACAGTTTGGCTGATCTAGCAGCATGTAGTTTCTCAGTGACTGCCAAAAGGGCAGTCTCTGTGGAATGTGCTGCTTTGAAGCCAGACTGGTTGGGGTCATGGAGGTTATTCTGCATGAGATAGTCAGACAGCTGATTACAAACAACGCGTTCAAGAATTTTTGAAAGGAATGAGAGAAGTGATACCGGTCTGTAGTTGCTGATGTCTGAGGGATCCAGAGCAGGTTTCTTCAGGATGGGGATGACCCTGGCTTTCTTAAAGACAGTTGGAACATTACCAGACGTTAAGGATCCATTGATGACTGTGGTGATGAAGGGTAGGAAGTCAGGTGAGATGGTCTGGAGCATAACTGAAGGGATTGGATCCAGTGGGCAGGTGGTAGGATTGCAGGACCGAGTGATTTGCAAAACCTCTTCTGATGCTACAGTTGAGAGCTGTGTCAGTGAAGGAGTAGCAGAGTGCTGACTGTGTGATGTAGGTGAAGTTGGGAGAGATGTGAAGGTCTGGCAGATCCTCTCAATCTTCTCTGAGTAAAAAGTGGCGAAATCTTCGGCGGTCAGGGAGGATGGAGAAGGTGGAGCCGGAGGGTTGAGTAGTGACGAGAAGATGTTGTGGAGCTTTGGCAGAAGTTTCAAGCTTTTCCTTGTAGAAGGAGGTCTTGGCAGAAGTCACGTCCAAGGAGAATTTGGACAGGAGCGTGCGATAAGAGATGAGGTCTGTGTCAAGTTTAGATTTCTTCCACTTCCTCGCTGCTGATCGTAGTTCTCTCCGATTGTCGCGAAGCACGTCTGACAGCCAAGGAGCAGTAGAAGAATTCTTCTTGCATATAGTGGACAAAGGGCAGAGAAGGTCCATGGTTGAGTGTCAGTAGCTGAGTCCAGGGGAAGGGAGGAGAAGGATTCATGGTCAGGAAGAGATGAAAGAGTGCAGGAAGCTATAGAGGAAGGAGAGATAGAGTGGAGGTTTCGGCAGGTGAGAGAGAGGTGCTGGGAGTTACGTTTAGGCAGGACAGGGAGAGTGATAGTGAAGGATACCAGGTGATGATCGGAGATATGAAGTGGGGTAACAGTCATGTCTGTAGCTGGAGAAGAATGAGTGAAGACTAGATCCAGGACGTTTCCTTCCTTGTGTGTGGGAGGGCAGCTGTTGAAGGACAAGGAGAATGAATTCAGAAGAGCCAGAAGGCCAGAAGAGTGAAGCTTGTCAGATGGAAGGTTGAAATCTCCAAGAACTGTCAGAGGGGTGCTGTCAGAAGGGAAGACACTGAGGAGTGTGTCCATTTCATCCTAGAAGTTACCTAGGGGACCAGGGGGGCGGTAGATGACAATGATGAAGAGGTTGATTGGAGAGGTAACTAAAACTGCATGGAATTCAAAAGAAGAGATGGTTAGATGAGACAAGGGGAGAGGTGAGGAACACCATCTCTGTGACAACAGCAGACCTGTACCACCACCCCTGCCTGATTCTCGTGGTGAGTGAGAGAAAGTGTAGGCAGAGGATAGAGCAGCCAGTGTAGCAGTGTTCTGTGGTGATATCCAGGTCTCAGTTAGTGCAAGAAAATTAAAGGAATAGTGGGAGGCTAAAGCTGAGATGAAGTCAGCCTTCCTTACAGCAGACTGGCAGTTCCAGAGCCCACCTACCACCACTGTTTGAGACTGAGACAACAGGCGAGGGTAGATGAGGTTGCTGGAAACATGACCTCTGCTTCGTGGATGAGAATGCCTGCGCCTGTAAGAGGTAACAACAGAAATCGGTTTGAGGCACATGTCTGTGGTCTTGTCAAAGTGTGAAAAGTGAGATTAAGGATGCAAGAGAGCAAGAAGGGATGACAATATACTTACTATTTAAGTGAGTAACAGGTATTGACAAGGCCAACTGCAAACCAGAACCTTCAATATAAATTAGTTAGCCCTGCCCACGATTCACACCTTAAGGGAGACCGAAACTATTCTTGATTAATCACCCGAGACAACTAAGAAGCAAAGATCAACAAGCTATACAATAACAGTTCAAATAACAACTCTAGAACCAACCACGTTAAACAAATAGTACACAAAAGTCAGAATCCTACCTTACCAGATGGGAACAGATTCAAATGAAGAGTTAAAGCACACTGAGTAGTGTAGTAGTAAGGATTAGTAGTAGTAGTAGGGATGTGTAGTAGTAGTAGTAGTCGTAGTAGTAGTCGTAGTAGTAGTAGTAGTAGGGATGTAGTAGCTTAGTGGTTAAGGTGTTGGACTACTGATTGGAAGTTTGTGAGTTTGTGAGTTTAAATCCCAGGTCCACCAAGTTGCTACTGCTGGGTCCTTGAGCCCATAACCCTCAATTGCTCACAAAATCATTGTAAACCACAAAATCATTGTAAAATTAATACAACCCATCTCATGTGACTATTGGGCTGTTTGACAGGTAATTTGAATTGAATAACTCATTCATCAATACAATACAACCAATAAGCAAATACATTTGAACATATCACAGTGTATACCCAAGACTCATCCTTGCTTCGCTTACTATTCTCACCTAGATACTAACTTGTACCTAAGAGCTGTTGTTGTAATCATAAAGATTGTCCTGTGCTCATCCAAGGACGCACCAAGTATTTGTTTTTACTCATCTACACCAGTGTTATCGTCTGGTTCTTATCATTGGAGGTTTTCCTCTCACCACTATTGCCTCTGGCTTGCTCATTAGAGACCTAAATCTAAATATGGATTTATGTAAAGCTAATTTCTGACTAATGTCTTTAGTTAAAAGTGATACAAATTGCTATACAAATACAACAGATCTGATTAAAAAAAAGATGTCATCTCATAATGTCAACTAATGTGTGTGTGTGTGGGGTGGGGTGGGGGGGGGTGTCGATTCCCGCCTCCACATGTGTGTGTGGAGTTTGCATATTCTCCCCGTGCCTCAGGGGTTCCCCCTTTTGCTGCCAAAACAGCCCTGACCTGACAAGGCATGGACTCCACTAGATCCCTGAAGGTGTGCTGTGGTATCTGGCACCAAGATGTTAGCAGCAAATCCTTTAGGTCCTGTAAATTGTGAGGTGAGGCCTTCATGGATTGGACTTGTTTATCCCACAGATGCTCGATTGGATTGAGAGAGTGAGATGTGTTCCCCAGGTAAGCAATGCACATGTTTCCTTTTACCCATCCATGTGATGTAAAAGAAAACGTGATTAATCAGACTAGGCCACCTTCTTCCATTACTCCGTGAACCAGTTCTGATGCTCACCTGGCCATTTTTGGCATTTTCAGCAGTGCACAGGGGTCAGCATGGGCACCCTGACTATTATTACAACCCTTTATATGGTCTTATATGCTGCACTCTGATCTGCCTAGCACATGTATATATACACAGATACTGTTGCAGAAACGATAAAACTCTATTTGACAAATTCAGTGCTTCATTTTTCCACATCTTCAGCTGTCCAAGGCTATGCAGCCCCATATGCAACAAACTTTTTAATCCCTCTGTGTATTCTGACAACGTTCTATCAGAACCAGCGTTAACTTCTTCAGCAATTTGAGCAACAGTAGCTCGTCTGTTGGATCGGATCACATGGGCCAGCCTTCGCTCCCCACGTGCATCAATGAGCCTTGGTCGTCCATGACCCTGTCACCACTGTTCCTTCCTTGGACCACTTTTGATAAATACTGACCACTGCAGACCGGGAACACCCCACAATAGCTGCAGTTTTGGAGATGCTCTGATCCAGTCATCTAGCCATCATAATTTGGCCCTTGTCAAATTCGCTCAAATCCTTACGCTTGCCCAATTTTCCTGCTTCTAACACATCAACTTCGAGGCCAAAATATTCACTTGCTGCCTAATATATCCCACCCACTAACAGGTGCCATGATGAGGAGATAATCAGTGTTATTCACTTCACCTGTCATTGCTTATAATGTTATGCCTGATCAGAGTATATATGAGGTTTAATAGTTGTTAAGGTTAGTTAAAGCTCATTTTGGAATAGATTGTTCTGAAAAACAAGAACAGACCTGACTGGAAAAGAATAATGCACACTGCTTACAGGCTGAGTTGTTATTCCTACTTAAATGCAGAGATTTTTATATGGAGATTTATGGTGAGGCCATGGTTTATACTATGGTTTATGTAACTATTTTTAGGAATAGTTCATAGCCTGTTCATAGCTTTTTGAACCACTGAACAAATTCTGAACCAAATGTTTAATGAGTATTATAGCTCATAGCCCTGAGATGACATCTGAGTGAAACGGTACATTCCTCACTCACATTATTTGTTCTTCGCTGTCAAATGACTTTTTTTTTTTATTATTATTATTATTATTATTGTTATTACCACCACTACATTTTATACTATAAATGACATCCACAAAAATGAAACATTTCTTTTCATCCACTCGCTTGTATTGCGTTGCTTGAAATGTTTCCAATTAATTAAAAAATAATCCAAGCTCTTTGACGGTGAATACACACTGTAAAATATGATTGGCTTAGAGCAAAAGTGACAGGAGGTCTTGCCAATCAACGCTATCAAGTAGGCGGGACATCCGTCTGTTTCTGTCGGTTAGCGGAAGCTGGTACCGGAACCAACCGCCTTAACCTCGCGCTGTGGAGGTTTCTATGGTTAGGTTGAAGACGGGTTTACAACAGGGAGATACAAACAACAACAGAGATTAAGCTTAAAAAAACACCACCACGGAGCATAAAGAAGCGACGAAATGCCGCACAATTTCCGACCCGGGGATCTCGTTTTCGCTAAAATGAAGGGCTACCCACACTGGCCGGCTCGGGTAAGCGAACACAAACGAAGTGGACATTTTAGGTTTTGGGGCGCTTTTAGAGCTTTCGCCCACCTGTATTCCGGGTCACACCGCCTCCCGCGTCACGATTGGCTCATGATATCCCGCTTTCCGCGCGAGGATTCGCTCTTCGCTAATACTTTAAAACTATTAGCTGATTGGCCAGTGTGTGCAGAACTATCAACCAATCATAAGGCTAGAGGCGGAGCTTGTCGCATACGGGTGGGAAAAGTATAGTCTAAACTGAGTGAACTGACTGGATAGCGTTAGCATTCTTCTGCACACACCCCCAGCTACACCCCCCCCCCCCCCCCCCAGTTATGGCCTTATCCGTAGGATATGCATGTTTTACTGTGCAAAAAAAAAATGTTGTGTAGCGTAGTTAAAGATGTGTTAAGCACTGATGTTTCGTGTAGTGGCAGCCTGTAGATAAACATAAGTATCAGGCCAACTAGCTAGCTCAGCTGTATAAAAACTCAGAAGGTTCATCGATTGCAATGTAAATAAGCCTGATGTGGAGACAGCCGAGAGGACGTTATATAAGGCTTCACAGCGTGTTGAGAGACTCTGTTTTAATAATAATAATAATAATAATAATAATAATAATAATAATAATAATAATAAACTCCCCTCCAAAATCATTGAATTCAGGTGTTGTTTTTCAGGGGTTGGGCTTGGCCCCGTAGTTGAAGGGAACTCTTAATTCTTCAGCATACTGAAACATTTTGGACAATTGCATGCTCCCAACTTTGTGGGAACAGTTTGGGGATGCTCCCTTCCTGTTGCAACATGACTGCACACCAGTGCACAAAGCAAGCTGCATAAAGACATGGATGAGAGAGTTTGGTGTGGAGGAACTTCACAGAGCCCTGACCTCAACCTGATAGAACACCTTTGGGATGAATTAGAGTGGAGACTGCAGGCCAGACCTTCTCATCCAGCATCAGTGCCTGACCTCACAAATGTGCTTATAGAGGAAGGGTCAAAAATTCCTATAAACACACTCCTAAACCTTGTGGAAAGCCTTCACAGAAGAGTTGAAGCTGTTATAGCTGCAAAGGGTGGGCCAATTCCAAATTACATTCATGTACATGTAAAGGCAGACATCCCAGTTTTGGAATGGCTCGCAGTCTCTGCTCTGATTCATCCCAAAGGTGTTCTATCAGGTTGAGGTCAGGATTCTGTGCAGGCCAGTCAAGTTCCTCCACACCAAACTCGCACATCCATCCAGTCTTTATGGACCTTGCTTTGTACACTGGTGCGGAGTCATGTTGGAACAGGAAGGGGTCATCCCCAAACTGTTCCCACACAGTTGGGAGCATGAAATTGTCCAAAATGTCTTGGCATACCGAAGCACTAAGAGTTCCTTTCACCCGAACTAAGGGGCCAAGCCCAACCCCTGAAAAACAACACCTGAATTCAATGATTTGGAGGGGTGTCCCAAAACTTTTGACAATATAGTGTATCTTGCTTCTTGCTTGATTCATTTGTCATATCAGCTAGAGAATTCACTCATAACATTGTTTCCAAGACACTTCTGTTGCTCTTCTTTTTCACGCAACATAACAATAGACCTTTTGATAAATTAGAAATCCCTCTTGACTTGTGTAACTGATTTGTGTCTTTTAAATCATAAATGGCAATTACAGTTCTTAAAATATTCTCTGATTTGTCTTGCATTTTCATTCATTAATTTACATTCAGTAGCTGCTTCATCCTGGTCACTATGCCATGAGGAAATACAGAGCTGAGCAACAACAGAAGACCACATCAAGTTTGGGAAAAAATGAGAATGGGATCTAATTTAATCGTCAACTGTCTAGTTTTGATAAGTCTGTGCCCCTAATAGCCTCAGATTCTTGTTCTTGGCTGACTGGAGTTCAATCTTATGTGATCTTCTGTTGTAGTCCATCCACCTGAAATGGTGGGCTTTTTGAAATGCTTTTCTGTTCACCACAGGAATAAAGAGTGGCTATTAGATTTACTGCAGTCTTATTTTATTGAACAAATCTGGCTATTCTTCTCTGATCTCTCTCTTCAACATGCCCATGAAGCTGCTGCTCACTGAATGTTTTGTTTGTTTTTTTGCACCATTCTGAGTGCCTAATAACGTGGATGCTGAGTATGTATTTGTATACGTTATAATACAATACATATCCTGTTCTGTCTGTTCCAGATTGAAGATGTGGCTGAAGGGGCTGTAAAACCGCCACCTAATAAAATCCCCATCTTTTTCTTTGGCACTCATGAGACGTAAGTATTCTAAGATTCTCAACTGATCATTTGAACAAGTTTTATTGTCATGTACACTATACTGACTAAGGTTTTGGGATACCCCTCCAAATCATTGAATTCAGGTGTTGTTCTTCAGGGGTTGGGCTCGGCCCCTTAGTTTCAGTGAAAGGAACTCTTAATGCTTCAGCCTAGGACATTTTGTGCATCTATGTGGATGTCCCAGTTTTGGAATGGCTCGCAGTCTCAGCTCCAATTAATCCTAAAGGTGTTCTATCAGGTTGAGGTCAGGACTCTGCGCAGGCCAGTCAGGTTCCTCCACATCAAACTCACTCATCCATGTCTTTATGGACCTTGCTTTGTGCACTGGTGCGGAGTCATGTTGGAATAGGAAGGGGTCATCCCCAAACTGATCCCACAATGTTGGGAGCATGAAATTGTCCAAAATGTCTTATGCTGAAACATTAAGAATTCCTTTCATCGGAACTAAGGTGCCAAGCCCAACCCCTGAAAAACAACACAAATTCAATGATTGTGAAGAATGTCCCAAAACTTTTTGCAATATAAGTGTAGTTCATTCTGATATTCTATTAAATCATGGATGTGCACATCTGATACTTTATTGAAATGCTGGATTAGTGTCAGTTCCGTCCCCTTTTACATTCCGTTGTTGGGTTTTAAATAATGAATGTATGTTATGTTCATGGCTCATGCACAGACCAGTAAAACATTTACCTCACACATCTGGTGTCAGCTAACGGTCAATTGTAAAGAACAACAGTCACTGAATCAAAGCAGCTTCACTGAAATCTAGATGCTGGATCATATTTAGATCCCTAATGAGCCAGAGGTGACAGTAGCAAGGAAAAACTCCCAAGGAGACATGAGGGGGAAACCCTGAAAGAACCCGTAAGGATACCTGTTCTCTTCCGAGTGACACTGGTTTAAATATGAAAAATTTAGTGTGTTTAAAAGATGTTGTGTGTAAGCATCAAATGGCACCATTATAATTACAGCAGCAGTTCGTTGGTACAAATCTATGGACTTTATAATCAATAAGCTGGTGTTAGAGTATTAGTTGTGACGCTTACTGAATGCGGATACCGCTTAGTATGTTTGCCATTATAGTTTACAGCTGTAAAAGAGTAATGATTTATAATTCCTAGTGTAATACAGAAGAGGATGGGTTCCCTTATGCGTCTGGTTTCTCAAGTCATCTTAGAGTTTTTCCTCTAACATGCTCATTAGGAATCCAAATATAAATCTATAACCTGATTGCTATAAATCTGATTACCTGCACTGTGTTGAGAATTGTATTTCAAATAAAAATGTTTTTGTAATACATGAATTGAACTTTTATTGACCGAGTTGCAGTCACAGCAGTGATTTGTGTTGATTTGCAGTTACTTTATGCAAACAGTGCACTTCATGATCCTTTGATTATTATTATTGTTATTTTTTTTTCTTGCCTCCAATGTAGAGCCTTCCTTGCACCAAAAGACCTTTTCGCTTATGAGAAGTACCAGGACCGGTATGGGAAGCCGAACAAAAGGAAAGGTTTTAATGAAGGACTGTGGGAAATACAAAACAATCCACATGCGTCGTACACTGCCCCTGCTGTAAGTAGCCCAGTTTTGTGAGAAATTATGTATTTTCTGTTATGTACGTCATTATTCTAGAAAGCACTTTTTGGTGTTTCTAACTTCATTTACACCTCGTTGGATTGTTTCTGGATTGTACTCTTGCAGTTACACACAAAGTGATATGCATCTGTGGTTAGTCATGCAGAAGTCCAAGATCATATTTTTAGCCGTTATGACGTATTTGAAACGATTTTGGTGGTCAGATGTTGTTTGTGACTTTACATATCTCTTTGAACTGCATCTCAGACCAACAGTAATTGGAGTGATGTAATTTAAATCTGTTCAAAATGCAGGCTGGATTTTTACATGAATAATCCCATACATGATCTAATGAGTAATGCGCAGGTGTAAATGAGGTGCATGTATGTAAGGTCAGTTTAACTCACTTGTTACTAGTCACTCATTGTTTGTCATTTTTTATATTCAGTAAAATTCAGTAATCCTTTCGCGCAAGCTCACTCACTTACTCAGCCTAGTCAGGTTCAAGGGTCACATTTCTCTACAAAAATCAAGAAATAGCAACCTGAGAAATAATTTACTTGATCCTGTTCAAAGGGTCTAGCACAAAGAGGGCAATATTCAGCATATCAAAACATCTTTCTTAATTAATAAATTAACCAAACTGCCCGATGCTTAGCCTGCCAGCTCGTCTGAGAGTGAGGACAACGAAGCTGCAGCAGGAAGTGATGCACAAGATGATGACCAGGTGGCGGTAGCAAGGAAAGCCGAATCAGGAAGTGAGGAATCTGACTCTGGAAGTGAAGATCAAGGCAGAGGAGCAGTGAAACGGAAAGCTCCAGCAGCTAAGGTAGCCTACTCTAGTACCTTCTGTGTTTATTTAGGTGTATGGAGTTCTCTTAAAAATCTTACAGATTTAATGAATTTGGATACAAAGATGTATTTTCTTTCTCATCTGTGACTCTTAACATATTGCATCACAGTTCTTCGCCCAAAAGTGCTGTAAATATTTACATTTCCTTCAGTCTTATCTGAGAAGAAAACACTATTCCTTCTAAGTGTTAGTGGTTATAATCAGACAATCTCTGAAAATTGTAGCTTGCTGACTGAGAATGATTTACATTGTTAGTTCTTGTACATGTCATTTGAGACACACTGCTTTTTATTTATTAATTTTTTTATTCTTTTTCTGTAGCGGCCGCCAGCGAAGAGAGGGCGAGCATCATCCAGCGAGCGAAATGAAGAGAGTGGCTCTCCCTCGGATCCAGAGCCGTCCCCCAGCTCTGAATCAGACTCTGGCAAAAACAGCGACCAGGTATCTCCCTGTCTAAACCAGGGTTCGACCATTTCAGTTCTGCACACTAAAGCAGATCTATATGCTCTCCATCAACCATTCAGCAAACGTTACTGTTGTGGCTATTTTATTTGTGCAAAAACGAATGTCATCATCATTTTTCTTCCGCTTATCCGGAGCCGGGTCGCGGGGGCAGCAGTCTAAGCAGGTATACCCAGACTTCCCTCTTCCTAGACACTTCCTCCAGCTCTTACAGAGGGATCCCGAGGCGTTCCAAGGTCAGCCGAGAGAAATAGTCTCTCCAGCGTGTCCTGGGTCTTCCCCGGGGTCTCTTTCCAATGGGGCATGCCCGGAACACCTCCCCAGGGAGACGTCCAGGAGGCATCCCAAACAGATGCCCGAGCCACCTCAACTGGCCCCTCTCGATGTAGAGGAGCAGCAGCTCTACTCCGAGCACCTCCCGGGTGACAGAGCACCTTACCCTATCTCTATGGGAGTGCCCCGCCACCCTACGGAGGAAACTCGTTTCAGTCACTTGTATCCGGGATCTTGTCCTTTTGGTCATGACCATAGCTGAGATTAGGAACGTAGATTGACTGGTAAATCGAGAGCTTCGCCTTCCGGCTCGTTTCCTTCTTCACCACAACAGACCGGTACATAGACCGCGTTACTGCAGCCACTGCACCGATCCATCTGTCAATCTCACGATCCATCCTTCCCTCACTCGTAAACAAGACCCCGAGATACTTAAACTCCTCCACTTGAGGAAGGAGCTCCCCTCCAACCTGGAGGGTGCAAGCCACCTTTTTCCAGTCAAGAACCATGGCCTCAGATTTGGAGGTGCTGACCCTCATCCCAGCCACTTCACACTCAGCTGCAAAATGCCCCAGTGCATGCTGTAAGTCCTGGCTTGAAGGAGCCAACAGGACAAGATCATCTGCAAAAAGCAGTCGATGAAATCCTGTGGTCCCCAAACTGGACTCCCTCCAACCCCTGGCAGCGCCTAGAAATTCTATCCATAAAAGTAATGAACAGAACCGGTGACAAAGGACAGCCCTGCCGGAGTCCAACATGCACTGGAAACAGATCTGACTTACAGCTGGCAATGCGAACCAAGCTCCTGCTCCGGTCATACAGAGACCGAACAGCCCTTAACAGAGGGCCATGGACCCCATACTCCCAGAGCACCTCCCACAGAATGCCACGAGGGTCACGGTCGAATGCCTTCTTCAAGTCCACAAAACACATGTGGTTGGGCTGACTGGTTGGGCAAACTCCCACGAGCCCTCAAGCACCCTGTGGAGAGTATAGAGCTGGTCCAGTGTTCCACAACTAGGACGAAAACCGCATTGTTCCTCTTGTATCCGAGGTTTGACTAACGGTCGGACTCTCCTCTCCAATACTCTGGAATAGACTTTTTCCTGAGAGGCTGAGGAGTGTGATTCCCCCTTTAGTTGGAACACACTCTCTGGTCCCCCTTCTTAAAAAGAGGGACCACCACCCCGGTCGCCCAGTCCAGAGGCACTGTCTCTGACCATCACGCTATGTTGCAGAGACGTGTCAGCCAAGACAGCCCCACAACATCCAGAGACTTAAGGTATTCAGGGCGATTCTCATCCACCCCCGGTGCCTTGCCACTGAGGAGCTGCTGAACTACCTCAGTGACCTCAGCTTGGGTGATGGATGAATCTACCTCTGAGTCCTCAGTGTCTGGTTCATCTATGGAAGGCATGTCAGTGGGATTGAGGAGATCCTTGAAGTATTCCTTCCACCGTCTGACAGTATCCCCAGTCGAGGCCAGCAACTCTCCACCTCCACTGTAAACAGTGTTGGCAGAGAGCTGCTTACCCCTTCTGAGGTGCCGAACGGTCTGCCAGAATTTCCCCGAGGCCGTCCGATAGTCTTCTCCATGAACTCGCATAACTCCTCCCAGACCTGAGTTTTTGCTTCCGAAACCACCCGGGCTGCAGCTCACTTGGCCTGCCAGTATGCCTCAGCTGCCTCCGGGGTCCCCTGAGCCAACCAGGCTCGATAGGACTCCGTCTTCAACTTGATGGCATCCCTTACTTCCAATGTCCACCACTGGGTTTGGGGATTGCTGCTGCGACTGGCACCAGAGACCTTACGGCCACAGCTCCGGATGGCTGTGTCAACATTTGGAGGAGGAGAACATGGTCCACTCAGACTCAATGTCCCCAACCTCCCTCGGGATCTGGTTGAAACTCTCCCGGAGGTGGGAGTTGAAGACCCCCCTTACAGAGGGATCAGCAAGACGTTCCCAACAGACCCTCACAATACGTTTGGGTCTGCGAAGTCTGTCCGGCACCCTCCTCCGTAAGCGCATCCAACTCACCACCAGACGGTGATCGGTTGACCGCTCCGCCCCCTCTTCACCCGAGTGTCCAAGACATGCGGACAAAGGTCAGATGACACGACCACAAGGTCGATCATCGACCTCTGGCCTAGGGTGTGCTGGTACCACGTGTACTGATGGGCACCCTTATGCTTGAACATGGTGTTCGTTATGGACAAACGGTGACTAGCACAGAAGTTCAACAATAGAACACTGCTCGAGTTCAGATCGGGGGGGCGTTCCTCCCAACAAGCCCACCTCAGCCCACCGCCTCTCACCATGGGGCACTCCAGAGTAGAGAAGGGTCCAACCTCTCTCAAGGAGTTGGGTTCCAGAGCCCAGGCTGTGCGTGGAGACAAGCCTGACTATCTCTAGCCGGTATCGCTCAACCTCCCTCCACAGCTCAGGATCCCCCCCCACCCCCCCAGTGAGGTGACATTCCATGTCCCAAAAGCCAGATTCCTTGTCCAGCGTTTGGGTCATCGGGGCCCCCGCCCATGACTACTACCCAAAACACATTGCACCAGCCCTTATGCTCCTTCCTGCGGGTGGTGGGCCTATGGGAAGGTGGGCCTACGTTACTACTTCGGGCTGTGCCCGGCTGGGTCCCGCAGGCAAAGACTCAGCTACCAGGCGCTTGCCTGCGTGCCCCAACCCCAGGCCTGGCTCCAGGGTGGGGCCCCGGTGACGCCAATCTGGGCGATGTAATGGTCCTTTATGTTTTTAAGGGGGTTTAAACCGGTCTTAGTCTGACCCGCCATCTAGAACCCGTTTGCCTTGGGAGACCCTACCAGGAGCACTGGGCCCCCGACAACATGGCTCCTAGGTTCATTCGGGTACTCAAACCCCTCACAATAAGGTGGCGGTTCAAGGAGGGGCGAATGTATCAAACGAGTGTATCAAACTATATTTTAATTAACAGCCATTCAAACACTACACATTTTTTAAACACTGTCATGTTCAACTACAGCTTCAATGGTCTGCCAACGTGAGGTAAAATTGGCCTCTCTGAGCTGCTGTGTGATGCTGATCTGACTCCATTTTAGCTGATTGGGGATTAAATAGTCTGACTCTCAAAGTACTCTTTCACACAGCATTGGGCAGAACAGAATTTGCTACGCCTCTCAGTTTTTAAGTGATTTCAAAGTTTTAATGGTCCATTAAATCAAAACAATCAAACAAAAAAGATTTTTCCCAGCATAGCCTTGTGCAATCGAGTGTATAACTGCCATCAACTAGTCTGAAGTATTTTCATATTAAAACGTACATTTAGCCAGCTTAACAGCACTGTTTTTCTCGCAGCTGTGACTTTTTGTACTTCAGGACTGAGCATCACTGCTTGTTATATAAGGTTATCTGTGTACTCCTCAGGACTTCACTCCACAGAAAGAGTCAGGTGGCCGGGGAGGTAGGAAGCCTGCAGGCAGAGGGAGGAGGAAGGTGAGTAATGCACCAATCATCACATTCAGAGCTGGGTTATATGATCAAATTCATATTGATGCGTCTATCATATATAATTTTATGTCTTTTACAGAAAGCGTCCTCAGATTCTGAGTCAGACTCAGGATCCCGGTCTGATCATAAGCGGGACAGGAGTGGTTCTGAGGACGTGAAGCCACGGCCAGCCGTCTCTGGATCCGAATCTCAGTCTGGATCCAAGTCAGAGTCTGAATCAGATCCTCCACCCAGGAAAGCTCCACAGGCACGCAAGAAAGGTGAAGCTAGCCCTTGTTGGTGGTTTGTTATACATAATTTAGTTTAGAGCCTCAGTGATGTCCTTCATGGCTAGAGAAGCAACTAAAGCCTCTCCTGTATTTTAATAGAGACTAAACATGAACAATGGCATATTAACTTGTATATGCCTATATATGATTTCAGAAAAACCACCACAAAAGGCACGTGGAAGAAAGCCTAAACCCGCACCAGAAAGAGCACCTTCCTCATCTTCAGGCAGTGACAGGTGGGCAAAGCGTGTTCATACTGAAGATGTTTATTGAAAATGCTTTTGTTGTTTTGCAGAATAGATAATATGTTTGTGAATTGAGTGTAAACTCTATAGGTTTCTATTCAAACCACTTGTTCATAACCTATACAGTGGTAACTATATTTTAGGAAAACAAAAACACATTCTGGGGACCAGACGTCTAAAATGGAATGTCCATTTGGGTTAAAATATACTTGCATTGCTCTCCATTCACGGACTAGCACTTGACCCTGCTTCCATAAACTGAGAATGGTTAGAAATTGTTTGTTTATTTTTATAGTGACAGTGATTCAGACCAAATCAGCGACTGGAAGAAAAGAGACGAGCAGCGGCGGAGGGAGCTAGAGGAACGCAGGAAGAAAGAGGAGGCAGAGGAGCTTCGCCGGTTGAGGGAGAGAGAGAAAGAGGAGGACGATAAAAAGAAGAAGGAAAAGGAGAACAAAGGACGGAAAGAAGAGGACAGTAGTAGCAGCAGCAGCTCGGACGAAGGCGTAGATGACCATCCTCTCAAGAAGTCCAAGAAACCACCACCACCTCCTATCCCTGCGCCTTCAGATTCTGATTCACCACCGCCCACTGAGGCAGGATTAAGCTTAAGATGCATTCTGTTTTCAGGTTCTGAGATATTACAGAAATGTCACTTACTCGATTTTCCTTCTCAGGTAAGAAAAACATCTAAACGTCATGATGGCCAGAAAGGCAGACAAAAGAAAGAGGTAAAAGAGAAAAGGGAGAGGAAGGAGAAGAAGATTCAGCGATCTGAGGAAAAACACAGAGCAAGGTAAGAAATGGAAATATTTGCCTTTTTTGGGCTATTACCCCATTTTCTCCTCAACACATGCCATCTCTCCCACCCTAAGAGTGTAGCTGGTTTTGCTTTCTTGCCTCCCGACAAACATCTGCAATTTTTCATACTGAAATGAATTTTACTGGTTAAGTTGATGCTTTCTGATCTGCCCTTCCTTACAAGTTCTAAGCCCGAGAAGCCAAAACGACGATCTGAGCGTCAACCTGAGAAAAGGGTAGAGAAGAAAAAAGGTACATTTACCCACCTGATCATCGATTGTGAATTTGTGAATGTAGTGTGTGTGTGTATATATAATCCTTTTCTCATACTTGAACATGTTGCATCTCTTCAGAGCCATCTCCAGAAGAGAAACTTCAAAAGCTGCACACAGACATTAAGTTTGCACTGAAGGTGGACAACCCTGTAAGTTTGTGATAACTTACTTGTTAAATACTTAATAGTAATAATTTAAGCTGTTTTGACTTTGAATGGCTCCAAACTCTCCATTTTTACCCTCAGTAGACAGTGATTTACATTTAAGTGTGGGATAAAATAGGGGTGTGCTGTCATTTAATAATAGAAAATAATCAGTGGTGAGGTAATTTGTCAATGCAAAAAAAATTTTTATTAACCAATAAAAAACTCAATGACTAATGTTTTACTAACTGAAGGACAACATGTTAAATGTTTATCCATTTATAGTTACATTTTCAAAACAGGTTATTACTTACATTAAAGCAACTGTAAACAGCTATTCCCGGAGTATCCTCTATTTTCTTTTCTAAAGAAAAATGCACCTTGCAGGTTACAGAGAAATCTTCTTTTTTTTTTTTTTTCCTCTGAGGACTTTCTACTGTATGAAAACCTAATTAGTTACAGCTTCACCTGACTGTTAAAGCTGTATGTACAAAGCACTGACACTGGAGTCTCCTTCTAAAAAAAGCTAAATAAATATTGGTCCTTATGAAAGACTTATATGGAGTCCTGTGTAAATTAATACATTAATGTTTCAATAGTGGATTAATAAAACTTGTGATTTACCTTGCAGTCAGAACTATTAGTGGAAGCTGTTATAGAAATTTTATCAAAACTTTCTGATGAACCAGACTGTAGTTTAAAGCAGAATGGGCCTGTTTTTTTTTCTGTTATGCTTCCAAGAGCTGGAAATTGTTTTGGCAGTGGTTTATTGTCCATCAGTAATTTTAAACCTTTTTTTCCCCCCTTTGTTTCAGGACATTGAGAAATGTTTACAGGCTTTAGAGGAGCTGAGCGCTGTACCAGTCACCAGTCAGATCCTTCAAAAGCACTCTGACGTCATCACCACACTCAAAAAGGTCTGCTTTCTGTGTTTATATACTGAATTAATCGCAAGTCTTATTTAAGCATTATAGAACATTTATATCGCAATATTAAAAATATTTACCGTCAAATGATAAATGCTGTGACTGAAATTTTGATCCATAGAAACCAATGTTTATATCAAATCCTATTATTCATTGAATTGTGGGAGGGGGAAAAATGTGTCATTCAGAAAAACTGTCATTCCCTTCATAACAGTAATGTTTATCTGATTCTGATGTGCAGGTTGCTCACGCAGTACACCTTTATATACACCGATCAGGCATAACATTATGACCTATTATGGCTTAATATTATGTTGGTCCCCCTTTTGCTACCAAAACAGCCCTGACCCATCATGCACTGTGTATTCTGACACCTTTCTATTAGAACCAGCATTAATTTCTTCAGCAGTTTGAGCAACAGTAGCTCGTCTGTTAGATCGGATCACACGGGCCAACCTTCACTCCCCACGTGCATCAATGGGCCTTGGCCACCCATGACCCTGTCGCCGGTTCACCACTGTTCCTTCCTTGGACCACTTTAGATAGATACTGACCACTGCAGACCGGGAACACCCCACAAGAGCTGCAGTTTTGGAGATGCTCTGATCCAGTGGTCTAGCCATCACAATTTGGCCCTTGTCAAATCCTTACGCTTGCCCATTTTTCCTGCTTCTAACACACCAACTTTGAGGACAAAATGTTCACTTACTGTCTAATATATCCCACCCACTAACAGGTGCGATGATGGAGATAATCAGTGTTATTCACTTCTCCTGTCACTGCTCATAATGTTATGCCTGATCAGTGTACACCTCCCCTTGTTCTTTTCTCAATTCATCTCACAAAGTGTAGCTTTTTTGTATACTTGATTTATAGTATATCTTTGCCGAATGTGTTACTGAGAAAGATTGTCATTTAACTGGAACCTAAATTGATGACATAAAATGCTGCAACGTTTGAAATGTCCAGTGTAAACTCTGCTCCATTTCAACAGATTCGCAGATACAAGGCCAGCAGTGCAGTAATGGAGAAGGCTACAGAGGTCTACAACAAGTTAAAGCTTCAGTTTGTTGGGAAGTTGGAGATTAATAAACCAAAACCACAGGAGAAAGGCGAGGAGGAGAATAAAACGGAACCACAAAGCACAGGTGATCTTTTATGGTGATGGGCTATGAACACATTTTATTTCTTTAGTTTTCCTCTTGTTGCTTTCTCTGGTCTCATACAGCCACCTTAAGTTGCTAGTCCCTCAAATCTACACTCTGGCTTTGCATTGAAACAGTGTTTATCCTAGGTATTATAAAGTTGTTTTATTGTATTATAAAATGCTAAAAGTTCCAGGAGAAAGTGATGCTTAATTTGAAAGACAATATATATTTGCATATATATTATAATGTTCACGAAAGCAAACTATTAGCTGTTAACTTTAGCCTTGCTCAGACTCTGGATTTTATCCTGATGTATTTCACTCTCATTTACACAAGATTCCAAACCAGTGAACGGAGAGTCAGAAGCCGAGAAAAAGGACGTTGTTTCTGAAAGTGAATCTAAGGATCCAAAGTCTGCAGAGCAGGAGGAGGAAAGTGACCACAAATCACAGAACAATGAGAGGTAAATAATGAAGTTTTACTTTATTGTAAATCTATTCACAGACTAACCTACTAGGTAAACATGCGGGAATGCACAGTCTTACCACCTGTTCATTTTTTTTTTTATACAATAATATTTTGTGTACTTTGTCATACAATGTCATACACTATTTAATTGTTTTGTTTTTGTGATAACAAACAATAAATAGTTTTATTTCTTCATCTTCATTTTGTCTTAAGGAAATATGCACTTTAGCATTCTAGTGGCTCTAACCAATGGCTGTCATTGTTGGCTGCCAAGATGATTGTAATTAGCTTGAACAGCCCAAGGTCTCTGCCCACACAAAGGGAATCTCATGAACATTAGTCTTGGTCAATACTGATTCCAGAACAGTTGTACTTTTTTAACAGTTTTAGTTCACACTAACTATCATAAACACAAGCTTTTGTGATGTGCTTCTTTTACAATGCGTACTGAATCATAAAATACATAGAAAGTCACTGAAGTCACACACTTACACTTTCTATACAAGGTTCTGTCTGAATTGTGAAACTGAAAGAAATACTGTAACAAAACTGAAAAATGTATGTAAAAAACTGTGGCACCTGACAAAAGTGGTCACTGTGACACTAAGAATAATTAATGATTGGCCATTGTAGGAAAATGATTCATAATTGTGTGCTTCTCCCAGAAACCTTCACCATATCCATGAGTAGACATTTTTATTCAAGTCCCTGTCCATTAGTTATTATACAATGATAATGTATTAGTACATTATTATAGACTTGTGATTTTTGACTGAACTAGCTGTGCCTTATTTCAGGCCTGGAGAGGACAGCCCTGCTGAGCAGCAATCACAGATGACTGAGGAAACAGATCACACTTCAACAGCAGACACAGAGCCTCCACTACAAAGCTGAAGACCCAAACTGCTCTTTTCTTAGCTGAACTGAGAATTTGGTCACTGATTTGTGTACTTTGTGAAGACGTTATCCTTATTCGAGACCACATCGCTCTTTTACACATGTACACGCTCTGACACTTTCCTTACATTTGTGTCGATTTTGTCCACCATTTATAAACACCTGTTATGATGTTGTATATAAAATTATACAAAAGTTATGCCCAGTATGAACAAGGTCAGCAAGAACCTTGTTTGAGTTCAGTGTGGCAATGATCCTGCGCTAAATGATGTTTGGTTGTAGTGATGGAGTCAATGTTATTTAAAAATGCTGATATTTAAAAGAAATGCCCAGGCCCTGATATGTGTGAAAACGGTGTGTTTGGTACTTAGTAGGCCACCTTTTGTTAACCAGACTACATCTCTTTCTTTTTTTTTGTATATAAAAAGAAAACATAGAAAAAATACCTTTTTCATTCACCCAAACCTTATGTAAATTGAGCCATACAGCAGGAGTTAAGGAACTATTTTCATACAGTAGTGCGCCTGAATTTTAACCAACATGAAGTATGATTTAGTGATAAGGGGCTTGATGCTAAATTCTGCAGAGCAGTCCTGCTGCCCAGTCTTCTTCTTATTAATTCTCTGTCTGATGCTTGTCTTGCGTATATAGATGTTTTTAGTGCGAATGTAAAATTGGTCAGATCATTTTTACCATTGATGGAAATGGAAATAAACGTCAGCATGGTGGCCCTAATAATTGTGTTTTTTAATATACATGTACACTGATCAGGCATAACATTATGAGCACTGACAGGTGAAGTGAATAAGACTGATTATCTCCTCATCATGGCACCTGTTAGTGGGTGGGATATATTAGGCAGCCATTTAAGATTTTGTCCTCAAAGTTGATGTGTTAGAAGCAGGAAAAATGGGCAAGTGTAAGGATTTGAGCGTGTTAGACAAGGGCCAAATTGTGATTGCTAGACAATTGGATCAGAGCATCTCCAAAACTGCAGCTCTTGTGGGGTGTTCCCGGTCTGCAGTGGTCAGTATCTATCTAAAATGATCAAAGGAAGAACCAGTGGTGACCCGGCGACAGGGTCATGGGCGGCCAAAGGAGCGAAGGCTGGCCCGTGTGATCCGATCCAACAGACGAGCTACTGTTGCTCAGATTCCTGAAGAAGTTAATGCTGGTTCTGAGAGAAAGGTGTCAGGATACACCGTGCATGACGGGTCAGGGCTATTTTGGCAGCAAAAGGGGGACCAACACCATATTAGGCACAATATTTGGTCAATGTTATGCCTGGTCAGTGTAAATATTTTAGTGTTTTGTGTTTGTGACTTGACTGAGGAAATAGATTAGAAAAATATAAATTTTCTAGTAATTAAAACGCTGATACATGGGAGTCGAGTACATTTTGGCGTTTGATCATTGTTTATAAAATTATAGAAATACTAACCAGAGAATTTCTTAATAATCAAAATAAAGGCAGAATTGCAAATCGCCTTCTCATTGGCTGGATAGTGCACCATTAAGCCTGAATAAGCTATTCCTCTATTACCTATGTAGTGCACTTTTGTAGGGAATAGCTAGTCATTTGGGATTCAGCAGTGTACTCAGTCAGCTGATCCGGGCGCCATTTTGTCAACCATTTCCTAGACGGGTCCGCTGCCAGTCGGTGAGTTTGCAGTTACAGGAGGAGGACGGACCCATCTGGCCTCGCCTTCTTCGGGCTAGGATTAGCAGACTATAGTGTTCTCCTGTGAGGACGATACTCAGGTGGATGAAAGAGTGTCTAGCGGGCCTGTCAGCTCGGAAAACACCGCTTGGTCTCCCCGGACAGGAGCGACTGGAGGCTTGGCTTTGCAGCAGCAGCCATGGCTTTAAAGATCGTTAAAGGGAGCATCGATCGAATGTTCGATAAAAACCTTCAGGACTTAGTACGTGGCATTAGGAACCACAAGGAAGATGAGGTAAGATATTAGATATTACGTATAATACATACATTCCCATTGTCATAATGGGTGTGAGGACGTGTCGTTTTGCTTCAAGCTATACTAAAAAGCTATTCAGCTAAACGTAACGGTTCCTATTAGCGACGGCTACCTGCGCTAGCTTGCTAACTTCCTCTGTTAACTTACCTCCGTTCCTCTGATTGCTAGTAATCTTTAAACGCTTACCTCTACATGCTAACATAACCATATTTTCGGAAATGTTGCACACAAATTAGTGCCAAAGGTGAACGACGTCCAAATATTGTGGTCCATGTAAGTTAGCATCAGAGCTCAAAGCCAGGAGGAACGAAATGAGCATTATCGCTAACACGTACCTAGAATGAATTAGATAACCCTGTTCTTCTGAACCGAACACGGAAACAAAGTGTGGTCCAGCCAGCTAACTGACATCCAGGCGCCCAAGCAGCTGAATCAGCTACCCGCTATCAGGCAGAGCTGGCTATCGGTACCACCTAGTTCCAGGTGATTTAGCCTGCTAGCCTGTGAGCTAATCTAGCTAAGTCAAGCAGGCTACAGTGTGAGCACAGCTGACTGTCGAGCTCCTGACAGCTGTTATATTCATTTACATCAGTCACTTATAACTATTATATATTGATAACTGACACGGCTCTGTAATTGTAAATCAGTTTATATACTATTCGTAGATTTTAAAATTACAATATATAATGGCCAGTTGCATTACATGACATTAGTTTTCAGGGTTGTTTTTTTTGACGTTTAAGGGGCCTTGGAGATGGTTTATAAATGAAAAGCAACTAGGGCAGCGAGTTAGCAATGCTAGATTAGAAGATTTTAATTATTCATGCGTGAACTTGACCTTTTTGTTTCTTTGGGAAGTTCAGATGCGTCCAGTCTGAGTGCAGCTGTGCTCAGCGGATATGTAAATATAATAAAAACATCCACATTTTTAATACTGGTATTGCAGAAGGTTTCACCATGCAGCTGAGCTAGTTCCGAAAGTCGCTAGAAATCGGACGATGACATCACGAACAATTAGCATATTCCTCGTATCGTCATATAATCGTTGCATAATTCAACCGTGTTGGGGGAAGAAGGAGAATTTTATGAAAAAACAGAACTGAGAAATAGAGTTGTATTTCTGACCTGGCATAACATTATGACCACCTGCCTAATATTGGGTTGGTCCCCCTTTTTCTGCAAAACCAGCCCTGACCCGTCATGCACTGTGTATTCTGACACCTTTCTATCAGGAGCAGCATTAACTTCAGCAATCTGAGCAACAGTAGCTCGTCTGTTGGATCGGATCACACGGGCCAGCCTTCGCTCCCTATGTGCATCAATGAGCCTTGGCCGCCCATGACCCTGTCGCCGGTTCACCACTGTTCCTTCCTTGGACCACTTTAGATAGATACTGACCACTGCAGACCGGGAACACTCCACAAGAGCTGCAGTTTTGGAGATGCTCTGATCCAGTGGTCTAGCCATCACAATTTGGTCCTTGTCAAACTCGCTCAAATCCTTACGCTTGCCCATTTTTCCTGCTTCTAACATATCAACTTTGAGGACAAAATGTTCACTTGCTGCCTAATATATCCCACCCACTAACAGGTGTCATGATGAGGAGATAATCAGTGTTATTCACTTCACCTGTCACTGCTCATAATGTTATGCCTGATCTGGTGTATGGCTTCTTTTGCCACGGCACCACAAATTATTTATAAAATTACAGATACCCAGAAACAATGGTGTGTAACCATCGAGAAATTGACACAAATGAAATGGTTTTGGGTGGAATAACTTGCTTTTATTGTTTGTAAATATATTCAAAAAGAGGTGTTTAAAATGAAGAAGTCAAGTGGCTGGTTTGTCATTGTCACTATATAACTTTTTTTTTTTTTAAATAATTTTTCCTTTGGGATCATCACAAAACAGTGCAGTAACACGGTACACCGGATTGTTACATGACAGCCAGAGGCGAGTGCAAAATATACAACATAGTCACAAGACAGTAATTGCTTACCACACAGGATCTCAGAGAAGAACTGAATGGTAGAAACCAGTGTAAACAATTGTATGTGAAGTACACAGTTGGGACAAATGATGATCAGTGATTTGTCACTGATTGATCTTTGGAAAGTGATTGATCATTGATCGGTCCTCTCAACCCGTATAACCCACAGCTTTGATGTGAGCTGGAATAGCCCTATCATATGCAAAACAGTTACTCAAAATGTACCTGTATTTATCACTAGTTTTTTTTTTTAATTAAAATAAGGTCACTACAGAGATTTGTGCAATAAATTTGCCAAATCTAAAAAAAAAGGTTTTTTGCTATCATTGGCGCACACAGCAAATTAAAGCCTCTTAACTTTCCCAGCAGTGGAAAAGCAGCCTCTTTCACACTTTCACTGTTTTGCTGTAACTTACTACATTTCAGGTGGACAGAAGCATCCTCATTTTCGTTCATTCATTCATTGTCTGTACCGCTTATCCGATCTATTCTATATCTATGAGATATGAACGGGGAGCCTGGGCCTATCTCAGGTGTCATTGGGCATCAAGGCAGGATACACCCTGGACGGAGTGCCAACCCATCACAGGGCACACACACACACACTCTCATTCACCCACGCAATCACACACTATGGACAATTTAGAGATTCCAATCAACCTACAATGCATGTCTTTGGACTTGGGGAGGAAACCGGAGTACCTGGAGGAAACCCCCAAGGCACGGGGAGAACATGCAAACTCCCACACACACACACACACGGCGGAGACGGGAATTGAACCCCAAACCCTGGAGATGTGAGGTAAACATGCCAACCACCAAGCCACCGTGCCCCCCTCCTCATTTTCAAATCCATCCAATTACTGCTAATTGTTTGATTGCTAGTTTAAGTGAGACGGGTTTAAATCTCTGACCTTATAATTTGCTGTGATGTCTCGGGACACATACGTCATTGAATCATTCAGCAGTGTTCTGAGTTTTGTTCACACTCAGTTGTAACTGATAAATTGCTTTGGCTTGCTATTTTTACTAGTAAAATGATGTATTCAAACGCAGCTTAACTTGCATCAGAAGATTTACTTAACTTTTCATTACAGGTACCGAATCATGGATGCAATAAGTTTTTTTTTTAATCTATTTATTACTTGACAGTTCAGTAGTGCCTTGTTGATAGTGATGCAGTCCTGAGACATCTTCTATGTTTGTGTAACAGCAGTGCATCTGGCTTTGGCTGTGTGGTGTGTAATGTAGGCCATGTTGTCCTGTAATTTTATCAGTCTGCTCAGCTGCATGTGTATCAGCGCTGCTCCATTTGTCCCCAGTGCATGTTCAACTATAGTCTCATTAGGAGCGCCGCATGCCTGAGGCATACTCGCAGGACATGATGTGATCGTGAAATGCTCATTCTTTAGCGTAGCAGACAGTCACAGAAAAACGTCATTTAGGCGGTTAACTATCCATCTTCATTTGCCTAATGCAGCAATATTAATGCAATAAAGCACTAAATTCTTTTATTCCAGCAACCAGGCAGCGCTAACTATGTTTACGTTCTACAGAAAACATTTGTTCCTGCTCGTTTTTATGTGACAGTTACGTTAAGCTTACTGCCTCCATCTCCATATGACAGAAGGCTAAATAATCATCTGGTTTCTCATCCGTCAGTGTTGATGTATGGCCTGTTCTGTGTGATATGGCAAAAATATCTCAATTTAATAGTCCTTTTCTCAATCAACAGCATTTAACATATGTAAGATAGCTCACAGCCAAAACATAAAAAATCAAAAGCTAGATGTTATTTAATGTCTTTGGTATAAGAACATTTAAAAAAGGAATAAAATGAAACTATGTTAAATATATTAACACCCAAACTGCAAATTATTACTTATTGTTAGAGATTGTTAGTGTTATAAAAGTGCTGTGGATATCCAAGAGAAGGCTCTGAAAGTATAACACATTCAAATTGTGGTATTCTGATCAGAATCTGCCATAGGCTAATTTATCCATTTCCGTTCATCAGTCACACATTGATGTCCCAAGTCGGTGTTATGCCCACAGCAATTGTTCATTTACTTACATACACTGATCAGGCATAATATTATGAGCACTGACAGGTGATTATCTCCTGATCATGGCATCTGTTAGTGGGTGGGATATATTGGGCAGCAAGTGAACATTTTGTCTTCAAAGTTGATGTGTTAGAAGCAGGAAAAATGGGCAAGCGGAAGGATTTGAGCGAGTTTGACAAGGGCCAAATTGTGATGGCTAGACGACCGGATCAGAGCATCTCCAAAAATCGAAGGCTCGCCAGTGTGATTTGATCCAAGAGACAAGCTACTGTTGCTCAAATTGCTGAAGAATTTAATGCTGGTTCTGATAGAAAGGTGTCAGAATACACAGTGCATGACGGGTCAGGGCTGTTTTGGCAGCAAAAGGGGGACCAACGGAATATTAGGCAGGTGGTCATAATGTTATGCTTGATTGGTATATGTGCTGTTTGTATAAAACAAATTCTGATTGTCGGTAGGTGTTCAGTTGTTTTAACACAGCTCTGCACTGTCTTCAAGGCACATCACAGGATTATATTTTTCCTCTTATTCAAATAGGTTATCGTTTCTATAGTAATGCAAAGGACCTATGGAGAGAGCCTTATATAACTAAGAATACGGTGTTTATGTTTTATGAAAGTCTGCCACATTAAATATAACTATAACCGGGTAAAAAGAATGAGCTTTAAAGAATAAAACTGTAGTAATAGTTATTGCTGTGGTATAAGAGGAATAAAACGTTGTGAACACGTTGTAATCGGCTTCAAGGTGGTAACTGTAATTCGATTACTTAACCCCACCGTTGATGATTTTCCACTAATGGCATGTCCCAAGTATTTTATTCCATACATGGAAGGAAACATGGATCTGTTTTAGTTCTATTTCACTGTGCAGCACAAACCCACTTTAAACAGCAGCTAATTAAAACGCCTCATTCAGCAAGTGAGTCGTTATGCTGTCTTCAGACTGCCAAAATGTAAACATCAGCAGCTCATTTAATCCTCAATCATTTAGTCTGATTATGAATCATAAGAAAGCATGGCCACTGTTGCACATGTCTACATAAGTTCTGTTCATAAATATAACCAATTCATAAGTGTAAGCTTAGGTATTTCTAGTTTGTGTTTCTTTTGTGTTTGGTGTCACTTGAGTAGTTGATTTAGTGTTCTGTAAATAACCTGAAAGCTTCAGCCGGTAGAATATGAGTCATTGTGGCTCCGGGTGAGACACATTTGTAGACACCTGACCATCACACCCATATGCACTTTTTGAACAGTGCAGTCTAGATTAATCCCTCTTTGCTTTTATAATAATCTCCACTTTTCTGGGAAGAGTTTCCGCTAGATGTATCTATACAGCCATTAGTGAAGACTGGCACTGATGATGGGTTTAGTCTGCATTTCTTCCTGTTCATCCTAAATGTGTTCAGATGGGTTGAGGTCAGGGCTCTGTGCAGGCCTCTTGTAGGCCATATTTTCATAGAGCTTGCTTTATGTACATGGGCTGGAACATTTTTAGTTTAATGACAAATTGTAATGCTACAGCTCACAAAGACCTCCTGTGCATCATATTGTTGTAAACCTATACGAGTGTGATGATCAGGTGTCCACAAACATCAGATATCCACTGAGGACTGGTAAACTTTTCTATTCAGGGAACATTGTGTTAAGGGATAGTTTTTTTTAAATGTAGTGTGTTTTACATGTCAAGGCTTTTGAGCGTAGTATTCCTTTTCGCTCTGTTTCATCCGGAGACATTTGGAGTCAGATGTCATGAAAGGCTCCACCTGTGTAACCTGTACCAGCTCACCTAGATACAGTGTCTGTTACCCGGCCAACCGTGGACAGGACTCTGAAATATTCATCCCTTCCTAAATTAAGCTTGTGTGTGGGTGTGTTTGCGTATCCGTTTGTTCAGCTTTTGCCTGGCCAAGCCCTTTCTGTTTGTTTTCCCGATAGTGCTGTCTGTGCATAGGTGAAGTCAGATTTTCTAGACAGTGTGTTACTTTTTCACCCTGTTGTAGGTGTGGATTTCATTGGTGTGTGATGTGTTCCGAAAATCTCACGAGTTTATGATGTTTGCACTCTGAGTGAAAGAGAGGTTCAGGTCGTTCTCTCAAGAGACTCTTACTTTGCTCAGGTTGTGTGTCTGAAAAGGCTTTCTCTTCACAGTTCTGTTCACCCAGAAAGCATACCTATTGTATAACACTATAAACAACCACGATGCTGGAGAGAAGCAGCTGTGGATTCTTGGACCTTCTTCTCATTCCTTTGCAGCTGGGAAAACGTACACCACTGCAGTTTCTCCCATAATGCCTCATTCCCTCTCCTCATTCTGTCTGTATGCTGTCTTATGACTTAAGACACATGACCCTCACTCCACACAGAATGTGTGTGCGCGCGAGAGAGACAGACAGAGAGGGGACAAAGAAGGGGAGGGAGGAAGAGCAAGAGAGATAGAGAGAGGTGGACTGACTGTCTGTGTGTGGGAGAGAGAGCAAGATGGACTGACTTGGAGAGTGAGAGGGTTTTGTTCTAGGTTTTCATTTGACAGAAGTGCTGACAGATGGTTTTTTCAGGGTGTTACTGCTGCTGGTTTAAAATCTTGTCCTTGACGCATCACAGGATCACATTGTGTCTTGGCCAAATGGCTTAAATGGCATAATGGATCCTTTCTGTTGGCCCAATCCCACATTTCTTCTAAAGACTTACTTAGCTGTGGCTGGTGACTGGTTGAAAATTGTTGATCCAGTTAATCACATTTAGTACAACTGAAAACGTTTAAATGCATCACAAAACAATTAGTACATTTTTGAACTAGGTTTGCAAGCTGTGCAAAAACTAAAAGCTAATGAATAATCATTGCCATATACAGTCGTGAAAAATTTAGGACACCCCATGAAAGCCTGTGTTTTTTTTTTTTATTATTATTTTTTTTTTAACATAGTTAAACATATGGGCATTTGATCTTCATTTTAACAATATTGAAAGATTCAAGTAATATAACTAAACAAATAAAACTGAAAAAGTCTTTTTAAAAAAATGATCTGTAAAACGTAATTTAAAAAAATCCAAATTCTTATGAGGAAAAAGTAAGGACACCCCCACATTTATTTGTACTTAAAATGGATAAAGACCTACAGGTGTATCACATCAGGTGCAAATTATTAGAACACTGTTCCAGAGCATTATGAAGGACGCTTGCCTTATTTAAACCTCAGACATTTAGCTTGGTTTGCTCTTAATTGTTGAAGTGAGAGGTATCACCATGGTGAGATCCAAAGAGGTCTCTGAGGCCTTCAGAAAGAAGATTGTTGATGCTTATGAGTCTGGTAAGGGATGTAAAAAGATCTCAAAAGAATTTGTAATCAGCCATTTCACTGTCCGGAAAATCATTTACAAGTGGAGAACATTTAAAACAACTGCCAACATGGCCAGGTCAGGACGTCCAAGCAAAGTCACCACAAGAGCAGACCGCAAGATGATTAAAGACGTCGGCAAAAAACTTAAAATATCATCACGGGACCTACAGCAAGCTTTTGCTACAGTTTATGCCAAAGTGCATGAATCTACAATCAGAAAGAGACTACACAACTTTAATTATTATTGGAGGTGTGCAAGAAGGAATCCTTTGCTGTCTAAAAAAACATGAGGGCAAGACTGAAGTTTCCCAAAGAACACCGAGACAAAGGCCAAGACTTCTGGAATAATGTGCTTCGGACTGATGAGTCTAAAATTGAATTATTTGGACACCATAACAGGGCATGTTTGGCATAAACCAAATACAGCATTTCATGAAATGAACCTCATACTAACTATGAAACATGGAGGTGGAAGTGTTATGGTTTGGGGATGCTTTGCTGCAGCAGGATCTTGCCAGTTCACCATCATAGAATCCATTATGAATTCTACATTGTATTAGAAGGTGCTTGAGGAACATTTGAGACCATCTGTCAGAAAATTGAAGCTAAAGCGGAACCGAACCTTGCAAACATAGTGACCCAGAACATACCAGTAAATCCACCAAGGACTGGCTGAAAAGTAAAAAATGGAGAATTCTGGAATGGCCGAGTCAAAGCCCTTATCTAAATCCTATTGAGATCCTGTGGGGTGATTTGAAATGGACTGTGCATGCAAGAAACCCCCAAACATTACACAGCTGAAAGAATTCTGCATTGAGGAGTGGGGGAAACTTTCTTCCAGTCCATTTCAGAAACTGGTAGATAGCTACAAGAAACGTCTCACTGAGGTTATTTCAGCCAATGGGGGAAACACTAGCTATTAGGGCATAGAGTGTCCTAACTTTTTCCTCAGGTGAAATACTCATTTTTGTTGATTTCGTTTTTTAATAAGTGAAAACAAAGTGATATTTTGTTGTTTGCATCAAAAAGTTAGCAACTACATCACTTTCATCTACCGGTAAAATTAAAAGAAGATCAGAAATTGACATGTTGACTTTTCTTAATAAAGGACTGAATATTCAATGGGGTGTCCTAATTTTTTCACATGACTGTATGTCAGTATATAAGACCTTTCTTTAAAACACACACACAACAAATTCCTCAAATACGCACTATAGGGCAAAAAGGTTGTGGACACCAGACCATCACACTGTATGCATCGTCTGAACATTCTGTTTCAGATTTAGCTCTCTTTTGCTGTTATAATAACAGGGAAGGATTTCCACTAGATTTTGGACCATGGTTGTGTGAATTTGCCCATTCAGCCACACAAGCATTACAAATAAGGAGACCTGGAGCACCATTAGCATTGCAGTTCAGGGCTCTGTGCAGTTCACCGGCTTTTCCACTCCATCCCTGGGACACCATGTTTCATGGTTTGCTTTGTGTGCAGGGGCACTCTCATGCTGGAATATCCATTGTCTGTACCGCTTATCTGATCTATTCTCGGGTCACGGGGAGCCTGGGGCCTATCTCGGGCGTCATCGGGCATCAAGGCAGGATACACCCTGGACGGAGTGCCAACTCATCGCAGGGCACACTCTCATTCACTCACACAATCACACGCTACGAACAATTTAGAGATGCCAATCAATCTACAATGCATGTCTTTGGACCGGAAGGAAACTGGAGTACCCGGAGGAAACCCTCAAGGCACAGGGAGAACATGCAAACTCCACACACACATGGCGGAGGCAGGAATCAAACCCCCAACTCTGGAGGTGTGAGGCAAACGTGCTAACCACCAAGCCTCCCCATGCTGGAATATATTTAGACCTTTTAGTTCCAGTGAAGGAAAATTGTAATGCTACATACCCTACAATTGTGCTTCTAAATTTGTGGCAACAGTTTGGGGACAGTTCGCAAGTGGTTGTGATAATCACGTGTCCACAAATTTTACAGATGTCTTACAAAAGCTTACTAATCTTTCATTTGTGCAGTTATCTATCCTCAGGGTTCTTTTCTTTTATTAATCTTTTCACACGTTTTTATTTGCGTGTGAGACTACATAACTACATGAGACTACATTGTGAGACTACATAACTCGCACATAACAAACTAAAATTCTGCATGTGAAATTGATGAACCAGGTTCCTAATTATATTGCAGTAAGATGATTATTTACTAGTGCTGGACAATGACTTTTTTTTTTTTTAATCACTATATATAACATTAAGCTGTAAGGAGGAAGTGATCAGTGTATGATTCTCTCCACTGTCTCCACAGGCCAAATACATTTCCACATGCATCGATGAGATCAAGCAAGAACTCAAACAGGACAACATTGCTGTCAAAGCCAATGCAGTGTGCAAGCTCACCTACGTAAGTCCACCAGTCTGTCCTTTGCATGCTTGGTACACATTTGATGTACAGATGTGAGGACATCAGCTCCTGTGCAGGTTTTGTGTTTTTGAATAATGCTTTGTCTTTGTGAGTAAGCAGTTTGCTTGACTATGTTGTCTGTTTTGTGTGTATACAGTTGCAGATGCTTGGATATGACGTCAGCTGGGCTGCATTCAATATTGTTGAGGTGATGAGCTCTTCCAAATTCACCTACAAGGTAAGAAGGCAAAAAAATGTCCTTCACAGTTTTATAAGGACAGATGAACCATTAAACCAGACACCAGAGACAAGCAGATTTATGTCCAGGTGATTAGTTTTTGATACACTCAAGAGCCAGTAAAAATCCCTGCTTTTATTGATGTTTATAAAATGAAGGTTTTCATTTATTACTTAGCTATGTTTAAGCTGAATGCTCTTCACAGTGACGTGACACACCTCAGTGCTGTATTATATAGGCAAAATGATATGAATCCCACCACTGCATCAGTCATGGCTCAATTTGGCTCCTTGTAGAATAGTTTTACCATTTGGATTAATTAGCGCAGATGGATGAAATATTTTTTCAGAATCAGGAAAATGTGGGTATGTAAAAAAAAAACAGGTGAATGAAGTCTAGCACAGTTAACATATCTTCAACATATGAGGTGATATTAAGTCAGGACACCACATCTTATAGCCAAGAAGTTGACCAATGACAACTTCTTTCGGATTTTCCCTTCAGGGGTCGCCACAGCGAATCACCTCTCTCCACCTATCCCTATCATCTGCATCCTCAACACTTGTGACCAATGACAACCAACTCTTTAAAATCTTTTTAGAAGAGAATAAATGTATACACATTTGTTTCCTTTCGTCTATACTTATACACTTAACTAGCAAACTACCTTATTATTAGCTAATACTTTGCACACTTGCATAGTGGACTTGCTAATTTTTTTTATTAATTAATCTTCTTAATTCCTCTCTCCTCTTATTCACAGCGAATTGGTTACCTGGCTGCCTCACAGTGCTTTCATGAAGGCACTGATGTCATCATGCTGACAACCAATCAGATTCGCAAGGTAAGCAGTATAGTTTTTTCACTCATTTTGTTTCTCATGCCTATACACTGCACAGTTGAGTTCTACTGAATCCCAGCAATATGCACTCATGGTGAAGGACAATCAGTTTGTCATCTTATTATCTGGGAAGCAACAGAGTTTCTTTTTCAAGCCTTTGCTCGTTCAAGTACATTGCTTAGCTTCAGCAATGTAAGTACACCTTCAAGCTCCCACAGTCATCTTGTTGGTTGCATCAAGTGTGTTGACCTTCTTAGCAATGCTGCCAATGAGGCTCATGTGATGTAATAGGAAGCACTTAACACGTTTCTGCTGACAAGGTGCTGCTGCTTGTTCAGGTGACTAGTGAACCCTTTTAAGAACCAGGCCGTAATTCTAGCAGTTTGAAAGCTGAACCATTGTGTGGTTTGTCAATCAGAAGAATTATTAATGCAGAGTATACAAATAAGAGAAACTATTATTTAATCAGGTGTAAGAACTTATTATTGCAAAATGTAACAACTGTGGAAGTTTGCAAGATTTAGATTCGCAAAATTAAATTTTTAGCCACACTAATCTTCACCACAACTGCACTGTTATGTTAATGCTGGTCAACATGAAACCTTGCTGGAGTAGTTGTCATGATAATGAAATGATGAAATCTCCTGCTGTCAAGGGCTGCATCATTTGCTGTGGAAAAGTGTGAAACAGATGTGGGACCAACAGCAGGACCTTGGAAAAGGGCCCAATTTTCCTCTTTGCCAGATAGTCATGATCTAACTTTTCGTGTGTGTGACTGTTTTTCTTTCCTTGCGCCAGGATCTCAGCAGTCCAAATCAGTATGATACTGGCGTGGCTCTGACAGGCCTCTCCTGCTTTGTGACCCCTGACCTGGCCCGTGATCTAGCCAACGACATTATGACTTTGGTGTGGCTTTTCATGTATATTCTAAGAATAATTTTATACTAAAGTTACATTTAATAAATACTGCTCTTCACTATGAAATGATAAATCTAAGTTTTGAATACACTGCTTTTGTTTTTTGTATTCATGATGATTTCATAAGAAATTCAGGTTTTGCATATGTCCTGATTCCCTTGTATCTCTCTCTCTCTCTCTCTCTCTCTCTCTCTCTCTCTCTCTCTCTCTCAGATGTCCCACACTAAGCCATACATTAGGAAGAAGGCTGTGCTTATCATGTATAAGGTTTTCCTGAAATACCCAGAGTCTTTGCGGCCTGCCTTCCCCCGACTCAAGGAGAAACTGGAGGATCCAGACCCAGGTGTGGAGGTTTCTTTTAGTGCCTTATTCATTCAATCACAACAGACATCTCCGTAATTTAGGATTGTGTGCATGACAATTACACAATGCATGAAAAAAATATTTTTCAATATCACTCAAATTTTATTTCAGTCTAGTCTTTATTTGCTGCACCTGTAGCTTGTGTGTGATGACTGTTGAAGAGAATTTCATCATATTTTTTTTTAACTAACAAAGGGAGTCTTTCAACTTTCATGGTCGAAACTCACTTATAATGGAAGCTTTATACATTACTATATAAGGCTAGTTTAAAACTTTTATGCATCTTTCCAACACTGTAATGCAATAATGAAGTAATTCAGGTTACCTAAATTTAAATTGTGCTTCTCCTTGTACCAGGTGTACAGTCAGCAGCAGTTAATGTCATCTGTGAGTTGGCCAGAAGAAACCCCAAGAACTACCTGTCCTTGGCCCCACTTTTCTTTAAGCTGATGACCTCCTCCACCAATAACTGGGTTCTCATCAAGATCATCAAACTGGTATGTGGAAGACACCTGCTCTCTGTATTTACATTTTCATGTGTCTGACTGGCTGGCTAGAGATACATGACATGAACGTACATGTTTGAATTTTTTATTTTTTATTGTTTAGTTTGGTGCCCTCACCCCACTGGAGCCTCGTCTAGGGAAGAAGCTGATTGAGCCCTTAACTAACCTCATCCACAGGTAACATTAGTAGTGCTACATATAACTACAGGTGGATGATTGATGAATGGTTTTTATTACTGTTTACCCACAATAGCCAATTAAACAGAAGATATATCAAGAATATGTATTTATTTATTTTATTTTATTTTATTTATTTATTTATTTATTTAAAGGACTTATTGATTGTCCAGTCTTATCTTTTAAAGGGACTCTAAAGTAGTGCTTTATTAAAGGCATGTCTATTGGATTGGTGAATCAGTTATTGTTAGCCTAGATTTGTTTTACTATATTTAACTTAAGTTAAATATAATAATTTAAATGAACCGTCAGCCATTTTTAAAGCAGAAAGAAAGTTATTTTTTGTGGTTTTCTATAAAACACCATTCAAAAATCTCTAAAAACTCTTACCCTGGTACACCACCCATCTCTGATTGACTGTAGCTTCTCTGTTTATAGTTGGACAAATCCTTACTATTTTTCTTCCTTTTTTTTTTATACTTATCTTTCAGTACCTCGGCCATGTCTTTGCTGTACGAGTGTGTAAACACAGTGATAGCAGGTTAGTTTTTGCTTCACACCGTGGATTTAATTAGAATATAACAAACACTTAATAACAGTTTATTTACTGTATTACTGCCCTGTTTCTCCTATGCAGTGTTGATTTCTCTGTCCTCTGGGATGCCCAATCATAGTGCTAGCATTCAGGTGGGTCTCAATTCTTTGAGTTTGAGTGTCTTGGCTGGAATGTCTTTTTTTTTAATGTAATTGTTCTAAGATGACTGGATTTCTTGAACAAATTTGAGCATATATGTAACCTTAGATTGGCTGTGCTGGCAGTTGTGTGCAGTAGGAAATGATGAGCAAAAATTAATTCTAGGCCCATATCCTGAGCTGGTTTATAATTGTGACACGATTTCTGTAGAGAGATCATCTATGTTAAATATTAAAATTAAAGACAATAATTGAGAGAAAGAAATCTGCTGTGGAAATGTCTTGAATATGCTACCACTAGCTCTCACCCTTTTCTCTTATCTGTTGCTTCCATCCACAGCTCTGTGTGCAGAAACTGCGAATCCTGATCGAAGACTCGGACCAGAACTGTGAGCCTTCTGTCAATGCCTGCAGTGTGTCATTTTCTCATTGTCTGCGTGTTTGTGTTTTAGTCCCTCAAGCCCCTACGCATGGAGGACCTGGAGCCCTCCATCCTGGATAACTCGAAGCCACCTTTGTGCATTAGTTCAGACTCTGCAAATGAAGGAACAAAAAGTTCCAAAATAAAATTTTTATATGATCTTGGTGAAAAATAACACTTCACATTCTCTGATTGGATGAGTTAGGTTTATTGATGGTGTAATTCAGCTTCACACAGTTCAGAGCTTAGCACTGGAGTAGCACTTCAGAACGGTTCGAGTTATCAGGCTCCCACTGAGTGCAGTGAGTAGAGTAACTGCAATACCTGGACTGAGAAGTTTTGTTCATCATTAATGTTCCACAAGAGCTTCTCATTCCTAAATTTAGTCTCAGTAAGAATTGTTTTCAAGAAAGTAAGAAAAAAGGTCTCTTTTTGCATATGAATATAACCATTATAATAGGCAGTGGTAGTTTAGATATGTCTCCCAGATATGTCTAACATGTGATTTAGGATCGTTGTGTTTTGCAGCTAAATGTACTTTTTGCCACTTGAACATTACCTAACAATGGAATGGGTCAAATGTTGTGGTATTTTGTACGATATATAGAAATTAATTACAGAAGGCTAGTTTTTAGGCTAAAATTCATGCCTTGTTTGTCAGAATAGCTGAACAAATCAATGTTGAAAACCTAGATTGTTAATAACAGTGCATCATTATGGTGTGTAACATGCAAATGTGGTGACTAAAGTTTTTTGTTCATGCATTTTCTCAATGTGACCATTTTAAACCATATTCTAGGGTCACATTGTGTACCTCGTGATTGCTGAGACTGCTCACTGGTGTTCAGTCGATTAAGGAATCCAACTGCATATCTGCGTGGTGACTCAGCATTATCCAGTGGTCAAACATTTATAACACCACTGTCCTCACAAAATCGTACAAAACCTCAAGTCCTCGTATGTCTGTCTTGTGTTGTGTTTATATGTTTGTCTTTCTGTGTGTCTTTTCATCTTCTTTTGTGTTTGTGTGTACTTATTTGGGTTTAAATGTGGTGTAGACCTACTAATGTAGTAGTAATGTAGCCTTTGTTTAGCTTCAGTACTTTTTTTTTTTTTTTTTTTTTTTTTTGAAACTTGAAACATTTTAGTTATATAGTATGTATATATTTGACTGTAATATATTATTTAAGATAAGCATGTAGGAGATCATGTCCTAGGTAGATAAGTTTAAAGCTAGCCTCTTGCAACGACTCTGTTTTTCCTTGCTGAGTGCACTTTTGGTTGCAGTGAAATACTTGGGTCTGCTGGCTATGTCCAAGATCCTTAAGACACACCCGAAGTCTGTGCAGTCACACAAGGACCTGATCCTGCAGTGTCTGGATGACAAGGACGAGTCCATCCGACTGCGGGCTCTGGATCTTCTCTATGGCATGGTATAGCAGCCGGTTCATGCCTCTGTATTTGTCTTTCCTGTTGGTTTTAATATCTCTTATGTACCTTTTGACAGTGGCAAAACACATAAGCTTGAGCATTTACACTAATTAAACCCTGATGACTGTGACAATCATTTGATTATTTTTCACTGTATGTAGGTACTTGCATGCAAAACACACTTCTTTGTCTAAATCAAAGAAATGGCCATTTGCTTTACTTAATGCAGCGCAATGTGTCACATGTAGGTCTCTAAGAAGAACCTGATGGAGATTGTAAAGAAGCTGATGCTGCATGTAGATAAGGCTGAAGGCACTACATATAGGGATGAGCTGCTAACCAAGATAATCGACATTTGCAGCCAGAGCAACTACCAGTACATCACTAACTTTGAATGGTAAGCACACTGCGCACACACAGAACCATGGAGGATGATCAGATAACACCCTGTTAACCTCATTTCACTGTGAAAAGACACTTTTCATTAAGGGAGAGAGTTACACCTTACAATTTCTTTATTATTTATTTATTTTTTGTTTATATTCTCAGGTACATTAGCATTCTGGTGGAGCTAACACGGCTTGAAGGCACCCGGCATGGTCATCTCATTGCTTCTCAGATGTTAGATGTGGCCATCCGTGTGAAGGCCATCCGAGCATTTGCTGTGGCTCAGATGGCCATGCTGTTGGATAATGCACACCTGCTGACAGGCAACATGCAGCGCAATGGCATCTGTGAGGTCCTCTATGCTGCTGCATGGATCTGTGGGGAATTCTCTGAGTATGTCAAATTGTGAATTGGTTGGAGAATACTGGTTAAGGTTTCAAATATAATTAACAACTGCAGGTATTATTGCTGCACTGTTAAGTTTATATTTAAGATAAGATGAATAGCACACATTAGAATATGTGGGTCTTTTAGCAGCAAGATCTTAAACTTGCCCTGACTTTGCTTAGAAGATAGACAAAATAAGAAATTTAAAGTTGCAATTTGAAATGTTCTTATTGTTATTGTGCATCATTTTCTTAGACACCTGGAGGACCACATGCAGACACTAGAGGCCATGTTGCGACCCAAAGTGGCAACCTTGCCAGGCCACATCCAGGCTGTGTATGTGCAGAATGCTGCGAAGCTGTTTTCAACATTGCTGCAGAAACATGAGGGGACAGAAGACAGCCAAGCTGCCCAGGAGGCTAGTCAGCTGCTCATAGACAGACTGCCTCTGTTCGTTCAGAGTGCTAACCTGGAAGTACAGGAGAGGGTGAGGCTTGAAATTATATTTACGTTTACTTTTTTAGAGATTTTCTCCCTCAGTATACACTGGCAGTTCACTTCCTGTACTCAGGTGTGACTTACAATACACCAATAAACTAAAAATCTAAAATGATGACATTCAAAAATACACCATTGAAACAAGCTCTCAAATATTTGCTATTTTTGAATGTACTTTATTCACACACAAACACACACATCCCTATTCACAGTTAATTTCTTGTTTTTTTCCAGGCATCCTGTATTCTACAGCTGGTGAAATATATTCAGAAGCTGCAGCAGAAGGATGTGGAAGTAGTCGAGGAGGTATCTGCACTATTTGCAGGAGAACTAAACCCTGTGGCTCCTAAAGCTCAGAAGAAAGTGCCTGTGCCTGAAGGGTGAGTTTCCTAATAAGATGCCATACATATGATATTATTACAGAATTTGGGTGCAAAAACAATATAAGATACTAAATCAATAGTCATATGAGCAGAGAGTAGTTTGCATGTTTTTGTTTTTTCCTTTTGTCCACCTTTACATGAATCTTCTTATCCAAAGGCCATTGAAATGCCTTGCACTAATTTACTGTGTGGTGGTTGGTTTTGCAGACTGGATCTGGATGCTTGGATCAATGAACCTCCATCAGAGAGCGAGTCTGAGGATGAGAAGCCCAAGACTTTGTTTGCTAAAGAGGACACCAAGCACTCTCGACCTCGCCACACTGAAGTAGACGAGAAAGAGCTGGCAAGGGTGTGTATACCTGCACTCTAGAGTAATGTCCATAAGACCTCCTACTAAGTCTCTGGTGAATCTCGGACGTTTTATTTATAGTTGTTTTTTCCCCCAAAATAGTGTGTGTGCGAGAGTCTCCATCTGCCAACGGAAGCTTTATAGAGCGGAATATTTTGGTTATTTTCACAGCTTAAATTACTTGACAGAAAAAATGATCTTTTTATCTGTTTATTCCCAGCAGCTGTTATGACTCTATAAATCCTGTTGTGTTTGTGCCCTTGACAAAACGTTAGCAAGCCGTTATCTGTTCTGCATAACAAAGCCTGTGTTTTGTCTTTCTTAATTTTAACTCTGCATTTGTTTAAATGTGAGGTGATAAAGCGCTGTCCTAGTGGAATTAAAACCAGACCCCAGACAATTGGAAAAAAATCTTAAATAATGTTTACTCAAAATGTAAGGTAATAGAGTTGTGCCAGTAATATAAAATTTTTGTTTTGTGGTTATGTCTAAACCTAGATTTATTAATGTCTGCTATCAGCACAATTAATGTACTTGAGTTAATTGAAATCCACAGCAGCAGGTTGTAGGATGTGCTGAACTGGACCACAGCTGACAAACTCAACACTTATTCATAAATAAAAATGAACTTATTTATTCCAACCACAACAATTATCTATACTTTGTTTGTCCTGGTTTTGGTGCTAATCCTCCTTCTGTCTCTTTCAATTCGAACAGAGAAGGGAAGTCAGGAAGCAGGAACAAGCTAACAACCCCTTCTACATTAAATCCTCCCCATCCACTCAGAAGGTATAGCAGATTAAAGAAACAGAAATTTTGAAAGTATTGTATATGATAAAGTGGAATCAGGTTTTAGTGCTTGTAAAAAAAAAAAAAAAAAAAAAAAAAAAAAAAAGTTTGTGTGTATTTTCATGCAGGTTTATCAAGACATGCCAGGTGTAGAGCACATTCCAGTGGTACAGATTGACCTTAGTGTGCCACTCAAAGTCCCAGGTAAACACTTGTTTAATGAGAAGTGTAATTATACACTTCTCTTTAAATTCACATATACATTTGCATTTTTAAAGCTTGCATTTTATGTGTATTTTTTCTAATTAGTATGAATCAAAGAGTATTTGTATTTTGCTAAAATATATTTATTGCATTATTTTTTTCATATCACTCAGCTGGAAGTCACTGAGTATCATTACTGAATATTCTTTTCCTTTGTAAAAATAGTGTATTGAATTTTGTTCATTTTGTGGATTTATTTGTAGTTTCAGCCTTTTTTTGTGTGTGTGACTCATTCACTCCCTGGAAGTAGCTGTACTGTTGCACTTCAATGCCTTTAATGATCAAATTGTTAGTTGTCTTTGTCATCTTTGCCTGTATTGTGTTTTTTAAAGCAATACTTCAGGAAATCTAAAGTACTGGCTATACATTGAGGACCACTCCTCTTATCGGCATCTATTAGTTTTCGCTCTCATGCTCTTGCCCCTCTCTCAGGGATGCCCATGTCTGATCAGTACCTGAAGCTGGAGGAGGAGCGTCGACAGAAGGAGAAAGCGGAGAAGAAGAAGAAAGAGAAAAAGAAGAAGAAAGAGAAGCGTGGGAAGGGGAAGAGAGATGACTCTGGCCCTGAGAGTGAGGAAGATATCACACCTGCTCACCAGGTGGATATAGTCACTGAGGAGATGCCAGAGGTAATTCAGACAATGTTTGTGTGTTGATTCACAAGGGAAAAATCCTGTATTTTGGTTTTAATATTTACCTTTTTGCAGAATGCCTTACCAAGTGATGATGATGACAAAGATCCCAATGATCCACACAAAGCCCTGGACATCGATTTAGACAAGTATGTGCCATCTGTCTTGCATATGGTTCAACTAGTCAGCCTTTAGACATCCCACTTTCACAAACACTTCATGCCAAAACCTGCCATGTGTATACAACTTCATTATTCCTCAGGCTCTTTAGATTACTTTTACCTTTCGTTTTTTTCTTCCTTTAAATCAATTGTTAGATCATCTGTTATGAAGTCTCAGTCATGCAGTCGAGGGCACCAGTGAAGGCGGCCCATAGCCAGTCCACTTTCACACACACACTTTGATCTGCCTCTTTTGTTTCTGTTTCCTGTGCACACACATCTGTCTTCCTGCCAGTCTGCTTTCTGGTGCTAACTGCAGGTGAGTGCTAGGTCCATAAGCCAGTCTGATGGGCTAAGTAATTACCAATCCTTATTCTTTCTTCTTTTCGAAACTATGCGCTGTAGGTATTTGGTAGTAGTAGTTGAACCGGGGATGTCTCTGTGTTGCTGACAGGAAGGCACTCCTTCAGTTTGATGAACTGTGCTGGGAAAAGCTTAGTTGCAGAGAGATCTTTATTAAATCCATTTTGTTTGCAGATTTCAGATTAACAGATTGCATGTCCTTTTAAACTCGGCACATTAAAAATGTATGTTAATGTAAGTTGTATATAAGGAGCAGAATATTAAAGTTGGCATAGAATAACTATAACACTGCTAAAATAAGTGATAAAAAGACTTGTTTGCAGACCTTCCACAACATTTAAGGGTAACTCGCAATGAATAAAACGTACGACTCTTTCATTTTTTTAACAGACATTTAATAATTGTTAAATTGCTTTGGTGTAAGAGAAATAAAGCACTGCAAAGAAAATAATCGTACCACCCCTTTGATTTTCTCTGACCCCACACACAGTTTGTCCCAGCACAGTATTCATGCTGAATGACTGCTTAGCTTAGATTGCTCAACACCTTTGCCTGTTTGTGTTCTTCAGCAAGTCTGAACCCTTCTATATTTATTCACCCCCCCAGCTTCCTCTTAGTACTCAAGTGCAGAATACTGCCCCCTGCTGTGCTTGGCCTAGAAAGTCTAGTCCCACAGACACACTCGGACAGAATGTAGATCACTAAGAACAATATGCGTGTATGTGTGTCTCTAGGCCCCTGGCAGACACTGAGAAGCTGCCAGTGAGGACACACCGCCCTGAGTTTGTTAAGAGCCCTGTGACCGATGAAGACGGAGAGAGTATCCGGCAGGAACCTAAGAAGAGGAGCAGCAAGGAGAAGAAAGAGAAGAAGAAAGACAAGGATAAGGACAGAAAGGTATGTTTGACTGAATTGTCCTGTGGGAAAGCAGAAAGCCATGGGCTCACTGAGCTCTAGCAGCAGTTCTGGCAGTAAGTCAAATAGCAGGGTTGTATTAATCTGACTCTTCTGATATATTATTGTTTCTATAGAAACTTCTAAGTTACAAGGATTTGTATGATGGACTCAGCACATAAATTGATTTGAAATTGTTATGCAAAAAAATTCATGGAGTCTCCCATGTACATTGTAAAGCTGTTCCTTCAGGTTTTCCACCACAGGAAGGTCTTAAGGACAGAGTTCTTTTTATACCATGACAAAGTGCATTTTTTTTGTCTTATTAACTTTGAGAGATAGTAAGACAGTACAGAGGATCCAATGTAATCCATTACATTAATCAACTCTAATTGGATCTAAAAGTAGGACATCGTTCTTTTCTAAATAAAATGTGTAATGGCTGACAAATTGTTTTGATATAAAAAGAATAAAACCTTCTTGTTTCTTACAAGATGCCTCCAAGTGTTTTATCCCTAATATATATTCACAATTAATAAAGACATACTTATGCCTGTCGGCCCGTGTTTTGTTGTTGCAGAAGAGCAAAGAGGAAGAGAAGAAGAAAAAGAAGAAGAAACACAAAAATGATGTGGAAGATGAGCCGGTGGAGCCTCCCTCAGAAAACCCAGTGCAATCAAAAGAGACCAGTGTGGAAACAGCCCCACCTACCTCCACATCTGCCGAGGTGTGACCTTAAAGTTTTTAGAGAAAGAGTTCTTGGGTGTTTGGACAAACAGTGTTCCAAAGTTTATGTCCTACCAGTAGCTGCATAAAAGACCAAAAATGTTTCGTGTGTGTGGAGGTCCCCCCGTCCCCGTCCCCCCCCCCCCCTCATTTTATATATCATAAGTTTCTGTTCTGAATCATAAAGGGTTCTGTTTTGATGAGTAGTATTTCAACGACCTAAATGTCGAGTGCTTAAATCAATCAATCCCTTCATGCATTTTAACCATTCTAAGATTATTTTAAGTTATTTGAATTATTTAAATATAACATCTATGTGTTTTATTCAGTTTTGGTAATAGGTTTATATGCAGCATAATATTAGGTTAATGACACACAAGAGACAGCTCATAAGTTTTGTATGGAGGTGTTTTTGCAGTCAAATTAAAAATCCACCCTGAATGTCAATATTTATAATTAACATATAATCTTTAGTGACGTTTTGAATGAACTGTGTTTTACTTTAAATTTCTTTTTGTTAACATTGTTCTATATTTAGTTTGGTTAAGAGCTTCCTACATTACCCATAATGCCCCTTGATTACATGCTGACAGGATTTAGCCCTTGGGTTCAACTCTACTTCAGTGCTTCAGTGTCATCAAGCTCTATCTCCTCCTCATCTGTAGAACGTCTCAACATCTTCCAAATCTCCCGCAATTCTGTGTTTGATTTCTTATTAATATGATCTTGAGCAACACTGAAAAGTGGGAAAAGAAGCTCTTGCTCATTTGTTTATAGGAGCTAACAGTAAAATCTGATTGTTATCCCTTATGCTTAAAATCATGGAAAAAATCTTCTCTTGTTGTCGTATTATAACTTGTAACTGTGCTACGAATGTAACAGTACAAGTCATAACAAGAATACTGCATCGGCCACCACTTTAGCACCAGAATCAATAAGCACGTCACAAATATTTCGGGGTGGATTTTTTTCCCCCCTAAAGTCCCAAGTGATTTAGTTTAAGGTGCATCAATGCAGCTTCTTTTATTATAACTTTTTCTCTACCTTGCACTTTTTGTTCTAGGCGTCCGATTTGGATTTCTGGCTCTGTAGTGCTCCTGTTCCCCCATCTGCCAAGGTCCAGTTTCACCCTCCCTCATTTCTTTCATGTTGTGGTGTCTATTTTTGTCTTTCCTAACAAAATCTTGCAATTTCATTCTCTCTTCTTGTCAATGTGCCAAGGTCTCACTCTGTCTCAGGTCCCTGAATGATTATTCACAGGGATTGTGGTTATTCATTTCTGGGCTGGCTGTGAGGTTGTTCCTGTGCATTTGTCTGTGTGTCTGACCAGCTTTCATTAACATTGTCTTGTGTCTTGCTTTGATATAAAACCATGTTATTGCAGTCACAGTCATAGAGGAATACTGCTGACAGTTCTGCTGATCCAGGCTCTCACAGGCAGCTGTTGATCCTGCTAATAACACATACAACTTTTTCAATTCCAGTGTGTACTGTTTTTCTGAGACAATATCTTGAGACATTTTATTGCTTACTATTTTAAGTTCTTTTCCCCTTTTTCTCAGCATCATTTGCAGCATTTTTTCTCAGCATCATTTTCCAGAACAGTATTAAATCATTTAAACAGGAGCAATACTGCAAGAGCAGTCTTGTGTAATATGCATGTTCTGTCATATACATAGGTGTGTATTAGCGTTTGATCCAAAACTCGCTTCTCTAGTGACATAGGCTAATTTGAAGAGTGTTTTCAGGAGGCAGCGGTTCCGCCACCAGCCCCAGCCCCTGAGACGAGTGTAGCTGCAGCCCCAGATTCTGAATCAGACGAGCCCAAAGATGAAGAACCTGAAGAAGTAGTGGGTCAAACTTTCTGATATTACTTGTTACAAACAAAGAAATAGCTTTCAGTTGGTAAATCTAGTGAACTTGGGCAAAAATTCAATTTTGCCATTTCTGCTTCTCACTCAGAAACCATCTAAACATAAGAAGAAAAAGCAGAAGAAGGAAAAGGATGAAAAGGAGAAGAAGAAGAAAAAGCGACATCACCATCACCACCACCACAGTGAGGGAGAAGGGAGGGATTCAGTACAGAATGGTACTGTGGAGGAGGAAGAGCCACTACCGGTCAGTCACATTCCAACACATCTGTACACCACAGTATGTGAACAATGCAAAATTAGAGTAGCGCTCAGAGCTCTCTCTTGCTCAGCAAGAGAGAGTGTTTCAGCCATTCCAGTGTTTGACGTGCTAAACGCCTAGAATTCATTTTAATGGAACAGTTTTTTTAAGCCTGTGAAAACGATTAGATATTTTTAATTTAATTAGCAGCAGACCTAGCATAAAAACACTTCAGCCATAACCTTGAAACCTATTTATTTTTTCACTTCCATGTATTCCAAGCGTATGTATGTTTTCCCTTTACAGCCCATGTCAAACTACTGCATCCTGGCTGAAAACACGTACATTAAAATGGTAAGTGTTTTAGCGACTTCAGTTCATTCATGCACACTACAGTTTCCAGTAACGAGTGAATGAAATTAAGAACCTGTGGTGAAGTTAGTCCTGCTGACTGGAAATCGGTTTGTTTATGGATGTGTAGAGAGCTTATTAATGGTAGTAGTGAACCACGTTGCTAAGTTAGACTGTAGATGACCTGTTCTGTTATGGGATTTTGGTATTTAAATTTTGCCCTATTCCCTGTCTCCCTTCCCTGTTAAAGATGAAGGAGGATGCTGATCAGGTACTGGCAGATAAAATACAGCTTCAATAAAGAGCGTTTGCTATTTGCTGTGCAGTGCTTCAATACAATGTGTTTTGATTTATGCTTGAAACCTAAAGTGCATTTTATCCATGTTAAATACAGCAGTGTGTTCGGACATATCTTTATAGTACAGCAGATTGTACTATTTGAAATATATTTTCCTTTCCTATTAGAATAGGCTTAAGTTCCTAGGAATAATAGTTCTAGATAAACAGATCTTTTCATTTTCTTAGGAACGTAAGTGTGTTTTTCAGAGGTGTGAGTGTTCTGCTTGTTAAAAAATGTACTACATCATTTCATCATACTAAAAGGGCACTGTGACTATCTTTCCAGGTGTATGATATTCAGGGAAATTTGCAGGATGGCAGTCAGGTTGTGGTGTCTATCATCTTTGAGAACAAGAGCAACAGCTTCCTGAAGTCCATGGAGTTCAATGTGTTGGATTCCCTCAACTCAAAATTGCAGCGGCCGGATGGAGCTGGACCCCATGATGGGCTTGTTGTGCCCTTCCAGCTGCCACCAGGTATGACCAAAAATGAAACTTGAGACATGATTGACGTGACATGCTTATTCATAACAAGATTATTATTGTTCCACTGCCACTCTCTATCGACCAGATTGTTTTAGAAAAGAATGAACTTGTACTACTTAATCATATTTGCTCGAAAATGTAGAGAAGGAGGTTTGTAGGTAAGTGAAGCATACAGAAGAGGAGAGGTGAGAGGTGCACACTTCCAAAACTTTAACAAGATGTCTTATAAATCTGCAGTGCCATGTCTCAGGCAAATGCTCATTGGCTGAGAATGGAAGTGTATCCTGTAGCCTTGGGATCTGAAATGTTTCAGCGTGGTTTTTTTTTCCCCCCTCTACCCTGAGACCTGCTTGATTACTGTAGCAGACTTTTCTTAGCTGGCTCAAGGTCTACCTAATAATATAAACAACAAAGTGAGTGAGACAACAAAGTTCTGTGTTATTTGGAGATAGAATTGTGGTCATCAGAAATGTAAACTGATAGAAAACAACGGGGCATCCATGTTCATGTTCTAGAAACAAAATGCTGAAGATGTACAAATGCTTAATTCATTTCTCTCTAAGAACATAAGGCAGGTCCATACATAATATTTCTCTCTATCCTTCCTTTTACAATACATGAGACTTATGGTACATTATGGTTTATGTGAGACACTGCCCTCTAAAGTGCACACTCATGTTATGTGCATGCATGCTGGCAGACCTTTAATGAAAAGCAAACACTTGTAGATGCAGAGATGGAGAAGTATAAATCATGCCCATGGCCTCACAAGAATTTGTTCACATACAAAATAAAGACAAACCTGAGGTTTTATACTTCATGGTTTTTGCTCTGGCGTTCTGCAGGTGTGTCAAATGAGGCCCGCTTCGTGTTTTCAGTGCAGAGCATCGTCATGCCTCAGAAATTGAAGGGAACCCTCACCTTTATAGTAAAGGTAAAGCTGTCCTCTCAACACACAGGGCACATTTACACAAGGGGTGATGCCCATCACAAATCTATATTTTTCTGTCACAGTCAGAAGATTCCTCAACCCATGAGAAACTGGACTTCAAACTGCACTTTACCTGCACATCATACCTAATCACAACTCCATGCTACAGGTCAGCAATAAGCAGATGCGTCTGAGAAGATTTGACTTTTTTTCTTTTTTTGTTAGCGTAGCTAGATTTAATTGAATGGATCTAATTTGTGTAAACAGTGATGCATACGCCAAGCTGCTAGAGTCTGGGGACTTAAAGAGCAGCTCTCTGAAGCTGGAGGGAGTCAACATGCCTTTCCACCACCTGTTGGCTAGAATCTGCTTCCATCACCATTTTTCTGGTAGGCATTAGGGAAAACTGTTTATCAATTTAATCTTTGTCCACCACATCTGTAGTGTGGATATTATAGATTTTCCAAACCTCTCATGTACTATTTAATACTTTCTCTTTTTTGGAACAGTTGTGGAGAGGATCGACTCCTGTGCCTCTATGTATAGCAGGTCAATCCAGGGTCACCATGTCTGTTTGCTGGTCAAAACCGTAAGTTCTCTGAGTATGTGAATGTTGCATGATGTAACTTACAAGTAAATAAACATTAATGCTTGAGAAATATTCTTAAATGCTCTAGATGCTAGGTACCCCAACATACACTATATTGCCAAAGGTTTTGGGACATTCCTCCAAATCATTAAATTCAGGTGTTCAATTCACGTCCATGGCCACAGGTGTATAAAATCAAGCACCTAGGCATGCAGACGGCTTCTACAAACATTTGTGAAAGAATGGGTCACTCTCAGGAGCTCAGTGAATTCAAGCATGGTGCCGTGATAGGTTGCCACCTGTGCAATAAGTTCATTCGTGAAATTTCCTCACTACTAAATATTCCACGGTCAACTGTTAGTGGTGTTGTAACAAACTGGAAGCAATTGGGAACAACAGCAATTCAGCCACGAAGTGGTAGGCCACGTAATATCACCTTGTGGAAAGCCTTCCCAGAAGAGTTGAAGCTGTTATAGCTGCAAAGGGCGGGCCAACTAGATATTAAACCCTGCAGATTAAGAATGGGATGTCATTAAACTTCATGTGCATGTAAAGGCAGATGTCCCAAAATGTTTGGCAATATAGTGTATCAGGAACATTGTTAAGAGCTGATAGCAGTAGAGAATATGAAGTGCAGACAAAACACCACCAAACACCCCCACAAGGACTCGTATGCGTATGTGGGGAGTGGCAATGAGTTGTTAATCTTGGTTAAGGTTACGCTTAGATATAAAGCGTTTTCCTGACTCTTTGTAGAGACCATAGAGTAACCATGATGAACACATTCATAACTCAAGACTGCAGTGGAAAAACACATTTCCCATAAAATGCATTTTCAAAAATATCTATAAACGTGTGGACATGGTATAACTTTGACTCTCTTGGCCCTAGGCTGATCAGACAGTCTCCATTGATGCTAAATGTGATGAGCCGTCACTGCTGGGGAATGTGCTGGAAGAGATAAAGCAGACCTTCTCACAATGCTGATTGTGTCTGAGAGACCAACAGTGCCCTTGACCTCCCACTCCCATACCCTCTTGCTGAATCTGACACTCAGAATCATATCACAAACACTGAGGCTGGTTTCCCCTCGTCTCTACCTACCTTATATTTATTGGAACTCTTGATTAGAGTTAGCTTTCTCTTTTATTCCTCTCTTCTTTTTTTTCTAGTCCTCTTGTCAGCCTCAGTCTGGTGTTCGATCTCACTAACCTTGCCACCCTATTCTACTCTCCCATTGTCTTAAGTCTGACTCTTCGCTTGTTACCTGGATTTATTTGTTGTTTAATGTTTTGAGATGTGTTTTTTTTTTTTTTTTTTTTGTATTGTGTTGCATTTTGTTTGTTGCTTTCTTTCATTTCTGTGTTCTCTCTGCATCTGTTTAATCTTTGAATTCAACTTGAGGATAGTGTGTGTTTCACCCCAGTAAGTCTGTGTGCGTGTGCACGTGTGTGTTTCTGTCTCTCATGAAACCAGTGTTCAGTACATGATTTTTTTTTTTTTTGATTTTTTTTTTTTTTTTTAGTTTTATGCCTGAAGCCCTGTACACCTTTGTCCTAGCCACTCACCTAAATTTTCATTCAAAGCCATCACTATACTGCCCAAGTAATTGTAATACATAAGCTCTGAAAACATGGCTCCAAAAGTGCAATCTAGTGTGTTTTGATTGAAAATCTGCTTACTTTTGGGATCTTGTTTCAATTCACTCACTAATAATCCAGTGGCTTTTTTGTTTTGTTTTAAATAATGGATGACTGATACAGATGTCTGTTCTTCTGTTTTCACACTGATGAAATAAATCAAACACGCCATTGTTACTCTTGTTAGAGTTTTCCACATTATTGTAAAGTACATAGCTTTACAAGTTTACCTTTACACACTAAAAGATGCTGTGGAGGTTTGTAGTTAATGAACAATATAACTAACATGAGAGAATTATTTACTAAGATCATCATTACTGCTTGCTACTTGCTTAACATCATAACAGGAAACCAGATACATTATGAAGGATCTTGAACTCTAACAAATCAGTGACCAAACCAAGAGTGTCAGATGAAATAATTTCCTCAGTCAGTATTGCACTTGTAGTGGTTACTTGTGTCTCTGTTTATGGTAAGCTGCATATCTTTCTGGGATGTGCCCTCCAACGCACCTCTGTCTGCATCACTTTTACTTCCTGTGAACTGGACGAAGACCAGTTTTCCTGCTGCTTTATTCACTTTGGCCGATTGTGCTGAATTAATTTCCCCGATATTTTTCCATTTCATGTAACTGTTCCCTCTCTAATATACTGACTAATCAAAGAATTTGCTCAAATGGGATTCCTAGTTTTGTTCACCTGGTCCAGCACTCTGTAGCACATGATTGTAACATCCAGCTGAAACAGGTGACTTCTCTTTGGAAAGTCCTAGAATTAAGATTTGTTGCACAGTTGTATTTGACTGAAACATTTAAATGACTAACTAGCCAGTTGTTTGAGGCAAAAAGCTTCTAATACAGTTGATCACAAATGCTGTCCAATAAGATCCAGACTGTGTTTATATAAATGACCAACAAGTGAGGTGTGTTTCCCCTAAAGTCTGCACATTTATGTAATTATCAGCATGTGAATGCAGCTATTGGTGGATTATGTCTGAATGGAAAGTGTAATCTATATGAACACAGTCTAAACCATGACATACAGAGACAAAACTGTATTTTTTTTTTTTTTTTTTTTTTTTTTTTTTTTTTTTAATGGAGACATTTTCTGTGCGAAGTTAATTTCAAATGAATCTTGCATGAATGGAAATGTATAATTTTTTTTTTTTTTGTCTGTGTCTAAGGACAGGCATACAAACCATCCCTAGCATTCCTTTTTTTTGTTGTTGTTTTCTTGTTTTCTTTTATGTATAAATATATACAGTATATTAAGTGTAAGTTGGCGCTATCATACTACACTTTGGATTGTATAATGTATTTTTATCTGTTAAGAGTACATACAATTTAGAAAAATCTTGGAATGGTTTTAAACCTTAAGTTTTTCATTAAATTATCCTATTAGAAGGTCAGCTTTTGTTGATGTTAAAGACACTGAGATTAGGGTGTAACCAGCACATAAAAACAGTCCACGTACTGATGCCCCATCCATCTTTCCCCCACAACTGACAAGGCCACCCCAGCCTAGCCCATACACCATCTTACCCAATCAATTGTAGCGCAAATCTTGCTGGATTTTGCTTGTATCACTCAATGTACTCTCAGTGCTCTTCGTTTGAAGGTACTGATTCCTTCAACTATGTATTTTCTGACTGTATGATGTAATATAATGTTTCAAGAATAAATGAGAATGACCAGTGATTTGCTATTACATTCCCTTTAATTGAGAGGTTTACCCAGCAGAATTATGGTAGATGTAGGCTGCTGTAGTTTTCTTTTGTTGTGTGAAAGTGGTGTACCAATAAATTCCCACTTCTGAATGATTTGTATTCTTTTATTTATTTATTTATTTGCTGTCCTAGTAAGATGGAATAATTTATTTAATTAAGTTATATAGAACAATACATTAGAAATTATAATAGATATATAAATATATGTAATAAATGTTGTGTAGAGTGCTTTAGAGGAATTGATAGTATTGAAACTGGGAATGAAAAACTTTTGCTTTAAATTTTAAATATTTAACTTAGTATTTAACATGACATACACCTTGTAGATATGAATATACAACATTTTTTTTTTTTTTAATCAAATAATTATTTTTGTCTGTTTGCAAATTGCTGAACGTATGTATCCCCAATGTTAAGGCACTGGCCTACTGCTGGACCCTCAAGGTCTACCAAGCTGCCACAGTTGGGCTGCTGAGCAAGGTGTTTAACCCTCAACTGCTCGGTCATAAAGATGAGATGAATGTAAGTCACTCTGGATAAGGACATCTGCCAAATGCTGTAAATGTAAAATGTGCTAACAATAATCATAACAAACACCTAACAAACATTTCAGTATAAACAGGTGTTTCACAGTGAATTCTTTTTGACTATTAATAGATACATTACTTAAGCTAGTTGCTTAAGCTTTGCATTTTATAACCATCATTTCAAAAAGTTCTAATACGAGACGAATCTGTTCAGGGAGTCTGGTGTTAGTAGACGGTGTTCTCCTTCTCTGAGAAGTTAGTGGTTGGGTGTTGTGTTGCCACCAAAGGGGGACATTTATATCAGTTACAATGGTGCGTAATATAAAAACAAGAGATATCATTCATAATGGACAAATTTATTTGCAGTCTGATGAAAAAGATTGGTCTTGATGGTGATCTTTAGAAAAACATTCAAGCTTTGGAAACTGATGTGTTTGAGCAGGTGAGGGAGCTGAACAAACTGAAGAACATCATCCTCTTGACCGGACCTGGGAAAGTGTTTCTCAGTCATTTCTCAGTTACACCACAAGCAAGCACACGCACATTCTGCTCCCTGATGTGTGATGTGATGTATTTTTAGCTTGTTAATGAAAAATTACATATCACATTAATACGTTAGTAGCTGAGTTTACTGCCCTAGCGGTTTAACAGAGATCGCTGTTCCTCCACCATCTCTCAGTTCAATTCCAATTCATAAGGAAATTTTAAGTCATCGTGTGAGTGAGTAGAGCAAAGCTTTAGCAGCAGCTTTGACATATAGGCCTTTTTTAAAAACTTGTTTTTCATAGTGTTCCTCTACATGCACAGCCTTCAGCAGTGTGTGTGTGTGTGTGTGTGTGTGTGTGTGTGTGAGAGATAGAACCAGGTCCCTCTTGTCCTCTCTCACACAGTTGGCCCATCATCTAAAGAGCAGCTGACCGTATCAAATCTAACCTTTCTTTTTTGCTCCAAATACAATCTTGAAGGCTTTAATAAAACCTGACAACAGTATTGTAAAATAAGAAAGTAACCATTTTGTATCACCTGTACTTACAATGTGTGACAGTATCAGGGATGCCTTCTTGAATCACATTTTTTCCCATAGAGCAGGTCTGACCTTCCAAAATTTTTTTTGAAAGGTCCTTCAAAGGGCTTTGAAAATTTTGGGGATATACGTATAGACAAGTTCTTGGATGAGTTAGATTTATACTTATTAGCTACACCAATCAGGCATAACATTATGACCTATTATGGATTAATATTGTATTGGTCCCCCTTTTGCTGCCAAAACAGCCCTGACCCATCATGCACTGTGTACTCTGACACCTTTCTATCAGAACCAGCATTAACTTCTTCAGCAATCTGAGCAACAGTAGCTCGTCTGTTGGATCGGATCACACGGGCCAACCTTCACTCCCCACGTGCATCAATGAGCCTTGGCTGCCCATGACCCTGTCGCCGGTTCACCACTGCTCCTTCCTTGAATCACTTTTGATAGATACTGACCACTGCAGACCGGGAACACCCCACCAGAGCTGCAGTTTTGGAGATGCTCTGATCCAGTCGTCTAGCCATCACAATTTGGCCTTTGTCAAACTCGCTCAAATCCTTACGCTTGGCCATTTTTCCTGCTTCTAACATCAACTTTGAGGACAAAAGTACACTTGCTGCCTAATATATCCCACCCACTAACAGGTGCCATGATGAGGAGATAATCAGTGTTATTCACTTCACCTGTCACTGCTCATAATGTTATGCATGGTCGGTGTACATTAACCTTATAATCTCTCTCTCTCTCTCTCTCTCTCTCTCTCTCTCTCTCTCTCTCTCTCTCTCTCTCTCTCTCTCTCTCTCTCTTATATATATATATATATATATATATATATATATATATATATATATATATATATATATAGCCTTATAATAGTACAACATGAAAGAATGTGAATTAATTTGTTTGTTTGTCCCAGAACTTTTCTGTACTTGCAATAAACAAATGGCATGTGACTACAAGGACATGCTCTTCATTGCCAAGGTGAGACCATGATGTTTCATTTGGGTTTGTGTTTGTCATTATGATGAATCATTAGCTGTGGTGCTTATTCCCACTTCCTCTAAATAAACACGCATGATGCCAAGGTGGTTTGACTTTACTTAAAACAACACTGAGGCTATGAAGTATTTCACGTTCTCATCAAACAAACAGCAAATCATTTGATCATTTGATCTGGTCATTTTGAGGTGGGCTGTTGGACAAAAAAAATCTATTTTCTATATGTTTACAGGATGGTATCAAATTCCTAAAATTTGCCTTTTTCCTGTCTGTACACATTTTCCCACGCTTAACTATACTGCTGCACTTTTGGATTTGTGCCGCATCCATAGACCAGAAAAACAAACAAGCAAATAAATAACAGCAACAAACAATGATGTAATATCTGATGTCTCTGACAACACTTCTGCAAATAGCAAAAAAGCATATTTAGACCACTTTGCCACAGGATGGCAGGATTGTCCTTTATTTATACTATTTCAACATGATTGTTCTGTTTTGTCTTTCCCTCAAATTAGTTGCTGTGCAACAGTTGTATTGAAGTAGCGGCATTTGTTAATGAATAACCACAAATGTTACTTGTTTTGAGAGTACAGCATTACCTTTTGGATAGAAATGAGGCCAGACTTTGCCACTTAATGCATTGCTAAACAGTAGGATGATGCAAAATTGTCACCCTGTAACAACTTTGTCATTGTCATTCATTATAGGGTGTAGATATGGCATAAATATGGCTTGCAAAGCTTAATTTTGAGGATAATGTGTTGCCTATATACACTGACCAGGCATAACATTATGACCACCTGCCTAATATTGTGTTTGTCCCTCTTTTGCTGCCAAAACAGCCCTGACTCGTCATGCACTGTGTATTCTGACACCTTTCTATCAGAACCAGCATTAACTTCTTCAGCAATTTGAGCAACAGTAGCTCGTCTGTTGGATCGGATCACACGGGCCAGCCTTCGCTCCCCACGTGCATCAATGAGCCTTGGCCGCCCATGACCCTGTCGCCGGTTCACCACTGCTCCTTCATTGGACCACTTTTGATAGATACTGACCACTGCAGACCGGGAACACCCCACAAGAGCTGCAGTTACAAAGATCCAGTCGTCCAGCCATCACAATTTGGCCCTTGTCAAACTCGCTCAAATCCTTACACTTGCCCATATTTCCTGCTTCTAACACATCAACTTTGAGACAAAATGTTCACTTGCTGCCTAATATATCCCACCCACTAACAGGTGCCATGATGAGGAGATAATCAGTGTTATTCACTTCACCTGTCACTGCTCATAATGTTATACCTGATCAGTGTAGGTATGATAACTGTGTTTATTCATAAAGCTTAATGTAGGTAATTTGTATGCATGCATTTTGAAGGAATGACAACAAATTGGCATGAATTCTATGATTTTTTTGTGTCAGAAAACTGGTTTTAGCTAAATTCTGCCAAATTTCTTTTAGATTTTAGACTTAAACTGGACAATGTGAAAGAATGTTTTCTGTGATGGCAGCAGAAAGGGAACCATGTGCATTGATGCTGTTCTTGAGTAAACAACTCATTATTCCTTCCTGTCATAGCCTATGATTAGTTTAACATTTAACATCCAAAAGAAGCCTGCAATTGAGACAGAATGACAACACATAGAACACAGTAAATAAGGGTTACGGGTCTTGTTGACCCAGCTTGTCAGTGCTGGGATTTGAACTCTTTAGAATCTTTCAACACTAATCACTGTGAGATTCAGCAGCCATACGGTGAGTGTAAATACTGTAGGTAAACTTTTTTGTTTTGTTTGAGACATCCTGGTTCAGTCTTGGGGAACGAGTTTTGAGGTCTTCAGTCATGTAGAAAGCATGAGCAGTTCTAATAGTATTTCTAGTAGCAGACAGTTTAATAACAACCAAACCAGGACCCAACTGTAAAAGGTTCTTGATGTTTTATTCATGCTCTTGAAGGTTCATGACCCAATTCTTGTAGCACATATTACTCGCAGGAACATCAAGCTTATTTGTTCTAGATTTTCCAGATGTTGTCCTGTTTTGGCTTTTGTCCAAGTCAAATGTGTGACAGTGAGAAGCCTCTTGACATTTTAGTATGATAAGGTGCATTTGACAGACGCCTTTCCTTCTCGGAATAGGTGGTTAATTCTTCTATGGTGAACTATGTAATGAGCCCCTTACTGTAACACTCAGTGTATTCCTGGCTGCTATTAAATTATTTTCTGTGACTCACCGTTCTGACAAAAGGCCTTAAAGAATCGGAACAAAACAGGATGTTTTTAAGAATCAGGCCATTGATTTTCTTCTCTGCACATGTAACTCCTGTTGATTCTTGTCTTCGACATCGACCTCGACATGTTTCTGAGTGTATTTATGTTAAAGTGCAAATCCATTTTGTGGCTTCTTTTCACCGTATGATAAACTTGTCTTTTAATATGTAGTTGTGAAAACTGACTTTGGACTGATTTCTTAATATAATATTACTCGAATGAATTACACATGCGTTTGTCATACCTGCTGTATGATATTGTCATGCATGTTGTAAAGTTTATATTGATTATACTCTGGTATTCATACTTTATGTAATAATTTAGCAGGCGGTTAAATGTATGGTTCTGATTGGGGGTACTTGGTAAATGGGCAACATCTCTCAGGTCATGAGCAAATAATTTTTGAAAGTTGTTTCATCATTATGAAAACCATAAAACTGAGCCATAAGTGCATTCTGTATTGTTCTGAAGTATTATTCTACGTGTTATGTAACACTAAGATACTCACTTTCCCAGTCTTCTCCTGTGAAATCTACTCTATTGTATTTTTCCTTCATATCATTCTCTCTGCAGACATTATCACTATGTCTATAGAATAATATATAGAATTAAATGTACCTCTTATCTTACACTGACTAAATATTTAATAACCAGTTCATTGACCACACCAAAAGCAAACAGGCAGTGACACGTGTTCAAGACAGTACATTTGGGTGTGTGATCTGAGTGTGTACCTACACTGTTGAAATTGCTTTCACCTCAGGTTCACTCCTACAAACCTTTTCACTTATGGATCTGTTTTTCACCTGTACATATCTGTTTGTTGCTATAGATATGACCTCGTCTCCAGGGCAACTGATGACCGGAGAAGAATGATGGGATGTTCTGCCTCAAGTTGAATTTTGATTTGCTATGAGGATCTTTTTTCGAAGCATTTCACAATGGCACATGGTCTGTACTAAATGAATGAAGATGGCCTTTACAATCAGGCAAAGGTATGAATGAACAAACAAATAAACAATTAAATACATTAGGAGTTTAGCTTGCCATGTATTAATTTCTATCTTAGATCCTAGACAGATTCTGTTTTTAGACAACAATGTTCAATCTACTTCTACCACTTCCTCTGAAAACTGGCTCTCACATGCTATGGCATTATAATTTAGCAGCAGAATCCAGAATGTGCGAACCTTTGTGTGCATTTTAGTTTATTTAATAGACATATTAACTTTGATAAAGCACAAAAATAATAATGAGAGCTAGCTTGATAACTCCTAAACATGTTCATGCACACTGATCATTGTAGTAGGTCTTGTTTACATCCACATTTTAAGTTAAGATAATGTGTTATTAAGATATATATTATCGACAGGAAATCAAACAATAAATACTGCCAAAAAGGTAACCGTCTTTCAACTGCAAACATATCAATCCAGCATGTGTTTTAAAGCTTGTTTTGCACAGAAATATGTATGTTGAATTCATTTAATTGAAATATACACCTATCAGGCATAACATTATGAACACTGAGAGGTGAAGTGAATAACACTGATTATCTCCTCATCATGGCACCTGTTAGTGGGTGGGATATATTAGGCAGCAAGTGAACATTTTGTCCTCAAAGTTGATGTGTTAGAAGCAGGAAAAATGGGCAAGCGTAAGGATTTGAGCGAGTTTGACAAGGGCCAAATTGTGATGGCTAGACGACTGGATCAGAGCATCTCCAAAACTGCAGCTCTTGCGGGGTGTTCCCAGTCTGCAGTGGTCAGTATCTATCAAAAGTGGTCCAAGGAAAATAATGAAAAATTGTCAGTAGTGATGGTAAGTTAATATGGTTTGAGTTTTGCTTGTACCTGCCCTTCATAATAGTGTTGGAGTAGGAGGGGCTTCACTTCAGTTCTACCTTCCAACAACACTGTAAAAGAGAATATAAGACATAACTCATTCTGATTGGTTAACAGTTTCGAGTAGTGTTAAAATCTATTAGTGATAGCTTTAGTATAAAACAGATGTGAGCAGGCAGGATATGCACACTTAACAAAATATAGAATTTTTGCCAGTATTTGCCAATATTTATGGCTTAGATTTTCATGTGTACATGTTTTGGGCATGAAACAGTAGAAGTGGGTTGACATCCAACATTAAGGCTACATGATATTGGCATAAATAGCATGTGGAATCCTCTGCTAGCCCATTATGTGTCACTCTTTAGATTGGCCTGCATTCATTCTTCTTCTTCTAATTATTATTATTATTATTATTATTATTATTATTATTATTATTATTATTATTCAACATCATCTTCATTATTATTATATGTTTTTAAAGCCCTCACAGACAATAAAGTATAAATGAAAATCTATTACTGGGCAGAATGATCACAAAACTGAGCTTTCAGGGACAAATTGTGATGGCTAGACAACTGGATCAGAGCATCTCCAAAACTCCAGCTCTTGTGAGATGTTCCCGGTCTGCAGTGGTCAGTATCTATCGAAAGTTTCGTGTAAGTCGTGTAAGTCCATTAAGTCCTGTAAGTATCCTTTAAGTCCTGTAAGGTGCATCTCACAGGACTTAAAGGATCTGCTGCTAACATCCTTGGTGCCAGATACCACATTCCATGCCTCGATGGGTCAGGGCTGTTTTGGCAGCAAAAGGGGGACCAACACAATATTCGGCATGTGTTCATAATGTTATGCCTGATTGGTGAATGTTGCTTTAGCCCAGATGGATTTTTGGAGGAATGCAAAAAGAAATCTGACATTAAAAAGAATTCATATCTCTGATTTTGGCTGTAAAATTTACGCATTTACGCATTTCGTTCATCCGGATAAGGAAAGCATGCAGTGGGCTTTGTTTCAAACTGTCACAACAACTAATATGTACATGTGGTAACTGCATTAAAGTGTTATTAAAGTGTTATTTTGATATTTTAGTATCTCTAGCCGGTGCCATGGTTAACTTGCGCTCAGCCGGTGCGTCTGGAACGCTGATGGGGACGATGATTGGCTGGTGAGCGGAAGCGTTCGCGGACTCTGATTGGTCGCCTCAGGGATATAAAAAGGTAACGGTCACTTTTTCGAGTGCGAATTGGTGCTCGCGCTCGAGTAATGGACGTTCGGCTTGACTGAAATGCGCCGTTAGTGTGCAGCGCTTCACCTCAGGAGACCTGTCACGAAAAGCTCACAGTAAGTCAAGTCTGCTGTCATATACAACAGGTGTCTTTCGGGGTTGTGATGTTTGGCTTGCGTGTTTATAAATAACTAGTTTTACCTTTGAAGCTTACTTTTAATAAGTTATAACGAATGAATAACTGTTAAGTAGCATTCAGAGGATTGTCTCTGAATTTTACTTGCCTCCTCACTCAGCTTCATTTGAAATATTATTGAATGATAAGCTTATCACACTGTGTGTGTGTGTGTGTGTGTGTGTGTGTGTGTGTGTGTTAATCTTGGAGAGCATCTCAATGGTCCTGAGCTGCAAACTACCATACACCGTCATAGTTACCATACCTGTATCTTTATGGTATGTATTTATTTAATTTATTTTAATATAAATTAAATTTTAATTTTAATATTAATATATAATTTTTTTATATAATGTTATTAATTTTTATAATATATATATATATATATATATATATATATATATATATATATATATATATATATATATATATATATATATATATATATAATTTATTTATATATATATAAATAAATAAATTAAATAAATACATATATATATATAAAATAAATTAAATAAATACATATATATATATATATATATATATACAGATATATATATATATATATAATATATATATATATATAGATATAGAAGATATATCTAAAAGATATATCTAAAAGATATATCTAAAAGATATAGCGGGGCACGGTGGCTTAGTGGTTAGCACATTTGCCTCACACCTCCAGGGTTGGAGGTTCGATTCCTGCCTCTGCCATGTGTGTGTAGAGTTTGCATGTTCTCCCCGTGCCTCGGAGGTTTCCTCCAGGTGCTCTGGTTTCCTCCCCCAGTCCAAAGACATGCATTGTAGGTTGATTGGCATCTCTAAATTGTCTGTAGTGTGTGATTGTGTGAGTGAATGAGAGTGTGTGTGTGCCCTGTGATGGGTTGGCACTCCGTCCAGGGTGTATCCTGCCTTGATGCCCAATGACGCCTGAGCACAGGCTACCCGTGACCCGAGTGTAGATCGGATAAGCGGTAGACAATGAATGAATATATATAACATGTATTTTTTCACCGAACTAAGCTCCATAATGCAGTTTATTGATTTAAGTAGTTTTCAATGTAACAATCTTGTGGTTTGTAAGTTTATAAAAATGTTTATGATTTTGGATCATTAAATTGGAAATGATGCTTGGCCATATAATCAAGACAATCTGTTGCTCTTTAACAGGTTGTTTCAATAACATGCACATCACGCTCAAACATAGATATACCAGTTTTTTTTTTTCCTTAAATGTAATTAAGGTGAATGTGTGCATGTTGATGTAGAATATTCAGGGGAATAAATTGCTGAAAAAAATACTGTTAAATTGCTATTGTTTGATAGACGTGATATTCATCCTTGTATCATCACCAATATTTCGACTAGAAGAAAATTACAAAACCATCAGCTTGAACAAAGCTGTGAACTAATGTGATGGCATTATACTATTATAAAACCATATATTTAATAAAACTAAAATATGGTAGGAAATATGTTTTATTTCTCCCATTAATAATTATTGTAATGTTAAATAATTAAGATTGAATATTTTTCCATGATAGTGTGACACATTAGAACCTAAACACAATTTGAGATTTTTATTTTAGCAATTTCTTGTTTTCTCAAACTTTCTCTGAAAATTCAGTCACCTGCCTGTTTCATACTGCATATGCAGGTGGGGATACTAATATTAGTCAATCGTATTTTAATAATTTTTATTCCCCATCCACCAACAAGTAAAAAGCATTTTTATTTAATCTGCCATCATATGTGTTTGTTAAGCAACTTTGCCTAATGTTGCAGACAAAAACCCAGCTGTCCTGTCTGGCTGGTAAGACCCTTGAAGAATCATGTGGGTTCTGGAGAAAATCCGGAGCTCAGTGGAGAACAATGCTCCCCGATCAGGGGAGACAGGAGACAAACAGGACAAAGCACCCATCTATAGCAATGTTCTCACACCTGATAAGATACCAGACTTCTTCATCCCTCCCAAGCTGGTGAGCTGCCCACCAGAGACTGAAACACCAGATGTGAAGCCCAAGGACAGTCTACGTCCTTCCACCTCAGAGCAGACCATTGGCAACAAAGTCAGCAGCCCTCGAAGTCCTCGTCTGGTCAGCAAATTAGCCGGAGACACCAAAAACCTGCTAAGGGCTGCCAACCGACACATCATTCAGATCGAGAGTGCAGATGATGTTGTTGCTGGGGACACCAATGCTGACCCTCAGTCCCAGACAGCTATGTCTTTGTCATATATTCCAAAGACTCAGACCTCATATGGATTTGCTACATTAATGGAGAGTCCCCACACTCGTCGGAAAGAGTCACTCTTTCACTGTGACCACACAAGCCCGGTCACGTCCCCCAACACCCAGCGTAAGTCACCAGCTAAGAACAGCATAGAAGTTAGCCATCTGAACCCTTTGGATTTCAACACATCCCACATCAATCCATATCGTTATTTTAGTGGGGGCGAGAGTGACACATGCTCCTCGGCTGAATCCTCTCCTTTCAGCTCACCCCTGCTGTCTCGCTCTGCCTCCTTGCTCAAGATTTTCACTCATGAGACTCAGGCCAAAGTTGTCAAAGCGAAGAGGACGTTTGCCCGGCACAGTTCCCTGTCCACAGATGAGTGCAGCTCCGCAGAGCCCAGCCCCAGCGTGCCCAGGAGGCTCCACTGTCCCGCAGCCGGTGGATCTCTGGACCATCAGCACGGGAAAGACAGACAGCAAAGGGAACACACAGTCAACCTCCACAAGGGAGGCATTGTCCGGCTCTATGCTGATTATGACCCAGGAACTGCACGTTTGCGTGTTCGCATCATTGCTGCTGAGGATCTTTATGACCAGACATTTGACATAAAGAGCATTAACTGCTGTGTGTCACTCTACCTCAACCCAGGAAAGCAGCAAAAGCAGAGAAGCACTATAATCAAAAACAGTCGCAATCCCGTCTTCAACGAGGACTTCTTTTTTGATTCTGTGAGCTCAGCTCAGGTGAAAAGCCTGTCTCTGAAGATCAAAGTGGTGAACAAGGGCACTAGTCTGAAAAGGGATAGCCTAGTAGGGGAGAGAGAGGTTCCGCTAGGGAAGCTGCTGCCTGGTCTTTAAGATTGCAAAGGCATATGAGGGCTTAGTGCCTTGAAAGGAGGACTAATGTACCTGAAAGTAAATAGTTAATCTTGTTACCATGTAGTATTAGTAGCAGCTCATTTAGCAGTGACCTATTTATTCATGACTATAACTTACACTCTAGCTCAGCCTTTATAGTATGTATACGTACAAATTTATCTGGTATGAATAGAAATGATATCTTTACATATATTGTGCAAAGAAACAGTCATTTACTTTGAAAAGAAATTTTTGCATTTTTTGCTTAATCTTTCGTTCATTTTAAATGCTTTTCAAATAGAATCTGAAAGTCTGACCAAGGAAGAGCTGTGAGTGAAGTGAGATTTGTTATTAATGACTATTTTATTGAAACAAAACAATGTAGGTTGCATTAGAAATGTTCAAAATCTCATCAATCTGATTAAAACATATTTATGTTTCAAAATATTACAAATAGGATCTTAAAATAAATTCCAGGTAATAAATTTCACAAAGATTTAGGTTTTGTTAACTGTTAACTGTAAATTTTCAGAGTTTAAAAACATTAGACTGGTTGTGAATATTTTATTGTTTTATGCTTGTTGTATAAATTGATGCAGACAGAAAATTTCCTTCTTGATGACAAAAAAAACTTTTCTCTTCTATGGAGGCCAGCGCCTTTGAACACCCCCCCTCATCCACCGAATGATTCAGTGTGCAAATGTCAGCTTTGATCCAGGATGCATCAACCAGCTAATTTGCAGGATGAATAAACAGCATGGAGGACATTACATCACCCTGTCGGACAATGGTGTATTGTTATATGATAACACTTAGTTTTGTAATAGTTTTGTGAGACCCAAAAGCCTTAATGATGAAGGTGAAGGTTTGCAAGTCTTCACCAAGTTTATCTGGACTATGTTATGCTGAATAACTCTTCATATCCTATGTCACTATATAGAAAATATAAAATCAAAAGTATTGATGGAAATGATGGAGTGTGTGACTGTGTATTGGGTAAAATATGAAGAAAACTCATGACTCTAGCACAGCATTTGTTGTGACAGCCTTCATTAAAATCCCTCCTCAAAAGTGTGCAAATTATCCCCCCCTCCTATTATGTCCTGAAATGCTGCTTAATTCACCAAGCTACAACTTGATCTGTGATGTTTTTCTTTTCTTGTGATCAAAAACTGTATTACAGATTCATTTTTTAAAAAGTGCTGATTTTTTTTTGTTAATTTTTATCTTTTCTCATTAATAGGTTTTGATTAGAGAGTCGCTCTAAAACTCAAGTCTTCCTGTTCTAACAGGTTTTTTTGAAGTGCCAATCCAATATACTTGATGTGATAATTGTTTTATTGTTGTAAATGCTAGTTCTTACGATTTTGTGTATTGTGACCAATTTATCTGAATTGACACTGATTTTGTGACCAAAAATGTGTAGATTAAGCTGTGAACTGTAGAATGGGAAATTAGCTGTGCTTTATATGTGACATGCTGTCCACAGATTTGCATGAATACTGCAACATGCTGTTGTATATTGCTGATAAGTTATTAATGGAAAACTGCAGGTTGTGGTAAGAGTTGTATACTTTGGTAAAAGTAAAATAAAATAAAGTTATATGTGATGAGTAAAGTAAAAGTTTAAGTTAAGTTGCCTTTATTTGTCACATATACATTACTGCATCGTGAAATTCTTTCTTCGCACATCCCATCCTTGGAGACTTGGGGTCAGAGTGCAGGGTCAGCCATGATGGAGTGCCCCTGAAGCATGGTGGGTTTGAGGGCCTTGCTCAAGGGCCCTACAGTGGGAGCTTGGTGGTGCTGGGGCTTGAAACCCGATCTTCTGATAAATAAATAAATGTTCTCAGAACATCTTGCTAGTTAAGAGTAAAGTATTTAAAACTATTGACACTTTTATATGTGTATTTTGAAGGTAGACAATTACTGACCTGAGCTATGATTTGATATTTATATAAAATTAAATTTGTGATATACGATACAAGTTAAGGCAAAGTTTCCATCCCCTATCCCAACATGTATCTCTAAACCCTGGTGTGCACACTGGGCACACTGGTCAGGTTCAGGTTCATGATGATATAGGACGATGATAGTGGAAGGAATGTAATATAAGAAGAATAAGAGAGAGCTGAACGATCTACTGTTTGCAGGATGAACTGACCCCATACAGGTGAGGTTATTTTCAGTTCCAGTACTACTACTTTTTTTTGTGTGTGTGTGTGGGGTGCGTGTGCGTGTGTGTGTGTGTATGTGTGTGTCTGTGTATGCATTAAATCAGAAACTCCTCATACTGTAAGCATGGACATCTTCAGTTTCTTCTTGATTTTATTATATTTGTTATAATATAAACATGTTGCCTGTGTAGTTTATTTTTTATATGTCATGGTTTTTAAAGAAATTTAAATCTCTATTAACATATCTGTTCTATAGGTTTTTGAGGTATAGAGTTAAATTAGAAAATTGTTTAAAATAGTAACGTGTTTTGATTATTTTCACACTTTCATGGGTTTGACAAAAATTGAAGAGACAGGAATCAGACAACTTATAAGGGACTCTTCAATTCAACTCACTAGCCACACACACACACACACACACACACAACACTGTGCTGCTCAGCTTTTTGTGGCCCTTTTTCCAAGCCTCTGTCTCCACAACTATATTTAATGCCACTGTTGTTTATTTACAGAAAATACTTTTACATGTTTTGTCAGTATTTCAGTCAGATTGCTGTATTTATAGAAAACTACTGATATAGAGTACAGCAATACTGTTCAACATCTTGGGCAACCAGAGCTGCCAGCATTTTACCAAATAATGCACTAAAAATGATCTTTAATGTACAGTAATGTCACATATTTAACAGTAAGACTAAAAGCAAATGCAGTTTGCTATTAATATGTTAATGTAAAGTAGATTTTTGTATATTACTGTGTTTTCACCACAAAATATCACTATGAATGGAGCAGACTTTTTTTATAATGCATAATCTAAAATGTTCATTCAGAAAATAAAAAAATGTGCAGTTTTGCGGTTGATTATTAAATGTTGTAGAAACTATATTGCCTAAAGTTTTGGGACACCCCTCCAAATAATTGAATTCAGGTGTTATTTTTCAGGGATTGGGCTTGACCTCTTAGTTCCAGTGAAAGGAACTCTTAATGTTTCAGCATACCAAGACATTTTGGACAATTTCATGCTCCCAACTTTGTGGGAACAGTTTGGGGATGGTCCCTTCCTGTTCCAAAATGACTGCACACCAGTGCACAAAGCAAGGACCATAAAGACATGGATGAGCGAGTTTGGTGTGGAGGAACTTGACTGGCCTGCACAGAGTCCTGACCTCAACCCGATAGAACACCTTTGGGATGAATTAGAGTGGAGACTGTGAGCCAGGCCTTCTCGTCCAACATCAGTGCCTGACCTCACAAATGTGCTTCTAGAAGAAATGTCAAAAATTCCCCAAACACATTCCTAAACCTTGTGGAAAGCCTTCCCAGAAGAGCTGAAGCTGTTGTAGCTTGGCAATATAGTGTATGTTGAAACTAGAAGTGTGTGCATTAAGTCATTTTAAATAAAAATTTGGCCTCACCATCTTCCACATCCAGAATCGAGAAGCTTCTGTCTGCAATCTAATTTAATATCTTTCGTTTTTTAATTTCCTGATTAATTCCTGTTTATTTTAAAAATTGTAAGCTTCTTCTATCAGCCTCTACTATTTCCTGGTTATGCAAAATGACTTACTGAGAATGAAAGGACTCTAAGCTGAACTGAGCTCAGACCCAGCTATCAAATATCAGAGAATGTAAAAATCAAAGCTTGCTTTTATAAGAAAGACACAGTAGTATGGTAACACTATCCATAATGTTTTATTCCCTTTAGATATAAGAAGCTGAAAATATGAAGATATGAAGCTGGAGGCTGAGTGCTGTAACTAATCACACCCATGCAGATATTCATTATAACCTCATAGATGCAAGTATGCTGATTACTTTTATACAACAATTCTATAAGCAAAAAATTAATATAGAGTAAGTAACATTTTGGACACAACATCACTATATGTTTTTCATTTGTCCCTTCATTAACAGATAACCTTTCATATTTTAATTCAACTAGGAAGTAGAATTTTATGTGATGCACACAATGAACACTCTTGCACTCTTGATATACTGCTCGGCCAATCAAATTGGGAGGCTGGAACTAACTGTTGTATAACTGTTTATATTCAATGTTTGTCCTCCATCTACACCATCCATCCATGAAAAGGAATACCATAGTACGACCAATGACCAGAAATTATTTAGCCACTTGATTATTTTCAGATGTGTGTCTGAGTTTCACCTGAAAAATGTGTTTCAGTGTTAATGCCACTGCTAACCTGAGCTTCTATCCACATGTCTGGTCAGTGGTCTTCTTATGCTAGTCTCTTTTCATTCATGGACAAGGTGCACTCAGGACAAAATAGCACTAAATTGTACCTTTCCTGGGATACTAGATCAAAGAAACATGTATATAATGTACAGTTAACATTATTTAAGGTAGAAGATGGACTGCAGTTAGTTCTTACATCTTTAATGTTACAATTCATTAAAATAAAGATAAAGGATGCATACTAAAGGTACAAAAGGTTTGCCCTTGAGGGTACTACATATTAGCAACAAGGCAAAGTGGCAGCTAGTAGAAATGTGCTAATCCCTTTTCAAGATATTCTCAATCTACATCATCTAATTTTATTGTTAATCCAATGCGGATTAACTTTAAGTAACACATCCCCAGCAGTCATAATAAAAAAAACACATATGAAGCAGACGCAAATTTCTTTCTAGCTCAAATTGTTGATTTACACAACCTGATTGATCACTGACTGCTGTGACAAGTGAAACATGCCCTAGATTTTCATCCATCAGGGCTTATTTATTACATCTGCAGCACTGACACGTCATCAGCAGTGATTGCGAAAACACATGAAATACAATAGCAGGTATAGTAAACACAAATATGTTGGATTTGAGTTGCTTGATTATCCATGTTTAATTTTTTTTTCAAGGCAAATTGAACACAGAGACAGAACCATATGTTTTGTGTTACTTGGTTTGAATGAAATGAAAATTTTCTGTTTACCATGCTCAATATTCAGCATGATAACAGGCTTGAAACACTTGACTTTAAAAAGACTGGGAAGCCTGAATGGTGCTGCCTATCTGTCTTTCAATGTGTGAGTGTATTTCCTTGTGCATATGTGTAATTGTTTTATGTCTATGCAGGCTTACAGACAGGATCCAAATTGCAGAAATGTCATATACTTAATATGGCACAATCCATAATTAATTGATTTTTTTTTCTTTTCTTTCTTTTTTTTTTTTTTTTTTAGCTCTGTTATTCTTCTATTATTATAGTTTTTCTGTTAACTTTCATTTAGTTAAACATTTTGGTTTACAAGCCAAAGTTACCTGTTGATTTTAGGCTCTAAAAAAAAAAAAAATTCACCATACTATTTCTGAGGTCTTTCATATTTCTTAAAAATGACATTGAAATTACTTTTAAAGGAAATTCCTATTAAATGAGTTAATAAGTTATGTTTTTTAAAATCAGTCTCAAAATATAAGTGAATATAAAAGGATACTGTATATAAAATATTAAGAGGTAAAGAAGCGAGTGCAGGCAGGTTGAAATGGGTCCAACAGAGTCAGAGCTAGAGGTAGCAGAGCTGAAGATGTTGAGGTTCTCTTTGGGAGTGACAAGGTTGGACAGGATTAGGAACGAGTACATCAGAGGGACAGCTCATGTTGGACGTTTGGGGGACAAAGTTAGGGAGGCCAGATTAAGATGGTTTGGACATGTTCAGAGGAGGGAGAGTGAGTATATTGGTAGGAGAATGTTGGACATGGAGCTGCCAGGCAGGAGGCAAAGAGGAAGGCCAAAGAGGAGGTATATGGATGGAATAAATGAGGATATGAAGCTAGTGGGTGCAAGTGTTGAGGATGCAGAAGATAGGGATAGGTGGAGAGAGATGATTCGCTGTGGCAACCAAAGAAGAGAAAAGCCAGAAGAATTAGAAGAAGAAGAAGAAGAAGAAGAAGAAGAAGAAGAAGAAGAAGAAAAAGACTGTATATAAAATATTATTTTGAGTGAACAAACAATATGTCACTATTTCTTTATTTTCCTTATTTTTCATTTTTTCATCCTGTTTTTCATATTTTATCTTATGACAAAATGAGAGATCTATTAAATAAATATTTACAGTATTTTATATAGTTATTGTAAATTATTTCATATATTATATACTCTAAGTTGCTTTCGGCTGCTCCCTGTTCGGGGTCACCACAGTGGACCAACTGGTCTGCACAACAACTTGGCAAATGTTTTATGCCAGATGCCCTTCCTGACACAACCCTCTCATTTTTCCAGGCTTGGGACCGGCACTGCATCCAGTGGCTGGGGATCGAACCCAGGCCTTTCGCATGATAGGCGAGAAACCTACCACTGAGCCACCAATGCCCTGTATAGTATATACTCTGACTATCCAAAACAATCTACTCTAGCACAACCATTTTATGTATTAGTCATTAATATTAAAATGTACATGGAAACTTTTCTAATGTGTACATTTGAACTAAAGCACACAAGCAGCAGATTATATCCAGATATCTATAAAGCTGCTTTGTGACAATGTCCAATCTAAAAAGCACTAAATAAATAAAACTGAATTGAATTGAAACCTTTGTTGAATTTCCGCCTGAGTGCCTTGGGGTTACCCTAAAATCCTGAATGTATATACTTATTTATCTTGTAGCAGGCATAGGGAATTAGATAGTAGCCAACCAATTTTACCTAGCCATGACTGATAGAGGGGCCTAAAGTCACTAATTGTGTGCCTACAAATTGCATCTGTATGATATGCATTCCTGATAAACTTTAAAATTAATATAGCTTCAAGGAAGATGTATAATACACTGAATTTTATGTGTACTTCTTATGATGGATGTTGCTTACATTTTTACAATCATACAAGCAATCATATCTTTGCCCACATGGAGACAATTTCCAGAAGTTTCCAAGACAATCCAAAGGACGCTTGAGTGTTACTGATTAAGACACAGGATGATCTGTTACTGCTGCCTGCTGCCAGGCCGCTATGGCTCATTGGGATATCGAGAGTAAATAGAGAGAGAGAGAGAAGCGAGAAAGGAAGATGGTACACCTGTTCCCCAGACACGCTGGCTACACTTTCATTTGCTCCACCTGCCATTTCCTCAGTCAGTATCTGCCACACGAGTCTTCTTTTTATTTCTTTTTATTTACATCTCTTATTTGATTTTTTTTTTGTTTAAAGAGTACACATTTTTGATCTTAACAATGTTTTCTGCATTATGGCTTGATAAGCAGCAGGAAATCTAAGCCATTCTCCTGTTGTGTCATATCATATTCATCCTCATGCTGTCACTCACTGTTTTGTAGCAGTCCTGGCACACAGGAGGCAAGAAGAGAACATAGGATTAGGTTGTAACAGGAGACCCTTTTAGATTTCATCAAATGAATAATGCAAGAATATCATATAGTACATTTGTGTCTGAAACACCACAATAATCCTATTTTCATGAAAACAACAAACAATAAAAAAAAAACCTGGGTGCAGAGACATTTTGCTTGACTTTTGAAAATCTTTTGAAAACACTATAGACACCTATGTGATAGTGACAGTATGTGACAATATGTAAAGCAGTGGTCCTACTCAATCATACTTCCCATAAAAATGATTTATTTTAAAATCCATCCCGGAGATATCCGAGTCTAATCTCAGAATGAGACACGCCAGAGAGAGAGAGACGGCGAGACAAGGTGGGTGGGTGCTTGTGGGGGTGTCTTGGGAAAGGAGTGGGGGGTGAGCACATTTTCATCTGCCTCTCTGGGCTTCAGGGTGCAAATGCAAGGGCTATTATTGGCCAGGGGATTGCTATGGCAACTGCTGAGATGGGGAGCAGGGTGAAGGGGTTTGTTCTGTCCACGTTGTGGAGGAATGAACTTGGGAGGGAGAAAAACCCATCCATCCAGAATGACCTGTTAGCAGTCTGGTAGGCTTTAAGAGAAGCATAAAAATAGTGTCTTTATTTATTGTAAAATATATTGAATACTTGTTACTCAACATTTTAATATTACAGAAAATGTTTGATCACATTCATTCCATGCAGAGGCTTAGTAACAAACCAAATAATGACAAGAATCATATATTAAGTTGTGATCTTTAAGCTTTAGTATTACCAATGTGCTGAATAAAATAGATTTAATAATAATGATACCACAGGAGCACAAAGACATGCTTATCTGTCAGCAGTGCTAATCAAGCATGGAGCCTGATTTAGCAAAAAAATCTTTGGAGATAATACAGCCCATAAGTGTATTTCACCAGCAATCCAACAGTAGCCCTCTTCCAGGTTTGCCTGCCACAGTTAATTCCCAATGACCCAGGTGACATAACCTGCTCCAGTAATCACAAGGCCTACTGGAGTATTGAACCTGCAGACACTGACTGCACAATCAAAATCAGAGTGACATGTTCCTATGGTAACCCCTGGATGTCCATCCCTGGTGGAAACACGAAGGAGAAAACATCTGGTAATACTCTTACTGTTCAGCACTTGCTGAGATTGAAATAAATAAAAAAGGGATGTAGAAAAAAGTATGAAAAAGTGTCCTTTTAGCATATAAGAAAGGAACCACACACAATGTAACACAGAAGTGTTTCTTTAATTTAATTAATGCACTAGTTCTAAAACATTATTGTTCCTATTCACGTGGACATGTATGATGGACACAACACAAAATCTATGCCTAAAAATAAACAGATGATGTTAAACAATGGTGTTTAAGAAAGAAAAATGTTATCCTTGTTAATATGGTGAAGAATTCTGTTAGAATACTTTTATATAACGTTTGAGGAAGGAGTCTCCAGTGTCAGTGCTTTGTAGCAGTCAGATCGTTTCCCACAAAGAATAAGGACTTGCCATTTTGTCTTATGAACTTCAAGAATTTAAAAACGTCTGGTCAGGAAACAACTGCTAAAATCACTAAAAAGTGATAACTTTTCTCCACAGCACTAATTAATTATAAACAGTTAAAAAATGTAACGTATAGTTCATTCATAAATAAACAGTTGTCATCATTGGCAAGTTATGGTATAAATGGAAGAAGATGCAAGTATTTCTGTATAATAGAATGCTATTTTTCATATTTTATTCCTTACTTAAACAAGGCAAAATACTGAAGAATAACCCTTCAGTTAACATCTCAATCAGAGAAATCACTTTGACTGCAGCAATGCTCCCAGACTGAACAAAACCCTTTAATGTGTATTATCTTTGTTAGTAAAGTACACGTAATGCTATTTATAGTTTTGAGTATGAACATTTAGGCTTGGTGGTTAGCACGTTTGCCTCACACCTCCAGGGTTGGGGGTTCGATTCCTGCCTCTGCCATGTGTGTGTGGAGTTTGCATGTTCTCCCCGTGCCTCGGGGGTTTCCTCTGGGTACTCCGGTTTCCTCCCCCAGTCCAAAGACATGCATGGTAGGTTGATTGGCATCTCTAAATTGTCCTTAGTGTGTTATTGCGTGAGTGAATGAGAGTGTGTGTGTGCCCTGCGATGGGTTGGCACTCCGTCCAGGGTGTATCCTGCCTTGATGCCCAATGACGCCTGAGATAGGCACAGGCTCCCCGTGACCCGAGTGTAGATCGGATAAGCGGCAGACAATGAATGAATGAATGTTTAGGAGGAAACATAGAGATTCAGTCATTCAGGGCTACATGTCTGCACATGGTCATACATCACGCACATGCCCCTACTGTCCTGGGAGTGTTGTAAATTATTATAATTAACCACATTATCCACACTGCAAAGTTTTCAGTCATTTGTATTCAAATTAAAAATGGCTGCGGTAGCTTCTCATCATTTCATTTAAATTATGAATTATATATCAGAGTCAGGAGTAAGTTGCTATTTAGCAGATGAAAATCAAACCTTTGGTTCTCAAGTCTTATATCATAACATGGACATCTCTTTGTTTGTATAAACCTCACAGAACCTGGCAGAATTTTTTTTTTATTTGATGCTTTATGTCCGAGCACAACTCATTGCAGCGTCGCAAAACCGACGCAAAAACTGATCTCATAAAAAAACATTTCCCCAGCAAAGAGTGTTGGAGATTTATTAGGAAACAAACTGATGACGCAGTTCAAACATGTACAGGCTGTGCTATTCCACAGCAATTTACCAACAGTCACATTTTTTAATTAATTAATGATGCACACCTTGTGCTTTTTTACCAATTTATAGTTGCAATCAATGTTGTAGAACATCTACAAGGCAAGTTAGTTCCTCTAAACACCTTTTAGACCACTTTTATATTCTCTGTTTATTTTATGTAGACAAAACATGCAGTTTGCCATGTTACTGAAAAACAGAAAGAGAAACTCATTTGTCCTCTCAGAAACTTATTGACTGTTACAATGCTCTCATACTGGAGACTTCCAGGAATGTTACATCAACTTTTCCTAACAACAAACTTTACTATGCCAATGATTATAAGGTTTTCTTTGTTAAATATTTCCATAATTGTCCACCATACAAACTTCAATGAATGAGCTGTTACTATCGAAATGATTCTTAAAATGAGTGCATTAACATGAACCTAGCATTTATGTAACAGCTGGAACTACTGTCAGAGCCATGCTGTTCTAGAAAATGATCCACATCTTATAATTTGGGAATTCAACTGCGCTGTGTTAGACATATCCCTTTATATAGGCAGCAGTTACATTATAATCATTACATACTAAATACACAGTGCATTTGTTTGTGTGTGCAAATAAATGCTATACTGTTTGTTGTTATTGCTATTCTCAATGCCATAATTTAGCATTTTGAATATAATCACTTGAATCTCAGCCACCCAAAGGTCCAGTCTTAAATGTCTTGTAAGTAAATAGTATGACTAATAAGCAGGAAGTCAGAGTTTTGCCATTTAAAATGTCATCTCATGTCCTTACTCTGATATAAGCAAACGTGACATTTTGCTGGTCCAAGCAGCAATGGTTGATGGTGAGAGCAGGAAACTTGGTGAAAGTTTAGAAAATTTGAAGTGTTGCTTTCTGCACTCATTTAAGAGAAGTGCACATTTGCAGGCTTTGACAAGATTCAGCATTACCATCACCGTACATACCATTACATTTCCTCTCTCCAGACTGCTGGAATCCTGCTCCTGACAAGACCATCAAATTTGGCAGCATTGACTGAAAGTGTAACTTGTTACAGAGTCCGAACAGGAGACAGGTGTGTTGTTACTCAAAAAGGATTCCACTTGAATGCCCTTAATTTGCAGTCCAATCTTTAGAATCATGGAGTCTGAAACTAGGTGGGCTGCAGGCAGTAGACATTGTTTTTGGTCCAGATTAATCAGCATTGATAAAATGTAGGGGAGAAATGGGATACCTCTCTGTCACTATGGAGACCCCACCAATGTGGACACCTGTGAATTAACATCAGCCTGCCGCCGAGTGGCAACAGGCGAAGCTTTAATTAGAGTCAGAAAGGAGGGGGAGAGAGAAAAACAAGCATAATGCACAGTGTAATCCAGCACATCTTTTTAATGCACTGCTTCCATAAAATCAAAGAGAATTAGCGCACAATTGAACAGGTGTCTAAAGGGGAAGAGCAAAACCTGAAATGGCAAAGGCTGTTTCTGCTCAGTGTAGGTGGCTTTTCTGGTCTTTGGTGTACATTTTGTTGGGAGATTAAGGGATTGGAAGCAGTCTGCAGCAACAGTCTGGACTTTCTGTTTTCTCTCTTTTTTTTTTTCAACCTTTTCCTTTTTATGAGGCTTCACTGCTTTTTTCATGATGGGCCTATTGTCATGGTACTTATTTATTTATTTAAAAATCCTTCTCAACATAAAGCTTATTTCTGTCAATGCCTCTTTGTGTTATTTGCAAGCTAGTAATAGCCCCTGTCAGGAATATGCTTTACTGTAGAAGAGACGCTCCCTTTACATCCCACTCTGCAGTGGTAAGAGAGAATACTGTAAAAAAAAAAAAAAAAAAAACAGTTTGGATTACAAAATTGAATAGAATTAAATCATAAAAAGGAAACATGCATAGCTAGGATTTATATACATGAGCTTTTTGGGGCAATTCATCAACTGATCTCAGGTGTGGTCCAGACCATATGTGAAAGCAATGTGCTTCTGAGGCTGGATGTAAAATAACACAAATAGTAGAACTTTCAAGTTACTGCCTGTAACAAGATGATGTGTTCTTCAGAGTAAACAAAGTGTTATCTAGGAATAAAGGTATTCACACATAAGTGACTACTTATTAAAATACCTAAAATCAATCAATTATTTCAAGCAAGCAAGTTTAATGGAAAGGATTTATTTGAACTATACATCAAGCACTACATAAGAACAATAAGCTCCTATTATCTCCCATGTAGCAGTGTGTGTAGTGCAGAAAGACAAAATTGCACATTCAGTCTGCAGTTCAAACCTCAGTGATGTTGAAACTGGGAAACATTTTGAAATTGCAGTGAAATACGCACACAAGACTTCTCAAAAACACTAAACTAACAACAGATAGATAAGACAAAACAAGATGAATGACTACAATAGTACTGATTCACCTTATTCATCCTAGCTCATCATTCTCCTGTGAATCATGCTTCAGTGAATAATCTCACATCAATACTGTGGATTTGTACCTGAGAACTGCTGCTGATATTATAGAGACCGTCTTGTGTTCATCCCAGAACCCTTATTAACAATCTGAACATCTGTTAAACACTTTATACTTTAGACCTGTATACTGCAATGATGTATAATCACACTATCCGGTCACGCCCCAATAACTCAAATAAAATAGTTGAAGTCATTCAACTCAAAAATTTTAATTATAAGTTTTTTTAAAAAGCTAATGGCAAGATGTTAATGCATGGAGATTGAATGTTCCTTTTGATTGAAATAATGAATTCCTATTAAATAGTAAAACATTTGCTTCTGCATATGGAGTTGAGAATCCTCTTCATTTCTAATGTTTAAAGAATTAGATTTTGTCACTGAATGTAAATTTTGAGGTAATATTTCATTATTGAGGTAATTTTATTAATATTTGAGGTATATAAAATTTTAAGTATTGTATACTGGTGGCTTGGTGGTTAGCACGTTTGCCTCACACCTCCAGGGTTGGGGGTTCGATTCCCGCCTCTGCCGTGTGTGTGGAGTCTGCATATTCTCCCCGTGCCTTGAGGGTTTCCTCCCCCAGTCCAAAGACATGCATTGTAGGTTGATTGGCATCTCTAAATTGTCCATTGTGTGATTGGGCCCTGCGATAGACTGGCATCCTGTCCAGGGTGTGCTCTACCTTGTGCCTGTAGTCTCCTGGGATAGGCTCCAGGTTCCCTGTGACCCTATAGGATAAGCAGATATAGAGAATGGATGCATGGAAGTATTGAATACTTAAAAATATATAACAAACATGTAATATCTTAAATTTTCAATAAATTAAATTAATCGAGCTTATTTATTATTAACAAAAAAAGTTTATTCATATAAATAATTTTGAGTTAATTTGTTCTTATGTATTAAGTGTACTTAATTTAAAACAATTATGTTTATCTACTTAAAAAATTGAGGAAACTTATTACCTCAAAACCTTTGATTTATCTTAATTGCCGGGGATTACAGTGTAGGGGCTGAAAACGGATGTAAACAGATGACCTTTCTGGCAACTACATAGTGTCATAGTCATCAATCTATGAAAACAATGTGGTGTTTTCTTACACACTAACAATCAGATACCTATAAATCAGTGCAAGAAAGAGGTGAACATGGTTAAAGTTACTTTTAGTCTTTTTTATGTCTTCAATGTTCTCTGTTGTTGCTCCAGGGTCACACTCTTCTTGTATGTTGTGTTGGATGTGCTGTAATTTTACACTGTCCTTTAGATTTTACCTCATTTTTGTTCAAATATTCTATAATGTTCACATTGTATTTAATTCTGGGAAGGGGAAATCACAAGAACGTTGTTAGAATTTACTTTTTATTTAAGGGAAACATTTTTAAATATTTTATCTAAAATTCCCAACAGCAAAACTGCAAAAGCCATTCTGAGGTACACAGAAAATACATAATACATTTAAATATTTTATAAATAATATGTTAAGGCCTTGGTAAAATTGCATAACCTTAATTCGATCATTAATTTGCAATAAAATCACTTTATAACAATTTGGTGTGTCGTGTTTGTATCAGATTATAAACACTGACATAAACAAGTTATTATTAGCAGAGTAATAAGACACATAAGAACATAAAATTTGAAGGAAATGCGTCATCAACCTGAAGCACGATGTCACAATCCTTGCTTAAAAATAGGTGTAGGGACACAGGGGAGAAAGAAAATGGTAGTAAGCCTGGTTGATGATTGGGTTTTTTCCCCCAATAATTCTACCTAAATCTTTTGCCTATAATTTTGCTTACATTATAGTGGAGAGTGTGTGTGTGTGAGAGGGAGAGAGAGAGAGAGAGTGAGAGAGTGAGAGATAAGAGTGTGGTTGTCGTGTATGCTGAGAGAATGATTACCACAACAAAGACAGTGCTGATTGGGAGAGACTTCTGATGCATCCTCTAGGTGAGCATTCATGGCACCTCTTTGCACACATACACACACACACACACACACACACACATACACAAACTGATTTGTTGCACCCAACACATGACCCACGTACAAGGCCGAGTACTATTTATAGTGGATAAAAGGTGCAAACAAATTGAGAGAAAATTATGTATGCCATCCGTAGACCAAGTTGGTTCAGATGGTGATGGTTTCTTTCTTCATGAAGTCTCAGGTGCATTTCTCATCAATATATCAACGCCTCGCTGCATGTAGAGCGTAGATTATCATTTTAAAAAATTGCATTTCTGTTGAGCATCATTATCTTATTGCAGGTACCCACTGCCTCATTGTAAAAATATCTGTAGTGATGATAGAAAATCTGAATTGTTCCATTTTCATGTCAATTTCATGATTAGTTTAATGGGATGTAATGGTACCAGCTAACCAGAAATTTAGTCCATATGTTCTGAATCAAAGAGTTGTTGTGTTTAATATTTTCTTTCTTCTTTGACATCATTCCTTCCAGCTTCTATATATGCTGAGATAAATATTAATTATGTCTCCATCTATGTCACTGTACAACACAGAGTGATAAAGTAAGCAGGTTACTGGAACACACACTGGTCTTGGACTGTCTTGATAAAAAGTTTCTCCTAGTTCCTATAAATCTCAAGTTTCTTGTTCGCTTGATTTAGCCCATCAGTTTGACTGATCATGTGTGTTGGACTTTAAATAATCTCCAGACTGGCTCAAATAGAAGAAAGCCTGTGGGACTGATGCATGGTCTGTCACTGCTGCAGCCACAGCACACGCCTCTCACTGCTATTTACCACTGATGATAAATTAATAATACTTTCATTTGATGCATTACGTTAAAGGTATACTCTAGTGTTGTTTTATCCACCTACTTTCTATCGACTGCATGTGTAGTGTATGTATGAATACTATGGACAAGATTTTGGATACATTTCCTTGTACTGAGAAAAGGAAGCACAATTAATAAACTAATAAAATAGCAATACGATTATTAGACTGTTACGTGGTAAAGGTTTAAGGATAAGCCATTCTGGATACCTCAGTCCCATTAGACACAATCTAAAACACTTCTATGTTTGTCCTATAATCGAAATGATAAATACAGATTTAGAGCTTAATTACTACAGACACTTAATTGAAGAATTCATGTCTATTTTTTGGCACATATGATCAGAGCCCAGACCTCTGGTTTTAGATTTCTATTAAAAATGACTTGTATGATAACCGGTGTCCTGTTTTTTTCTCAGTAAGAGTATTAAAATTCTTCTCAGTGGAAATCACGCCAAAGCCCCAGATGCAGGAGACAGATATCGGATCGTACAAAATGTTGAAGCGTTCCTTCAACTCAAGTAAATCAGGATTTATCACTGGTTGTTTCAATATCATTCAATTATTACACTTCAGTCACTTGTGTACTGAAAGGAATCTCTGAATGTTTCATGGTGTGAAGCCTGGGTTATATCCAGCCCCCTAATGATATCATTCCTGCATCACCTTATATCTTCCACAGTAATTCACCCAATCTCTGCTTTGTTAGTTTTTCTTCTTTCTAATCTGTCTCTCTTATCTCTGCTGTCCCTTGTGCATGACATGCTCAAATCTTGCTCTTAAATCTTCTGGCCAGAATTAGTAACTTTGGGGAAGATACGAGCGGATTAGCTTTATTTCGTCTCTCTTCCTCTGCTGTCCTGAGATTCCCGCTGACGCTTGTATTGATTTCCATTTCGTCAGGCTAAGGACTCTCTTGATGTCCTAACAGCCAATAATGGCTTGGGTTTTTCAATATTTCTAGAGGAAGAGAAGTGGGATAAGTCATAAGGCCTTGTTTTATTAAAGTTTTTGGTGATTTGTAGTAAATCAGCCTTCTGGCTTGTTGGTTTCATTGTTAAAAACTGATAAAGATTCTCATGTTTGGTATGTGGATCTGTCTTGTTCTCAGGACCTTTCCACTCACTCGATTTCTTTCAATCAATAAGGTTCAGTCTCCCTCTGTCTCTTTTTGTCCACAAAGGAGAAACATTGTGGTATGATGCTGTAAATCACTATTGTAGCCGTTCATCATTCAGTCGACTGCAAATCAAACCGCTGTCATAGACAACCACTGCACTGCACTCCTCATTAAAAACTGTCTCCCTGTTTTGCTCAAATACAAGAGCCAGAGTTTGATCATTAGCTAATGAACGAAGAACCAACACTCTGGCAACTTCACAACTCATATGAATGTTAGGATAATATTAGTGCTAGAGGTTGGCTTAGAATTTATACTTATTCTTATAACCAAATTTGTATGAAATATTCATCACATCACATCACCCTTTTTATTTGTACACTTTTTTAATACGGTATAATCAGTAATTCATCAATATGTTTACCTGGACAGATTTTAACAAACTGAGCTTGTCATTGTGGTATGGAGGCAGTGTGAATTACTTTGCCTTCTCACAGCTTCAGGGTTCAATCCTGAGCTCAGGTTCCTGTTTGTCTAAAGTTTCACTGTCCATATGGATTTCCTCTGGGTTTTTCCAAGTTCCTCTGACTGTCCAAAACATGGAGCTAGGCAGATTAGCTATGATAAATTGCCTCTAGGTGTGTATGAGTGTGTGAATGTGTGTCTTTTTGACTTCCCATCCAGAGTGACATCACCACCTTGCACACGATTTCCCAGGAAACGCTCCACCAGAACCCTGACCACATAATGCAGTTACTGAAATTACTAAAACAGTTTGATAAGTGAGCTTTACAATTTCAGTTATTCATTTTTTTGGTTATATTTTGATTTTCCCTCGCTCAGTAGTATTAAAGCAGAACAAGACTTTTCAGATAAGAAAACTACCATTGTTTAACTTAGACATCAACTTCTAACCTATTCTTTAGCATGTATCATATAACGTCAGCTGCTTTCTCAGCCTCGCTGTCAGTCCTCAGTATTCCTCATGGACTGGCTTTAAATTCTTTCCTCCCTCATCTCCTCATCTACCTCTCGATAGTGCCATATTCCACCTCGTTGCTGTCACATGTAAAATTCAGCTGAGAAAGACAACTTATTACTGATGTGTGAAATGTTTGTGTTTCTCTCAGTTATTGGCACAATATGACTTAAATGAAAGGACCTCTATCAGGGAGAGAGCGATACAGCTTGTGTAGCTCCAAGAACCTGCAGCTGTTGGTTGGCTTGTTTGTGCAGAATAAGGGTCAGCTCAGGTCGATAGATCTATCTAATAAAGTTACGGAGGGTCTGGCTTACACCACCGAGCGCCTGTCTAATGAGCAGTCGGGGAGAGAGTAGCCACAGGGGCTCCATAACCCATCATGTGATGAAGAACAGCATCACCTTTCACAACATGAACTTAGAGTTCTGTGTTTTAGACAGTGATTTAAAAATGCTAAATACAGGAAATGCAGGCTTACATATGCCTTATGAAAATTAGCAGAAAAATAATTATCATGTTTTTTTAGGACAGATATTTGACATCAAAGTACTCATGTTTTTAAGCCTATCCGTTAGTTAATGATATGTAAATTTCTTAATTAATTGCTTAATTAATTTAAATGGAAATGCTTGATTGAGTTTGGAAGCATAGAAGGAAATGTCCATGACTAAAATAGAGAATTACTTTTGTTTCTGTTCATTATACTTCTTAAGCTGTGTGTTTCAGCTTGGCTTATTTACCAGTGAAGGATGTCAAAGCTGCAGACAGCTTAGTGTGCTTCAGTGCACTCAATAGCACAGAGAGAGAGAGAGAGAGAGAGAGAAGAGAGAGAGAGAGAGATAGAGAGAGAGAGAGAGAGAGAGAGATAGGGGAAGGGAGAGAGAGAGAGAGAGAGAGAGAGAGAGAGAGAGAGAGAGAGAGAGAGAGATTTTTTAGAGAGTATTATACATATTAAGTAAATTAAATGAAGATATCTCCAGCTGTGATATGAACGAACTGTAACTGCTCACTCTTTTTTCTCTTTCTTTGATGGCCTGCTTTTTGCTATATCTCTATTAAAAAGAGGGAATGTTTATCCTTAAGACATCGTCCACTGTAATTGGTAACATTTCTCTCTCCAAATTCTGAAGCGCATGAGTGCTGCATTTACATTTCCATGCCTGAGAAGGGTAGCTTCGTCGCTACAATTCACCTCACAAATGGATAATTAGATTGGAGGCGATGAGAATTGGGGGTTTTTGTGTGTGTGTGTGTGTGTGTGTGTGTGTGTGTGTGTGTGTGTGTGTGTGTGTGTGTGTGTGAGCGCACTTATACACTCATTAACTCACTGTTGGGCCTCACCTATGTCACTGTGAAAAAATAATGATTAATGAGGAAAGATCATCCCTGAGACTTGTTTAAAATATGTATATCATCATCATTTCCATGATCGAAAATGGCTCGGACGATCCTGGAAACATAATTTAATTGAATTCATTGGTTGAGGGTTTTTTTTTGTGTGTCTAATTCAAAAGAAAAATATTAAATAAACTTACGCAGCATATGTTCTTCTAGACCAGACTCTCTCCATCTATACTACAAATTACTAAAAGAACAACAGAGCCCATGTTTTGCTCTAGGGGCTTTTTGCTGGCATGGTTTGAGTCCTCATGTCCATTAAGGAAGAGTCATTACAAATCAATACAAAGTTCTGCCTGATTACCTTAATACTATGATGAAACATCTTTGTTCTGATGGGAGTGGTCTCTTCCTGGATGACCCCGCCCCTAATCTACAGAGCACAAGTGCACACTGAATGGTTAGGATGAAAATGATGTCTTATGCTGAGACCTTCATAATCACCCGATCCAGATCACAACCCAATTGAACGCCTATTGGTAATTTTTGTTGCAGTGCCTTTGGTATATTTCAAACTGCCACCAACTGCTGCTAAACAGAAGTGTATATGCTTACAAGAACCCTCTTTGTTTACAGTACTGTATAACATATTGTTCAGAATGTATACTGGTCGGTGCTATCTGTCCTGTACTGTTTTGTTTTCTATTGTCTTTTTGTCTTTGCACTGTTTGCACTAGGTTGCACATGTTGCACTTTATGTGGCTAGGACAACTTACTTTCTGTCCTTAGCTCTGTGTTGTTTTGTAGCTCTCTGTTGTTAGGTAGCACGATGGTCCTGGAGAAACGTTGTCTCATTTCACTGTGTACTGCGTCAGCTATATATGGTTGAAAGGACAATAAAAGCTTCTTGACTTGTAGAAGACGGTTTGCTCATCAAAACACAAATTGGTGCAATATCTTTCGGAAGAAAGGTATGAAAAGATACAGAGGTAAAAGTCAGAGTTAGATATACAGATATTTTTTCTATATAGTTTTAAATGTTCATGTTCAGCTTTGCTATAAAGCATTATTTATCAAACAAGTGACCAGCTAGACCTGTGTTCTCCAGGCTGGTAGCTGCTCAGACCAAGCTGACTGTTCAACACTGGCCATTGTAAGAGCTAAAAATTTGTGGGACACTAACCTCTTCTCTTTCCACACAAAGATGTCCTTCCTGTGCATCGTCTTATAATGATCACAGCATAGCATGGAGTTTGTATCACAACAGTGGGCTGCCTTAAACCCTGGGCTTTATTTTCTATGTACAACAGGAGAACACAGGTCTATTTCTAACATTAAAAGAAACAGCGGTCCCTTATCCTCCCTGAACAAGCACTAAACACGTTCCAGACACTCCAAGTCACATGCTGTCTGTCAGTTCCCTGAGGCTAAGAGAGCTGTCTTCCCTCTCCGCCTATAAAATCTCCAATTATTGCAGAATATAACTGTAAGTGCTGTCCAATGTCTCTTAGGAAAGCTCAAGCATTCTTTTATCAATCCCGGATGCACTGATGGCAGAAGAAGCTTTGGGTTTACGAAATATATTAAAGAAGTCTCAGTTCACCTTGCAGATCCATCAAGGAGAAAATTACTTACTGATGTACAGAGCAGCCCTTTCCTGTCTGCTGTGTAGGTCTTGGTATTTTGTTGCCTTTTTGGTGCCACTTTTAAAAGTACATTTTGTTAAGACTTTTGTTACTACACTTATAGAATTTAGAATGTGTGTACATGTGTACATGTGTGTGTGTGTGTGTGTGTGTGTGTGTATGTGTGTGTGAGATGTATGATTTTGTTCACATTTTTAAATTTATGTGCATGATTGTACGCTTAGCATGCTCGAGCCTCATGCCTGCTTTACTATGGCAGAAAAGGTCAGACTCATTCACGCTTCAAATCAGCCTCTCATTAATATACAATATGAAAATAAGAGTGCCTAATCTCTCTGACTACTGAAGCACAGCCCACACATCTGCTCCTGTTTGATATCATCCTCAGACAGCACTTTAAGCTAGACTAGAATGTAACACAATGTGGAATTTTGCATTTATGCAGTTTGGGATATTGTAAGGTGTTGAAATAAATAAATACTAAATTACTGAAGAATTCTTCTTCTTAGGAACTAAGCTTATTATAAATGTTGTTACCTTTCGGCTGCTCCCTGTTCCGGGTCACCACAGTGGATCACCTGGTCCTCATATTTGATTTGGCACAGGTTTTACACCAGATGCAAAAAATACAGAGCAAAACTATATTGCCAAAAGTTTCGGGACACCCCTCCATATCACTGAATTCAGTTGTTGTTTTTCAGGGGTTGGGCTTGGCCCCTTAGCTCCAGTGAAAGGAACTCTTAATCCTTCAGAATACCAAGACATTTTGGACAATTTCATGCTCCCAACTTTGTAGGAACAGTTTGGGGATGACTCCTTCCTGTTCAAACATGACTGCACACCAGTGCACAAAGCAAGACCCATAAAGAAAAATGTCCTGACCTCAACCTGATAGAACACTTTTGGGTTGAATTAGAGCGGAGACATCAGTCTCCGCTCCAACATCAGTGCCTGACCTAACAAATGCGTTTCTAGAGGAAAGGTCAAAAAATCCCATAAACACACTCCTAAACCTTGTGGAAACCATTTCATAACCATTCTGCCTTTCTACACTAAATCACAAACACTTTGTTTTAGTGGTATTGTATTGGCTAGAGCTACATGATCAAGACTGTTTAGCCTTCTAGCTAGCATGCAGCTTACTATTTAGCTGAACACACAGCCTCCAGTACTATAATTTGAAAGAATTGTTAATAATCTTTGTGAATTACATTAGAATTTGTTGTAAGTAAAATTACAATAAAATTAAAACAAAAAAAACAACATGCTAGCTACAAAAAGTCTGTGTTTAGCCAGCCCGTTTTCAATCCTTCCTGTTTCATGGAGGTTAATGCCTCAATCCTACGGGTCCTATACCATTGCTGTTGTGTTTTACCTACATACAGTATTGTTTTTCAAAGGTTTCTGTTAGTAGGCAGCTAGTTTACTTTGTACAGCTAAATAAAATTGTGAATATGATTTCAAACTAAATCAGATTCAAATTGAACAGTAGTTTTTGCATACTGGGCAGCACAGTGGTGTAACATTGCTCCAGAGTCCGTGATGTGAAAAATCAGGCTACTTTCACATGATCCTTATATGTCTGTAGGATAAATTTCCCCTATGTGTGAATTAATGTGTGAAAATGTGTGCATGACTATGTGTGATGATCTGGCAGCCCATCCAGGGGTATTCCCACCTCACACTCTATAAACTTAACAACCATGACCAGGATAAAATACTGAAGATAATTGGAAAAAAATATTATATAGTGTTAAAAGATGTAGGACTCAGTCTAGATGGAAGGGAAGAAATAACTTTTTTTTAAAATTGGATATCTGGAAACGTTTGTGTTCAGAGATAAGCGGCTGCTCATTATAGTTGTTTTACAAGTTGCTGGCACTTATTATTAATGTGTCTGGTCTGCCCTGTTAAATGTGCTAATTAATCAACCAATAGGCTACAAAGTGAAATGGATTGGCACCAGCATATCTGAACAACATTGAACAATCAAATGACTCACCCTCATTTCACTTGTTTCTCTCAGGATGAAGGAGAGTGCTATTGGTTACATTTGGGCTAATATTGCAGAAACAGAGTGTTTCCCTGAAGGCAGTGGTGCTGCAGATAAAATCACTCTCTGTGCCTGGTCTTGTCTTGCTGTTGGAAAGTCAGGTCTGCTATCACAGCCATCACCAGGCACTCGGTGTATGAGGTTTACCAGGCTTCAGATGAGGCAAATAAGTTTTCCATGGTATAACATCGCAGTGATGGTGCACCACTGTTCACTTTATTCTTATTTATTTTTTGTATGGAGATTTGTCACTGCTCTGCATGCAACAGAACCTATCTAAAGGAGTAGAGCGTGAAACTGGAGCTTCATTGCTTAAAGTAGCATGAGAAAAATAGCACTGGACATGGGTGTAGATTTGACTTGAGCATTAGAGTTGACTAGGTATGCTTCCCAAGATTTTAAATAAATCAGCCTCAACCCCAGCCACTGGATGCAGTGCCGGTCCCAAGCCCGGAAAAAATGGGAGGGTTGCGTCAGGAAGGGCATCCGGCATAAAACATTTGCCAAGTTGTTGTGCGGACCAATTGGTCCGCTGTGGCGACCCCGAACAGGGAGCCGCCGAAAGCAACTTCAGTGGTTCTTTTTTTATTTCAGCTTTATTATATCTGAAGTGCCTTTACTCTCCTTATTTCTGCTTATTTAGCTTTCTATCTACCAATCTATCTATCTATCTATCTATCTATCTATCTATCTATCTATCTATCTATCTATCTATCTATCTATCTATCTATCTATCTGTCTGTCTGTCTGTCTGTCTGTCTGTCTGTCTGTCTATGCACAAGCATTTATGATCAAATTATTGTTTCTTAAAAACAAATTACACCAGGCATAATAACAGTCCAAATAAATGCACACTGATTAAAAGTACAGGCAAGAGAACATATGAAACAGTTTTTCTCTGCACAGCTACACGTCCAGTGTGAAAAACCTTGTTGTTGATAATAATGGGAACTGTTAAAATAGCTGACATAATACAAGCCTGCTTTTCCCTAACTTGTTATATTGATAGTTATGGCTAAATTGCAATGACTTAGCTAGCTAGCTGCAATATATGTGTAGTGTCGTTAGCTAGATTAGGCCATATAATATTGCCTCCTTCTGAGAATGCGTTTTATTGCTTTTACGCTCCCTCGCTGACCAGCAATGCAAAATACTCTGCTGAGCAACGCTTCTCTTCTGTGCTGTCCCAGCCACATGGCACCAATCAAGTCATCACTCTTTTGCAAGGCAACTTGTGCAATGGAGGGGGGGCTTTTAGTACTCCCAATCAATACGGAACACAATAATGTTACAAGTTAATTAAATTTGTAAAAACAATAGTGTGTGTGTGTAATTGCAAGTGCTAATTATTGGATTATAACCTCCTTGTAACCTTCCCCACCCCTAGAAACTACACCCCTAGCACAGGTGGTTTATTACCTGAGCCCAACTACTATTTACCCATGAACTAGAAGCACACTTTGCCATGGCAAAGTTTTCCTCAGCTAGCAAACTGAACTAAAACACCTTTAATTTCGGCTTCATCTTCTTAGTCTACATAATTATCTACATAATTCTGGGCAAAACAGAAAAGTAGAAAAGTTAGATGTAGCTTAACTGTAAAATTCAAGGCATCAGAATATCACAGTTATTTTTATACACATTGTTAACCACAGTTAGATAACTAAAAAGAAGCGTGAGAATGAGCAATGAGAATGACGTGTAGTTCATTGTTATGAACCCATAAGTGCTAATTATATAATGGCAGCATAAAACTTTTGCTGCCTTTAAAAAAAGGACCAGTTGATATGACACATACTTGGTATTTAAACATGTGCCTCCCTTTTTATCTTTATTCCCGTATATTAATAAGCAACAGATACATAGTGAGAGGAAACTGAGCAGAAGCACTGTGGGAGAGCCGGAGCTTAATAGTCTATATGCCTGGCAATAATTCACATGCTGATGCTCGACAGGGGGCTGCACTCTGCAATTCATCTTCATTTTAATTGAAAACATTTTGTGTTTGGTGTTTCACAGCATTAATAAAGCACAAGCCCTGAGGAGTTTGGTCTAAATCTAATTGATGGATCCAGAACCAGGTGTGTGTGTGTGTGTGTGTGTGTAGAGAGAGAGAGAGAGAGAGAGAGAGAGAGAGAGTGCTAAATTGACATGAACTCACCAGACTATAAACAAATGCGTCTTCAAAAGTGTCTTAAAACTAAAGCATGATTTGTTTCCCAAGAGGATAATTTCATCCCTGTTGTCAGCGGGCATCAACCTGATCAGGACATCTGAAGACTCTTCTCCACATACTGCTCTCAGAGCTCAGAGCTAAATTACTGATATCTCAAATGCAGTTAGATGTATAGAACACTCTCTTCCTCCACAGGACTGCTTGTCCATCCTGGAGTGCACAAACGACTCTCATGTTGTCAATGCAGAAGCTCTACAATAAAGAACATGACAGCTCTGTTTCAACTCCCATTGTTAGTCACATGCAGTGCTGTTCGGTGCTGCATTTTTATTTTAGATGTAATTATTTTTTAAGTTTTATTTTGTAACTTTTTTTTTTATATAGATGCAAATGATATATTCCTAGCTTATGCATTGTTGTGACATGTGGCTGTTAAATTTACTCCATCTTTAAGATATAAGCTCATAGTACACCATCAAACACTGTCAAACCCAAATGCTGGCTTGTGACAGGAAAATGTTGTTTTTTTGCTCACTCAGGATCACTGGCTGTTCTTTTATTGAATACACTAGAAAATGTCAGGTCACTGTGACACGGTGTTCAAGCACCTCTCCAGTTCCACAAGCAAGATTACAACAGGTGTTTTGAAATAGTAATTTCAAACCTTAGGATTTTGTTATTCTGCGTTGTTATTTCTAAGAAGAGATGAGCGCAGTAACAGATGCTGGTCATAATGACGATAGATGTGATATTAAAATTTCATATCAAGGAGATGTGATCATTTTTCCCCCCTCAAATATATACTCACATAGCAGGTGGTGTAATGGTGTGGGGAATGTTTTATTGGCACTTTGGGCCTGCTAATACCAATCAATCATTGCTTGAATGCCAAAGCATATTGCATGTTGCTGAGCATGTTCATCCCTTCACGGCCACGATCTTAATGAACTTGATATTTGAATGCCGGGTGAAGTAATTCACAAAATTACTACAACAACAAAAAAGATCCCTGATTGGTTATATGTTGGTGTTCTTACTTACCAATCACTGCTTTGAAATTATGAAACTAGTAAAGAAATAATAAAAAAAAAAAGCTTAGAAGAATAAATGAACTCACTTCAAACCCAACTCACTTAATGCAACTAAGTCAATCACAATTACAAATTTTTTATTTTATTTAGTTTAGTAGTTTTTCAGTCCTAACAAAGTAGTAATATCTCTAGCATTCTGTCAAACTTTATTTTGTTTAGTTTTCTGAGGCCAATATGATGTACCTGCAGTCTGTCTGTTACGGGTGGAGGCCCTGTGTTGGGCCACTAGGGGGGGTTTCCGCCAGGGGGTTGTGTCATGCCTGTGTTTATGTTTACGCCTATGTCATGTGTCTTGCTTTAGCCCCGCCTAGTCCTATTGTTTCCTGATTGCTGTACACCTGTTCCTAATGTTGCTTGTGATTAGTCTTTGTATTTATAGTGGCCTTTTGCCAGGGTTCGGGGCTGGTCGTCGTCTTTATGTAGCGTCTACGTGTGGCGTCGGTCTTGTGCTTATGTTTGTTTGTTTTAAGTTAATAAAACCCCTGTCTTTTGTCTATCTCCACGCTGGGTCTGTTTCCTTCATGCTATGGACACCGGAAATGTGACACTGTCTATTTCAAACTACATTGTTAACCTTTCAGAAACTTCACAGATTTAAACAGGGGGAAAAAAAAGTTTTCCAAATGTTTGTCTAAAAGATATGAACATTTTGTGTATGCATCACATCATAGGAGTCCTGAGGCTTTCGTAGGACACAAGACAGTAATGTAAATAAATGGCTTGCTTTGGCAGTCTCTTATCAGTAAGTGCAGTATGTGCCAGTGGCAGGCCAAGATGGACCCACAAAGCATGCTAAATGCTCCTATCTCCTCAGCATCCAGACTCCAAAGCTACATGTGTTTAAGGCACCTAAACCAGCCTGCTCTCAGCAGAGGATAACTTGTCATGTCTTTTATATGTCTGCCAGGAGGGGAGGATGCTGGATAAACCACCAGCCTGGGAAACATTGATAAAGTTGAAAGAATGTATCAGTGAGAGCTCTGAATGAAAAATGCTGAGCTTGGAACGCTCCGTCATTTCACACACACTAACAAAGATCTGCAACAATAATTAAGTCACCTCTCAAGCAAAGAGGACAGCTGGAAGAAGGCCAGCCTAGACAAATCCATCTTTCTAAATGTCAGACATTGTCTGGCATAAAAATGCGTCCTAAGCAATGTGTTGATCCTAAACAATTTAAATAAAAATAATTATCATGATCAAATATCTAATATTAAACCGTTCCTTTTATTAGTGGCTTTAGTGCACATTCTGTTTTTTTCTGTTATTACTCTTTACATTACTCTTCATTGTTTTTATGCACAGTTTGGTCTGCTATCCAAAGTAATATTACAAGGACACAGCATATGGTACAGAGTCTACCCAAACCAGAAGCCCTGGATGATCCGGGAGAGGAAGGAGAAGAACACTGCCTTCAGGTCTGGCAACAGGACTCTCCACAGCACGGCTTGAGCTAACCTGAAGAGAGGCATTAGAGGTGAAATGAGGACCACCTGAACAGCAACAACAGCAGGCAGGTGTGGCAAGGTGTCCAGCATCTTACCAACTACAGGGCCAACCTCAGAGCTGCTGATGGTGATGATGCTCTGGCAGAGAGTTAGAGAGCCCCCTGCTCTACACCATCTTCATAGATGACTGCTCCGCTGCCCACCACAGCAACACCTTCATCAAGTTTGCGGACGGCATCGCAGTGGCGGGACTCATCTCTGGGGGGGGACGAGGTAGAGCGGCTGACAGTGTGGTGCAGGGAGAGTCACCTGCTCCTCAACACCTCGAAGAATTGGTTATAGATTACAGGAAGAAGAAAACAGATATCATACCACTAATCATCAGCGGGGACTTTGTGGATTTGGTGGCTGACTTCCGCTTCCTGGGAGTCTACATTTAGGAGGACTTGACCTGTAGCGTGAACACCTCTGAGCTGCTGAAAAAGGCCCAGCAGAGACTGCAATTTCTGAGAGTGCTCAGAAAGAACATCACCCAGAGATTGCTGGTGTCCTTTTATCGGTGCTCCATAGAGAGCTTACTAACATACAGTATATGTGTGTGGTACACCAGCTGTACAGCGGCTCAGAGGAAAACACTGCAGAGAGTCATTAACATGGCCCAGAAGATCATCAGCTGCCCTCTCCTCACTCTGGAAGAACTGCACAGCTCCTGCTGTCTCAAAAAAGCACAGAACATAATAAAGGACACCTCACATCCTGGACACAATCTATTTGAACTTCTGCCATCAGGTAGATGGTACAGATCATTAAAAACATGGACAAACAGATTCAGGAACAGCTTCTATGCCACAGCAATAACCACACTCAATAGAACTAAAACATAACATGCTGCTAGTAAAAACAAGGGGTTGTTTGTTTTTTTCTAATCTTATTTTTTGTGAACACTTTGTTTTTAGCTATTGTTATGCTCCTTTTTTAGTTTTATAATATAATGAATGATGCACTGATTGGGTAGCATTTTTTTATTTTTTATTTTGTTGTACATGTTACAATGACAATAAAGACATTCTATTCTATTCTATTCCTCTAGATTGGCAGGCACATCAAATGATGCGACTCTCAAGACAGGGACAGCATGATGAATAAAAGAGCTCGAACCGGTGGGTAACTGAGGGGTGCATTCATAAAGTCCAGTGGGATGAAAGTCATATGCATTAACAGGGAGTGACATTCAATGGGGCTGCCAAATCACCAGAGCTGTCTGTCTGTCTGTCTCTCTTTCTTTCCCAGTGTCACACACTAACAAGATGCATTCAAATGAAGTATTCAGTCAGTATTCTGAATAATGTGTAAAGTTTGGATGGTTATACCCAACAATGGATGAGGACTGCCCTGATAAATGTATGCACAAATATGCAGAAATACTGCCATGGTACTGCCAAAGTACAAGTCTCACCATTCATCACTCAAACCTACTCTATATTAATGTATCTGTACATGTAGTTCTTCATTCCTAAATTTGAGGCTCACATCCCTGCACAAACTGAAGAGTTCTCTAATCCCAACATACCTGTCCCAAGTTATGGAGGGTTTGGTAATTAGCTCAGTGTGAGGCTTTCCCACATGTATGGGGATTTCACGACTGGAATGCGACTGTATCCTATGAAACATTTGGAATAGTCCACAAGTGTCAGGAAATTACATCATTCAAATTCCCTGAAAAACATGGGAAGAAGAAAGAAGTGTAGTTTTTCTGAGGTCTGTTTGAGCATATAACCCTGTAATCCAGCATTCATTAGAATATAATTAATGTCCTTATGCCATTAATAGTCAAATGCAGTTTTGTGTATTTGCTAATTCTATGTTAAAAAAGTACTCAACCATGTTCCTTTAACCCTGTTACTCATATGGCTGTATGGTATATGGACATTGTTAACAAAGAAACCTGACAAAATAAAATTGTTGCCTGAGATAAAAAACATTTTTTTCATAGTTAAGTGTATGTTTTCTTAAATTCAAAGTATTTTCCCCCACTTTTAAAGAGTTAAAGTGTCTAGGTGTCACCCCAGTCATGGAGTCACCCATACAATGATTTGTGCTTTCTTAATTTTTGGAGTTAGTAAAGTTTACGGTCAGAATGGATTACCAGTATCTGCAGTTATCGACTGCAATGCACCGGATGTCTGACCACACTATCTTAAAATAACAAAAACAATATTTTCAACATTTATAATCATATAGTCAAACCCATATATAGGGTTTCGGAGGGTTGGAAGGAATCCTATATAGAATGGCCATGACTAAAATCTGTTGTTGTTGTTGATCTTTGAGCTGCTCCCTGTTTGGGGTCACCACAGTGGATCACTTGGTCCCCAATTTTCGATTTGGCACAGGTTTTGCACCGAATGCCCTTCCGGACGAAACCCTCCCATTTAATCCGGGCTTGGGACTGGCACTGAGAGTTAACTCTTCAGTGGCTCGGCTAGCACCCTGCCCAGGGATCGAACCCGGGCCATGGGCGGGAGCGTGGGAGCCTGCCGCTGGACCACCAGGAGGCTCAGCCATGACTAAAATCTAAAAAGACAAAAAGAGGTCATATAGAGACCTTTTTTAGTGCTCAAGCATTTAAAGAATGCCCCAGCCAGTCTCTCTCAGGTTATTGTATAAACACTCATGATTGGCTCTGCTAAGTGACTGATGAGTAACTCAGCTCTAATGAGTAACTCAGCTCCAGGAGATGGGATTGCTGTCTGTTTGTATTGAAACCCAGCTGAGCATTTCAACATTTCAAAAAATCAAGGCATATAAAATTGGCCTCAGTTTATAGTTTATGTGTTTTTTCATGTTTTCCTGCTGTAACATAGTCATTTTTAACACATCAAGGGTTTGATAAAGAGACAAGTGTTTTATAAGTCAAATTATCTAATATACTATATCCTAATATGAACTATTATTACTTGCCCCTTTGACATGATGATGTAATGATGAAGATGATAATGTTGCAAGAAATGGCAAAGCTTCAATAGCTAAATTTGCCAAGTTTACAGTCAGTATAATAAAACTGGACCAACCTGACCCAATCCTATGTACACTACACCTATTCAGTTGAACACTGTGGACTGTGTGTGTCTGAGTTTTGTTTATGTTGCCACACAGTCATGTGGGTTTGATGGCACATGGATACCACAAAGATGTAAATGCTATAACCTTTTATTTCATTGCTCTTTTGTTGAAAATTGGAATAAAATTACAGCAGTGTTGGTATCCTGTGTCATGTCGGTCTCTCCTTATAAATATTATCTGAAATAAAGTCATATATTTTACAGAACAGTGGCAGCTGGTGCTAAAGAAATTTTGGGTGGGGTGCAAACAAACTTAAAATGAAACTGTTAGTAATCCAGGACTGTAAATAGCAATTTATCAGGTGATTAGGTATAATTACTGCTAAGATAAAATATTGAAAATGTTACTGTTAAAGTCAACTGTTAAAGCATGCAATACATGTACTATAAATCAGTAAATTTGAGTTCAATGTGGGTTTATTATCAGTGATGAAGGAAATCATTAAAACAGACACACACACACACACACACACACACACACACACACACACACACACACACACAAAAAAAAGAAGAAAAGAAAAGCACTGAGTATGCTCGACCGCCATCACTTGACTGTTTTTTCTGAATTTGGTCGATCCGGTTCAAGCTCCTTGATTCTTTTCTTTTCTTCATCCAAACGCCTTGTGAAAGGGTGTTTTTAAAAGATCGACCCGAATTTTCTTTCATCTCGATATATTTTGCCAGCTTCCACATCAATCAGTACCTCTCTGTTAACTGACAGTCTTCTTCTTCTTCTTCTTTCGGCTTTTCCCTTCAGAGGTCGCCACAGCGAATCATCTCTCTCCACCTATCCCTATCTTCTGCATCCTCAACACTTGCACCCACTAGCTTCATATCCTCATTTATTCCATCCATATACCTCCTCTTTGGCCTTCCTCTTTGCCTCCTGCCTGGCAGCTCCATGTCCAACATTCTCCTACCAATATACTCACTCTCCCTCCTCTGAACATGTCCAAACCATCTTAATCTGGCCTCCCTAACTTTGTCCCCCAAACGTCCAACATGAGCTGTCCCTCTGATGTACTCGTTCCTAATCCTGTCCAATCTTGTCACTCCCAAAAAGAACCTCAACATCTTCAGCTCTGCTACCTCTAGCTCTGACTCCTGTCTCTTCCTCAGTGACACTGTCTCTAAACCATACAGCATGGCTGGTCTCACCACTGTCCTGTACACCTTCCCCTTGATTCTCGCTCCCTGATGCAGTCCCACCTCCACATTGAACTCCTCTGTCTGACCTACAGCACACCTCACCGCTGTCCTGCTCCTCTCATACATGTCCTGCACCACTCTGACATACTTCTCTGCTACTCCTGACTTCCTCATACAGTACCACAGCTCTTCTCTTAGCACCCTGTCATACGCTTTCTCCAAGTCTACAAACACACAGTGCAACTCCCTCTGACCATCCCTATACTTCTCCATCAAAATTCTCAGAGCAAAAATTGCATCTGTTGTGCTCTTTCTGGGCATGAAGCCATACTGCTGCTCACAAATTTCCACTACCTTCCTTAACCTAGCTTCCACTACTCTTTCCCACAGCTTCATTGTATGGCTCATCAACTTTATCCCCCTATAGTTACTGCAACTCTGCACGTCATGCTTATTCTTAAAGATCGGCACTAATACACTTCTTCTCCATTCCTCAGGCATCCTCTCACTCTCTAAAACCCTGTTGAACAAACTAGCTAAAAATTCCACTGCTGCCTCTCCCAGACACTTCCAGACCTCCACCGGGATGTCGTCAGGAACAACTGCCTTTCCACTTTTCATCCTCTTCAAAGCCTTCCTGACGTCATCCTTTCTAATCTTATCTACTTTCTGTTCCACAGAGTTCACCCCTTCTACTCTTTTTTCCCTCTCATTTTCCTCAGTTCATCAGCTCCTCAAAGTACTCCTTACATCTCCTCTGTACACTCTCCTCACTTGTGAGCACCCTTCCATCTCTATCCTTAATAACTCTAACTTGCTGCACATCCTTCCCATCTTGATCCCTCTGCCTAGCTAACCTGTACAAGTCCTTCTCTCCTTCTCTAGTGTCTAACCTAGTGTACAACTCATCATATGCCTCCTGCTTGGCCTTAGACACCTCACTCTTCACTCTGCGCCATAACTCCTTGTATTCCTGTCTATTCTCTTCAGTCCTGTCCATGTCCCACTTCTTCTTGGCTAACCTCTTCCTCTGGATACTATCCTGAACTTCCTCATTCCACCACCAAGTCTCCTTATCTTCTTTCCTCCTTCCAGATGACACACCCAGCACCTTTCTCCCTGTCTCCCTGATCACTTCTGCTGTAGTTTCCCAGTCTTCTGGCAGCACTACCTGAACACCTAGGGACTACCTCAACTCCTGTCTAAATTCCTCACAACATTCCTCCTTTTTCAGTTTCCACCACTTGGTTTTCTTCTCTATCTCTATCTCTATCTCTATCTCTGACCTCTTCTTCTTGCAGACCATCAAAGTCATCCTACACACCACCATCCTATGCTGTCTGGCTACACACTCTCCTGCTACCACTTTACAGTCACTAATCTCTTTCAGATTGTCTCTTCTACATAGGATGTAGTCTACCTGTGTTCTCCTACCTCCACTCTTGTAAGTCACTCTATGCTCTGAAAATAAGTGTTAACTACAGCCATGTCCAATACCATGTCCATGCCACAGCCATGTCCAATACCAACGGTTCCTTTCCTTAACTCCAAACTTGCCCATCACCTCCTCATCACCTCTGTTCCCCTCACCAACATTCATTCATTCATTCATTCATTCATTCATTCATTGTCTACCACTTATCCAAACTATACTCGAGTCATGGGGAGCCTGTGCCTATCTCAGGCGTCATTGGGCATCAAGGCAGGATACACCCTGGACGGAGTGCCAACCCATCGCAGGGCACACACACACTCTCATTCACTCACGCAATCACACACTACGGACAATTTAGAGATGCCAATCAACCTACCACGCATGTCTTTGGACTGGGGGAGGAAACCCCCGAGGCACGGGGAGAACATGCAAACTCCACACACACACATATATATGGCAGAGGCAGGAATCGAACCCCCAACCCTGGAGGTGAGGCAAACGTGCTAACCACCAAGCCACCGTGCCCCCTCCTCACCAACATGTCCATTAAAATCCGCTCCTATCACCACTCTCTCACCCGTGGGAATACTCTCTATCACCTCATCTAATTCACTGCATAACCACTAACAACATTCAACATCACCCCTTCAATCTCTAACTTCAGACTCATCACCCTGTCTGACACTCTCTTCACCTCCAGAACATTCCTCACAAACTCCTCCTTCAGGACCACACCTACCCAATTTCTCTTACTATCCACACCATAATAAAACAGCTTGAATCCTGCTCCTATACTATGAGCCTTGCTACCCTTCCACCTGGTCTCCTGTACACACAGTATATCCACCTTCCTTCTCTACATCATATCAGCCAGCTCTCTACCTTTCCCTGTCATAGTACCAACATTCAGAGTTCCTATTCTCAGTCCTACACTCTTACCTTTCCTCTTCTCTCTCTGTCTGTGCACTCTCCCCCCTCCTCTACTTCTTCGACCAACAGTAGCCCAATTTTTACCAGCGCCCTGTAGGTCAACGGCGCCGATGGCGGCGTTGTTAACCGGGCCTTGTCCGATCCGGTATGAAATTCGTACTGACGATTCACATGATGAAATTTGGCAATGTTTTACGCCGGACGCCCTTCCTGACGCAACCCTCTCTATTTATCCGGGCTTGGGACCGGCACAGAAGTCACTGGACTGTGACCCCCATGGCTAGATTCTGTTAACTGACAATCTGCTGAGCGGTAATGAGACTCGTTGAGAATGGTCCAATCGCATGAGGCCAAATATATAAAAACAATATTGATTCACTAACAACTAAAGTGGGCGGGTTCGAAACAAGCCAATTAGAGCTCAGCATCAAGTCACATGCTTTTCAAACGTTTACAAACCTACACACACAAATGATTTTTTTTTTAAATTTTAAACAAATAATAATATGACTAACAGTGGAATAGTACGACTAAATGATTTTATTTCGTTATTAAAAATTATAGTTATTGTTAACGTGTTAAAGTAGCAGTCTTCTCTTTCTAACTTCAAGGGTGCGGCTCCCCTATTGACCAGCCACCACTGTTACAGGATATTTTCTGTTGGAAGAACTTAGCAACTGCCCTTGGGCTTCTACTAAATGAAACTTTCAAGCAAACCTTCAAGATTTTCTGTGTATATCTCAATACAGATCTTGAAATTCTTTATAAATCTGTGGCAATTGGATAGAAGATTACAATTCGCGTACAGGACTAATAGATCAACAGAGGATGCTATTTCTTTTGCCCTTCACAAAATCCTAACTCACCTGGAAAATAAAGACAGCTATGCCAGACTGCTTTTCATTGATTACAGCTCAGCATTCAACACTATCATCCCCTCCAAACTCATAACTAAAGCTGTATAACCTGGGCCTGCCTTCTTCACTGTGTAACTGGTTACTGAGCTTCCTCACCAGTAGATCTCAACGTGTATGCCTCGGAAAGCACTCCTCCAGCACCATCATACAGAACACAGGCACACCTCAGGGATGTGTAGTCAGCCCAATGCTGTACACTCTTTTCACTCATGACTGTGTTGCTACCCATCCCAACAACGTCATCGTAAAATTTGCAGTTGGCACCACAGTTATTGGTCTTATTTCGAACAACGATGAGACCGCATAACGGAAAGAAGTGACCGTGTCTGTCAGCCTCTACTGATCAGAGATGCTGAGGTTGAGTGAGTGGACAGCTATAAGTTTCTTGGTGTACACATCGGTGAGGACCTCAAGTGGACAGTAAACACAGTGAAACTTGTAAGTAAGGCCAATCAAAGAATGTACTTCCTGAGGAAGTGACATGTCAAAGGAAGTTTGACATGTCACCACAAATACTTCATAACTTCTACAGTGGCATTGTGGAGAGTGTGTTAACTTGCTGCATTGCTGTGTGGTTTGGCAACAGCACAATACATGACAGAAAGGCATTACAGAAGGTGATCAAGCTGGCCCGCAAAATCACAGGGACAGACCTCCCATCACTGCAGGACATCTACAATAAAAGGATCTGCAAATGGGCTTGCAACATTATTACGGACACTACCCACCCTATCCACAATGTCTTAATTTTAATGAAGTCTGGCAAGCGGTACCAGAGCACTGCGGCCAGAACATCCAGACTCCAGAACAGTCTATATCCCCAGGCCATTAGACTGCTAAATAGTCAGAACCCACTGCCACTTCCACCTGTATCATCAGGGTAAAATCCATCTGTTCAAAGGCACTCTGCACTTTTACTGCTGAAACATCATACACTAATAACGGATAATCATGGACAATTTCAAACACTTAAAAACAAAACTTTACACTGACACTTTATCACCACTTGTCACTTTAAAATTGTCACTTTATTGCTACTTGCACTGCACATTTATACTCTGAAGAATTATTTTATTGTCAGTTATTACACTTTACTGCATATTCTATATTTTTTAAACGTGTTTTGTATTGTATATTTTTATATATATATATATATATATATATATATATATATATATATATATATATATATATATATATATATATATATAATGTGTTTAATGTGTTCCCCCTTTCTACCCTGTCATTCTTGAGAAGAGTAAACAAAGTAAGAATTTCATTGTACTAGTACATATTACAATAAAACTCTTGAATCTTGAAGATAGGATAGAAAAACTGTGAAGCACTTCTTTAATATAGGACTGTCACGTATAATGTGTACTTAGAAACATTTTTCCTCACACACATTAGTTCACTTCAGATGCCATACATTTATCCACACACACCTAAGTGTATCTTTAATTAAGAACTTGGCGAGCTCATACTGCAGCAGCAGGTGCAAACTGCCTACTTCATGCTTCTCTGCAGGCACTGGAATTCATCTTTTAGAGTTTTTAATAGTGTTTCTATCCGCTGAGGTAATCTGTGCACTTCAGAAATGCCACAGTGAGAGGTATAATTATATTTCTGGAGAGTTTAATAGGCTCAATATGCAGCCTGGAGTGCTCTGATGCATACAGGCTTGCAAAACAAAATAGAAATGTCGGGTTGGTTCAAACCAAATTTAGACATGAGCTGTGACTGTTATGATTAAGATCTGGATTTGGTTTGGACTATGCTCATTATTCACATGGTAGTGAGTACTGTTACGGACTTATTTATACTCATGAACAAAGAATGCAACCATAAAAACAAACTCTTTGCATTATGGATTGCATCTGGTAGAGCGCTCGTCTGTAGATCATTCCAGGTCAATGGATGAAGTGAGACAGACAGTTTATTGGCCTTCCCTCTAGTCTCCCAAAAAAGCTTGCTCTGAAAGGCTCTAGCTTTTGTGGGTAGTGAATGCTAGGCTTGGCACCCTGAAGAGACAGATTCAGTAGCTAAAATTGTTGCAGTTTATGGGATTACAGGGATGAAATGAGTGTGATGTGGACTTCAAGGGAATGAGCATGTTCTTGTGAATGTTTACAGCATGACTCAGAGGGCCTTCAGTCTCTCGGTAAGCATTTGCACTTGCCATGGTTGAGGGGATTGAGGATGGTGGTGGTGCTGCTGCTTTAAGAGGAACTAGGTATTTATATTTTCTTTTAGTCGTGGATTTCAGTGGAATTTGTTGTCCTTATACCATTTTATGAAAATGAGACAGGAGCTAAAGGTTAACTATAATGGGGTTTGTTGATATGCAGATGGGGCTGAGAAATATGGAGTAAAAATCAGTACTAGGAGTCACCTATACTGTATATTTTACATTTTCACTGGCAAACTCTTTCATTTAAATTGACATGCTATCAATTTAAATCAACTTAATCAACTATTAATTTAAAGTGGCTAAGGCTATATATCCAATGTGACTTAAGCTATTTATTTTAAATGGCTTAAACTGTTTACTTAAAGTGATAAAAGCAATTTCCTACCAAGTGTATAAATCCACATGAGAGACATTATGTGACCTCCTTAATCTTGCTCCATGTTTAAAATTTTCACTCATCAATACAAAAAATAACATTCTACATATGCTGGATCTGCACCACACATCTCCAACTGACTGTTTATGACTGTAGAAAGGATATTATTCATAATCGCACTCTCCGGTGTTTATAATAATTTCTAATCACATTCTCTGGTGTCACCCAAACTCGTTAGGGATGATCTTGGACTTTCGTACTATGTTTCTTACATTCTATAAAGCTGGTTTGAGACAATGTCCATTGTTAAAAGCGCTATACAAATAAAATTGAATTGAAGTGAATTGAATTGAATACCGGGTGCAAGCCGGGGCCACACCCTGAATGACACGTGAGTCTATTACGGGGCACCATGCACACACATTAACACACATTAACCTCCGTAAATATCCATTGAATTTTAAGCTACAAGTAAGTCAGGAGCCAGTCTAAACCTGGAGCCGAACAGTTGTAGTAAGGATCTTATTTAAGGGTTCAAATGTGACTCCTCTCTTGTTGTCCTGAGATTTAAACTCACAACCTTCTGTTCTCTTGGATGGAACCATAGTCACTAAGCTAGTCATCCACTTTATAAATGAGAATTATACATTATTTCCAATCCATCTACTCACCTCTGTCATGGACTTGGTGTATATAGTTTAGAAACATCTGAGGATTATGTATTTCATAGTCTTATCATAGTCTTAAGAGCCCTATTATATCATAGCCAGGAAACAGAAGAATTATTTCTTTCTGCAATAATTCAACTCCACAAAATGCTAGTTTCAGGTTTGCAAGTGTTGATTGTTAAATGTGTGAAATGCATGAAAAAAGTCTATAGCTTTATTGTTGCTCAATAAATAGTATAGTTAGATCAGACCCCTTTATACTAAAGTTAGATCATATTATTATTATTATTATTATTATTATTATTATTAGTAGTAGTAGTAGTAGTAGTAGTAGTAGTAGTAGTAGTCATATTTCTGAATACAATAAAATAAAATACAATAAAATTTTGGTGAAAACATAAGTGAACTTGGCTTACCTGACTCATCAAGTACACATCAGCAAAATTGGCTTCTAAACAACACACAGATGCTCATATATGATTATTTGCACAGGAACAGCTGTATGAGCCATTTCATTAAAACTTTCTGCAGTGACTTTCTGTTTACTTCAATGTGTGAGAAAGTGCAAATACAGAAAACTTGAAAACAAACAATAATAATTGCATATAATAAAATAGCATGTAAAATGTGTATGTGTACCTTTGGCATGGAAGAGTGAAATAAATAAAAGTCTTTTGTCTCTGACTGTGCTCCAAAGCCCTTGCTAATTTGATTTAACAAATTATTGTAGAGAATAAAGAAACAAAATGTGATTTCCATCAAGGCCCCGTAAATAAATAAATAAGCAGTGTACAAATAAAAACAGAACACAATATTATAAAAAAAAATAAAAAAAACATATAGTAGAACTCACTACAGAATGGAAAATAGCTATAAAATGTGGCATGTGTGAGCTAAAAAGTTTTGCTGGAAGAGCTGGCAGGATCAGGACTCCACATCTGAGAATCTCCCATCTCCACCATGTGGCAGAGAGGAAAGGTAGAAAAACAGCTGAATGGAACATGACTGATTGGTGAAAAAAGAATAGAAAAACTAAAATACACTCACCATCCACTTCATTAGGAAAATCTGTACACCTGCACATTTACACAGTCAGAAAACATGTAGATTCAGGTCAAGAGCTTCTGTTAATTTTCACAATAAAACTGTGACATTAATCATGGCATGGGCATTAGTACCAGAAGGGGCTGGTTGATCTCTTGGGATTTTCACACACAACAGTAAAAACAATAAAACACTGAGTGAGTGCCAGTTCTGTGGGTGGAAACGAATTGTTAATAAGAGAGGTCAGAGGAGAATGGGCAGATCGGTTTGAGCTGACAGGAAGTCTATAGTAGCCCAAATAATCACTCCTTACAACAGTGGTGAGCAGAAAAGTAACTCAGAAAGCACAATACATCAAACTGTGAGGTGAATGTGCTACAAAAAGTCCACATCAGGTTCTGAATCTGAGACTATCATATCATGGGCACAAACTCACAGAAGCTAGATGAAGCTTGACGATTCTAAAAAAAAAAAAAAAAAAAAAAAAAAAAAAACCAGCTGATTTTTTTTATTTAATCCTCAACTGTCCAGTTTGTGTAAGTCTGTGCCCATGATGGCCTCGGATTCCTGTTCTGAGGCTATCATGGATTGGAACCCAGTGTGGTATTATTCTCATTTCTGTAGTATCTGTAATGCATTCATGATAATTTTGATGTTTTTTTGCATGCTGAGATGCTTTCCTTGACTTCTCTTATCAACAAGGTAGTTCTACCCACAAAACTGTGACTCCCTCAATGTTTTTTGTTTTGTGCACCAACTCTACAGACTTGTGGGTGAAAGTCCCAGGAGATCAGCAGTTTCTGAAATCTGGTACCAACAATCATGCCACTCTTCTGTGACAATACATGATTCTCAGTCTAGCAGCTGTGTGATACTGAAATATAAATATGCTGATAGATTGAAACACTGATGTGTTACACCGTAATATAACTGTTTCTATTCCTGTATTGACAATTGTGGCTGTTTGGTCTGATTCACTGTTAACATTTGACTTCCATAATACACAGCAGAATTCCAAAGGCTTGGGGGTCATAAGAGTAATAATTATTGCACACCACAGTGGCCAATAATTCCAGCATGCATGAACTGCCCAGTAACTGGTTTGAGGTAAAGTGACAACTGTTAACTCACTCACACACAGGAAAAAAAAAAACTGTTTGGAAAAAACATGGGGGAAAAAATCCTCCTCTATATGAATATGGCAATACTGTATGAGACATATACAGTACACCACTGTATACTTAATGAAGCAAATAAAACAAATTTGTTCCAGTGAAACCACTCATGCCTTATTTCTGCTTAAGGTTTAATATTATCAGTTATGAAGTCTTTTGTCCGTTTCCTGTTTCCCTCATAAATCAGGCACCATGATAAAAAATTGCAAACAGATGGCTTAGTTTGTGAGCAGGATGGATATTTACCATGCTGATATATAATCACATGCTGAGTGAATTATAAAAAGCATTGTATATGGCATAAATAAAGGTGGTAAAGTTGGTAGCGTTGCCTCCTCACAGCATCAGGGTTTCTGGCTCCATCCAGAGTGTGGGTTTCTGTCTGGATGGAGTTTCTGTATTCTCCCCGTGTTCCTCGTGTTCTGTTTCCTACAATCTAATACAAACATACCAAAATTGTGAACTGTCTATGCTAAATTACCCCTGGGTCTTGATTAGTGAGTGAATAAAATCTTGTAATGGTGTCTAATCCAGGATGTTTTCCTGACTCCTGCCTGGTTTTCCTGGGACAAGCTCCACTGCAACACGGACCAGGATGACGGTGAACTGAAGATGACTGAAGATGAATGAATACGTTTTTAAATATTTCTTATGAAAACTTAACTAGATTCCACCCGCGTAATTTTGCCATGACCATGTTGTTTATTATTTATTCATTTAAGTATTTATTATATTATTAGCTATTATTATTTATTAAATGAGGTGGTTTGGTGAATATATAAACATGGATTAAGGTTATGCTTAGCCAACACAATATAATTCTTTTATAATATAAAAAAGTTAATCATTTAGCCCCAATGTAATGAACAAATTATTCCTAGGTTAAAAGGTGAGCACATATAACACATCGGATTGTCCTTCATTTCTTTGAGATATTTTATCTTGGGTTGCTTAAAAATAAGAAGTTCAGCTCACCCTACAAATGATTATAAGCACCTATATTGATAACATTTGCTGGACATAATACTAAGACCAAATGATAAATATAAACTGCACAGAGAACAAATATACTCTCGTTTAAAAAGAGTATAATTGAGCAAAAAAGAGTACAAAGTGAAAAAAAAGTATGAAAACGATAAAAAGCTGTGTCCCTATAGATAAGGACATAAGACCTAGTCCCAGTGGAAGAAGTAAAGCCCTTACTGTCTGCAGTCTCTTATATTTGACTGTAAAAATTGTGACTAGTCAGTGTGTTCTGTTATAACTGCAATACCATCAAATCATGTAACCCTAGCAATAAAGTTGATCAAATATGCAGCATCCCTTCAAGAGAAGTGAATAAACACTTTCTAGAAAAAGTTTCATTCATTCTAATGTTCTCACTGAGAGAAGCCAAATTTTTCTTCATCTACGTGGATGCCTTTGTGTGTACACTGAAACATAGTCCCTCCAGCCAGCACTGCAGCAGTCAAATGTAAAATCCAGAGTTTTCCTTTTCACCACAGCATTGTTGTCTTGCACACAAACAGGAAGAAAAAAAGAAACCCACAAATATCTGTCCTCAATGTCACATGGCAGAGAAACCATGAGGATTTCTTTAGCCAGGCTCTGGCCAATTCCACTATTGCAATGTTTGGAGATGTCTGTACCATGTCTACCACCCAAAACAATTAGACAAATGAACTTTCTGAAAAATGACAAATGACACTGGAAAAAGGTGAAAGTGAGTTTTCAGAAGAATTCATGGCATGGCCTGGTCACAGCACGCCATATTCCTGCAGAGACTTGATGAGCACTGTGTCTTTCACGTCGCTGAACACCTTGCGGATGTTGTTGGTGTCTGTTGCGCAGGTGAAGTGCGGGTAAATGGTTTTGTTTTCCTTCTTTTCAGGGTTCTGGGCCTGCTGCTTGTACATCTCACGGATGAACTCCATGGCTGCATCAGGGTCCCGTTTCTTGCCTGCAGGTGAAGTCCAACAAAAGAGGGTCAATGCCATTGAAGTTGAGTTAGTTAACTAAAAACAACAACAAACAGGACATTTATGTTTGCTAATGCAAATGTGCGGAGGTAAGATGATCACTTGCTTAAGAGATTAGAAGTATGAAATATGTAAGACTTTAAGAAATATAATAATAATAATAATATAATTTCAAAGACATTTTAAAATAACTGTGATTGGCATTTTTACCTTACATGGATCTGGCTATTTTATTTAAATGTCTGTTTACATATTTCTGGCCCAGTAACAGGCTCCATCTCCAGCCAAAACAGAAGTGCTCAGTCCAGCCCCATTTCCAGTAAAAGCTACCTCACACAGCACGTGTAGTTTCAACTCAGGAGATGTGCTGTTCTATGAAAATGCTTTTTTTTTTTTTTTTTAACTGCTATTGCAATTCCCATCACAGGCAGCAGAGGGCTCAAAATATTCATTCATTCATTGTCTACCACTTATCCGAACTATTCTCAGGCATCATTGGGCATCAAGGCAGGATATACCCTGGACAGAGTGCCAACCCATTGCAGGGCACACACACACTCTCTCATGCAATCACACACTACGGACAATTTAGAGATGCCAATCAACCTACCATGCATGTCTTTGGATTGGGGGAGGAAACCAGAGTACCCGGAGGAAACCCCCGAGGCACGAGGAGAACATGCAAACTCCACACACGCACACGCACACGCACACGCACACGCACACCAGAGGCGGGAATCGAACCCCCAACCCTGGAGGTGTGAGGCAAACGTGCTAACCACTAAGCCACCGTGCCCCCCCCGGGCTCAAAATATTTGTCAGTTAATGGCTGTTGTTTTGTCCTGAATTTAAAATGTGCCCAACAAATCCTGTAAGGCAAACAGCTGTCATAGGTGAGAGCTGGAAATTCTACTCCATTCCATCATAAAAACTGACTGTCAGTCTTCCTGCTGCTTGCTGATGTAAAACGTTGGGCATTTCATGGTTGCCAAGAGTAACAGACAGAAATGGGAAAGTGAAGGTTTGGAGATACAGAGATATAAAGTGACTCAGAGCATTTTCACAAAAACAAGTGAACACAATCTTTGCTAGGGCATCCCTTATCAGCTGAAATAGTATGAACTTTTTACTCATCAGGTGCATGCAATTTTAGCTCATCGTACCCTGGAACCTGGGGAAGTAGTTTTGCAGGTCAGACGTCTTAATCTTCTCAGCCAGGATGTCCATTTTGTTGAGAAAGAGGATGATAGAGGAATTGGCAAACCAGGGTGAGTGGATGGTAGTGTAGAAAAGCGTCAGACTCTCCTCCATGCGGTTCTGCAACACAGGAGAATAAAGAGAGGAATATTAACTCTATGATATCAGAGGAAGTAAAAATAAGTGATAAAAATGTTTTAAAAGGGTAAAAATGAGACTGAGAGAAAACAAGAAATAAAGTGGCAGAAAGAGGCACCTCTTAGATCAACAGATTTGTCCTTTAGCAGGGATAGAATAATCCCATTCTCTCAAGAATAATAATAATGACATTAGCGCTGCATATTGGCTGAGATTCAGTACTTACTATTGCAAAAAAAACATAATACCAAATCTCTGCAAAAACTGGCATCTTAACAAGTGAAAATACCTTGAACACAGCCACATGTCTAGTATTTCCTAAAATTATTAAACCTTCAAGAGCTTTCGCATCACTTTGTGTTATATTTTCTTGTTCCATTTTTCAGATTTTTTAGAAACAAATGCTTAAAATGAGCGTCTGACAACAAAACAAATGTCAATTTGTCTTGATAAATGTTAATATTTTTAAGCCAAGATGCCACTAATTCTCTCTCTCTCTCTCTCTCTCTCAAAAAAAGGCACTAAACTGTACTACTGCTTTAATATGCATCTTTCTATTGATGCCTTAAGGATAACTCTTAGTATATAATATATATTTCACTCTTTTGTCACGTGTAGTGCATGTGTTTTGTTTTGTTTTTGTTTGTTTTTCTTTTTCATGTTGGGAATATGGTTGAAAGAAGTTTCATTTCTATTTCATGTTGGGCATATGGTTGCTTTTTCAGTTCTGATTTTCTCACATGTGGATTTCGTTTTCACGGATTTAACAGTATCTACACTTACATACACAGTTCCTGATACATTTCTTGGTAGAAAATGGACAGGGTTTCCCCTTTACACTTTCATCCTAGTGACAAACACTTTTTAAAAAATAATGTGATGTCATATTTAGAAAACCTAGAAAATTTTTTATTTTTGTTAAAATGAATTCCTTATCAGTATTTCATTATAGAAAAACTGAAAGTACCTCAGCTGAGCCTATGTTGAATTATTTTCACTTTAATAATCATGAAAGTTGTTCAAAACAGGTTACTTATAGGACATCAATTTTTGCTGTTATTTCCTTTAAGTTACAATCTACTAAACATAGGAAGTAATGATTATGATTTAAGATAAAAAAAGAGAGTCACATACTTTCACATCAGCTCTGACTGGATAAGACACCAAGAAGAGGTCACTGTCAAGTGTTTTTTTTATGTTATAGTAGAAATTACAAGCCACTATGTTATACTCTTAAATAATTAATTTTTGTTGATGTTATTCAAAAATACTCGGTTTTTCCAAATATGGTGCTATTTAATTTTTTAAAGAGCTTGTCACTGGGATGAAAGTGTAAAGGGGAAACTATTTGTCCATTTTCTACCAAGAAATTTAACAGGAAATATACACAGATCAGGCATAACATTATGACCAGCTGCCTAATATTATGTGACCCGTCATGCACTGTGTATTCTGACACCTTTCTATCAGAAGCAGCATTAACTTCTTCAGCAATTTGAGCAGCAGTAGCTTGTCTGTTGGATCGGATCACACGGGTCAGTCTTCGCTCCCCGCGTGCATCAGTGAGCCTTGGCCGCCCATGACCCTGTGACCGGTCCACCACTGTTCCTTCATTGAACCACTTTTGATAGATACGTTTGGAGATGCTCTTGTCTAGCCACCACAATTTGGCCCTTGTCAAACTCACACAAATCCTTACACCTGCCCATTTTTCCTGCTTCTAACACATCAACTTTGAGGACAAAATAGGAGATAATCAGTGTTATTCACTTCACCGTTCATAATGTTATGCCTGATCGGTGTATATATGTAAATGTGTATACTCTTAAATCTGTGAAAAAGAAATCCACATGCGAGAAAACCAGAACTGAAAATGCAACCATGTGTCCAACATGAAAATGAAATGAAACCTCACGTGAAAGAACATCTCACGTGAAAAACAAACAAACAAAAAACACATGCACTACATATGACAAAAGTGTGAAATATATATTATAATGTATAATAAGTGTTTTCAGATCAGTGCAGACCTGTATCACAGTAACAGAAAGACAGAGGTGAAATAAGAGCAAGAATGAAAAGGACAATGCCACAAAAAAATCCTCTGCTCACATCTTTGTTGTTCTCCTCCAGAACCTGATCGTACTCGCTAAGCGAAGCCAAGAAGATGAGAGACGTCACATACTCGAAGCAGTGGATCCATTTCCTCCTCTCTGATTTCTGTCCCCCAACATCCACAATCCTGTTCCAGAGTGTGTTACAGATGTGAAAACAGAAACAGACAGAAGCGCTTTCTATTCGTCTTGCTGCATAGTTTGCCATGTTACATTACAGATTGAACCTGAAACAGATGCCTTCATCCTACACAAACAGTTAATCAGACTGCTAATAATGCTTACAGTTTCACAACAAGCCGTCTTCTTCTATGCTGCATTGCAGCAACACACACATAAATGCTGCTAATGTCTTGCTAGTGAGCTAATGTCTATTTCACTGTTAGCTAGCTACGCTGGTGGGCAGCTAACTTCCAGTAATTGATAAAACTTTAGGGATTATTGCTTATTTTTTCGAACTGTAAATGTAGCTAACATGTTACTAGTTAGTCAATGCTTTTACAAAAAGCTAGTCAAGTCAAAGTCAAAGACAAAGTGGCTTTATTGTCACTTCAACCATATATAGCTGATGCAGTACATGGTGAAATGAAACAACGTTCCTCCTGGACCAGAGGTGCTACACATAACAAAAACAAAATACAGGGTGACACGGACAAACAAATTAAACTAAGGTGCAGAATTTTTAAACTAAACATACAACATAAGTTGTATACAAACAAGACACATAACGCTGACTATGTGCAAAAAAAAGAACAGTGTTGTACAGTGAGTGCAAAAATAGCAGCAGAGATATTGTTATAGTACAATATTAAAGTGACGTGCATGTAAACAACAACAGGTGTGTGTGTGTGTGTGTGTGTGTGTGTGTGTGGGTGTGTGTGTGTGTGTGTGTGTGTGTGTGTGTGTGTCCATGTTCCTCAGTTTAGTTCAGTTCTCTGTTGAGACAAGTGATGCCTTGCTCATAAAAAAACCAGATAAACAGAAAAAAGCTGACAGGACACTTTGTTCACTACTAAAATACTTGATATTAACATTGTGACAACATTTAGCTAATATGTTGCTAGTCAGGTAATGCTTCTTTCACTCTTAGCTAGCTAGTAAACCTGAAACAGAAACATTTCTGTGATCAATTCCAGTTAAGAAATATTAGTAACATCTTAGAGAATAATTGCTAGTGCAGTCCATTTTCTTCACAATGTAAATTTAGCTAGTATATTGCAGGTCAGCTAATGTCTCTTACACTAAGCTTGTGATCAGCTTCCTTATTCTACTAATTAAATGTGGTACTGCAAAAAAAGCTGACATCAAACAAAACTCCTTTCCTCCCTGCTGCCAAAACGTCATTATATGATATAAATACAGCACAGACAAATAAGAGGAGCACCACATTAGGCATCAAATATGAACAATTAAAAAGGATGATATACATCAATCAAGACAGCTGGTGTTTTTCTCCACAGGTTTTCGAATTGATTTGCAAAGTAATGGCTCTGTCTGATCATGTCATCCATTTAAGCGGAGGAAATGGGCTAGACAGAGAACATTAATGTTCTTGGACACAATGCCATGTCCGAGAAATTTTAATGCCGTCGCAAATAATTATAAGAAATCAAGCGTGACAGGTAAACAGTCAGCAGAGCAGGCAGTCCATTTCTACTGAACATTGATAGCACCCACAGTAATGAGGGTCACGCAAATCATTTGCCCCTAGTCAAATTACTGTGTGATTGTTACTATTACCTGAGTGTGATCTTCTCCACTACGAAAGAGTAGTCGTTGATGCCGGTGGTTGGGAAACGCACCCGCAGCACATCCTGAGCAGTGGGGATGTAGTCCTGAGTTGCGATGCGCTCCAGGTTTGACATGAAACTACAAATAGAGGTTTATTATAATGCATGAGTGATTCTCAGTCCTTATCTTGGATTACCCCAGTCTTAGGTATTAGAATAAATACTGTCTGGGCTAGAAGGAAATCAGCCATGGCTTTACTTCTTGTAAATATTTTTTACCTTTGAAATACAAGCTCAACATTAAAATGTGCAGGAAATATATATATATATGTATATATATAGGGAGATAGACAGTTAATTAGATAGACACATGGATGCAGTTTTCTTTAAAGATGGGCATATTATGTTGGAATGGTATTGCCAGCTTAGCTTGTGTGCCTTAATTAAATGTTGCCCAGGATTTGTTTGTGTTTCTTATCATGAAAGTGTTCTGAGAACTGACTGATCGAAAGACAGGAGTGAGAGAGGGAGAGGGAAAGAGAATGAGGAACAAGAAAAGGACAGGCAAAAAGGCGAGAGAGACAGGAAGCCAGTCAGTGACGGGGAACAACCTAACAGCAAAATGCCTCGCTCTGTCCATTACAGGAAATTAGATGATAATCAGTAATGTAGAGTTTAATTAATTGAAAAACAATTCTATTTGCAAGCTCGCATTTTGGTTTAATGATAAGTGATTGTGTGTGTGTGTGTGTGTGTGTGTGTGTGTGTGTGTGTGTTGGGGAGTATAGTCAAAATGAAAATATGTTTAAGGAAAAACTCTAACCCTAACCCTTACATTATTAATTCATTCACCGTGTATCATGCTCTACAGTGCTCCACCACCTCTTTTCTAAAACAAAGCCATGACTCATTTAATTACGGGTGTGACGAATGTAAGTCAGGACCCAACGTCAGGTACTGGGAGTTTATTTAAGAATTTATTTAAGAATGTCAGTGTTTAACATAAGACCAACACTAAAGACGTGCACTGAACTGTAACCTACGGATGTCTGTATGCATTATGCTCATAAAGGAGATCATACCACAAAGGACACAGCAACAGTGTTACATAATTATTTATCTTCAAAATAAAAAATAAAAAAAAAAGGTTGTGTGATGCAAGAAAAAGCTTTAAAAATTGTGCGGCTTTTTGACAGGTGCTATAGCTAAAGGTAGAGAGAGAATTTTCTGTTTTGTAAAAGAAACTGACAAAAATCTAAACAGCCATTATCTTTCTACATACTGTGAATTGTAGCTAATATGTTGCTAGTCAGCTAATTTGTCATTCACTTTGCTGGCTAGCAAAATTACATGTAAGTTTAGTTAATGATCTTGTCATAAGCTGTGGGAATATAGCTAGGTAGTTAACAAAATGTCTGTCTTTTCTGTAGATTATTTCTTAATGATTCCTGTTAAGCTCTAGGTAGCTCTGATTTGTTGTAGTACTGTACCAAGCAGAACTAAAAGTAATGACATCGTTTCCCACTAAACAATTTTGCGGATCATATCATGTACCTAGGTTTAAAAGGGTTTAATTTTCTGGCAACATTTTCGTTGTCGAAATATGATCTAGTTCTGAGGTAGCATAAAATGTGACTAATATAACGATGTGACTAAAATAAAAAGCCTGGTTACTTTGCTTGCACACAAATCTGATTGGAAACTAGCAAGATAAAACCTGAAAGTGAATTTCATACTTAAATGTGTATGACTGAAGAGTTTAAAATCACAGTGAAGTACAGGCAGAACCAACTTCTACAATGCATTCATCCTGTGATACTCTGGAGAAATCAGCTTTCACAACCAGCAATGTAGCGCCATCTGTTGGAAATATTCTGTATATTCTGCATCTCAGAGTAATCAAAAGAATACTGTATTGACTAAACTGACGTTTCATATTCCTTTAATGTATGGAGTGCTTCCAAACGAACCTCTCTGAGATCACAATGGATGACACTGACAATGGATGTGTCCCAAATCATATACATGTGCACTATTTTACGTCATTGTGTAGTATAAATCGCATGAGTAGTGTGTTCACACTGAACATTCCAACGAGAAGAAGTGCACTTAATTAGTATGATCGTGCAAGTATTCAACCGCAAAAAAATGAAGTATGGAATGTTGGGGGCAGGCTGCCACATGCTGACACTGGATGAGATAAAGTTTCAAGATTGCTGACGACGTTCAGATGTCTTTTAAAATTTGCCCATGTTGTGTGATTTATTTCCATTTGAGACCTTAACTAGCCTTCTAAAACTCATACACTAGATGCTAAATTACATAGTGTAAGTGCATAGTTTGTAGAACATCAGTTGGGTTGTAGATAGCGATTGTCATCATTACTTTCCTCTAGTAAATAATGATCATTCAAGAACATGGATAAAGAATGGCATTGTCCAATTTGTTTGCAGCTCAACTGAGCTTACTTTCAGCCAGTTAATATCTCGAGTGCTACTTGTACATGAATGACATTGTTGGGTTTGACTGTTATTCTTCAACAAACTAACAGAACTTACTATTCAGTGGAGTCCAGTAGTTGGTACTCTCGCCGGCGACTGTAGCAGATTTTAAGTCCAGTGTCTGCCCACAGGCACTGAATAGCATCCACATAACCTCGGTCCAGCTTGGTCACCTCATTTATATTGACAGCTTGAATCCACTGAGCATACGTCTATAAATATAGAGAAAGGAAATAAATCCGAAATTAATCAGGGTGTATAAATTCCCTTCTATACTTTATCTGTAATCTGTAATTAATTTGTTCATCTTCAGTAATTATTTTCTCTTGTCAGGATCACTGTGCCTATCCTGAGAACACTAGGTGTGAGGTGGGACGCCACTGGCAGATAAACAAGTCTCATGTGCTTAAAGCAGCCCTAAACTATCTAAAGTATATTTTATAATTGAATCCTTTAGAGCAAATTAATTTGCATGAAACTGTCACTGTATCAATTGTACTGTATTCCCTGGGGCTGTAAGAAACAGGGAGCTGGAGACTCCTGAGTTGCACAACCAAAAATTTTTGCTCTTTGGCCATGCTCTCTGGGTGGGAGGTGCGTGGGATTCTCTCTATCACTCCTTTCAGTCACAGAGACACATTGCCAATTGTCTGTGTCTCTGAACTAATGTATGCGGAAGAGGGCAGATAATGCTTTTCTCTGAGTATGTTACGCTGCCCTGTGACATATTTGGAGCATGAGCAACAGATTGAAATGATGTGACAGGCTGGCTTCAAGTGTCTAAGAGAAAGAATGTGTTAGCCTTTACCCATCCTGCTTGTTAGCTGCCATATGATAAGGTAAAAGTGGATGCCAGTTGGACAAATGAGAAACTGCGTATATATGTGTGCGTTTATTCATGCATAGATCTCTTAATCTCTTGAAAGTAAAAGTGTGGGTGTTTATGGGCCTGTTCATTCAAACTGCCATGTCAACTGTTTAAGTTTTAAATACATTTTGGTTGATTAAAAATCATCATAAACCTAAAAGCTAACCCGGATTTGTTTGTTAATTTACTTGTGGTAATTAGTTAAGATTTTCTTGTTCTTATTATTATTATTGTTGTTGTTGTTGTTGTTGCATATTAACTTTTAGTCCATGTTTCATTATTGTGTTATGAAGTCTTGATGACTTTCACTGTTATACAGCAACTCAGAATAAACTGACTACTAAATTGTATTCAAATTATTCTAATCTACACTTGGCAAAAAGACCTGATCTTCTAACCTCATTCTGTTGGTTGGTGTAGGGAATCCTGAGGGTTGCCATGGCTGTTGTTATAGCCTTAATTGCTGTGAAGATGTTCTGGTAAACCAGTTTGGCGAAGGAGCGTCTATCTTCCTCAGAGAATCCTTTCCCATGGATGATCTTCATTTGCTTGATAAATGTAGTTTTCCCACTCTCTCCCGTGCCTGTGAATGAACAACAGTAAAATGAGCAAGAAAGAAAATAGATATCTAAAAGCTGTGTGTGAAAAAACGTGTCATGAATTTAAAAAAAAAAAAAAAAAAAAAGGGAAAAAATGATTGATGTTTATTTCTATCAGCTGACTCACACATTGCACACAGTGGAATGTTAACTATCCTGTTAAGACTAAGGCAGCTGAACTGTCGAGGTTTTTAATCACAAGCGGACAAACTGAAAAAGCCTGTCGCAGGGCGTGTTGCATAGAGGCAGACTTACACCAAGAATTCAGGGTGCTGAAAAATCAAAATCCCCTCCACCCACCTTTTGCTAGATACCGAACCACTTGTTTATATTTACTACATTTTATGTTATTAATCTACTGCTTATGTAATAAACCTTAGTGATGCACACAAACACATGGCTCACGCACGTTTTTGAGGAATAACAGCTGCCGAGGTTGTCCTCATTTTAATCACTGTTTTTCAATGAGCAAATATTTGCTAATGACACAAGTGAGCAACTTCTATCATATCAAATAAGCCACAGCGTCATGGCATAATGACGGCACCATTAGACTACTTACAAAAACAGATGATCGGCTTCCTATTTTCATCTACTCGTACATGCTATGCACTGATCTTATCACATTATGAGAACTGGATGTTTATCATGTAAAGGACACTCACTTTGTTGCTTCATACTTACAAATCCTGTGATAATCACACTTCCGCTTTCTTGTGAAAATATATTCGAGTGATTGCTACTAAAATCAATTTATTACAAATCTGAATGCTAATAGCAGATATTAATGTTAATGATGTCATTTTCCTAGTGAGTGACTCAGTCACTTCCAGTGCTATTTAAATGAAGAAAAAAAACTGTGATATCCGAAATTTATTCATGGCCTCATGGATCACAATTTGAGACATGAACTATGTGTTCTGAGTGACACATTTAATATCAAACGAGCTAGCCTTCACGCCAGTGCCTCAGTTTCAGCTGTCATATGTCGGCTGCATGCAAAATGAACAATTAGCAGTGGATTTCTCCTTACCCAGTAGGAGCACTTTTATTTCTCTGCGCTCTCTCTTCTTCTGTTCAGCGAGAATTCTCCGGATTTCTTTGTCTATAGCTATTGATTTCCGTTCATCTTCGCTCAGACAACAGGTGCAGATTTGGTAGCACCATTTCCTGCAGCCCCCCATCTTCCCTAAAACACAACAGGTAAGTTGTAATGTAAAATTTGCCGCCACAGTTCAATGCACGTCTCCTGGGCTGAGCTAGGGCCAACAATGTCAAATGAATTCCTTAAACTTACAGTAAGCTTACATTCCTCACACCTGTGATCACATACTTTTCCTATCACTTTCACTGTAGTTACAGGATAATTCACAATAGCTACTAACATATCTTTAGACGGATTAACCTGAAAAAACACCAACTCAAGAGTTTAACCGTTTACCCCTTTCAGGGCTTTTCAGATTCAATATATAATCATTTATTAAGTAGTCAAGGTGTAAAATGATCTGATTTAGTTAAGAAGGCCTATTTAAAGATGTTTTACATACTTATCTATACTTAATTATGACAGGCGTTTACAACAACTAGTCACATTAAAGCACCCAGGGTATATCCCTCATTTTTTTTGGCCACTGTTCAAATATTTTCAGTTTCTCTTCATAGCCTTGAAGTTGCACATAGGGCAATATCATTACACTTAATTGCGCTGGAAGTGTTTTTTATTCTCATCTACGCACTTTTTTTTTTTTTTTAAAGGTTTCTGGAATTTTCCCCAAAAAACTGATCCACAAGCTGTCTGATTACTGAACGCACCGACAAATTGAGAGGGAGTGTATTTACTAAACATTTTTGTCTTGTAATAAACTCTCTTAGCGTTTATTTATTTATTTATTTGACATATATTAACAGTATATGTTACTTCTACACTGGATGTGTTTACTCAACACTAGAGGATTTCGCTCGAGGCGAAAGTAAAGGAGATATGATCCATTTGGACAGTGGACAGTGATTTTTCGGCTTTCGACTCGTACATTTCCGTAAAGGGTTGTAAATATTGCCGATAGTTGTGTGTGTACGCGCTCGCTGATCCTGCTGGGTGCCATTTTGATGTGTGAAAAGAGGAGCTTCTCAAACGGTTATCGATGGTGTACTTTCCCCAACAAGGAAGGAAATAGTCTACAAACACGGGTAGAAATTGTAAATAAATGAGTTATAGCTGCTGTAATAGTGAACAAAAGACCTGTTGACCAGCTAGGATAGACAAATGTAACAAAATCACTCACCTTCATTCGTTGTCACACCTGTTCCGGGAGCTTACACGGTCTGTGACTCTCGGTGGGAAACACGATCCATCTTTTGCTCAGGTGAACTGGAGTTGTATCAGAAATGTTTTGCCTTCACCGAAAAGTCCAAAAGCGCCGATTTTAGTTGAGTTCAATCGCATTATTTTCGGTCACCCGACCAACATGACTTACGGAAGTGCAGCTTTGGTGAGGAATATGACAGGTATGTGAGCGGCGGCTCCCGATGTGTATCAGAGGAATGCGGCTCAAGGGAGTGAATGTAAAGGGAGTGAGCGCGTCAGCTTCACTCAGTGCAAGCCCCGACATCTACCTACACAGCAGCGAGAACTTGACTGTGCACGGATACTAACAGCTTTACTCAGGCCACCGCCTTACTCAGATAAGGCAATGGTAATTGTATTGTGGGCCAAAGGTGGCCCACCTTCACACAGCCACGTTTTAGATTACGATCCACAGCATTTGAATTGCAAGCTGAAAAATGGCCATAACACTGATCTCATGTGCTTGAATGAGTTGCTCTCTCAGAAACAAAGGTGCCAAAACTTTTTTTTCTTCTTCTTGCAAGTAGGGAACCATCGATTTTTTTTCTTTACCATCAATATGTATCTGTTACTGGAATACAAATTTAAATATAATTTAAAGTACATAGTTCAACCTTAATCACGACATGTATACCTTCAAAGCTTTAATCCACATGAGCCTTCCCAGGTAAGAGACTAAACGTGGGAAATACTTGACGGTACCATCACATTGAAAAGGACTTTAAATACAAATATATTTTTTGAGAATGCAGAACGATTTTGATCGATTTCCTAGATAATGTTATGAATTATGTTGTCCCATCACTAACCCTAATCATGAACCATAAAATGAATAAGATACAGCCTCATAAGAATTATTTTGTCCTGGCAGAGGTCATGACTATCACCACACAGGCCATAAGAAAGTAACAAGACTGGCAGTGGATTGCTACAGGATTGATAAATTCATTTATCTTTAGTAATCACGTTATTCTGGATCCAAAGAAATCTCAGAAATACTACATAATGAGGTGGGAATTGAACCTAGATGAGATGTGAGTCCAATGTATGGCACCATGAACACACATTCACACCTAGGGACAATTTAGAGCCATGTGTCCGCCTACTGTTATGTTTTGGAAAGAGGGAGGATGCTAGAGAATCAGGCTGAAATGCTTACAAACATCTCCACACAGTAACTCAGGATCAACCTTCAGGCCTAGGAGCTGTGAGGCAGCTGCACCACTGTGCTGTACTGGGTTGATACAAAATGGGTCACATACAAGCAGATACTTTTAAAGGATTTACAGCTGTGCCAAAATAGCCCAAATGCAACCAGCCATATCTAATTTTGGCTACATTTGTGGCATTTCTGATTCTGTATTAATCAGATTTAGTTGAATATTTATATGCTTGTGAATCAGTTTTTGGATGTATTTCATAAAGTGCCAACCCCAACCTTAACTTTAATAATATTAACCTGTGTTACTATTTGTACAATTTTACTTGTGCAAATTGTTGTGAATTTGCAATTGTGAGACCATACTGGTCCAAGAACATGACCTGAACACTTTTTACCACAGGCCAAAAATTTGGGGGCTACACTTGTTCAACACTGCTTTTATTTGTGATGTCTAACTCCACAATAGTGGTTAATGGCTCATACAGCCTACTAGGCCAATAGCTATGTATATCCATGTTTAAATGTTATAATTTTATTGCTATAGTTGTATAGATTATTTTACAGCTTTAGCTGTGCTGTGCATTTGATCCCTGTACCAATGTTATTGTGGAGAGGTGTGTATTGTTTGCCCAGCAGGGGGCTCACACCCCTCCTTTTTCCCCATCACCCTGCTCACAAGAAGCTAAACACAAAGTCACAATACTGTATAAACAGAAACCCTGTGCATCGTGAGAAAGGGTTAAGCAGAGACTGTTGGAGTGGGCTAGAGTAGAGAATCCAGTGTAGTCCAGCCCAGTGTGAGCTTTTTTCAGCTGACTTAGCATACCTATCACTGTCCTGTACTATTTAGTCCAGCATATGAGATGTCATAGCCTATGAATCCTTACTGATATTGAGTTATATCACTTCTCATAGAAAAGGTTTAAAAGTACAGTGCTGTCAGTGCCACTTTTTTGACACACATATGGCCTTGGAATTAAATCCAAATTTTCCAGAGCATATCCACAAGTGAGCCTTGATGGCTTCAAATCTCTGGTGTCATATAGACCAGAAGTGACATGAACATAATTCATATGAAACATTGCGAAATGTATGAGGGGTGGGGTTAGTGTTCATACAACTTATAAATACAAACACATCACCCTAGTCTGTTCTAATGTGTAAATGTTTACTTAGGGTCAGTAATTAAAACTCATTTATGACAGGCATTCTATTTTCACAGCTGTTTTTTATGTAGTCTGGTATGCCATTTGGTATGTAGCCGAAAACAATTGGAAGGTTTAGTTTGTCATCTAAATTTAAAGCATTCAAAAAAGTGAACCGTGACTAGAATGCATACTTCATTTTGCAGCTACTTAAAATGAGGTTTACAATTTTTATGATGATAAATATTAAATTCATAATCAGTCTCCTGTGCTGATGTGTGTACACAGTAAAGCTCCAATGCTGAATTGAACAGTCATAATTCAACACTAGGCATTTTGCCATGTATGTCAGGATAGGATACTGACTGTACCTAGGCATGATTAAACACAACAAGCAGGCAAGATTAACTCCTTATACTCCCAGGACCTGCAGATGGGTTCATATTTGCATTCCTTACAAAAGATAACTACATACCTATTGCTAATAGTTTTAGGGTAGTTACTGAACAATGTTTTAACCTAAAATTATTAAGAAACTATAAAGGATTAGATACCTAAGGAATATGTGGGCCTGTAATTATTTACTAGAGGGCTTCTGATTTTTCATTGTTGACATTTTCAATACCTCTTTTACTTTTTCTTTAGTGCCTGTACTTGTGCTGTAGGAATAACTACAAAATATTTCACTTGGATACATGCAATTATTCTTATAATTATTCATTCATTCATTGTCTACCGCTTATCCGATCTATACTCGGGTCACGGGGAGCCTATGCCTATCTCAGGCGTCATTGGGCATCAAGGCAGGATACACCCTGGATGGAGTGCCAACCCATCACAGGGTACACACACTCTCTCATTCACTCACACAATACGGACAATTTAGAGATGCCAATCAACCTACAATGCATGTCTTTGGACTGGGGGAGGAAACCCCCGAGGCACGGGGAGAACATGCAAACTCCACACACACGGCGGAGGTGGGAATCAAACCCCCAACCCTGGAGATGTGAGGCAAACATGCTAACCACTAAGCCACCATGCCCCCCTCTTATAATTATATTATTTTATAAATCTTCAAATTATGACATGGTGGGTTAACATTACCATATTTAGAATTTTTATTATTTGTGTTATACTCATTTATCTGGAATTCGGGGGCATTGGTGGCTCAGTGGTAGGTTTCTTGCCTATCATGTGGAAGGCCTGGGTTTGATTCCCAGCCAATGCCCAAACCCCAGCCACTGGATGCAGTGCTGGTCCCAAGCCCAGAAAAATGGGAGGGTTGTGTCAGGAAGGGCATCCAGTGTAAAACCTGTGCCAAGTCGTTGTGCGGACCAGTTGGTCTGCTGTGGCGACCCCAAACAGGGAGCAGCCGACAGCAACTAATTTATCTGGAATTCCCAAGCATGGGTTGCTCATACACATTTTCTGTTTCTGTTAGCCGGGTTGTCAAGGTGCCAGTGTATAACAGTGGTCTGTGTGTGCAAAATTAAAGCTGAAAATTGTCTGCCTTAGCAACAGTTTAATGGAGACCTGTTCTCAATGAACAATAAACATTGTGTCAGTGGATCGAGTATAACGTTTGTAACTACACTGACTGTGGAGCTGTTGCTGTGTCTGTCACTGTTTATGGAATAAAGGTTTTGTGTATAAAGATAACAAGGAAGACAGAATTCACTTTTTAATGGACATACAAATTAATCTTGTGGATTCAGTCACTATAAATCTATAGAGATACATTGGTGTGTTTTGTGACAATACATTGTACTGGTATTTGGCACTCCTTTCCTTCCAACTTTATGGAAGTCAGTGTTTTATCCTCCCAAGCAAAACTGGTTTATCAAGCTGATCATGGTAGTACTCAGCAAAATCTCCAGTGTTAAACTAACAGCTACAATGTTCATGTAAGTCCAGCTGGACACTTAAAGACCCTGCAACCTGCAAGAGTGAATCTCACACTAGGATTATGATACATATCAGAACATTGCTGCTTTGAGACTATGTCCATTGTTAAAAGCGCTAAACAAATAAAATTGAATTGAATATTGAGATTTCTAATGCTGCATAGTAAGCAGGTCTATTACAATGGGAAAAGGGTGAGTGAGTCTAGCAAGGTCTCGGTCTCTCTCTCTCTCTCTCTCTCTCTCTCTCTCTCTCTCTCTCTCTCTCTCTTTTACAAGTGTAACATTCAGAAACATCCAATCAAAAAGCATACTAAGCATTAAATGACCTTAATTGCTAGTTATTGGCTTTCAGGAATGAAATTATACATTCACTGAACATTCAATTAATTGAACAAACAAATAATGAAAGAAAGAATAATGCCAGTTGCACAAATTGATAATAAGATTAAATGATATTTGTATCTAAATATCAAACCCACCCTCCTTCCTACCTACCTACCTACCTACCTACCTACCTACCTACCTACCTACCTACCTACACACACACACACACACACACACACACACACACACACACACTTCATTCAGGTGGATCCACCCATGTTTACCACTTTGTGGAATATTGACCAAGCTAAGGGGCGTTGCCCGTCCACTCAGACAGCGAGCTCTGCGGTGAGCCACGCCCCTCGGGCCTTTCGCGCTTTCTCCACCAAGCTTATTCAACCGAGAGCCCGCCTTCAGACGGCCTCTTTGTTCTGATTGGCTCTTCTCGTTTGTCAATCACCAATCAATTCCAGAGTTCTCGGTAATGTGCAGTTCATAAGCTACAGAGAGCATACGGGGCTGATGCGCGATGAGCTTGAAATAATTAGTTTATTAATTAGAAGACGCCCGGTGGCTTTAGGTTTAGCATTAAAAAAAAATAAAAAATAAATAAAAATCAAGAAAGCATTCCCGGGATGTTGTAGAAAGAAACGCGTTATCACGGTTATGCGTTTAGGTACAAAAAAAGGTATCGCTAACTAGTTAGCGTAACTACTTTTAGCTTTCTGGCTATCGGGGGTTTTAGGTGGGTTAGCTGCGCTGCAAAGCAAGTGTTTGCTAACGTTAACTCTCCCGCTAGTCATCCGCATACGCCTGCAGACAGCACTGGCTGGCGCTGTAATGCTTTTCATTCTGCCGCTGTTCGCCGTTTATGGGCTAGTTTTTTAGCTAGCTAGCGCGTTGATTAGCTGATGGACGGTTTTGTGGGCGCTCTGTGCGACTACTCTGGCGTTGTTTGGTTTCGGTACTGGGGCGGTTAGCTAGGCTAGTTAGCAGAAATCCAGTACGGATGTCTCGGCAGGCAGCTTTGTCCCGTAGTCACCGGGACAACTCGAGTTGGTAGTCAGCATATCAAACGACAGTGAAGGAGTGTCCGTGGTACAGCTTTGATTTCATCTTTTAGCAGGTAGCAGGACGTGTTTAATCAGACAGCTGCTCTCAGATATCCAGCCACAGGCACACTATTGACGTTAGCGTTCATGCTAACTAAACCAGACTCGAGTGCTGTACATTTGGCTGTGTAATAGCTAGAGTATTGTCGGTTTTTCTTGTCTCGTATTCCGCATAAGATTGAAAGATTAAGGGCCCAAAACTTGTTCTCCTCAAGCGTTTTTATCTGACTAGCTAGTCAGCAGGTCACCCTGTTTTTAATATATATACAATATAATTATATATACATACATCGAAAGGCCTACGCGATGTGCATCATTTTCAGCAGCTAACATCATTTCTCATCGTGTTTGTTGCATCGAAACGCTGAAAAAAAGGGAACCACCTGCTAGCAGCAGCCTTCGTGCTTCTCTGAGAAAAGTAGGGTATTTTTCTGAACCACTGCGGCGATGACGCTGGAGTCGATGATGGCCTGCTGCTTGAGTGAGGAGGCCAAGGAGTCGAAGAGGATCAACGCCGAGATCGATAAACAGCTTCGCCGAGACAAGCGAGACGCAAGGAGGGAGCTGAAACTTCTCCTCCTGGGTATGTAAGGTTTTAAAAGCAGCTTGCAACCAACGAGTGACTAAAGCTGCTGAAATGGCTTAACATGGCTGTGCACCTTGCTGCTAGCGTGCATACAAGCCCCATAAAATCTATCATGCATTTTGCTTTTTTCATTCATCTTGATTGCATCGAGTGATGATGATGATGATGATGATGATGATATTGGTGCCAGCTTGATTGCTGTACCGTCTGAGTAGCTAGTGACCAGGTAATGTGAAAAGACTGAGCATTGTGTTCTGTTCATCACTTAGCAATGCATCTGGCTCATATTGACTTTGAGCAGCTGAGACAGAAAATATTTGAAATACATCTGTGGTTTAGTGGAAGAGTAAAGCACACAAATCACCTTCTCATGCCTGGTGATGCTCCTACCAGGAGGTGTGAGATTAGGTATGAAAGCAAATAACAGCAGTAATGTCATGTCATGTCATGTCATATCATATATGAATGAGAGAATTAATCTGTTTTATTTATGTAAACAGCACCACTTCTTGTAATGTTTTTAATTCTGAAAACTATCTATGTAATGTAAATATGAAGGTGGGAATAGTGAATGCACCAGAAGTAAGATTTGAAGATTCTTCATGTTCAGGTTAGAAAATAAGCCAAGCATATATTCACATGTGTACAGTTAACAAATGGTACAGTTAATCATGAAGTGAAATTTTAAAATGGGTGATTTTTGACCAGTGGTTAGGACACGGCAAATATGTGCTTAGTTTCTACCTGACATTACTTAAAGGTGTAATAACATTATCAAATCATAGACCTGCTCTATAGTGTTGCAACAGAAAAGCGTTACCTGTTTCATCGGGAAGTTCAAATCCCACCGAAGCCACGGCCATCTGTGGTGTGGAGCCAGTAGGGCAAAGCTTGCCTCGCTCTCCGTCAATCACGGCAACACTAGGCATGTATCCAGAAGAGGGTAGAAAGCTGAATGTATTGTGTTGCTGGGTGTTGCAGGATGAACAGCAGTTTGAAAAAGAATTGGTAATGGGCTTCATGTGTCTCCCAGTAAGCATAAGTTAGCTTTCACATTGCCAGGTATGATAGGAGAGAGCTGAGACGGGGTGGAAAGAAAGTCATGGCTCCTGGGGTTTTTTATACCCCACTTGGAAAAACATGCATGTATAGCGGTTATTCCCAGACAACATTAGCAGATTAGTAAGGTCATCGTACCAGTGGATCTCTGCGTTTCATGTTACTTTCAAAAATTTCAGAATGATGAGCAATATGAGCTGCTGAGCAACATTTCTGCGGTCACAGAAACTTTTCTCTCTGTATGTTTAATTACACTTGAAGCAGGATTTGTTTTGATGAAAATGACTCGAAACACAAGCAGCTCAAAAAGCAGCAGTGATGCACTCATGAGACTCCTGCATTCTTCGATACGATGAAGTTGACACCAAACCCACCTTCCCGTCTAACTTTTGGATTACCTTCTTACAATCAGGTTTTGAACAAAGTTTTGGATGCGTATAAACGGTTGATTTTAGAGTATGCAGTTGGAAAGAATTTATTCAGATGGTTAAAAAGCTTTGCTGGTAAATGTAGCTGCTGCGTATTGCATGGTAGGTGAATGTTAGCTAGATACCCATATGGAAGTTTTGCTGTAGATTATATTTCAAGGTCACTGTCCAGGCAAGGCTCTGATTCGTTGCAGATCAGTCATTAGCTAAAGAGTGACATGTACCATGTTTGGTATTGCATGCTGAATTACAGTAGAAGCACTTGGTATACATGGAAAATGGCATATTTTTAAAACTCGTTTTATTTGTATTTGAAAGCACATCCAGTGTGGCTTGAATTCAGTAGGGGAAAGGTTTGATGCACAGAGGTTTTGTACCTGATTTTGGTGATTTGGTGAATGTTGTGGCTGTGGTTCTTGGGGCTACTCCCCTGTTTTACATAAAACTTTTGTTTTCCAATAAAAATGGTTACCCCTTTATTCCCAACCCAAGCCAATGTGCAGAACTACAATCTAGGTTATGCTCATTGACATTAAAGAATGCTGTTATAAATACACGTGAAAGCTAATAGCTGAAAATCGAATAGACAGAAGTGAATCAGTGAGGTTGCCATGTGATGTGGCTCCATGGACTTTTTCATTGTTCCTGAGTTTGCACTGAAGAATGTAGAAACGATGCACCTAATTAGATCAAAGACTTAATCTGAATCTCGGGTTGAACATATCAGCATTGTAGGACATGTGCCAAAGTCAGTAACGTATCCCAAATCCAAACTTTCTTCTATAGAAATGCACACTCAAAGAAAACTCTTGTATTTGATTCAGTCACCTTTTCTACTGATTGTTTTGAAGTGGTGCAGTGGGGCACTTTACAAATGTGTCACACACTTTCTGATGGTATTTTTCTGATCTTTTGTTGATAGATTTGAACAAATGGCAGCAAGCATGTGTAGCATAATGTGTAATTCAGCACATGGTCATGAGCCTGATCTTGTGCTGTGGTGTTAAAAGCATCAATAAAAGCCCTGCCTTGTGCAGCCTGGGTGCTTCAGTAAGTCCATACCCAGCCACAGAAAACACAAGTAGCTTTTATGAGGTCTTTTGGAAGGGAAAAGAAAGAAGATATGCATTAAGCAAACAAGGCAGGAAGCTTTTGACCACTCAGTAACAGTTATTCACCCCAGTCTTCATTCAGGCTTTCATGAAAGTTCAGGATGTGGTATGCTTTCTGGAAGTAAGGACTATTACTGCAATTGGTAGTTCACTATGTAAAATCCATTACTCAACCATGTACGTGTCCTCATCAAGGGCCATGGCATAGTGCTGATCTGGTATACTGAAGCTTCTGGATAGTCTTTTTCCAATTTTTCCATCTTTCCCCCGTTTGTCTTCAATTTTAGTCACCTGTTAAGACATGCTACCTCCGAAACATGTAAAGATAGCTGATTTTATCTTTACAAACTGCTGCCTGTGCTTCATCAAGGGGTTGTGCAACATCCTTTGAGGAATGCTCTATACTTGTTCCCTTTCATATGAATCAGCTTATGGATGCCCACAATTGTTTAATGGCACTGAGATTGATAAGGACGGAGAGTATAACACTGTTTCCACCCAGAGTACGTGGCCAGTTTAGCTCCTGGACACAGATATGGCTATGACATCATTAGGGTTCAACCTCACAATCTTCTGATGATTGGGTGAACCGCTGTACTGTTGCCCCATTCAGCAGCCCTCTGAGCTTGTGTGTATTTTCTGTTCTTTGTTAGCCCTTTTCACAAAAAAGGTATCTGGATATGGTACTGATGCCTGTTCTTGTACGTTTGCACTGCCGAACAGAGTCTGGGTTCAGTACCAGCTGTGTCATTGGCATTGTGTTATTCCCCAACAAATCTGATTCCAGGTCTGTCTGTATCTATTCCAAGTATGTCTGTCAGTCTCCCATCAGATAAAACAACCTGTGTAAGTATGGGGAGTGTCTCTGTAGCTTATTAGGTGGTGATTTATCAATGGTCTAAAATATTCAATATAACCTGAAATAAAAAATATACAAAAATATGTTGAACTATGGAGCCTATGACGGAATTTAAAAAGTATAGAAGCTAAATTTCCACTAACGGTTGTGCTCTTGCCCAAATACAGACAAGTCTACTGATATTTCAGTCTTTTGTGTCCGAGCTTCAGATCTGAATGCCTGAAAGCAGAAACCATTTTCTCCCACAAATTTTTTTGTAGGGTTTTATAGGATCCCAGTTTAGTGTATAACTTAAGTATGTTGCACTCTATGTAGGTCACAGAGCAAATAGAAATCTGTTCGGGATTTGACAGGATTTACTTAAATCACAGATTAGAAATGTAAAATCAGTCTTAACAGAGGTGAGAACATCACTATGGGTAAATAATTGGCTTTCACACAAAACCCACTTCACCCCATCTAATCAGACCACACTAGCAAAACTGTGACAGGAAAAGGTAAAGAAAGTAGCTCATTCATGTCATAATGCTATTTTCAGGTTAACCTTGACCTCAATGTCAAACTAGTCTACATAATCACTAGGCTTCCTACAGACTACATGGGTTTGTCAACCACGAAAGTATGATAATAGAGAATTTTCTTACAGAAGTGTTTTATTTCCCCCACATAGGCTTAAAATAATTTGGTGTATGTTAAAATGACAGTCCAACCAGTCTTTTTTTTTTTTTTTTTTTTTTGGCCTAGCAGTCTGAGTGAGTGGGCACGGCCCCCTTAGGCCCACTCACTGTGACAGGCCTGCTGAAGGATTTGACTTTCAGTGGTGAAATTCTGCCCTGTTATTAAATTAATGCTGTGCATTAAAAAACTCACACCTGAAACGCCAACTGAAAAACGGCTGTGGGAGCCTGTACTTTTGTCTAATTAGAATCGTGGTTTGGATGTTAGACCAAATGATATTGATCACCTTTAATCTGCAAATCTCTTTATAATCAGTTAAGGGGGAGAGTCTTTGTCTTTCTCAATATGTGATCATAGGTTGCCATATCTCATACATTTTTTGGACAGATCCCTTCGTTAAATATTTAATTTTTTCCTAATTTCAAATATAAAACCAGGTCACTTATCTTGGATTCTTAACATAATGAGCGCCCGTGGAAATTCTTTGCTTATTTACACGCATTATTTTTTTTATGGATTCTTGGATGGTTGCACCTAAAACTTGGGACATTTGGTATATTGTTTTTGATCCGGAACTGATCCTTTTTTTTTTTTTTTTTTTTTTTTTTTTTTTTTTTTGAGAATGGTGGTCCGGGCCTCACTTTCATTGAAATGTGGAGTGCTCTCCAGCAGGACTGTAAACTATCTGCTCTTGATGCTGCTTGCAGAACATCGTGAACTTTTCCTGACAGTTCTACAGAGGTATACAAACTTGCATTCATAGGACTGGAATGCTGTAATTAGCTCACCTTTCTGGTGTGAGTGGTTGCACTGAGATCATTGAGAAAAACGCACATGTGATGGCCTGCACGACTAACTTTCTTAGATGAGAATGAATTTCTTCATGAATCTAAATAACTCTGTGGTGGTGGTGTTTTTTCACCACTTGAATTTTGGTTCAGAAGGAAAACAAAAAGAAATGAACTTAATGCTCTTCATTCTACAAACCATAGTGATGGATGGAATTGTGCAATTAATTCAGTTAAGGAACTTTCCATACAAATGCAAACCGGTGACTGAACCAGTCCTCTAAACAATCCTTGAACTGGTCTTTCAGCTGAGTGTAAAGCTCCAGGGCTTCATTTCTGCCTGGAAGTCCTGTGCTCAAAGTGTGATTAAATGCTTAAAATCTTGGTTTAGATATTGTAAAATAATGTTCAAATGTCATTGCAGTAGCTTCATTTAGGTGTATTAAGTGTGCATCAGAGTTGGACCCTAGAACACGGCAGAATTTCTCATGGAAACCAAGTCTCATGGCTGTCATTCAGCTGCATGTTTTTGTCTGTTGTACATGCTGCATGTATATATTCTTGTTCCAGGTGTCTGGAGTTCTGCAGTGGCTACTAGCAGTTGTCTGTAGTGTCGTATTGGCCATTGGACCACCGTGTAATACATCTCTATAGAAATTTAATTTACATCACCTATAGAAATTTAATTTACATCACCTATAGAAATTTCAGGTTTATTGGCAGGGAAGAGCACACAGAGATGAACGATGGCTTACAGCAGTGCAGAATGTGAAGCCGTGGTCCAGCTTACTATAACTGCAAACTGTCAAACTGTTAATGTTCTAGGGTTGTATCGTATACTGATCAGTATGTACGAAATAATATTAGCTAAAGGAGAACAGGGAAGAATTTTATAAAAGCTTTCTTTATCCACACCTTCTGACTTTAAGGAGGAGGAGGATGTAGACAGGATGAGATTCTGTGTGTGTTATGAGAAGTTATGTGATTTGTGTTTGGACAGAGGTCAGTTGTCAGTGGTCCTGTTGGTGACAGAGCTGCAGGCTTATCACTGGGAGGCATCTGATGCAGCTGGGGTCAGATGTTTATGCTTACGTTTAGAAATGTCCCATTGGTGTATGAAGATGGAGCACCATTCTCAATCAGTCTAAGATAAGACATTCATGTATTGAGCTGTTACAAGTTAAAGGTAAAACATTCATCTGATTAGATGAATATACACTGATCAGGCATAACATTGTGACTATCTGTCTAATGTAGTGTTGGTCCCCCTTTTGCTGCCAAAACAGGCCTGACCCTTCATGCACTGACACCTTTCTATCAGAACCAGCGTTAAATTTGAGCAACAGTAGCTCGTCTGTTGGATCGGATCACACGGGCCAGCCTTCGCTCCCCACGTGCATCACTGAGCCTTGGCTGCCCATGACTCTGTTGCCGGTTCATCACCGTTCCTTCCTTGGACCACCTTTGATAGATACTGACCACTGCAGACCAGGAACACCCCACCAGAGCTGCAGTTTTGGAGATGCTCTAATCCACTCGTCTAGCCATCACAATTTGGCCCTTCATCGAACTCTCTCAAATCCTTACACTTGCCCATTTTTCCTGCTTCTAACACATCAACTTTGAGGACAAAATATTCACTTTTTGCCTTCATGCTGCCTAATATATCCCACCCACTAACAGGTGCCATGATGAGGAGATAGTCAGTGTTATTCACTTCACCTCTCAGTGCTCATAATGCTATGCCTGATCGGTGTATTTGTCACATAATTCCACCATTTTCAAAATGAATGATGTCTATTATTTACCTTAATCAAGAGACATTCTTTGAGGGAATTGCATGAAGGAAAACGCGAAGCCAAAAAGTGCACCAATGAAACGTGTTTCCTGTGAACGTCCTTGTACTGTAACTCAAGACCCTCCCCGGGGGTGGAACATAAGAGAGCATTCATTTGAACAACACAAGACTAGTAGAGGATGTCATCAAAAAAATTAATTGTTTTTCCCAGAAGTGAACTATGAAATTGAAATGAGTATCTCTAGAGCAATTTTTCTTTACTCAATATACCGTTGGTGTGCATAACACCAAAGGGCATGTAAAACGTTCTGAAACCCTTTTTTTTATTATTATTTCAGGGCCGCTTGAACAACTTTGACTCAAGTACCAATTTATATAATCACAATCCACTATCCACATTTTTGTAGATGGAAATGCTTTTAAGTGATTTTCCATGACCCCCCCCTTGTGGTTTTCTTCTTTCCAAATGCAGCAGCAACAACAATTTGTGATTGTATACGATTAGTGAGCTCATCTGTCATGAGTGCAGTGTGTGGAATCAGTGAGGTTATATATCTGGTGTTTGGACTTGGTAACATTAGTCTCTGAATGATGGTGCTTTAATGGATCATCAGGAAGTGCTTTGTCAGTGTGGTCCTGCGTTGTCAGTTTGACTTATCGAGAGCCCCACAGCTGTTTTCATACTTTTGTGACGGAGCCTCAAAATTTTCAATATCCACACTCATGTTTGTTCCTTCTGATGTTTCAGCCATCTGCTTGTTGAGAACAATTGCATCCGGTTTCATCTAAACGTAATGAGTTTATAGCTTAGTCTGCCAGTTGTGTGTATTTGGTTCAAGTTCGTGTTTGCTTTGCTGTTTTATTCTCTTGTTCTCACACTGTGTGTGTGCGCGCTCTTGTGCAGCGAGAGAGGCTAGGCTGTGAGAACGAGGCCGAGCTCTGTGTGCGAGAGGGAGAAAGAGTGTGTTGGCGTCCTCCACAGCCGCTCCCCATATCAGCCCACACTACTGCTGCACACATGAACGCACACTGTTGCTGTGTCACATGATGCTCATGAAGTGAAAGAGAGGGAGCTGAGGATTGCTTTTACGCTCCCTAAAAGATAGTTATTTAACTCTATATTCTCCAGTTAGCACAGTTATGCTGGTGACTAGCTTCTTTTCATTGTAGCAGAAGTAGTATTTTTGACTTGTCCATTGCTTCAAGGAGAAAAGACTTTTGCAGACAGGTTTCTGTGTCTAATGTTACATGGTTATGAAATGTTGGTGAATCAGATGTAGTACCTGTGTGATGCATGGATACGCAATGAATCCGATGTGCAGAGGTCTGTGTTGTGATGTTTTTTGCCTGGCTCAAACTTTCTCATGCAACAGATTGTTTACAAATTATTCTTGCTGCCACCTTTTTCTTTTTCTTTTTTTTGGTTCTGTGTGTGGTCATACTTTTCTCACAGATTTCAGTGCTTACCCTTCTCCATTAATGATTACTAATTATCACATTAAAATTATGGACTGTTGTCTCCCTTTATGTGCTTTAAACCACAGAAGCTAATAGATTTGTTGATTTTAACATGAAAGCAGTAGCCTACTTCTCTATTTCATGGTTCAAAATGTTGATGGTTCCTTAATTAAATTAAGGAAGTGATTTGAAGAAATGCAATTCAGATGCATTCATTTGTCTTACATTTTCATGATGGATGTAATAAACGTACATTAATCTAAATTGCATAAATCACAATACATAAATATTGGCAGTATAATGAGGGAAGAACATAGAGGAAGCATCCCCCCACCCACCCCCTGAGATTTGTTTCACTTTCCATTTTTTTATTGCCCACAACAGTGTTTTGTTGCTGCCATTTTTAGTTAAATTCACATTAGTGATCTGGCATTTACAAAAATAAATAAATAAATAAAATCTCCAGTTTTTAGTTATACTGAATGGCTCCCATTTACTACATGAGTTCACTCCATAGGCTATAATATAATTACTAATGGTAAAGACATATTTACCTTAACACTCGCAATAACAAAGATGCACCTTTGTAAGGTTCTGTTAGGGAGTTATGCAAATTGTCACAAGAGGATTAGCGGCATGCTCTAAGATCATTTGGTTGTTTGAGTTGTGTAGCCTAATGCTTTATCCCAATGTTTTTACACATTCCCATTATGACGCATCACAGTGGAGCCGTATTCTAAACATCTGAGTATCTAACAATAAAATCAAGGGGAAAGTGACCTGATAATGTAGATTTTAATTTTAAATCAATTGCTTGTTATAGTGTGCAACAGCTATGATGATCACGTGCAAGAGGATTGGAAATATCAAATACAGCCCATTTTTAAGATCATCTTGTGAGTGCATCCCAAAATAAAAGCTTGTGCCTAATATCAGAAAACCAAGTGATTTTTACTTGGAAGCCAATCCATCATTTTACTTTGTAACTGAAATGGGACCTTTTTTTTAAAAAAAGTTTTGGTCAGAATTGGAAAAAAATCAAAGGTGTCCAGTTTAATTAGGTGCTTAGATAATGAGAATCAGTCAACAACTAAATTTATTTGCACATTTGTTTTCTAAACCATGCTGCAATTATGTAATGGGCCTTAAAAGCGATTCTAAAGCATTTGTGTTTAACTGTTGACATTAAACTGCTGACGTTAAACTGTTGATGTTGATTTTAAGATCTCCAGCTCAACAGGCATTTAATATCAGTACATATTTTCCATATGATTAATAGCACTAAGAATTAGAGCAGACCTTTGTTTGCAACAGCTACTAGTGACCAGTTCTCAGAGGTAGCGTTGTTTATAATATTCACCGCTTACTTCTAACCACAGAACGATAAGGTGCCTGTAAATTTGCATGCAGTTTAAAGCCATGCAAACTCTTCCCTCATGATTTCCCTTCTGAAACCAGTTGTTTGCCAGAGATAAGCCTGCATCCTGCACAGAGGCTTGGGTCATTTCTGGTATATAAATGCTGTTTAAGTTGTTTTGCCCTTGCTTGCAGTAGCTTGCTGTTGGCCTGTGCAAAAAAAACAGTTTATTTATTATTTTGTTTTTAATTTTTTTTCTTGTATAGCAAGACATTAGAACTTGTGGCCTTGTTTGTTAGAGACATCATGTCTAACCAGTACAGAGGTTTCCAGTGCTCTTACTTAGCCTAGGATATTTGAACATCTTTGTCATTCCTCAAAACACAGGTTGTGGCCTTTTAAACGGTCTTTAACAGAGACCGTGGACGGCCAACCTGAGTGCGCAGAGCGGTATCGGCAAGAGTGGTCATTAAAAATGAATGAACATAGGTATTCACAAGCACTTCACTTGTGCGAGCACTGAGACACAGATGCTTCCTTTCCTATGGTCTAAGAGCCATTCTAAATCTATAGTAAAATGTGAAATTAGAGGGCCACAGTATAGGTACAGTTTGTTCATAACAAACATTTCATTTGCAACTTGGGAAGGCTACTAAAAACAGGAAGTGAGGCAAAATCTCAGCAATGGGTTAAATGTTGCATTTGTATTTAGTACCTTTCCTTGGTTAGCAAGTACTGATGGTTTTAATGGCTTCTGGTGGAAACAAATGTGCAAGAGGCCTCTTAATTGCTGGTGGCAACAAAATGTATTAGCATTTATTGCTGTGTATAAATACTGTGTGGGGAAATCCTGGGATATCTAGGTCAAACTCCATGCCCTACCTAATCACCAATTTGAATAGCTCGCCATTGTTATTTTCCGCACAGTTACTTGACAGTTCAGCTACTGGCACGATCATGGTTTGGTCATTGCGTTATCTGTATCATAGCTTGTCTTTTTATCCAAATGGTTGCATTAGTACGAAGTTTTGACTGAACAGGAAACACAGTAGGCCTATTGCTATTGGATGGGTGTACAAGTCCCTTGCAAAGCAAGGAATGTTGAGAGTGCTCATCAAATTAGAGCAGTGCACCACACACAGATGGGGCATCTTATTACATGGCTGGTATCTTGCCATGTTCCTGTTTTTCCTTCCAACAGGCCCCACAATTAAATTCTCCTAGCATTTTGCTTGACGTTCATGCTATCCATTCATAGTCAGAACCTCAGCTGCCCATGGGACCAGTGGAAGCAGCGCTGGCAGGATTTTGTACTGTCAATCACACTGTCGTCCCAGGCAACAAGAAGCCTGGCTGCCAGGGTGAGAGTACGCAAAGCACAAGAAGACAAAATAAATTATATAAGCTTTTACTTCAGCTCACAGTTGTCTGAAACAGCTGTGGGCCGGCTTAATGGCTGATCTTAAGCGGATGTCTTGAGCTCAGGCGCTCTACCTTTTGAATGTCTCCTAAGAAATAACAAATATGTTCATATTATTTGTTGTCAAGACATGTTAATGTTACTTTTTCAGGTTTGCTGGAAAATCTAAAATGGCAAAATCTCGTGGTTTTTTTTTTTTTTTTAAATTTGGCCCTGCGAGGCTAAATGTTAAATAAAAAAAAAATCCCTCCCTTATAGAAAATCAACCTTGACTAAAATGATCGCAGTTTGTTCATTGAAAATGGAGGTTTTTCAATGCACCATTGTTTCCTAAGCATTTGATCCATTTTTAGCCTTTCAGTTGCACTAGATTGATTTGCTACACAGATGTAGAGAAGGACATTGAGCAGAGCACAGCAACAGCCTGCCTTCATCACATTTTATTTTTAGATTATAAAAATATATATATATTATATATATATATATATATATATATATATATATATATATATATATATATATATATAATATATATATATATATATATATATATATATAAATATTAATTTTTTTTTTTTTTTTTCCATATTCCCTTGGAAGCAGCAATAATCCCAACTAACAAAAGTATTCAATAATTATTGAGAACAGTTTTTTTCCCCTTAACGTACTTCTATTTGTGGTCAATTCCTGTTATTTGCTGTGCACAGGGGGTGTGCTGTACCGCTGTTGGCCTACTCTTTGAAATCCAGTTTAGTGTGCACTAAATGCTTTAAAGGGTTACCATGACAACTATGGCTGCACAGGGACCGTGTGTGGCTGAGTGTAGCCCAGTTTCTCTCGCATTGTACACACACCACTGAGGAAATATGAAATTATGCTGAAGTGAGATTAGAATTACTTCATGCTATGATTTGTAAAGGTGCATTTCAATGCTGTATCAGTGATACTGTGAGCGAGTTTTTTTTTTTTTGTGTGTGTGTAAGTGTTGTATTATGCATCTTTCAAGATGCTTTTGCTGGTCACGACTCTCATAGAGAAATGGATTATGGGGAAGCTTCTGGCTGTGGCCCAACCTACACAACATGACCTGTTAGGGATGAACATCAGCAACTTCTGAAAATTTGTCCTTAAACACTGAGATTCCAGGACTGTTCACTTAGTCAGAACACCTCGCAAAAAAAGTCTTTAGTCTGCACTCAACACAGTTTGATAGCACATGTACACTGCTAGACTTTATTGCACGAGTCAACACTGGATTATTTCTAGAGAAAGCACTGCAGTGCACATTATACCAGGTGCAGCCTTATTCCTGTTTAATTTCAGAACTATGCAAACTGCTTGTAACTAACTTTTGTTCTCTTGTATGTATGAAAGCATAAAAACAAACTTCATTTGCTACAGATAAGACGTGTTATCCAAACTAACCTTTATGGCTGTGTTTAAACATCTTATAAAAATTTAGTATGATACAGCATTTTATTGCAGTGTCTATCCATCATATTTAAGAGGCATTGGTGGCTCAGTGGTAGGTTTCTCGCCTATCATGCGAAAGGCCCGGGTTCAATTCCAGCCAATGCCTCAACCCCAGCCACTGGATGCAGTGCCGGTCCCAAGCCCGGAAAAAATGGGAGGGTTGCGGCAGGAAGGGCATCCGGGTAAAACCTGTGCCAAGTTGTTGTGCGGACCAGTCGGTCCGCTGTGGCGACCCCGAACAGGGAGCAGCTGAAAGCAACTTCTTCCTATCCATCATATTTAAGGTTATTTAAAGCAGGGGTGGTTCTAGGATAAATATAAAATATCTAGGGTTTGTAGGGTTTATTTATATTTTTAATGAATTCTAAATAGTTTTTAACTTTTTGTAACAATTAATCTACATTTTAACATCTAGAGATCTACAGAGAGTCATTTTCCAGCATGGGAAACTGCAATTAATTGTCGAGATGGACCCATATTAAGTCTGTGAGATTTTCCATGTTTTCCTGGATCTTCACAACTTTGGTCTGAGTAATAGTAACTGTAAAAACAATATACTCTGCCAAATGAGGTGCATGCTGTAGGAGTTGGTTCCTTTGAAATATAATTTTTTAAAGTTTTACTGCATTGCCAAACAATAGTAATAACAAACCAAGCCTGCAGCAGAGTTAAACTTTTTGTCGGTTGGTTAGAGATGTACTGTACTGGTTCCAATTTGCAGTGTGTAGCCATCAAAACACAGTGAGTAATCTATTGGAAAAAGAAAGCTAAAATTTCAACATTTCAAAAGCTCATTATGGCTGTTAATGTTAACTTTCAAATACTGCATTCACTCTGTTTATCTTTAGAGTTTAAACAAAGTCCCTTCATGTGTTATATGTTATGGATGTAGTATTACAAATTTCAGATTTTGATGCATTTTCAAATCTTTAAACAAGGATGTGCAGTTTTAATTTATTTATTTTTTTAATGAAGAGTTGACCGCAATATTTCAGCATTATACTGTCACACATATGCCTGTACCTGTACACTGCCTCATTCATGCAGTTCGGTCCAAATCAGCCAATCATGTAGCCGCAGTACATAAAATCATGCAAATACAGGTCAAGGGCAGTTATTTTTTTCCCCATTAAACACCAGAATGGGTAAAACATGATCTCTGTGACTTTGACCATGGCAGATGGAGATCTAGTCCTCACTGCAGAAACAAAAATTCAGTGGAGTTGGACCTGATCCAACTCCTGCTGGAAGCCTAACCCTAAACCCACACAACACTCTACAATATGTACAGCATACTTAACATACTTATCAAGCCTAAAAGTTGACTCCACCCAAGTAGAGTGGGCTAGATCAGGTCGAAACTTTTCTAAATATGCTGATTGATGACTTCAGGAAAGGATGCTCTCCTGGGATTTTCACACACAACAGTCCCTAGAGTTCATATAAAATGTTGCAAAAAAACAAAACCTCCATTGTATGGAACTTGTGGATGGGATCATCATGTGGTTGAAAGGGCTCAGAGGAGAATGGACAGACTGGTTCGAGCTGACGAAAGGTTTACAGTTGCTCATCACTTTTTACAACTGTGGTGAGCAGAAAAGCATCTCAGAATGAACATGTTATGGATTGATGCAGTTGGCCTACAGCAGCAGATGGCCACATCAAGTTCCTCTCCTGTCATCCAAGAAGAGGAGTCTGCATTGGGCACAGGCTCACCGAAACAGCTGAAGATGGGAAAACATTGATTGGTCTCACCATTCTTCTCTTACTTCTCCATCACAGAGGTGTTTACGTCCACAGATTCTCTGCTCACAAACAAGATGGATACCTGCCAAAAACGAGCACTCCGGGACAGGGCAGAAATCACAGACCCTTTCTTAAGCATACAAAGCCTGAAGGTACCTACACACGCAGCATTCCAGAAGAAGGTGAAGAATCTCTATAAGACTACAAAAGACCATTTTCTATCTAAACAAAACAATTTCAACACCAAGCAGCTAAATAAACACAGAAAAAAGGAGGAAATGTGTGTGCCACAAAACCGACACAAGCGACCGGCTTCTACATGTTACAAAAATAACATTGGTGTAGCCAGAAAGCTGATATTCTGTGGATTCAAAATGGCCGATTTTGGAGAGTCCACATTGCTCTTCAACAGTTCTGTAATCTCCTGATACACAAAAAGATAAAGCAATCTTCAAACAGTTGATTGTGTGAGATGTTATGCAGTGGATTTCTTGAAGTTTTAGGATGTTGCTGCATGAATTTAAAGAGATTTTAAAACACTTCTAAAGTTGTAAAATTTTGTTATTCATTGGGCTGTGTTCCATCATAAACTCTGACATGGTTTTATATTTATATTTTTATATATAAATATACTTGTTCACTTTTGCAGCAATCTACCTTAAGTTACCTTTATTTTTGTACCAGAATTATCCAAATGCATCGTGTAGTTGCTGATGTACTCATTTAAAATTGGGCATGTCTTTTTCGAACAAGAATCTTAAAAAGAGGCCTCGTTGTAAACCGGTTAATGGAAGGCCAATAATCTAGTAGTAGTAATCAAGTATAAACTAATAGTCTCATTGTGGTAGGCTAATAATCCAGATGAGTCATGATAAAAGATGTAATATTTTTGTCCCATCTATATGATTATTTAGTCCATCTTCATCGAATTCAGTTCAGGTCATCAAGTCCATATGCAAAATATCGGCAGGAAATTAAGGTAGTCTGAGCTAAGAAGTGGAAGATAAGGACTGGATGTTGACCGTGATGACTTCATATTCCTGGATTTGTCCATTCCTGGTCACCACATAGCCCAATATATGAGTCTAAGGTTATGCAACCTAGCTGTTTAATGGGTTTCCCTGATCAGCTTCCTCTGCCAGCTGTGTGTGTGTGTGTGTGAGGGAGAGAGGGAGTGTGTGTGAAAGATGGAGAGACGATGAGGTCACCATGGAGTACAGCTTGACAACCTGCTTTTTGTCCTCTTATTTTAGTCGTCTCATTTATCACAACAGTAGTTCCACTTGCTTCCTTTGAAGTGTGGAACGTACTGTTTTAAAGGACCCCCGACATCGCAGATCACCTTAATGTGCTTTCCTAGGTCATGTGACATTTTGTATTTCGATATCACTTTGTCATTCAGCATTGTCAGGCGAGTTGTGGTGTCTTGAAAGGATTGGTGGTGATGTCCCTTGAAAATACCATGATATAAAATTTTGACATGTCAGAAGAAATATGTATGTGTATTTCGTTTATATTCGATCAGAAGACAGCATATACTTTTGTGGTCTTAAAATTATTTACAGAAAAGAATTTACTACAAAGAGAAATTACATTTGTTAAATGTTCTGCAGAATAAAATAAAACTTTATAAGAAGTGTGATTTTTATGTAGGCTTTGTTTTCACAACATTTTTTGACCCATACATTGGCCAGACCTGTCTTGTGGCTATGCAGAAACCGTTCTGGCTGATTAATTTTTCTAAAAACAAGCTAAAGCTGATAGGCTGGTGTTTTACTTATGTAATTTTTTGGCTTCATAACTAATATGCTTATGTCCGTTTTGCCTCTTTGCTACAGTAGAAACACTAATTGTCAAATTCTTTCCTGGAATCCCACTCACTACTAATGGCTTGACACATTGAGCACTGTAAATAAATATCACCCATTAGACATCATCTTTAAAAGAGCTTTAAATTTCCTTCTTTTCTTATAATTGTAATAGTACTGTTTAGATATATTTTATGGTATGGTTTTATACCTTTTTATTTATTTTGTGTCTCTTTTTTTCCTCCAGGCACTGGTGAGAGTGGCAAGAGCACCTTCATCAAACAGATGCGCATCATTCATGGCTCGGGCTACACCGACGAGGACAAGCGCAGTTACACTAAGCTCGTCTACCAGAACATATTCACCTCCATGCAGGCCATGATCCGTGCCATGGACCACCTCAAGATCCTGTACAAGTATGAACAGAACAAGGTGCGGACTTGTGCGCACACACACTATCCCACAGAGTAAAGCAGAAGACCTACTGAAAAAACAAACATTACTAGTGTAACAGTAAGTCACTTACTGTGGTGATAACCTTGTATAGCAAATCCTCAAATGGCTTATAACTTTTATTAAGTGCCAGAATAACAGTAATCTTAATCAGTAATCTTTGATAAGTAAGTCTTATCACTACATTTTTCTAGTGTTTAATACATAATTATTGGTTATTAATATTTTCAATGAACAGCTCTTCCACCATTTAAGTTTTAGCTGGTAATCAATATAATGGCATGGACTGAACAACAGGCTTAAAACAAATTGGTGTTAAGCCTGGTGCATTAATAGAGAATTCAATTATTTTTGTAAGGTGTTTTTGTAAGATGTGTGGGTATGTCAAGGATTTTTCAGCACCTTTGATAATGGCTAAACTATATATCCATGTAGACTCTAGTTTGTGAATATTTTAATCAAAATAACTTGGTTCACCATGTCATCAGGGAATAATGAAGCCAGACAACACCACAGCCATCCCTTACCAGGAATATAAGCGAGTGGAAATTAGCTGTGTGCTGAGTGGGAGACATGGCATCTGTGGGCATTTGTCTCTTCACTTGCCCTGTGACATGGCATAAGCTGCAGTTCATAAAACCTCATGTGTCTCAAATAAAATGCCTCAGCCATACCCAATCAGATAGTTAAACCATTTGAATGTTGTGCTACATGCCAGTCAACACATACTAGTATGTAAATCTACGTAAGCAGTCTGTTCTTTGTAATTATGGGGGCCAACAATTATGATGTGATTTAATAATACAGACATAAATCCTAGGCTGTGGAAGCAAACGACCATTCAATTGGTCCGTTACTATTGCCATAAACGAGCATGAATTTGATTAAGTGTGAATGTTCAGTCATGTCTTAATGACTTTCCAGTGTAGAGATAATGTGATCTTGTTGTTAAAGGAATCCCAGGGTTCATAATAATTACAAATATTCTTTGTGGAGGAAATCGTTATTCTATGCCCCAACCCATGGTTACCACCCAGAATGAGAAACAGACAATCATTTGAGACTGCTTTTTTTTTTTTTTTTTTTTTTTTTTTTTTTTTTTTCTCTCTCCTCTGAAAATAAATTGTCTATTTCCCAGATGAAAATGTGTACAGTAGTCACCAGTAATTGCTGTCTATCTACAGGCCAATGCTCTCCTGGTGAGGGAAGTGGATGTGGAGAAGGTGTGCTCTTTTGACCAGCCCTACATCAATGCAATAAAGATGCTGTGGGCTGACCCGGGGATCCAGGAGGCCTATGATCGCAGGAGAGAGTATCAGCTGTCTGACTCCACCAAATAGTGAGTGTGTCCATGCTCAGCAGAGACCTTTCTAGTGCTGTGATCATGCGTTTAATATTTTATTTTAAAATTGCATATTTTCCCTGTAATTTATTATGCCAACTGAAATGCATAATTGATAGTTGATAAGACTTGCCTCATTATACATGAAATATTTTTATATTAGATACATGCATGTGTTTGTGTAACGATTTGTTTAAGTGGTACAGTCTTCTTAGTCTGAGTCCTGTTACAGTCTCTGCTATTAGCACTCACTCTGGCCTCAATGCCCCAGAATCAATTTCATTATTTTAATAACTAGATTTTGTAAAGGTCAGTGGGATGCTATCAGGACTAATTGAGAGATGGTGGAAGGCAGATGAAGGCTGGAGCAGGTCTGCTCCCATGCCAGATTTGCAGGATCCTAACCTCTGTTAGGAGAAGGCCTGGTCCAGTTACTCTGATTCAGGATTTTATGATCTGCTCAAATGCCTTAATTTTTTTTCTTTTTCTTTAAATATCTAGCTATCTAAGTGATCTGGAGCGTATCTCAGAGCCATCTTACTTACCAACCCAACAAGATGTGCTTAGGGTCCGTGTTCCAACTACAGGAATCATCGAATACCCCTTTGACTTGCAAAGCATCATTTTCAGGTACAAAAAAGTATTCTTTTTATGTTTTTCTTGTCATATGGTTAGTCATGTTTGTCTGATGTCTACTGTATGATAAATGCTTTTTAGTACATGTCTCTCATGCATATAAAAGTTCCCTTTAGTGAATAAACATGTCCTCCATCTCCAACATGCACATTTTATTTTATTTGTGGATTAAAAGTTGTCATCACCCATCTAAATCTTAACTACAGACTGATGTTATTTGGCCGGTAGATTCTCTGTTAAAATACGAGTTTTTCCTTTCCTAAATGATGTTTTAGCCATACCTACAGACAAAAGAGCAAACCTTTAGAAGGGGTGAAAAGAACTGGACACCACTAAACATGGAAAACCCTGTAAATAAATACATTTTTTTATATTTATAATATAATCAAATCTATTCACATATGCGCACACACAAGCATCCACTGTAGAAGGAACATCTGCATGTTTGTGCAGTTATCTAATCAGCCAATCATGTGGCAGCAGAATGATGCAAAAACTCAAGTAGATACAGGTCAAGAGCTCTGAATGGGGGAAAAACATTTCTGTGACTTTGATCGTGGCATAGTTGTTGTGCCAGATTGTCTGGTTTTGAGTATTTCAGAAACTGCTGAGCTCCTGGAATTTTCGCACACAACAGTCAGTAGAATTGACATAGTGTTGTGAAAAATATTGAGTGAGTGACAGTTGTGGTGCTGCCATTTGATTAGATCTGCATGAAGGTTACCAGAGAACATTGAGTCTTGGTGCTTATTTGTACGGCTTTAGCTAAAATAAGTGAAAATATTTGATGTTATTTTGTGTTGTAGGCACGCTCCTAACTAGAACCCAGAACTGTTGGAATGTCAAGTATGATTCAGTCACAACTAGGCCGTGGATTGCAGAAGAGCAGGATTTGCTAGGAAGTTGCTAGGATTACTGTAGCATTACAACATCTGACAAAGCAAACGCATCAGCTTAGTCGTGTAGAAGGTGTTCTGTTAAGAACTGCCACGTTGTGATGGGTGCAGCAGCCCTCTGCACACTCTTATCCTCCAGCTATAAGAGGAGGGGGAGAGAGAAAGGATGCCACTGAACAGGAGTCATTACGAAAGCAAGCAGATCGACAGGAAGCCAGTGTGTTGAGCCCGCCTACGCGGACCAATGCTAGAAATAGAAGAGGTTGGACTCGAGAGGTTCCTTTTCATCTCGGTATGCTCGCAGAATGAACGTTATTCACTGCAGCAATCCTTATTAAGATACGTGGTAGAAAACATTGAGGCTTTTCCTCAATCTAAGCAATTACTGGATATGTAACACTAAAGGTCTTTAGGAGGATAAATTTATTTAGAAGCTTTGATGTATTATGCAGCAGTTGATCTGAAAAAGAGTTCAAACCCTGTAATGGTTACACCATACTATTGCAAAATACCTTAGAGGTGTAATTTCTTCAGACACGGATGAAATTGTCTGTCTCCCAAAGCTTCCTCTACTTGGGAGCACTTATCTTTGTAAGTAGGTCAGACGGTCATCCAAGCTGCTGGAAAGGAGGTTGGTTGATGCGAGGGAGCTTTTATTTTAGGCTAATGCTCCTAGAGGAGCCATTTATCAGTCTGTATGCCTGGCCACCAGGGACACAGGTAGAGAGACTGAGGGGTTTTCACAACCAATCTGCTCTTGGGTCTGTTTTAATTTGTTGGATTTTTTGAGCAGGTTGAATGAGCAGTTGAATGCTGGATTGTTCATATCGCTTGGTCAGAATATGGATAATCCAATTTTTGTTAGAAAAAATTGTTTAGTTGCTAAATGTTGCTGGGACCATTGGATGTATACTGGATCACAGCCATAGGTTTGTAGATTTCCCTGGCTCCCACATTTATGCCCTTTATTTTCTCTCCCATCACACTTTGTTCATTTATCACCCCAAGGTTTGTCTGTGCTCTTGCTTGGCTCTTTCTTGGCTCATACCATGCACCCAGATTGGCATATCAAGTCCGTCCTTCCAGCATGTTGTATTTTGACCACTTCCAGAATAACAGGATGTCACATCTAGACCTGCAACAACACAAGATCAATAAAATTCACTGATTAAAAATAAATTGATTTATGTAGATTATTTTAGAATCAGTTCATAATATTGTAGATCAATCGGGATATTGTCAATCAGACAACAAATTTAATTTTACTTAAAACTTTAACTTACTGTAAATGTTTAATGCAAGTTTTGTGTCGAGTCATCAAAACAACATCCTGCTTTCAGTTCACTTTGCTGCGATTCGATTCCAAAAAGTGTTGATTCTCCAATTCCAGGCTTTGAAAAATGATCAGCCTCCAAGCTTCGGAGTCGATTCCACACACTGTTTTCTACATACAAACATGGCAAGTCTAATGAATATAGTATTGGGGTGTTTTGTTAGTAAGAGAGCCAGTGGCTGTTGACCTTTTATTGAATGTTCAAATTCTGGACCCACTGATTGAGACCACTGGTCCACTAACACATGGACATGTTACAAAAAAGTGTGCAGAACCAGTAAATATATATACAGTATATCATGAGCTCACATTAGTCTGGGTGATTTTTTGAAAAGCACTTGACAATATTCTCATGCTTCATCATAAATGTCAGACCTCAGTTGCCATTCGAGGATGCCATTCTCTGCATTAACATCTTCTCTCTCTCTTCTGCTGGTATGTTTTCTCTCTATCTCAGGATGGTGGATGTGGGGGGCCAGCGTTCAGAGCGCAGGAAGTGGATCCACTGCTTTGAGAATGTGACGTCCATCATGTTCCTTGTTGCCCTGAGCGAGTATGACCAGGTTCTGGTGGAGTCAGACAATGAGGTGAGCCCCTCAAAAATGGTCATACAGTGATGTCAATTAGCTCTCTGTAAAACACAGTCTATGACGCAAGTGGTACCTTTTAATCATTTAAAGCAATAATTCTTAAATAAAATAAATTGCAAATCCATTATGTCTCTGAGCCAATGCTGTTTTGTCTTATTTAATGTTTTTTTGGGTGTTTTTTTTTTTAAATTAATTAATTAATTTAAATCCAGAACCGAATGGAGGAGAGCAAAGCCCTTTTCCGGACGATAATCACCTACCCCTGGTTCCAAAACTCCTCTGTCATTCTGTTCCTCAATAAAAAGGACCTGCTGGAGGAAAAGATCATGTACTCTCACCTGGTTGACTACTTCCCGGAGTTTGATGGTAAAGTTCTTTGCCTTGCTTAAAAAAATGCATCCAACTTTTTAGCTTTGAGTGGAAAACTGAGACACCAAGTGGTAATGATGTGAATTGCAACTCCAAGTTAATTATAGAATACCTTTACCCCCTGGCCATTGGTCCTTATCCTTTATGTTTGGCTGTGCCTCCCCAAAAACATAGGCTGGCTTTGTCCTTCTGAACCCCCCTTATATAGGACAGGGTGTCTGTGGGGCAGTGGTGGCTCAAGTGGTTAAGGCTCTGGGTCGTTGATCGGAGGATCGGGGGTTCAAGCCCCAGCACCACCAGGCTCCACTGTTGGGCAATTGAGCAAGGCCCTTAACCCTCTCTGCTCCAGGGGCGCTGTATCATAGCTGCCCCTGCGCTCTGACCCCAACTTCCTCAGCTGGGATATGCGAAGAAAAGAATTCCACTATGCTGTAATGTATGTGTGGCGATAATAAAGGCTTCATGCCCCCACTTTCTTAAAGTCTTAAATAGTCTTCCATAATATAAAAATAAGGCCTTAATTAGCATTCAAATATCTTAAATTCGCGTTTCAAGGGTCTTTAAAAATGAAATCTAACCGACCCCATAAAGATGATTTTTATTTTCATTTTGAAATCAATTTGAAATCTTTTCGTCTATTTGTCACGCAGAACAAAATAGGTGGAACCAACTAAAATAAAAACTATTCTTTTTAAAGACTCAGGTTTCGTCGAGTCACTCACTGAAATGAATCGAGTCAGTGAACAGGTCCCTGTGTAAATTAAAAAGAATCAAGACTTATGATACCAGTGCAACAAAAAATTTAAAGTGCCACACACACACTGTGACTGAGATAAATGAAATTATTGCTGGATGGAAAATTACTTTGCAATATTGCTGGATAAATCATCACGTAGTCTACAAAGTGCTGAGTATGCTAACGAAACTCAAGCCTGACTCATGATCAGTAAGTCTACTTCACGCTGACCATGGACTACTAAACGTAAGAGTCTCAGCGGAATCAGTCGATGAGCCGGATCCACGAGTCCGCTGAGAATCGGCGGAATCAGTCGATGAGAACTGTAGCAGCCATAGGACAAATAAGAATCGGGTTAATTTAGACCTCAGACTCATAAATCATGAGTCAATATTCAGAATCGGATCATTTAACTCGGGTGAGTCAGTCAGGGCCAGTAAAAAAAAAAAAAAAAAAAAAAAAAAAAAAAAAAAGCTGGCACCTTGATGGCACAGCTCATTACAAAATCAAACACACCGAGGAAGAGATGTAAAGAAAAAACAAGTGAATTACAGCAAGTTGACAGCGTTGGAGACAAAGGGAAAAGAACTGAGATCAATGCAGTAAAAACCAAATGTTCAGGTTAATGGTGTGCAGTGTGCACGCCTCATGTTACTGCTGTGCAGTGGGGGTTTTTTTGTTGTTTTTTTAAAATCTTTATCGGCTCAGGCTGTTAATGTTCTGCCTAATGATTAGTCAGTACAATTTATTGCAGTTTATTTTTGTTTCACTCTTTCTATATATCACAGTGTTAAGGTAATTGGTTGTATTGTGTGATTTATTTTATTACTACAAAATTGGTCTTAAATTTCATTCTGCACAGTATTAAAAAGGTCTGAAAAAGTCTTAAATCTAGCTCTTAGAAACCTGCAGATACCATGTAGTACTACAGCAAACTTTCTCTGCACAGCAGACTCCACTGCACTGAAAATCCTTTGTCTGTAATCCTCTACTGTAAACCTCTTACTTTTATACCTGTACTGCCACTCCTAACTTTATCATACACAAAGGCTAACACACAAAAGAACATGGCATTGATAAATCATTTATTTTTTAGATCTCGTCAGTGTACTGCCTTTCTTTACGCACTCTTTTTCAGCGTACAACAACATGATAAACACTCATACACAAGGATGTGCAAAGAGATGGTGGAAAAAATTTTTGTAATTGTTTTATTAAATTTTTTATATTAATTTAATTTTCATCAGGGACTTGTGTGCTTTTTAAAAGTCAATACCATGACTCTGTAAAGCCATTATATTTTTAGACGAGTGCATCATACCATGAAGATTTCAAAATATAAGAACTAATTAGACAAGATGTATTAAGTGACCAAACACTTAATGAGCCTTTCAGTGACCACTATAATGTAATATTGTCTTCAATATAGAGAGTAAGTTGGTCCTTTTCTCACTGTTGAACAGTTGGCCTTCAGAGCCTGAATAATTGCGGGATGTTGCCCTTAAACTCAGGTATTTTTGTAAATCAGCATAAAAGCTCTAGCGATCAAACCCGTGTTTCTGCTTCCAGGTCCACAGAGAGATGCCCAGGCAGGACGTGAGTTCATCCTGAAGATGTTTGTGGAGCTAAACCCTGACAGTGACAAGATCATCTACTCACACTTCACCTGCGCCACGGACACCGAGAACATCCGCTTCGTCTTCGCCGCCGTCAAAGACACCATCCTGCAGCTGAACCTCAAAGAATACAACCTGGTGTGAGGGAGGGAGTGGAGGAGTGAGAAAGAGGGACACCCTGCAGCCCATGCACAACACGATTTTTAATGTATCCTACATACATCCACGCTCATAACATAATCAAGATTTAGACTGACACAGCTCTGCTCTTTTCAGGCACAGATGTTTTTGTTTGTTGTTGTTTTTATTTGACCAGGTTTTTTTTTTTTTGGTTTGTTTCATTTCTGACGGCGTTATCAGTTGCTGCAGGCAGCGTCTTGCCTTATCCCATCAGCTGATAACTCCACTGCTTGTCCCTCCTGATTGCCTCTCTTTAATGAGAGAGCTAGGGCACTTAGTGTGTGGTGGTGGTGCTCAAAAAAGGGGCACAGTAGCTGTGTTGCAGCTGAGTGAGAATTGATGTAAGAACCTCATCAGCGGAGACCCTGACCTTGATCTTAGGAGAAAAACGGTCTGTCTGGAGGCATAACTGCAACTCCATGTGAAATGCTGAGCTGTTGGCACAGACAACATTCTAGCAGGGCATTGAGTGCGTTTTTTTTCTTTTCTTTCTTTTTTTCTTTCCTGCATACCTCTCCAAGGCTAAACCTCACCTTGCATCTTTGAATGTAACTCGGTTTATTTTTGAACATCTGACCGGATGTTAAGACATTTCATGCCGAATGGCAGAGACCGTGTGCATTTGATTTTTGTATATTGGGAATAATTTAAACATTTCTCACAGCCCTACTGCTGTAGTAACGAAAAGGTTATTCGTGAGTTATGTGAAAATAGATTCCCTCCAAATTAATGGGGTAGATCAGTGCGTGTCGTCACCTTGCCACGATTTCATATGTAGTTTTAGGTCTTGTAGTAACAAAACGATACAACTCGCAGTGGGTTTACTCCTCCATCTGTACCATTTGCCAAATTTATATCTAGCTACTTTGAAGTTGATTTGTTTGCTACATGTTTTTGCCAGTATTGGTTGCCTACTTGGTACAGTTGAAGGGATTTAAAAAAAAAAAAAAAAAAAAAAAAAAAAGATCTATAATGTATTTAGAAGTTTGCAAAACAAATTGTATTTTCTGTATGTTTACATGCATTAAGAGAATCATTAGTTTCAGTATAACCCAGGTGTTATTTTGCCACATAGTATCTATTATTATTTCAACAATGTGATATGGTTACTAAATACTGTTGTTATGGAGTGTGTCATGCTTACTTCATGGTGAAATTTAAGATCATTTCAATCGGTGGTGTTTGTGTGGCAACAGTTTGAAGTAAAACTCTAAAAGCAGTACGATTTCATAGTGTTCAAACTGCTGGTTCCATGAAGAACGTTTCTCTGGCCAACATTGTTCTACACAAGTGTGCTGTACAAAAGTGAAATCGATCTTTTCTATTTATGTAATTTATGGACCAGATATATAAATAATGTTAATAGGACTTGTTTCCCCTCCAATGATTGTTTGAAATGAAAGGGGAGGAGTCCATACTGCTGTAAATTCTATAGGCTAATCTACTTTTCTTTCAGTATTTTGTAACATGCTTGTCACTTTTTTTTTTTTTTCCCTTTTCTTTTGTTAAGATGCTTGACAATGGAAAGATTGAGTTGCCATTTCAAAGATGTGCTTTATGCAAATAGGAAACATAAGAATTCATTAGCGGTCGAATTCTTTGTAGGCTGTCGGTCGTAAGCCGAAAAGGTTCCTCTCGGTATCAATTTTAGTACCATATCCTAGTTGTTGCTTGACGACTGTCTAAATTTCATAGCCGTTGTGGTAAGGAGATGATTTGATTTATTTTTTTCTTTCCTTGCAATGTAATTCAGGTGAGTTTTCATACTTTCATTATAAGGGCTAATTATGGGTGACATTGACAGGATGCAAGAATGCTTTTGAGTCTAAAACAGCAATAGGTGCAATGAAGCGAGTAGCTGAATCGGGGTGACGGCGTGTTCGTGTACGGGTGATGGGATTATTACCGTCTCTGCGGATTTAGCTTTCAAAGTGTGCCGGGATACACCTGACAAATCATATGTTTAACTTCAATGCGATGGGAAGCTCTGGGTAATTCTAGGCTTCAGAGAAAAGTTTTTTTGCTGGCCCAACCCCACCCCCAACCCTGCTTCGTTTGCAGCGGTGTGGCTTAGGATGGACTGCAGGGTGAAATGTGGGTTTAGCGCAAATGAGTTCAAGTGAAGAGGGGAACATGCTAAACCATTCCATTTTTTTTACAAGCATGTGGCATATTTATGCAATTTTTGGTTTGGTACAACAGAACTCTCTGATCTCTGCCTGAACTCTGTGTCATGCTCGGGGCCCTGTTAGGACGAGCATGTTTTTTTTCATGGCGACGCCTCTCTTTGATAATTGTATAGTGAAGATGTATGTGCCATTAGCAATGGTAAAACATCTTGCTTTGTATTATATTCCCTTCACCATCTGTGATCTGTGTGTTTTTGGTATTTGTTGTTAACAGAACACACACAGGTTGTGCGGTTTGAGAACAGGATCAGTCCAAATCTTGTTAGTGCCACAGAAATCACACACTGCTCATTTTTTAAAATTTGGCCTGGATTCCAGAAAACGTTAGTCTTTGGCTTGAAAGTTTCAGTGTTGCACTGCACATGCTATTTTTTTTGTTTCAGTATTTCTAGACTGCAAGCCCTGTCTACATATGACTTGCATTTAAATCTAGAAGGTTAACGGTGACCGTTCACGTGCTTTGTTGAATCACGTGGACGGGTGATGGATACAGGTGCCAGGCCACTGCTGCTGTATTTTTTTTTTATTTTTTATTTTTTTTTTAACTTCCTTGAAATGTGCAGTTTAGGTAAGATTAAACTTTTAGCGCACTCAAACTCTATCAATTGTACTTTAATGTGTATGGGCCATATTAAGCCATGCATCTCTGATTATATGAAATGTACTTGTTCTTGTTTATATCGATACGAACGCTAAGGTTTGACTTCGTTGTACAGAAGCTGCATTACACTAGATCCTATCGTTTCTCACTAACAGGAAACACTACGGATATTCTTGTAGGTCACATATTGCAAAAACAGACTTCCTACCATATGTAAGCATTACTCTTTCATGATGTCCAAAGGGCAGTGGAGACATTTGTCCAGCTGTTGAGTTGTCATTGAGTTTTTGTTCTCCCTGGGTCAGTGCACTAAACCTGCCTAGAACTAATGGCTGCCGTTTATCTGTTTGGTCAAGCACATTCCTGGTACTTGGAGATGTGAACACTAATTAACGGAATGGATGCTTCTGCTTGAGGTCCATACCAATGTGATGGATACAGGAAATATGAAGCTAACGTCTTTTTTTTCGTTTATTTTTCTATTAATAATTTACCTGTATGTAGGACCACTTAATAGAAATGATTTTTTTTTTCAGTTGCTTTTTGATAACAGGTTAAATAATTTGTGGTGTATAAAATCAAAGTAATGTTTTTTTTTTTTTTGTGTGTGTTTAGCTTTTTTTAAGCATACCAAATGTAAATGATGTACTATAATGTGTGCCAATCCCCTTTCTTTGTAGAGCCAGACTTTTAACAAGTGCCAATATTGTGTAAAACCATTAAAAAAACGACTTGGTCAATGTATTTTATGGTCCTGTTTTTAAAACAAACACCAAGTATGTGATTAATTTAAACAGATAAAGGACACTTATTGTGTATTTAAGGTTAAAGATGCTAAACTTCTGTTTACTGAAAGTCCATCTTAAATGCATGTGTGTCTGATTTGCTGGGGTTGGGTGGGTGAGAGGGGGGAAAAAGGGGTGTAATTCTTGCTCATTTACAGTGTTTTAGCCATAATTCTCTTTTCTATGGTTCATTTCAGCCACTGTTGCCTGAAGCTCATTCAAACATGGAAACAATTTTCATAACCTTCTCCTTAAAAGAAAAACTATCTGTTTTAAATTGGAATAAACTTTGTTCCTATATCTGGTGTGACTTGTCTACTTAATTTAATTATACATACATACATACATACATACATACATACATACATACATACATACATACATACATACATACATACATACATTTCACTGCTACAAATAAAGCAGTTAGTTCTTACAGAGGCATGTGTAGTCATTTTAACTGGTGTGGTTTGTAACTTTTCCTTCTCTACCACCTGTGATATGAGCCACTTTTATAGTAAAAACATTTCCCATGCCTTGTTTCCAAAGATTCTGAGCAAAATGGATAGAAACAATGAATCTCTCAGTCAAGGAAGTCCACTTTCTCTAATTTAAAATATGTAACTGATCATCCAGAATATATAAAACTAAACATTTTATTCTAGCTATATTCTAGTTTTCATCTTTGTTACTTAACATTGTTAGTTAAGAACAAAAATATTGCACTATACAAAGCTGTAGCTGTAATGTGAAAGGTTCTGCTAGATAGATGAACTGATGCTGTAACATAAAGGTGAATCTTTGACACTAGCAGCTAATGTTCACTAACAAGTGGACTCGCAGCCTCACAGCACCAGGATCTCTGGTTTGAACCTCAGCTTGGGTTATTGTCTGTGAGATACTTCACATGTTCGCTCCATGTCTGTGTGGGGTTCCTCTTGGCATAAACTCTGGATAAAACCTGACCAGAATAAAAAAGATTACTAAAGATGAATGAGTAATTAGTTTTCTGAACAAAACTTTTGCAGTCTTCTAAAGCGTTCTTTTAAAAATGCAAGCTCTGCATGCTGCACATTGTCTGACATGGTACACATAACTAATTGCCAGTAAATTGTGCCAATAGTGCTACCTTATTCTTAAGTACCTTTAGTTCCTATTGGGACCAAGCTATTTTTTTTATCCTAGTGTTTGTCCCACACAATTGCAGGCTTTGCTGTTTTTAGCAGATCATTTAATCCACATGATTTGTCACAGGTTTTACGCCAGATGCCCTTCCTGTCACAACCCTCCCATTGTTATCCGGGCTTGGGACCGGCACTGAGAGTTAACTGCCCGGGAATCAAACCCGGACCGCAACACTGAGAGCGCAGGATTCTGCCCCTGGACCAGCAGGAGGCCATTGGGATCGATCTATAATGTGTTCCAAAAGAGACAATGTCTGTCTGTCTGTCTTTCTGTCTATCTATCTATCTATCTATCTATCTATCTATCTATCTATCTATCTATCTATCTATCTATCTATTGTTCTATCTCTCTCTCTCTCTCTCTCTCTCTCTCTCTCTCTCTCTCTCTCTCTCTCTCTCTCTCTCTCTATCTATCTATCTATCTATCTCTCGCTCTCTCTATCTATCTATCTATCTATCTATCTATCTATCTATCTATCTATCTATCTATCTATCGTTCTATCGTTCTATCATTCTCTCTCTCTCTGTATGTGAGAGAGAATGGATATATATATAAGAACAGAACAGTTCCAGTTTTCTAGCAGCAAATGTTTGGGTAAAGTGGTGTACAATGGTCCAGGTACAGTTGTGCAGTGAAAAAAAGCTTGTAGAAAACAATTGATTTTGAGGGAATTTTTTTTTTAGAAATACTTTTAGAAATTTAGAAATGTAACATTATTAGGAAACTTTTCAGGCTTATATGACATGAGGTGATTGCACTGAGTGTATGGAGTGGGTGGAGCTTAAAGTCATCAAAGTTCATAAATTTCAGTTAATTCTGTGAGTGTTATTTTGCAGGGTTTTGATAGACGTATTGATAAACTTATTAGAAAACAAGACAAAAAACAGCTATAGATGCAATTTATATATAAAAAAATTTCAAAAATGTTTCTACCTGTAGAGGCTTGTCTTAATTAACATACAGCGTTTTGTCGCCTCCTTGTGGTCAATCGTGGTAATGGCGCACGCCCTTATCTATAAATGTGATTTTTCTTACTTTTAACTTTATTTTTAGTTGACAATAAAATTCTGTGTGGTCCCTCGTTTTAATCAGACATAATGCGGAAGCTCTGATAAAGCACAGAAGAGACGTGTGCAGGCATGTAGGCGAGTGTGTGTGTGTGTGTGTGTGTGTGTGTGTGTGTGTTCACATCCAAGCGCCTTCATTTCACAATCCCACCAACGCAGAGCAGAAGCACTGAAGCGCATCAGTGAAACAGCGCTGCTGGGTTAAAAAGGGAGCTGGCAGCTGAACGCAGGCAACATTTCAGCAGTAAAAACAACGTTATTCGGGGCGTTTTTGCGAGCTTTTTTCCCCACATGCCGAATGATACCCCAAGAGAAATCACTTACAGATACGAGACTGAAGCCTCGTAATCGGAGCAAAGATTGCTGCTGCTGCGCTGTTTGGGTGCCGTGTTAGCGGGCTAGCTTAGCCTGCTCCATCCACTATACAACGACGAACAAAGAAGAAGGAAAACACATTCCAGCCGCTTTGCTACTCTAAAAGGTCTGCATAAAGATTTGAACAGAAATCTGTCATGATGTTTCCACAATCCAGGCACTCGGTGAGTGGTTTATTTTTGCTTTCATGGTGTAGTAAATGTCATTAGCACGCGAAGCTAATCAGCTAACTAACCTGTTATAATCCTGGTAAGCTAGTTAGCTAGCGTCATCCTCCAGGTGAACTTTAATGAGTCCACTAATTCTAATGTGCATGAAATTAGCTAGCATAGTTTAGCTCAGATTAGCTTTTAACTCCATAACCTACAGCACATTTAAATAAAAAATGAATTTTAGATATTTCTAAAGCAAAAAAATGTCATTTTAAGCAGCAGAGTGTGACATGAAACAAATAAAACAAAGGCACTTCGCCTTAACACTTCAGAGTAGGTGTAACGAATGCTGTATTAACATGTTATTGGACGTTTATTACACACACGTTTCTTATTTTCAGTTTCATCTTCAAAAAAAACGAACAAATACAGTCATTATAAATATATTAGCAGCTCTGGTTTTTGTTATTTCTTGAATCAAATATTCTGCAAATGTGTAATTGCAACACTCTTATGATTATCATTTTATTTCTATTTAGTCTTTGTGTGAGAGTTTATTACACCTATATAGTTAAATATACATTATAATCATTTATATATGTGTTATAAACAAATCTAGAAGTTAAAATGTTGTCTAGTCAGTGATTAAGTATCTCTGAACAATCATAATACAGTATCGTGATGATATTGTAAAAGATTCTCATCAGTTCTCATCACGGCTGCGTATCATGATCCAATAACGTGGATATTGTTAATAATAAATCGGTAATAAATGATATCAGAATACACATTTCTGACATATCATGGCTATCATATCTCTTTTTCTTTTTTAAATAGAATTGTTCACGCTGGAAGCAGCTGATCAGATTTTTTTTTTCTTTTACAATTTTTAAAGCTGTAAAAAAAAATGTGTATTTTTTGCAGACATAAAATTCCAACGCCATCAAACTAATATGTAAAGGCTTATTTTTAACAGCAGCGCCACTGTGTCCTACAATATTGTGATATGTTCTGCTGTACCGTGAGAGGATCATTTTTGCCATAGTGCTCACCCTTAGTTATGAATTGTTAGAAGCTTGAATTTGTTTGCAAGTTAACTCCAATTATAATACATACATTATACACAGTGATTCTAACTGCATTATAATAGCTGATTGTAAACAGTAGCTGATGGTGAATGATGAGTCTAGTCATTTTGAATGTAAATCCAGGAGTATGATGTGATTTCTGAACCATCTCAGAGCTGACTTCAAAGCACAAATCTGATTTCTGCAATCTGAATATATAGGAAAAAAAACATCTAATCAGGTTCAAGCCACTTTTCTAAAGTGGCTCTGAGTATTAGAAATAAAATTGAACCCATAAATAAATATGAATGCGACTTCTTTTTTTTTCTTCTCCCAGTCAGGTGATGATGGTGAAAGAGTTCTATTTTATCAGTCTACAGCACTTGTTTCCGAAATGACTCAGTCTTATCTATATGTTGCTTTGCATTTAGTGATGAGGTCATGGGTAAGTTTTCCCTCTGATGACTCTTCCATGCACATCATGGTTGTGCAAACAGCATTGCAGAGTAGAAGAGAGCATCACCGCTTCTGCATCAGCATGTTTGCTTTTCTGAGAGGTTTCTTGGTGTTCCACATCTTGCCTTGATGCCCACAGTTCTTCATAACCGGCATTTCTTAATGGCATTTCGGACAGTGGAGATTCTGAGCTGGAAACACTTTGAACAACATCTTTTCATAGCCGTCTTCTGCTTTGTAGGCATTGATTAGCTTTATCTTCTTGTTTGCGGTCGGCTGCTTAGTGCAAGGTTTGAAGAGTCGGAGAATTTATTCAACACTCATCAGCTGATAAATCCTAATGACTCTCCTGCACTGAGTAACGAGACTTAACGAGTCAGATAAGGCCAATGAAGTTAATTCGGAGACGTAGCAACTGTATGTGTGTCCACATTTTGCACATACCATCATTATTATTTCTTTCTACTTTTAAGTTTATCAAATATGAATTAACTGGGCAGAAGCGTTTGCAGAAACGTTTTTTTTTAATCGGTGAAAATAGAGGTAGAGTTAGTTTTTACCTCTTTTCACATAAAAAAACAACAGCCAAAAAAAACAATGTGTATGCTTTGTCCAGGGTCCAAACCTTTGCATACAACTGTGATAATTCTTATTAAAAATAATTTCAAATTTTTTCAAAATAAATTGCATGGTCTATAACTGACTTTAATCAGATAATCATAACCCTAGATCCTGCCATTTTGTGCCTTTTTTTATTTATTTATTTATTTTTATAGAGAACTAGTTTTATATAGTTCCTAGCTTGTTTTGAATATGATATAAATGTGATAAAACATGGAGAATATTGTCCAAGTTAAATGTTCAGGGACTTAAAAGCTCTTCTTGGTCTACCAGCAACAGTAGGTTTTTATATTTTCAAAGCAGTCTCAACAAAATCTCCTGTACTCTGTTGCTGCATTCATTTGTCTGCTTAATACCTTTCAGTAACAAGAAACACTTGGTTCCTATGCAGCCGCTATTCAACTATAAATCAGACACTTCCACAATCGACTGATTGCACAGGGCAGAACCACACTTTTGATTAATGCAGAGCATCATGCAGCTGCGCTTATGAATCGTGATTAAGAGTAAGTTTTGCATTTCAGTATATGGTCAGATGGTGAAGTTGCCTCTGGTTTGCCAGGCTGCGTGAACATGACTGAATTTTCATCATAATCACAGGACATAGACACAGTATCTGCTCTTACAAGTACAATAGATCTGCAGTAGTAATTTGATGACCTATTGATAACCGGAAATGTTGGCTGGCAACGCAGACGCACTACGATTACTGAATTTGTGAAAACACTGAGAGTAATAAACGGCTCAAGCAGCTTAGTCGTGGCTCTAAGGGCAGAAGAGGATCTCATAAATCACTATCTAGAGTCTAACCTGCCTGAACCCTGGCCAGAGGAGATGATGAAGAAGAGAAGGACGTTATTGCCACGGCAGCGCGGCTCCATAGCAACGACTTTTCACCGTTCTTGACAAAGATGGTGTTTACTTAGACAGCCCTGAATGGCTCTTAGCTGTAACTGTGTGCAGAGCTGCACTGTATCTGAGACCTTCAGCTAAAAAGGCAGTGACTTTACACTAAGCCTCTGTATGTCCTGTTTGATTTTTTTCCCCCTAACACTGATGCTGAAACCTATCTCTGTCTCTTGCATAGCTTTTTGGTATGTAGAAGTAACCAAGAGTGGTCTCTATTTGGTCCATCTAGTTTCTGGGATGAACTTTTCATGAGGAGCACCTCATACAATATGGTCAAAAATGACACCTCACAGTCACAAAACTGATTAAACCACAATTTGTTCCCATTTTTCAAGGTGATCCTGGCGCTTTTTTTTATTTTTATTTTTAAAAACAACACTTTTTTTGCATTTCATTCACCTCAACAGCCAAAACATCAGAGTCAGTGTGAAAATGAAATTAGTAATGCATGCTAAAAAATTAACAAACCATAGAAGATTTTGCAGATCTTCCAGAGAAGTTCCTGTTCTCTGGCATGAACGGTTCTCTGTTATTGACCAGTGAAATTTTACTGCTAAACCAAATCATTTTCTTGGCTAGTAAAATAAGTCCAAAGTATATTCATAAATGACTAAAACATACAGAAAATATGTCATTTATGTACCAGTGACTAAAGGATGAACCTGCTCCAGAAAACCAGTGTGTCTAAATGTCTGTTGTTGTTTTTTTTATTACTGCTTTGCTGTTGGACAGCTGTGTTTCACTTCTCACCCACTGAAGCTCTGATATCGGAGCAGTAAATGACACACTCGGGGATCTCCACAATTCTGTTCGCAAACTTGAAAGAAAAAACTTTAAAAAATCAGGCTCCCGGCTGCTGATAAACTATAGCTCAGGTTGATGGCTTTTGTCTGACATTAGACAGTTTTGTTTCTTATCAATAACAGTGTATCCTTTAAGTAACTTTAAACAGAATATTTGACACATCGCTTATACACAGTATTTTGTGTGTACTTGTGTTTAGTCATTTTTTTATTTTAAAGGAACAAAAAAATATATGCATACGAGATATTTAAACCAGCCTTTGGCTTTAACACTATAACTGTTACAAGAAGCTCTTGAATTTCTTCTTTGCTCGTTTTTTTCATCATTTCATATTCATTTCGAGGCAAAAATGAATGAGATCTTAAACGACTCACAGAGGTGAATAACGAGGTAGCTAGCAGCGAGATGGGTAGATTAAAGATTTCTGTTGCTGTGCATGATACACTCCTAATATCAATCTCTGCATGATTTATAAAAACAGCAAGAGGCTGATGGTAAAGTACATGTATGTTGGCATGGCAACTGAAAGAAAGTAAACAGGATGTTCCAAGTGCTGCAATTTCCAAATTTTTTTAATCATAAGAATTTTGCTATTTTATTTTTTTAATATCCTTGTTCTTATTTTCATTTTAAAATGAGAAAACAAAATGTACATGGACCATTTAACATGGTGAAGGTGAACACATGCTTCCTCTGAGACGCGAAAGCAGCCAACTGCATCTTTTCAAACTGCTGCTCATGCTGCATCACGGAGCAGTGTAACACACATGCAAAGCTATCCGTCCTCCTCCTCATACATGGGCTTATAGACATCCACAATTGGCTAGTGTCATTGTGATTGACAGGAGGAAGGGAGTATGACGCTCCTTCATGAATTTGTGATTCGACTCGTGTTTGCCCGAGGCTACAGTAAAATCTGTTAAAATCTTTCCGAATCTGTTGCGCAATTTAGGAGCCATCATTATCATTTCCTGAGACCTTGTCTGAGGTAGCACATCATGTTTATGCACTTGACCAGAAGTCAGCATTACAGAGACAGGGGTGGAGAGATCAGTAGCCTCACTGCTCAGGACAAGTCTTCAGGGATATTAATTATTCATCTTTGTCCACAGGAGGACAAGCAGGTTCAGTAGGATAGCGGTCACCAGTATTCAACTGGTCAGTATTTAACCGTGAGGTGACTGCATGTTGTGTAGCAGGACGGGTATACGCCAACTTTTCACTTTCTCTTTGTCCTCAGTGTTTCCACAAACCTACATTTTCCTCATTCTCAAAAGAAATCATTCATCTGTCCAAGGTCCAAGGTGTGTGTAGTGGAGCAGGTGGTGGAATTCAGAATGTGAAGCATGCTTCAAGGTGCATTAAGCATTTTTTTTTTTTCATAAATGTACATATAAGAGCCTTGAAAATGAAGAGGTTTTTACTTTCTCTGGTTGAATGCAGGTGACTGCTTTCTGACCTGCTTGGACAGCTATGATTAACTAATATTCCTGAATTGTATTCCTCTTGTGTTGATCAGTCAGGCTACTGGTTCAGGGTCGCCACAGCGGACCAACTTGTCCACACAGCAATTTGGTGCAGTTTTTATGCCAGATGCCCTTCCTGATGCAACCCTCCCATTTTTCCGGGCCTGGGACCGGCACTGCATCCAGTGGCTGGGGTTTGGGCATTGGGAATTGAACCTGGGCCTTCCGCATGGTAGGCGAGAAACCTACCACTGAGCCACCAATGCCCCTTAGTATTTTTATATAATGTGTTATATTGACACAGACAGTTCAGTTTGAAGAGCACACAGAGTTGTTAAGGCCACGTCTGTAGTTGAGATTCAGCGGCTGTAGTGTCTTTAACCCATTTCCAGGCCTTGTTCTGGAAGTTCTAAACGATCATGCTGCCTTGTAATCCCTGTTTAGAAAAGGCAACACAGGAGCTTACCAGAGCACCGCCCGGAGCTCATCAACAGCCTGCTGCTGCACAGAGGCAAATCCCTGAGGAGGAGGTTGCCGTGTGGGATGCTAATACAGTGTTTAGCTATGAATATCTGTTCTTTGTTTGAGTTTATCTGCATTCTGCCTGGCACTGGCTTTCAGAGACGTGATTGCACACGTTATTTCAGCTTCAAGTGCTGATTTGTGATTTATTTGTTTCATGGGCTGGGAGTAATCTTAAGGTTGTGACCTGTGGATTTCTTTTCTTTTCTTTTTTTTTTAACCGAAACAGCATTAGTCACGATCAAAGGCTCTCGGTCAGTAATCTAATAAATCACACCAAGCCAGGCGTCTGCACTCAGTGTCTGCCCTCTAAACCTGTGAGTTGATGACACACACCACATAACATATAGTCCTGCCTCGTTTCCCCCTTAAACTCTCAGTGAAATGTGCTTTGTCTGTATATTGTTTTTTTCAGTATTGGTGAAAGCATTTAAGAATATTAATAAAAATATAATAATATAAGTTTATTCACTATTATGTAAATTTCAGTGTATATAAACAGACTAATTTGCACTCATTTATATGGAAGCTTTTTCTCTACACATTCAGTTCAGGTCTCTCTGTGTGCTGCCCAATCTCATAGTTTGGATGCCTGGAAATTTACTAGACTAAAAAATTGGTAGCTTACATAATACTATAGTATACCGCAAGCTAGTTTGCTAGGTAAATGCATTAATACCAACAAGTATTCTCTTTTATGACGTGTCGTCATACATAAATTAAATCGAGTCTCAATTATCAAGCTAGATTCTTATGAATGTATTCAGAAAGCGGTTGCTGGAGCGTTTACACAGGAGATGTGTAAAATGTCAATATTCATTAATTCAGTTTCAGTATTCATGTCCTGCGAAAGCTCCTGGGCTTGCGAAAAAATACTTTTATTATAAATACTTTTTTTTTACTTTTTTTCTCTAATTTAAACCTTGATTTGTTGCCTCTAAATCAAAATTAGTCAGTTTAAACCAATTTATATACTGATTAAATTATTAAGTAGAAATCATTTTGTTTTTAATTAAATGAAAATTCTATGAAACTTTACTGCAGAATCACATAAAAATCCAGCATCCAGCTGAGTTTTTGTAATTGCCTCTGCCACTAAGCAGCTCCCGACTGCAGAGCTGGCAATATTATTGCACCTTCCCCAACTCTCCATAAACCTGGTAGGAGTTACGGTATGAATTCTCTTTCCTGTCATTTTTTGGCTTGCGGTTCTGATTGATTACGTTTTTATTCAAATGTAAAGTTGTGAGCAGGAAAAAAAAAAAAACATAACACAAGCCTGTATTCAACCAGGTTGCACCTCTGCTGCTGTGTTTAGTTCAGCAGGATTCTGAGGCTTGTGCTATTCATCGCATGCTGGGCTACATGTTAGAGCAGAGGTTTGCACTCGGATACCATGATATGAAGCTTGCGAGACAAAGAGCTAGCATTTTTTTAATAACTGGGATGGTAATAGTTCTAGTGATAGTAAAAATTCATTTACTGTCGGGGGGTAAAATGTATTGATTTAATTAATGAGGGAATAGTAGTAAGACATTACTATTCCTCCATCTGAAATGCACTTTAACTTAGAAACATGGTTTAAATGGCTATTTTACCTCTTGTTTTGTAGAGTTTTTATATTCGTTATTTAAGCATTAGCAGAATGTTAAAATGAAACTAAATCTAAGCTTAAAAAGAAAAAGAAACATGATGTTTGCAACCTGAGGCTTGCATTTTGAACAAGAGTAGCTCAGTATTGTAAAGTGGGGTAATGGCATCTTTTACCGTGTGTGAGACTATGTGTGCCAGGTCCATGACCATGGAGATAATCATCCAAATCAAATTCATGCCCAACAGGATTAGCTTTCCATCCCTCAACTGGATTACAGAGCCGCCCCATGCAGCAGCTCAGGAAGCCTCCAGTCTGATTCTGTGCTCTGATTTTATATTGAATATTTTCTATTTTTCATAGGTGTTTAATATTTTGCTATTTTTCCAAAGTAAGGTTAAAATTGCTCTAGGTATGTGAATCGCCACGAATGACACATTTTGATTTAAGAGCAGTTGTTATCTACATTAAAGTGTAGATTTACAGCAGACAGTATACCGACAAGCACGTCACGCCTTCTTTTTTGCTTGAGCGGGTATTAAAGTGCTACAAAAGAGAGTTAGTTGATATAAAAAGTGACAGTTGTGATGTAGATTGTTTCTTGTGTCATTTGCCAGTTCACAAGCAAATATTCAGTGATTATAACCATTGAGGCGGGAACGTAGAGCTCTGCATGCTTTTCAGAATACCTGTTCACACATAAACACACTCACCACAAACCTGGAGAAATGTATGTGTCAGGAGCAGAGGTGAGATTAAGTGTAGTAGTCCTGTGCTTTGTCTTTGAGTAAAACAGATTGAGGGAGAATATGAATGGATACGCTGAACAATTGCGCTCTCAGTCACCCAGAATCGCTATCTCCCCTCACATTAATCTCCTGGGTCTTTGTCCACAGCACTGCTGTGTACACATATTTTTGTTTTTCAGTCCGGTTGTGTTCGAAGGTTTAAAGGGATTTTCTTTGGAATCGTTTATTAGGGTCTTCTTCCTTTTAAGCGATGAGGGTCAGAGACTGACAGTAAATTACTGGAATGATGAATCTCATTTAGCTGCTGAAGATTCTCAATTTGCCCAGCAGCACATAAAACCTTTAAATGCTTTAATTGCATCTCAGAGGAGCAGAGCAGAATAGCAAGAAGCAAGAATCAAATTAGGGGTTTGCCCTATTTTTTGAGTTGTGTTTGAAAGAGAGGGAGAGAGTAAAAGTTGAGTTAACTTTGGTAAGTTTCTTCATCTGCACGTGAAAGACTTTTCTTTTAAAGACCTGGAATGTTGTCGGTTAGTCCACACTCTTGCCTTCTTTCATTCCCTGATTCCTGGCTTCTCTGTTACTTGCTTTCTGGCCCATTTTCTATGTAGCACCCAGCCTTGAATTGCGCTGATCCCGAGTTTCATTTACCAAAGCTGCCAGGCCAGAGAGCAGCTACTGAAGGCCACTATTGTGTGGGTGGCACAACCTGCAGCTTTCCACCACTCAATACTCCTCCCGAGGCTATCAACTGCGAATGTCTGAGAATTCGAGCTGGTTCCATACCCCACTGTTCCTCAGGAAATTAAGTTTCCTGGGCCGCCTCAGTCATGGAGCTGTGGGTTGGAGGCACATATAAGCACTGTGCTTTACTCTGCATACTGAGCTCATGTTAAGCTATATGACCCTTGGTCTGCCTTTAGCCTCTAGATGTTTTTGTTACACTTTCCCTAGGGGTTTGGCTAAAGAAAATGTTTGTAGAAATTTGCCAAATGGTAGAAATGTTCCTACCACAGCTGGCAACTCGTGTATGCCCAAAAATGTTATTTCTTTTTAAAACTGCTGCATATATAACCACAACATTTCAGAAAGTGGGCGTTCTGACATATTTACGGCTCGCTTTTACTTTCCGTGTTGAGTGTTAGATTGACATCATCAACCAAAGTGGCATGCCACTTTACCGACGATTACATAAGTAAGGAATAAAACACAATAGAATATGCTGTTTTAGGAAAATAATCAACAGCATGGTGTTGTGATATAACGTGTTATCTCTCCAAAGTGGATCATTTTCCTATAACAGGATGTCTCACAGTGTTTTGTTCCCCTTACACCACAGCAGTTTTGCCCGTGAATTAAAAAAAGCAGCACATTGCACATCTTCTCCATTTCTAGATGTGTTTATTGTCCTGTAAGTTCCAAAAAACAAGGTAGCACTTACCTTATAACAACGTTAAACAGTCATTCCCTTACCCACCTGCCTAATTATTTTCTCTCATGTAAAGATAAAAAAAAAGAGCAGCTTGTCATTTTCCCTGGAAACCGCAAACTACAAAGTTTAAGTTGTAGCTTAACCTCTGACTCCCTCCAACAGCAATTCCTGATCAAGGAATTTTTTTAAACCATTTATTTGAATTCACAGTGCAAGGTCCTGTGGAAGTTGTTGAGTGTTAGAACGAGAGAGTTAATATAACTCCTCGATTTGCATTGAAGGCAGGATAATTACCTG
>JAUCMX010000010.1:9246259-9318759 GCA_033459395.1 Hemibagrus guttatus | reverse complement strand
TATCTCTCTTTTGCTTGCTATTTTGTTTTCTCTTTTTCCACTCTCTCTCTCTCTCTCTCTCTCTCTCTCTCTCTCTCTCCTTCCCTTTCTTTCTGCACTCTGCCTCTCTGTCTCTACTCTCTAATCTCATTTTTGCTGGCCTGAGCTCCATGTTGCTCTCTGATATTGCTCCTCTAATTGAACCACCCAGCAGTTTAATCTGATCTAATCTGTGCAGTATTGCTCTCACGCCATCATCCGGCTCCCCCTCCTCCCTCTAATAGCCTATCGAGTTCCTGTGCCCTTCCCCAGTATGACAGAATGGTTTGTGTGTGTGTGTGTGTGTGTCTGTGTGCCAGTGTCTGTGTGTGTGTGAGTGTGTGTATATATATATATATATATATATATATATATATATATATATATATATATATATATATATATATATATATATAAAATGCACTAAAGGGGTCTTCAAATGAAACGTGTGTATGAAAATGTTCATATTTCTCTAATTAACAATTCTGCTTATCTCTTTACAGTACTATGAGATGTCATATGGATTGAACATTGAAATGCACAAGCAAGTAAGTGCTGTCGCCTCCTTTAAATAGACCTATATTAATAATCAAATGTATAATGTGTGCGGTCTCTTGTCCCTTTATTAAGAACACCTGGACAGCTCCTCAGTTATGCAGTTGTTTCAGATGCTGCTGATCCTGTAAGATTTTCATGCATAACAGAGTCTAGAGTTTATAAGAATAAAAAAACAAAAAAAAAAACAAAAGCTATCCAGTGAACAGCAGTTGATGTCCACTGCTCCTAGTGCTGCTTTATCATTGAGTGTGCCCTTGTGGGACAGCATACAGAGATTTACAATGCTTTACAGTGACAGCCTCTTCATCCTTCCTGAACATGCTGTCAGGAATCCGGTCCCACACCGCATCCGCCTCCAGCACAATTCATCAGGCTTGTTGGGGGACAGGGAAAAATATAGGAGGGAAGGCATGCAGACAGCTGTGTGTGTGTGTGTGTGCGCACAGGCGTGTGTGTGTGCATTTGTGCACGTGTGTGTGCTTGTGTGTGTGTGTGTGTGCGCACGTGTGTGTGTGTGTGTATGCGCATGTGTGTGCGCACACAGACAGTAGTAAAGAGTGAGAGAAAGGTGAAGAGGAGTCCAGATATGAATGCAAAGAAGAACCTGGTGTTTTGTATTCAGCCAATTCCTTTATCACCCTCTCTGGCTCCTTCCTGTCTCTCTCTCTCACTCACTCTCTCTCTCTTTCTCTCTCTCTCTCTCTCTCTCTTTCCTGCTGTTCCTCTTTCATGCTGTGTAGTGTGTCAGTGTGACAGGACATTGTGCCAGGACTATACTGAAACAGGGTTATTGGTGTTTGTTTGCTTTTTCTTTCTCCACACCCTGTCCTCTTGCCTCTTCTTCCAGCAGTTGTAGATTACATTCTCCTGGCATGCAAAGCAGCACAGCATCTCACCCTTTTCTCACAGGATGCGTGTATGTGCTTTGGATATACAAGACAGTGGAGACAGCACAAAACCGCTTTTTTCAGTACTGATAGTGAAAACTTGAACATCAGCTAATACCTAATCTTATGTATAATATTGTTCCAAATGTATACTTTAAGCATATGACTGACAGCAAAACATTTATGCTTTACTGAATTGTTTTAGTAAAATAAACCTAGCCTTATTCCTCATCATACTTGATTGTGTGTGTTCCCCCTGCAGGCAGAGATTGTGAAGAGATTAAATGCAATCTGTGCTCAAGTCCTGCCTTACCTGTCTCAAGAGGTACTGATGGCTGCACATCCACAACCCATTTAACCACACACAGCATCATCTGTTATCACTCTTAATTTTGTTTTTTTTTCTTATGCTGAAGTTTTACAGACATCTCAGTTCCTGTGAAATTCACAGCAAGGAATGCATTGATTTTTTGCCTGCCACACTCTAAATATTGAGTGCTGTGTTGACCTGAGTGTGGGTGAAGATGGATGGATGGATGGATATGTGTGGTAGAATTAATGGATGGCTATGTTAGTGACATGGATGGATGCCTAGATGGATGGATATGTGTGGAATTAATTGAAGGATATGCATGAATATGTTTGGAGAGATGGATGGATATGTGTGGTAGAATGGTTAGGAGGATGGATATGCATGAATGGATGTGTGCTGGAATGGATGGAAAGATGAATGGATGGATATGTGTGATGGAATTGATGCATGAATTGATATGTGTGGTGGGATGGGATGGATGGATGGATGGATGGATGGATAGGTAGATATGTGTTGAGGGATGGATGGATGGATAGATAGATATGTGTTGAGGGATGGATGGATGGATGAATAGACATGGGAAATGCAGGACATATGCATTATGTAGTATGACTACTGTGGTGTGTTACTGTGTTACAGCACCAGCAGCAGGTCCTGGGAGCTATAGAAAGAGCCAAGCAGGTCACACCACCAGAGATGAACTCCATTATCCGGGTAAGGATGGAGGGGAGGAGAGTGGAGTGTCTCTTTGTCAGTTTAAGTTCATGTTAGTGTTGGATGCTGGACCAGCATAAGTGATAGGTTTTTTACAACTGTAAATATTTGCTAGTGTGCTAGCCGATATTCTTATATAAAACTGTTATATTATGGAAGTATGCTAGTGTTAGATTAAATTTGTATTGTTAGTGTGAAATGCATGTACACACTGATCAGGCATAACATTATGAGCACTGAGAGGTGAAGTGAATAACACTGATTATCATCATGGCACCTGTTAGTGGGTGGGATATATTAGGCAGTAAGTGAACATTTTGTCCTCAAAGTTGATGTGTTAGAAGCAGGAAAAATGGGCAAGTGTAAGGATTTGAGCGAGTTTGACAAGGACCAAATTGTGATGGCTAGACGGCTGGATCAGAGCATCTCCAAAACTGCAGCTCTTGTGGGGTGTTCCCGGTCTGCAGTGGTAAGTATCTATCAAAAGTGGTCCAAGGAAGAAACAGTGGTGAACCGGCGACAGGGTCATGGGCGACCGAGACTCATTGATGCACGTGGGGAGTGAAGGCTGGCCTGTGTGGTCCGATCCAACAGACGAGCTACTGTTGCTCAGATTGCTGAAGAATTTAATGCTGGTACTGGTAGAAACGGTGTCCGAATACACAGTGTATGACGGGTCAGGGCCGTTTTGGCAGCAAAAGGGGGACCAACACAATATTAGGCAGGTGGTCATAATGTTATGGTTGATCGGTGTATACTGTATGCTAGTAAGCTTGTTTAAGAGGATGCTAATGCAATTTCTGTGAGCAAACAATATTATCTAAATGTATTAATCATGAGACACTCGCATCACTATTATATTGAAGAATATATAGAAGATATAGTTACTGCTTTCATTACTGTGATTTCTAGTTTGCATTGCCCTTTGGGAGCAGAGACGAACATTTAAAAAGGCTAATTAATCAGTTTTCTCATGATGCAGGGAGAGGAAAGCAGAGTTCAGAGTTGTGTCAAGTCTTTAGCAACTTTCTGAGAGTCAGAGGTTTTGCAAGCAGCAAGAGATTTGATTATTTCTAAACATGTTTATGAGGCCATGCTGGTTCTTGTAGATGATTTTAGTGTTGCTGATTGTCAGAAGTGTTGAGACAGAAAGATAGATTTTCGAGGGTTGCAGTGAATCAATACAGATGTATATGTGTTGAGAAAAGTGCTGTCCTTTTTGTTTTCTTACTAGTATACTATTTTTTAGAAAGGATATCTGTTAAATTGCCTTTGTTATTATGCATTTCCGTCCCCACTTCCTGTCCTATAGCTAGTGAAAGACTCTGTTTGACTGGTGAAGTCACATGGCATCTCTGCCTACTAGTCCTTATTAAGGAGGCTTGGCTTATGCACGTCAATACCAATTAAGGAGGCGTGGCTTCTGTGCCTGTCAGTATAGATGCTTGGCTCTTCATTGATTTAAAATCCAAATTTTGCACAATAATTAATCTCACTGTATCACATCTGAACAGATTAAATCATGGGTGCGCTAAATGTGTCCTTCATGCTGAGAATTATGTGTGGAGATGCTCATTGTATTTTCTCAGCAGATGAAATACACACCCCAAAAACTGTTGTTGACGTTTGCATTACCTAAATGAAGTGATACAAATCTGATTTTCTCCTTAATATCACACAGATCAAATTATTTCCAGGACTGTGTACACACATCTCATCTTTTAAAATCACGCTTTTTTTGGGCTCCTTAAGTGGATGCATATCGGATATGTGGCTGTGCAACATGAATAAAAATGGTCAGATCATAATTCATGTGGCTTTTCCCACATGAATTATAATTGCACATATAATTGCAGTCGACTTCATCTGGTGTCTGCATCGCTCCAAAACAACTCAAAGGACAGCGACAGCAGGGACATGTCCTTAGCGACTTTCTGAGAGTCAGAGGTTTTGCAAACTGCAAGAGATGTGGGAATTTATAAATGTGTTTACGAGGGCGTGCTGGTTCTCCTAGCTGTAATGACTTTAGTTTTGCAAGCAAAGCTGGAAGGAACGTTCCTACACCATAGTGTTCGGAATCCAAGGGTCCATACTGGGTGTTTTGGGATAGGTACATATTTATTAAAGACAGATATATGGGTCATTTGTAGTTATGAATTTTAATCTTGTAATGTGAATACAGCCACTGTTTGTTATTTGCAGCACTTTAATGTTGGTGTAGATGTGACAAAGTAACCTGTTGTTGTTGTTCTGTTTTTTTTTTAAATGACCCAGAGGTAGTCTCAGTATGATAACGATCATAGACTACAAGTAGAGAAGGAGCTGACTTGCTAAACAGAACTGAGACTTTGAAGTCTTTAAAGTGAGGAGGGAAATTACATAATATTTCTCATTATTTTCTGCACTAATCCTGTCTTATTATTTTTTTCTCCAAGCAGCAGCAGCTTCAAGCACACCAGCTCTCCCAGCTGCAGGGACTGGCCCTGCCTGTGACCCCACTCCCCCTGGGCCTGAGTCAGCCGAGTGGCCTGCCCAACGTCACCTCCAGCTCTGCCCTCTTCTCCCTCTCCAGCATCCTGGCATCGCAGGCCCAGCTCGCCAAGGAGGACAAGAGCGCCAGAGATGCCTCGGACGGCCACCGTGACGAGGACGCCGACAAGTCCGACTAAACGCCGCTCCTCCGCCTGCTGTTGGCTGTGACCTCATCCTCCAGTGCTCACGTACACCACAAGCGCATCGTCTCTTTTTCTTTGTTCTCGTTGCTGTAAATCGCTATTGTGACCTTGATCATTCGTTCTTGATCATTCCACTAGCTTTCTATTCAGCAGTCCACTTTTTTTAAAAAAAATATTTTTACTATATATTTAGTTATTTTTCTGTCATCTCTCTCAGAGTGTATATGTATATATATCTCTATGTACTATGTATTCCATATTCTGCTTCGTCTCAGCATGGCCATCCAGCTCCACTGAGGCACCACCAGTGTTTCTTTGAGCACGGTTTTATCTCCCCCTACTTTGCTTTCTCCTGAAGAGATTCTTTTATTCTTTACCTTTGAAGGAGCACATTTAACGTTGACAGAATGAAGAGAAAAAGGATTGAACGTAATGAAGGTCAGCAGTAGTATGTGAACTGTAGAACGCATGCTTTATTTTCTGCAGCATTTTCGGTATGGGTGTAGTTTAACTCTATAAATAGCAGTTAAAATGGCTTGCAGTGAGGGAGGATGAAGTGGCTTACTGACTTTTTAAAGGAATATTTTTGAACAAAAAACATTTTTACGGTTCTTAGAAAGGTTTTTGCTATTAGTCTGTGATTTGATTCCTTAGTTTTGCACTGGACATGAGCTGGCACATTAGTATAACATTGTACAATCTAAAATAACGGAAAACTACCTTTCTCACAATCTTTTGCATAAACACATTCTTAAACATTCATAGAATTACCCCAAACAACATTGCTAAGGTATCTGCTCCCCTTTTAATTAACACTTTTATGGAAAGAATGCCCATATCTACAATATAATTCCATATAATTCGAATTAGACATTCAGGCAAGTCATGCTTGTAGTAACAGTAGTGATGGAATTAAGGCAAGATATCATTTCTATGGTAACAACTCGCACTTGGTGGATATTTATCAAAAAATGTATAATCATTAATATGTTCTAATAATTATGAAGAAGTCTCCAGTGTCAGATTTGTAACCACATCATTACTGAAACTTCTGTATATGATTTTGCGGTAAGTATGTGATTATTCAGTATATTTACAACATGCATATTGGGTAAAAGCGAATACATTTGAATGAACTGAAAACTTTCTAAAATTTTTTTTTTTTTCTCAAAATATTCCTTTAAACTGTTAATCAGTGGTCACTGCAGTGCAAAACTGAGAGATTGTAGATTAGTGATTTTTGCTAGACTTAAAATGACCTACAAGTTGTCTGGCCCCTGTTTTTTTCTATATGCTTATCTGTTTAGTGTGTGTGGATTCTGAAAGTGTGTTTTTTTTCTCACTGTCGTAGACGGAGAGCATCTAGCGTTTAGCATCATTAATCAGAACAGCTAACCCTCTCACCAAGTGAAGGGGCCAACTGTTTGAAAAAATCTGATCTTTTTTTAATGGTATTATCTATTACTGTCGATTTGGTATTAAAAATGTGTTCGATTGTGTTGTTTTTCCTAGAGATACATGGAAAAATAATATGGTGGAAAAATTGTATACGAGAAACGAGAAGCACTTTCTCTCAGCAGATTTCCCCTATTAGATGCATGCAAGTTGTAAAAAAGAAAAACAAAAAAGCACATGATGTACGAGGCCCAAGTATCCTCGTATTTCCAAAACTAAAAGAGAGCACATTGTGTTTTCTTTAAGAAAACCCAAGTAACATTTTTGATAGAGATCCTGAGTAAGCCTTTACATTTTTTGCAGATCTGGTATTTACTATCTTCTGTTGTGCCTTTTATCCAAAATGAAATTCTTTCTTTCCACCAATAGGGGGCAGTAAGCTTTCAGCATGTTCTGTGACAGCCACAATCATGATCTCATTTTTTTATTTTTAAATCTTTTTAACCTTTACACAAAAGTCCCTTTCTTTCTTTCTATCTTTTTTTTTTTTTTTTTGCAGAATGAGATTAGCGATGCATCTAAATGAAATGCACATTTATCCAATCAGCTCTGAGTGAGTTGCTTATTAAACAAACTTTAAAAAAAAAAATATTTGTGTATTAATTCATTTTATTTGACTGATAACCTGCAGTCAGAGGGGTTTTTTGTTGTTGTTAGATTCCATTGCACAAGCGAGCTGAAGTAGAACCTGAACTCCATCCTCCTGAGGAGCCTATGTACAGGACGTCACTGTGAGTTTGATTCCTTTTCAGTGCAGCCTGTTTGCAGGAAAAATTAACACATACTAAACTGAATACTGGAACTGAATCCACATTTTATCTCCTGTGCACAACTGTACATGTACTGCTTGTATATGTTTGTTGCAGTGTACAATGACAGGACAAATGCATACTTTCTTTCTTTCTTTCTTTTTTATTTTGTTATTAACGACTTTTAGGTATATCTCATGAAAGTTTGCTGTGACTTTCTTAATTCTGCCATGTAAGCATGTGTGTGCTTTAGAATCACTTTAAATATGAGAATAAATGGCTATTTTAATCTCCCGTCGCCAACAACACCTAGAAATAATCCCAGTTTTCAACCTATTGGACGTTGTTTTAACATTGGGACACTGTACCATTCTGTATTTGTATCCTCATGAGACCCTGCTGTGTTGTACAAAGACATCACTTTCTTCTTCTCAATTAAATCTCTGCATGTACATCACAAGCTAGTAAGTAATAAAGAGACGTGAAAATGTACAACTCAGCTCAAGTCTCCAGAGGATATAACGGCAGAAGGACTGACTGGCGACAAAAAGCTGGTTTGATTTGAAGAAAAACAGGAAGTGACTCTTTAATGGAATCTAGTTGTGCTAGTGTATAAGTGCCAGATTGTATAGTTTACCGATGTGCTTGAGGATGACTTGCTACACATGCTTACTCGCATATATAATTTCTATAGCTTTTTTTTTTTTCTCCATAAATGCCACGCCCCCCGCGTGGATATGTAACCAGACAGCTGTTGAGATTTCTTCTGATGAATTAATTGTAGGTGTTTGTCTCACAGAGGCAGCCAGGGACACCAAAGTGTCCTGTTCTACATGGAACTAGAGCTTTATGTGTCCACTGATCCATCTGTATTACTGATCTTGAGTGAATCTGTTTTAGAAGACATTACGACCCCCCCCCCCACACACACACACACGTAAGCTCCTCCCACTCTCTTTTTCTTCCTGAGTCATTGATTGCCCTCTGCTTGATCACTTGCTTTTATTTCCATAACGCATTGTAAGCATTTTCTGCTTTGTAAAAATTTTTACCTTTTATTTTCTGATTATAGTACAATCTAAAGTGCAAAGATAACAGTGTTATACAAAAAGCCTGAGGATGAAATAATAACAAACACACACAAAGTAACATTTTACTTTATATAAATGGATATTTCTGCAGTAAGGAAATGCTGCTGGTGCCTTACAAATAAAATCAGATCAGTGGAGGAAATGGGAGATGCTGATGTGTCTGTTTTGTGAGTGAATTAGTTTTTTTTCCGCCAGAGTAGTGTCCTTTGAGCTATGCTTATTTTTTAATTATCACGTGATCCATTTGTACACATACAGTATAGTGAGCTGAAAAAGCAGCTCAATACACATGCATATATAAAGTCAAATAGTGTAATGGGTGCAAAACTACACCTTATGAAGAATTATAGTGTATACTGCGATATATTACACACACAAACATCAGGATTGGTTCCAACTGACTACATGCATCAAATATAAGATGCAGTGTATGTAAAATATACAGAATACACTGGCCAAGAGGAGAAAAGAAAAATGCTGAGAGAATTAGAGAAAGGTGAACAAACAGCAAGCCGTGCCATCTTTTATACTGTTTACATAATAACCAGATGCATAAACTTCAGTTCTGAAGGTTCAGGATTCATCATCTTAAGCAGCACGGCTCAAACAGGAGCTCTGTCTACAAGACAACCTACAGGAATTTATTATTACACTCGTTCTAACACGTTTCAGTGTCGTACATTACTTCTATAAGTTCCATCTGGAATTTGCATGGCAGACTAAAAGTTAGAATAAACAACACATTTTATTTAAAAAAAAAAAGAATTCGAGAAGCTTTCTGAGACAAGGATGTACCTGTGTATTTAACATTTATGGAAGGAGTCTCTGTTGAGATTTTTCTGAAGATTTTACTTAGTTGACAAGTGAAGTGAATAACACTATCTCCTCATCATGGCACCTGTTAGTGGGTGGGATATATTAGGCAGCAAGTGAACATTTTGACCTCAAAGTTGATGTGTTAGAAGCAGGAAAAATGGGCAAGTGTAAGGATTTGAGCGAGTTTGACAAGGGCCAGATTGTGATGGCTAGACGACTGGATCAGAGCATCTCCATAACTGCAGCTCTTGTGGGGTGTTCCCGGTCTGCAGTGGTCAGTGTCTATCAAAAGTGGTCCAAGGAAGGAACGGTGGTGAACTGGCGACAGGGTCATGGGCGGCCAAGGCTCATTGATACACGTGGGGAGCGAAGGCTGGCCCGTGTGATCCGATCCAACAGACGAGCTACTGTTGCTCAAATTGCTGAAGATGTTAATGCTGGTTCTGATAGAAAGGTGTCAGAATACACAGTGCATGATGGGTCAGGGCTGTTTTGGCGGCAAAAAGAAGGACCAACACAATATTAGGCAGGTGATCATAATGTTATGCCCAATCGTTGTAAGCTTAAGCATTATAATAGCAGCATAAATATTATTATGAAACATAAAACAGACATGAATTATTATCAAATAATAAGGACTCAGAGAGAACACCCAGGGCTACTACATCTATTTTTGCAAAAAGCTAGATAGCAGTAACCAGTCTGACTGAGGATGTGCGCTAGACATTGTGTTCCTGGGAAGAGTGCTAGATAGGGTCATCCAAGCATGAAGACGTTTTTATGATTTATCGGTTTGTTTAATAAACAGTAAATAATAGGTAACTGGAGAAGATCCTCCATCGTCATTACTGAAATAACCAGTAAATACCTGATTATATATTTACAACAAATATTTTGGGGTTTTCTGCATAACAAGCTGTGCTATCTTTTTTTTTTTTTTTTTTTAATATTTAAAAACTAATTTAAGGAGAGAGACTGGTAAAGCATTGTATAAGTAGAATAAAACACTTTGGAATGTAATGGAAAGATAATCAACTTCACTTCGCTTTGGTCTCACCACCTTCTAGCCCACACACACACACACACACACACACACCTCTGGCTGATTATTGTCCTGTAACAACACTCACTGTTCAGTTTTATTCCATATTTCATTCCATTATATTGATTACCTACGCCACTCAGCATTTATGCTGCTTTCAATGAAAGGCCATATTTAACTCATAACTCTGACCTCTAACTAGGAAAGAAACAAAGAAAAATTCAGAAGGTCTCGGGATGGTCTCAATTCCGAGTTTGGTAAATGTCAATCCACATGACTGGATGTATCAAAATATTTGCTATAAATCAATCAGCACATAGACATATTCACTTGTTAAACCTGTCATTAACCATACAGCCTAGTTGTTGCTAATGAAAGATGCTCATGTTTTTTCCCCCACTTTGTAGCTTAAATGAAATGAGGCCAAAAACATAATTCCCAGCCATGACTTCTCACTCCTGTAGTAAGTTGAGCATTAATACATTACTGCAAGTTGATAATTCAGTGAGTTCTCTCATTCGATGTGTGAAATCTTCAGTAAACTGGGAAAAACTGAAGCCACCTAAGCTGTTTGGGGAAAATATACATGTACATGAGATCAAAGTATTGAGGCTCATCTTGACTGAATAGAGTTTCTGAAGTTTGTAATCTCTCTCTCTCTCTCTCTCTCTCTCTCTCTCTCTCTATCTATCTATCTCTCTGTCTCTCTCTCTCTCTCTCTCTCTCTCTCTATCTATCTATCTATCTATCTATCTATCTCTCTCTCTCTCTCTCTCTCTCTCTCTCTCTCTCTCTCTCTTTTCTCTCTCTCTCTCTCCTCTCTCTCTCTCTCTCTCTCTCTCTCTCAGTCCTCCCAATCTGGTGTTTGTGATTTGGCTCCTGGCTGACACCCTCGCTCATATCTGTGTGCGCGCGTGTGTGTGTGTGTGTGTGTGTGTGTGTGTGTCTGGATTTGGGCCGAGTGCATAAATAAATATAAAAGTGCCCTATTTTGTCAGAATACCATCTCCTCCAAAACACCAGTTGGGGTGACTTAATTTTTTTCCCTTCAGACTTGCACATTCAGGTATTTTGTGTGTGTGTGTGTGTGTGTGTGTGTGTGTGTGTGTGTGTGTGTGTGTGTGTGTGTGTGTGTGTGCATACAAGAGAGGCAAACAAGTGAGAGGGACAAGAAAGAAGAGAGCATCTGATTAGTCATGATTGATTCATTCAGAACCCCCTCTCTCTCTCTCTCTCTCTCTCTCTCTCTCTCTCTCTCTCTCTCTCTCTCTCTCTCTCTCTCTCCCTCGCCCATTTCCTCCAGTGCTGCGTTACGGTTTGATTATGGAGACGTTTTCTGTGGAAGAAGCATTGCATGCTGTGCTGGTTTATTCATGTCCCAGGGAGCGTAGGCTGTCAATCTCTTCCCCTCTCTCTCTCTCTCTCTCTCTCTCTCTCTCTCTCTCTCTCTCTCTCTCTCTCTCTCTCTCCTCCTGTCATTCCCTCACTGTCTCGCTCTGTCATCCTTTGTCTTTTGTTCTGTCTTTTCAGGTTATTGCAGTCGTTCTTTCTTATTCTGTTTCTCTCTCTCTCTCTCTTAGCAGTAGCCTCCATACTCATCTTAATCTTTATTTCTTTCTTCTTTCAGATAAACACACACACACACACACACACGCACACACACGCACACACACACACACACACAAAAGGATTATCCCTTGATGATAGCTTCTCTCTCTCTCTCTCTCTCTCTCTCTCTCTCTCTCTCTCTCTCTCTCTCTCTCTCTCTCTCTCTCTCTCTCTCTCTCTCTCTTCTCTCTCTCTCTTTCTGTTTGTGTGTGTGTGTGTGTCACATGTTGATCTGCAGTACACAGGCTGTCCTCAGCAGGGACTTTGTGTTGACACAGTGTTGCGTCTCTCACAGATGCTCCCAGAGATGGACCAGGGGAGAGGCACTGTCTTTTTTTTTTTTTTAATTCCTCACTCTCCCCATCTGTTTATTCCTCCTTCGCAGTTCCTTTAATTCCTCTCTCTCTCTCTCTCTCTCTCTCTCTCTCTCTCTCTCTCTCTCTCTCTCTCTCTCTCCCCTCTCTCTCTCTCTCTCTCTCCCTCTCTCTCCCTCTCTCTCTCTGTTTCACATACTTATGGAAATCACAGCCAAGTCGGCAGCGGTTCGATTTTACAACATCTGCCTCAGAAAATGAAAAAAAACCATCAGTGAGTCATTCAGCATGATTATGTTAAGCATAGACAATAGAGTCCCTTGATGTAAACTGCACAGAAAATACACTAGCTATGTCTTAAATCTCACACTGTAGACTATGCTGTAGCTTCAACAGTACGTGGATTTTTGTAAGGCAGTAAATCAAGTCAAACTCAAATGATTCAAATGAAACAGATATCATCAGAACAGCAACCACAGGAACAAATGCCAATTTTAAAACCATGCCTCCAGCCCTTCCTGTACATCAGCCCAAGTGACATCAGCATTATTGTGAGAGCTATAAACACATTTATTCCTTTATTCATTCATCCATCTTTATCATCAGTAGCCACTTTATTCTGGTCAGGGTTGCGGTGGATCTGGAGTCTATCCCTTTTAGCATAGCTAAATCCCTAACCAGCATGTTTTTAGGAGGTAGAAGGTACCCAAAGAAAATACACATAAATTCCACACAGACTTAGGAATGAACTACGGAGCTATGAGGTGGAGATGCTGCCCACTGCACCATTGTATTGTCAAAGCCATAAAATTTTTATTTGTATTTTTTTCTCAACCTTTTAGAAGAAAAATATCCCTTTATTATTGCCACACATTACAGCACTGGAATTCTATTCTTTGCATATCCCTGATTTGTGGAAGCTGGGGTCAGAGCACAGGGTCAGCCATGATGCAGTGCCCTGGAGCAGAGCAAGTTAAGGGCTTTGCTCAAAGGCCCAACAGTGGCAGCTTGGCCGTCGCAGTTCAGGTTTTTGGGTCTTTTGCTGGCCTGTCGAGCTCCTGGCTGGCTCGCCATTTTATTATATTTAAACTGTTTTTCATGTGTACATCTGTGCCATAACATTAGGAAAGTGAAAAACTCATATGGGATTATGGTAGATAAGAACTCTTTTGCTCTGTTGTCTTTTATCAACATATATACTGGGCTGTAGACTTAAAAGTCACAAAATCTAATTACTAAGGCCATCAAAAGCACAGTATACCCATACCCAAGGTATTGAGCTGGACTAGTGGTGATGTTCAGCTATTAGAGACAGCCTCCCAGTGTAACATTAGTACATTTAACACCTTGTTTTATTTTATAGATTGCAAACTAACTAAACCCAGGACACAGCATCTATTTTTTGCTGGCAGTGTTGGATTTCAACAACGTCCCCAAAAGGAACACTTTTAATAAAAGCATAAGTTAAACCCATGCTGTTCCAACAGGCAAAATTATGTTGGGCCAATGTTGGCACCTAACCTTGGACAAACAGAATGACTCCATTGGTCCAGCATTTAACATTTGATGTTGGCTCAACAGAACAGTTAATGTTGGCCTAAGGTTTGTTTGTTACCTGGTCAGCTAGCTGGCTTTTTATTTATTTATATTTAGTTATTCTAACAACAAATTTTCCATGTTATGCTGACCAGTGATTTATATTTATTACCTTATTTTAAACGAACTACAGGCTGAATATTGATTCATATTTAGATGAAGGATGATTTGTGACAAATAATTGGTAAACCTGTCATTATACGTGGAGTTTCTCCATTTTTTGTACAAAAAAAAAAAAAGTGAGCCAGGCATAAGAGAGCTAACATCATACAGTAAGCATGTCTCAGCTGATCAACTACACTGAGGTAAGGGAAAAAATGTGCCAACTTTATCAACATGTTTTGATAAATATATATTCATACATAATGAATGTAATGCGGATGTGGAATCCCTAGCTGAAGTGTATAAAAAGATGTTTTTACAGTCAGCATCGAGCTTGGGTGTTGTGGATCATGGCTGTGGACCTGAACACCTCTCACATGCTGCTCCAGGAAGAACTCATTGCACTCGGATTCTCCACCTTGCAACCTCACTCACATCGCTCTGAGTCCTGGTGTGTTTACTGAGGAGAGTGTGAGCTGCTTGTGGAAAAATTCTTTCATCCTGCCTCTCATTCTTTATTCACCCGTTTACTACCTCCTCTGTCCTGCAGGGCTCTGAAGTGAGAAAGCACCCCGGGCTAAAAGTACAATAGTGCCCTTCTGTCTATCCCTTCCTCTCACTCGTCCTCTGTTCTTCTGTCTTTTTGTCTCTCTCTTTCTCTTTCTCTGTCCACACCTGCCTCGGCTTGATCTCAGTCTTTCTGGTCGCGTCCTTTTAAGCTCCTTGTCAACTTTCTCTCACCTTGTCTCTCACAAGAGCTCTTGCAACTTTCTGTAGTCATATTCGCTCTTCTACTTTCTCTGCTCTGTGTGAGTCTGTTCACTTTTGCACACGTGCTCTCTCTCTCTCACCACACACACACACACACACACACACACACACACACACACACACACACAGTATGTCTCCTGCAGTCAGTCCACAGTACAGTGATAATGACACACTAATAGCACCAATATTGTTACTGTGGTCATTAAGGTATGCCTCAGTGTCCCATCTGCCAGCAGTAATAATGATGCAAAAGTGTGTGTGTGTGCAGGACTGTTCGATCCTGGGATGCTGTCCCAGTCCCCCAGGCTGCCCAATCTCGGTAAGCTGTATATCCCAGAAGGCCGTGCTCTGGGCTGATGCAGAGCTGTGGTTACTGGGCAAATCATGTGTGGTTGTCATGTGGTCTGTTAAAACTGCCAGAGCAATAATTTCTCCCACTAAGGCCAGCATTGGCAGTGTGTGTGTGTGTGTGTGTGTATGAGTGCTCTGTAAATTAGAATTACTAATAGAATTAGAATACTGTAATAAGAATTACAGTAAGACTTGTTGTGTCAGGATCAAGTCTATCACTAGCCAGAGATGCCTTACAGTCTGAAAGATAACATACGCTCAGGGAATTCATCATGACTCAAGCTTAATGTGACGCCAACCTGCTAAACTCACAATCTTTAGGATTTTTAACCTGACTTGAGACTGGGTATTTTTGCTGAATGTGGTGTGTTCTGACTGATAAATATGTTACATAAATCATTTATATCGTACTAAATGATGTATCTCCAACTCCTCCGCTATTGCAGCATACTGAAGTTAAATAAGATGCGGGAACTGAACTTCATTCATCATCAGCTCAATGGGCGTGTCTTCGTTTTCAGCAAAATGGGTGTGTTTTCATCTTCAGTCCAGTGGGTGTGTCTTAATTTTCAGCACAATGGGTGTGTTTTCATCTTCAGCCCAGTTGGTGTGTCTTAATTTTCAGCACAATGGGTGTGTTTTCATTTTAAGCCCAGTGGGCGTGGCTTCATTTTCAGTGCAGTGGTCTCATCTTTCTTTACTGCCCTGTGGGCGTGGCTTCATTTTCAGCCCAGTGCACGCATCTTTCTTCTCATGCCCAGTGGGCTTATCCTCATCTTTATCCCAGTGGGTGTGTCTTTAAACAGTACAAATGGATGTGTCTGTAAGTCCATATATCTATTAAAAGACACAACATTTTATCATCGCACTCAAAGAGGTTAGCAAGTACCCTGTCAAATTTATGTTAGCCATGCTGTTAGGATTAGCAGTACAGATTACGCTAGTTAACTGGTGCGATTATGAAGTTTATGGGCTTTTATGGCTAAATATAGAATCCAATGAAAAATGAAGTTTGATCATCAGCTAGCCAGCATTAGTGATAATTTATGAATATGATATAAGAATTCTAACAGATTTCTTTAAGTAAAAAGTTCAATTCAATTCAGTTTAATTCATTCATTCATTTCGCTCATGTCCTATGGGTGAATTTGGGGTTATCCTGGAAGAGATCACTTCCATTAGTATAAACATATTTCATAATTGATGATTAGTTGATCAGTCTGTAGACTTTATATCCAGATATATGTCAAGCTGCTTGCTGACATTATCCACAAATAAAATGGCAGTGATCTCTTCCAGGATAACCCCAAATTCACCCACAGGACATGAGCGCTCACTGGATGGATTGATGTTGATGAAAATGATAAAAAAAAAATGTTTTGGCCTTCACGGTCACCAGATCTCAACCCAACTGAATACTTGTGGGAGATTTTGGTTATCAGTGTTCGCCGCCTTCATAAAAACACCAGCTGAGGGATTATCATTTGGAAGAGCTGTGTTCATCCCCCAGTACAGTTCCAGAAACTTGTAGAAACAATGCTAAGGTGCATTTGAAGCATGGGCAGCTTATGGTGTCCTCTACTTTACTCTAGGTTCCTCTTTCCATCTACATAAATACATTTGGAGTCCCAACAGATCTTATTGGATTTGGTTTTAAATAGTAACTTAACTTTAAACTTTATCATTTTTTTTGTCTCTCTACTTCTTTAAAACTGCTTTGAGACAATGTCCATTGTTAAAAGTGCTATACAAATAAATTGGAAAATAAAAACTGTGATTAGGTTTACATTTATTCAGCTGCCCTTATCTAGAGCGACTTTCATCTATATATCATTTATCTCAAGCAGCTGCAGCCTGGAGGTCCTGAGACTTGAACTCGCAACCTTCTGATCAGTTTACCTGAGCTACCACTTCCCTCCAATTGACCTAAACCCAACCAAGATGTGGACTGCATGGTCAGTTATTACCACCATCATGTTTTAGGCAAAAATATTTTCTCTTTTGAGGCAGTACAGAGGTAGGGAATATAGGGCATAGTTTTTGAGATTCTTGTAGCTGATGAGGTTTATAAACAGAAATGCTCTATATACAGACTGAACAAGAGTTAAGGTTTAGTCATCTCTCATTCAGAAGTAAAATAATCAATAGATGTTAAAGAAAACTGTGTGTTAGTTTTGTTTTATGTAGTGTAATCAATAGTGCTTTGCTGATTTTATGGAGTTCACTTACAATAATCGATGGTTTAAGGAGTCAATATGATGGACAGATGACGACCCTAGAAGGTAGAAACATTCAGATAGAACTGGAAGGCCAGTGCATGGTGAGATACACACACAATATCATACTCTCAGTGTGTGAAGACAGCAAAAAAACTGATTTCTTACATTCATGAAATCACTTTACTATAAGACGTTTGATCATCTGTTCACCAAATGTTTCAGTTTTCATGGTTGTGCATGTCATGAGGTGTTAGCAAGCAACAGCTGAGTGCAAAAGTTTGCATACCCTATAGGAAAAGATGAAGAAGACAAAATAAAACATATTAATGTTTCACAGATCGTACTTCAGAATCATCATTTCTGTGTGTGATATAAATATTCTCTAATGCAGTTTCGTGATCTTCTTATCATTCATGAATTTAAAAAAAATCCGTGCAGCATCCCTCACTTAAACCATTGCGAGTGCAAACTTTTGAACTCAGATATAAATACTCTGATATGGAGCAAATCTGCAGTGTGTGAAGTGTGATACTGTCCAGCAGTTGAGTATGTGTGCGAGTGTGTGAGTAAGAGTGATTGGATATAAGAGAGTATCAGATTGTTGTAATAGGCTCCTCAAAACCCACATTTAAGAGAGACAGAGAGAGAGTGTGTGTGTGTGTGTGTCTGTGTGTGTGTGCTTGTGAGTGTGCATGTGTGTGTATATGTGTGTAGGTGTGTGAGTGAGTAAGTGAGTGTGCCTGTGCGCACTTATGAGTGTGCATGTGTGCATCTCCCCCTCAGGGAGAAGGCAGCACTGTGTGTGTGTGTGTGTGTGTGTGTGTGTGTGTGTGTGTGTGTGTGTTTGTGGATAGCAGTCACAGAGAGGCTAAAGGGGCAAAGGTTACAGAAGAAGGTGCTTGTGTCACAGTGATGAGCGGCAGAGACTGAAAGGTGAGAAGATATTACCCAGAGGTGAAGGCATGATGAATCAGAGGGAGAATAGCACTGCTGGAGGTGATCTAAACGAGTGTTGACAAGCATACACACACACACACACACACACACACACACACACACACACACACACACACAGTGCTGCCTTCTCCCTGAGGGGACCAGTGTTTAACCAGAGCACACAAGCATACACACATACACACACACTGCACAGCCTGGTCCTTTCAGCCTTCAGCTTGAGTCTCGTCGATTAAAACTCAACCTGAGACACTTCAATACAAACAGACAGTGCTTGAAATTACAGCTAATAGCATCATCACTACAAATGACAGGACACCATTCAAAATAAATCAACAAATATATTTGACACTGCTATTGCTCAGAAAGTATTGATTCATTTTCGATAATCTCTAAAATAAAATTAAAAACAGATACCAAGTACATGTCATGTCATTCTTAATTAATTAATAAATTGTAATAATTGTGAAATTATTATAAGGAATAAATACTTCAGGTTACATATTATGATGAGAAATTAAGAATTATTTATATTATGGTTTTTTTTTTAATATTCTGTCCATCATAAACATTCTAGGGATAAATTGTGGCTTTTACCTTCAACTCTGTAAATAGAAGATATTATTCAGGATGTACTTATGAACTATTCTGTACCTACAATGCAGCAGAAAAGGGTCATGAGGAATGTAAGTTTATGGTTAGTGTGCCAATGCGTATCAAGAATATTTATTTATCACTGACCTAATAGTTCCTCATGAGCCCTTGGTTGCTGCTGCAGAAAGGACATTATCAACATTTTCATTATTTACTGTCCAGTGTCACCCAAATGAGGATGAGGTTCTCTTCTGAGCCTGGCTCCTCTCAAGCTTTCTTCCTCATATCATCTCAGGGAGTTTTTCCTTGCCACCGTCGCCTCAGGCTTGCTCATTAGGGATAAAATAGTTACTTAACTTCATTCATTGTCTACCGCTTATCCGATCTATTCCCAGGGAGCCTGTGCCAATCTCAGGCGTCATTGGGCATCAAGGCAGGATACACCCTGGACGGAGTGCCAACCCATCACAAGGCACACACACACCCCCTACGGACAATTTAGAGATGCCAATCAACCTACAATGCATGTCTTTGGCCCTGGGGGAGGAAACCGGAGTACCCGGAGGAAACCCCCGAGGCACGAGGAGAACATGCAAACTCCACACACACATGGCGGAGGCGGGAATCGAACCCCCAAACCCTCTGGAGGTGTGAGGCAAACGTGCTAACCACCAAGCCACTGTGCCCCCCCCCCAATTCTGATCAGCGTGTTTAAAAAAAAATTTTTTGTGCAAAATTTGTTTGCACTCATTTTTCACATTTTTATCTTGATTAAAAAGAATAATATATTTATCTTGAGTTCTTTTTTTTTACATCACAAAATACTACAATTTTAACAGGGGTGTGTAGAGTTTTTACACCGATTAGCCATAAGATTATGACCACCTGGCGAATATTGTGTTGGTTTCCCTTTTGCTGCCAAAACAGCCCTGACCCGTCAAGGCATGGACTCCACTAGATCCCTGAAGGTGTGCTGTGGTATCTGCCACCTTCTTCCATTGCTCCTTGATCCAGTTCTTATGCTCACATGCCCACTGTTGGCACTTTTGGTGGTGCACAGGGGTCAGCATGGACACGCTGACCGGTCTGCAGCTATGCAGCCCCATACACAACAAGCTGTGATGCTTTGTGTATTCTGACACCTTTCTATCAGAAACAGCATTAACTTCTTCAGCAATTTGAGCAACAGTAGCTCATCTGTTGGACCAGACCAGATTGGCCAGCCTTCGCTCTCCACGTGTATCAATGAGCCGCGAACACCCCACAAGAGCTGCAGTTTTGGAGATGCTCTGATCCAGTCGGGCTAGCCATCACAATTTGGCCCTTGTCAAACTCGCTCAAATCCTTACACTTGCCCATTTTTCCTGCTTCAAACACATCAACTTTGAGGACAAAATGTTCACTTGCCACCTAATATATCCCACCCACTAACAGGTGTCATGATGAGGAGATAATCAGTGTTATTCACTTCACCTCTCACTGCTCATAATGTTATGGCTGATGGGTGTATATGCACTGTACATAAAATTTCCACACATTCAAAGTCAGTTTTCATTCCACTGACCTCAGATCAGACCTCATATTTCAGGTGTAGTGGATGGTGCACTGATCCCAATACCTCCTTCCAGCCTGAGCACCATCGACGTACATTTAGCATAAAAGATTTTCAGCAGTGAACATGAAAGTCATGCACAACACCAAAGGACTGTTAACAGACATTGTGACCTGGGAGTATACATGAATACTTCATCTGAGCCAATTCTGGCGTGTGTCAGATGGTGAAGGACATTGCATTCACTAATGGGCGCTTACTGTGTGACAGCGGGTTTCCACTTCATACGTCCAGTTTTGAATCCGCAAACACATCAGAGTGTTGTAGAGCAAGCTTTGGGGATTTCCTGATGTCAGCTCTAACCGGTCTGGTCTGGTCATTCTCCTCTGATTTCTCCCAACAGCCTGCAGACCCTCCATTCAGAGGAGGCGTTTTTTTTTTTTCACCATTCTGGTGTGAACTCTCGAGACTGTTGTGTGTGAAAATCCCAGATGATCAGCAGTTTCTGAAATACTCAAACCAGCCCATCTGACAGTAACAACAATGGCATTTTTAAAGTCACAGAGATCTCGGCCTTTATCTGCATGATACTTTAGACTTCCCATGAATAATGTGCAGTGTTCCTAATAAAATTGACATATATGTATATATACATGGACTCCACAAGACCTCTGAAGGTGTGCTGTGGTATCTGGCACCAAGACAAGACATAAGCAGCAGATGCTTTAACGAAGGCTTTTGGGAAACACTTGCAAAACCGGCTCGTGTGTAACGTACGTCCTTCATTAAGGTGCTTGTTATTTGCTAAGATTCATTGTTACTATGGAACAAACCCCTGCTGTAGCTTTCAACAATAGATGTGTAGAAGAAATCTCCAAGAAAGACAAACTGAAAAATACTTTAGATTTAATCTGTTAACCTCCAACAACCTTTCCGGGAATCCTTGTTTACATTTTTGTGAATATTCGCTTTTCCTATTCAACTGTAGTGGCTATATAAAAATAAAAATTATTATATATGATAAAAAAAAAAGTAATTTAATAAAGACGTTTCAAATAAGAATAAATAAAAAAAACACTAAATTAAAATGCATATCTCCATATAGATAACGATTTTCCGGGAGTATTTTCTTGGATTTCTTTGGACTTTAAAATTGAAAATGTTTCTGCACTTCTCATACCCTTTTCATATTTCTATCCTCTAAATGCTATACACAGATAAAGTGCTGTAGTATGCAGGATGAATATAATGAATTTAAAACCTTTCTCTGCTCTGTACGTCAATAGCAGCAGTGAAGAATATTTACACTAAGCATTATTTCAATATATGGATGGATTTCGTGATGCAAGCTTTCAGGCTGTTGGTGTAATTTGGCTGGATTGCTGGAATGTCAAACCTGAAACTTTTTTAGCCATTGACTCATCTCCTGTAACCCTCCACCCAAGGAATAAGGAGAATATGTGACCAAAATAAAAGTAAATTGGGTGCGAGAGAGGGAGAGGAAGAGCGTGAGAGGGTGAGAGCGAGCGAGTGTGTGGGGGTGTGAGTAGTGGATTTGTTACAGGGCTGGAGTCAGAGCCAGGAAGGAAAGACATGTTTACACAGTGTGTGTTGTGTGTGTGTGTGTGTGTGTGTGTGTGTGTGTGTGTGTGTGTGTGTGTGTGTTTTCAGGAAAGGGTTAATTCTGTCAGGAGCGGGCGGTGATCCCAGATGGAAGACTTTTAGCTGCTGAACTTAATTGGCACGACATGGACTAGGCACTGTGCCAATGGACCATACCCCTCTGCAGCTGCGAACAACACAGACGGAGACAGAGTGTGCTTTCATCTCATTCATCACATGCTTTCTTCATCCATTTGTTCCTCAGCAATGAAATGGAAGACTGATAAAAAAAAATATATATATAGAATTTATCTACAGTTCACACACCTTTATAGAAAACACACTGGTAAATTTTTTTTTGCTTGCAAGTACATATTCAGAGGACATGACATTGCCTGTGTTTCTGTCTGGTTGCATTTCACAGCAAATTAAAAAAATGATGCTTATAAAAATTGGGATTTCAGTCCATGGTACAGTTCAGTAATTTCCCAGCCACTACACACCTGATTCAACTCATCAGCTAATGGGAGTGTTAGACAGCAGCGTCACGTCGTGCAGTGCTGTGACCCTCCTGAATGGGAATTGTCCACTTGTGCTGTTTTTAAACATCAGTATCAGCTCAAGGCAGGGCTATTCAACTAAAATCCATAAAGGTCCAGTCACAGAAAATTCATCGCTTGGAAATGTCAAGCAAACAACATGACTGAACGGTGATGAAGGTTACCTTTTAATGACTAAACATTAACCAACTGGAGCTGAGATTGTCCACATCTAGAAAGCTAGAGTTGCTATACAACAAAAGTTTGTTTTAAATTATTATTTGAATTATCCTGAATTATTTAATTGGTAACATTAATCAACAAATACATATTAAATAAATGAATCAGTAAATGAATGTTATGTTCATCGATACAGAAGGATGGTCTCGGTTGTTTTCTCAACATTATTTCGTAAACTTTATGTTGCTGATTTTGCAGTATTTCTTTCCATCTTTCCTTCTTGGGCTGCTAACAACCAATTAAAACTGAGCCTTTAGCTTTAAATAAATAAAAAATAACAAAACAAAACATTATTGTGAGTTAGGTCTAGCACTGTAGCATTTGTAAATGAAATCATTGCTAGAATATTATCAGAGATTTTTCATTCATTATCTGAAAAATCTTATCCGATCTACACTCGGGTCACGGGGAGCCTGTGCCTATCTCAGGCGTCACTGGGCATCAAGGCAGGATACACCCTGGACGGAGTGCCAACCCATTGCAGGGCACACACACACTCTCATTCACACACCACGGACAATTTAGAGATGCCAATCAACCTACAATGCATGTCTTTGGACCGGGGGAGGAAACCGGAGTACCCGGAGGAAACCCCCGAGGCACGGGGAGAACATGTAAACTCCACACACACATGGCAGAGGCGGGAATCGAACCCCCAACCCTGGAGGTGTGAGACAAACGTGCTAACCACCAAGCCCCCATGCCCCCCCAGAGATTTTTAATTAATTAATTTTAATTTTTAGTTTTTTAATATCTTTTTAATCACCAAAAAACGTACATCAATGTTGCATCACAAAAACAGGATAAATAAGAGACAGTAATGAGTCTGGGTTTGAGGTTGCACTCTACAGCACTCAACACTTCACAGCAGTAGAACACTGAATAATAATTAATCATCTCTAGCTCTGTTATGACAAAATCACTAAATTTATAATACATTTTATGGTTACGTGTGGAAGCAGACTAGCTGCATTTCTCAAAGCCAACATAGAGTATATGTACTAATGTGTATTAATGACTGAGATTGCAGTGTATGAAGTAAGGAATGAAGCACAATAGCGTGTGTACGTGCGCTTGATACCGTACTTTGGTTCCTCCCATGAGCAACGGTTTCTCTCTGTGTTCCTCTGTCTGTCCATTCTCATTCCTGAATTAAAACCCAGCTGTTGTAAAACCATTTAAACACCAGAACTCCCTCTGGATTCTGAAAAACATGGCATCTGGAACTTTTCAGCACTGACATCCTCCGTCTGCCCCTCAGCCAAGAGCTGTAGCCACTTCTTCTACTCCGTCTCTCTGTTTTCCCCTTCCTCCTTCATGTGCTTATCTTTCCTGAGCGTTTGCTGTTTTTTTGCCAAGCCTCTGCCACCACTGCATATTCATTTACACACACACATACATACACACACACACACACACACACACACACACACACACACACACACACACACACACACACAAACACACACACACACACACACACACACACATTTACTACAACCACTTGCCAGAATTGCCGCCAGAGCAGGTATTTGTTAGAAGCAAATAACAATGTGGGTTTATCTAAAGGGCAGCCACCACACCGGCTAGCTCCCCACTTTGTTATACACACAAAGTATCTAAATTGCCAAAACTTCTGAAATAGACAAGAAGATTTCTCAATTAAAGACAATATCTGCTGCGTTAATTCTGCAGATGCCATTCAGACAGAGGTAAATATAAAAAAATCAATGAGGTAAAAGCAGACCAGCAATCAAGAGTAAACAGCCTTAATTACACGCCTTATACCAGCTTTCCTAATCTCCGTATCCATTTGAAATTCAGAGCAGAGGTTTTTTTAGTTTGTAATATGTTAATAAGAAAAAGAAGGAAAAAAAAAAAACAAGGGTAAGACACTAAAAATGAAACTTCGCATTGTTCACGTGTGGATTCACACAGCTAACTCAGCTGTAAGAAATCAAGACACACCTCTAAATGTGCATGAGCTACTTTCTAGCTCGATACACACATCATGAGACATCTGGCTTAATATTTTGTTTGTGTAGTAGAGCTGTCTGTATCAGTAGAGATGATTTCTGCCTGTTGTTCAAGCTAAAAATAAGTGACCAAAAAATGTATACAGTATTTCCGTTCATTCATTCATTCATTCATTCATTCATTCATTCATTCATTCATTCATTCACTTGCTCACACACTTACTTATTCATTCATTGATTCATCCATCCATCCATCCACTCATTCATTCATCCATCCATTCATTCATTCTTTCACCAACTCATTCACTCTCTCAATCACTTATTCACTCACCCACTCAGTCAAGTATTCATTCATTCATTCATTTACTCATTCACTTATTCATTCATGCTATCATTTATTCGCTCACTTACTCACTCATTCACACACTTGTTCATTCATTCATTCACTTATTTGCTCATTCACTCAATGAGCATTCATTCATTCATTCATTTACTCGTTCATTCATTCATTCTCTCACCTACTCATTCACTCACTCATCACTCATTTCTCATCAATCATTTATTCACTCGTTCACTTACCTGCTCAGTCGAGTATTCATTCACTCACTCACTCACTTATTCATTCATTCAACCATTCATTCATTCACTCACCCACACACTTACTTATTCATTCATTCTCATTCACTCACTCATCACTCATTTCCCATCACTCATTTATTCCCTCATTCACTTACCCACTCAGTCGAGTATTCATTCATTCATTCATTCATTCCCTCGCTTCGTCACTCACACACTCACTCAGTCACTCACTCACTCACTCACTCATTCATTCATTTATTCATTCACTCACTCACCCTCTCACTCACTCACTCACTCACTCACTCACTCACTCACTCACTCACACACTTGTCCATTCATTCATTCATTCATTCACTCATTTACACACTCATTTTTTTATTTGTTCATCCGATCGGTGCTGTCAAAAAGCTTGGTAGAAAATTGTTCTGCAAGTGAGTGCAAACAATGCTACACCCCAATACTACACTACGCCTTCCAAAACCCCAACACTTCCCTTCACTTTGTCATTCCCCGTCTCTGCTCTGAGTCCTTGGATCAGCTTAGAAATATGAATCTGAGTTTGTTAATCATTAGCACTCAGGTCAAGCCTAACTATAACATTGCAAACATAAAAACTCTGTCCGTACCACCATGAACAACACATTTTGATATTTAGCTGGCTCCCATTGTGCTGCAACAAACAAATAAATGAATAAATAAAAGAGACAATTTGGATTGGATTTTGGGTTTAAGGTTAGGTGGAGGCATGGTAATATTTGTTTAGTTCTACACATTAATGAGAAGATTTCACGAAGATACACAGCCGATTTTGTGTGTGTGTGTGTGTGTGTGTGTGTGTGTGTGTGATGAGAGAATTTCATGAAAGAGAGTGTGAGAGACACAAAGCAAGGCAAGACTCATGAGGCAGACAAAAACCAGAAATCACGTTTGATGTCTCTGCACGCATGACAGACGTCAGAAGTTTCAAATCCAATCGAGAATATTCCTATTGCACTGTCACTGCAGCTAATGGGATACTCACACACAATTGACCATGTGAAGGTTTTAGGATTTGTGGTACAGGCAGTGGTGCACTCAGACTGTTCTCACAGTCGCTCTACCGAACACCCACACAAGCTGAACTGCAATACAAATCAAATCACAAAATCACCTCAGGTGAAAACCACGAACGGTAAAGATCTCCAGCTCGGCTCATCAAGATAGCCCTGGAAACAGCATTACAGCAAAAGCTTCGCAAATGGCTTCGTCCAGCAAAGAACTGAAATACAGAAACCCAAATTCCTATAACTAACAGACAGCACACACTTAAAAACAAAGAGAAATGCAGGCACAGATACACAGTGAAACGCTGAAAGGGCTAGGGAAATAAGCCATGCGTGCAAATACACACACACACTCACTCGCACATATGCTCAAGCAAACACAGAACAATACAACAAACGAAAAAATGTCATTTGTCAGAAAATTCAAGACATGCAATTGTGGTGAAATGACTCCATATGAGTGAAACGTGTTTGAGTTCCCTGTGGAGCAGCATGACGTTTGTGGTGAAATGGTTTTCCGCGACTGAGTACTGTAGCCCGTTAGTACAAAACACATTAACAGCCCCCCAAAAATGCAACAACAAATCAGGAAACACGACAACAACACCATAAAAGCCACAATGAATCAGATAACACAATAACAAAAGCAAACACACAACAGCAACATCAGAAACACATCAACGTTCGTGAGAAAAAGAGAGGGTAGGTCCTTACTGAGCTTCATATGATCGTTAATGTCGACATGCTGCTGTTGCGTTTCACTTTTGTTGTGGTGTTCTTGATTTGTTGTTGTGCTTTTGTTTTGCTGTTGCGTTTTCCGATTTGTCATTGTGGGGTTTTTTTTGTTTGTTAATCTTTTTTGTTTTGTACTTACAGGCCACCATAAAATCTAGCCATGGGGGTCACAGTCCAGTGACTTCTGTGCCGGTCCCAAGCCCGGATAAATAGAGAGGGTTGCGTCAGGAAGGGCATCCGGCGTAAAACATTGCCAAATTTAACCATGCGAATCGTCAGTACGAATTTCATACCGGATCGGTCGAGGCCCGGGTTAACAACGACCGCCATCGGCGCCGTTGACCTACAGGGCGCCGGTGGAAATTGGGCTACTGTTGGTCGAAGAAGTAGAGGAGGGAGGAGAGTGCGCAGACAGAGAGAGAAGAGGAAAGGTAAGAGTGTAGGACTGAGAATAGGAACTCTGAATGTTGGTACTATGACAGGGAAAGGTAGAGAGCTGGCTGATGTGATGGAGAGAAGGAAGGTGGATATACTGTGTGTACAGGAGACCAGGTGGAAGGGTAGCAAGGCTCATAGTATAGGAGCAGGATTCAAGCTGTTTTATTATGGTGTGGATAGTAAGAGAAATGGGGTAGGTGTGGTCCTGAAGGAGGAGTTTGTGAGGAATGTTCTGGAGGTGAAGAGAGTGTCAGACAGGGTGATGCGTCTGAAGTTAGAGATTGAAGGGGTGATGTTGAATGTTGTTAGTGGTTATGCCCCACAGGTAGGTTGTGAGTTGGAGGAGAAAGAGAGATTCTGGAGTGAATTAGATGAGGTGATGGAGAGTATTCCCATGGGTGAGAGAGTGGTGATAGGAGCGGATTTTAATGGACATGTTGGTGAGGGGAACACAGGTGATGAGGAGGTGATGGGCAAGTTTGGAGTTAAGGAAAGGAACCTTGAAGGACAGATGGTAGTGGACTTTGCTAAGAGGATGGACATGGGTGTGGTTAACACTTATTTTCAGAAGAGGGAGGAGCATAGAGTGACTTACAAGAGTGGAGGTAGGAGCACACAGGTAGACTACATTCTATGTAGAAGAGGCAATCTGAAAGAGATTAGTGACTGTAAAGTGGTAGTGGGAGAGAGTGTAGCCAGACAGCATAGGATGGTGGTGTGTAGGATGACTTTGATGGTCTGTAAGAAGAAGAGGTCAGAGATAGAGAAGAAAACCAAGTGGTGGAAGCTGAAAAAGGAGGAATGTTGTGAGGAATTTAGACAGAAGTTGAGGCAGGCTCTGGGTGGTCAGGTAGTGCTGCCAGATGGCTGGGAAACTACAGCAGAAGTGATCAGGGAGACAGGGAGAAAGGTGCTGGGTGTGTCATCTGGAAGGAGGAAAGAAGATAAGGAGACTTGGTGGTGGAATGAGGAAGTTCAGGATAGTATCCAGAGAAAGAGGTTAGCCAAGAAGAAGTGGGACATGGACAGGACTGAAGAGAATAGACAGGAATACAAGGAGTTACAGCGCAGAGTGAAGAGGGAGGTGTCTAAGGCCAAGCAGAAGGCATATGACGAGTTGTACACTAGGTTAGACACTAGAGAAGGAGAGAAGGACTTGTACAGGTTAGCTAGGCAGAGGGATCGAGATGGGAAGGATGTGCAGCAAGTTAGAGTTATTAAGGATAGAGATGGAAGGGTGCTCACAAGTGAGGAGAGTGTACAGAGGAGATGGAAGGAGTACTTTGAGGAGCTGATGAATGAGGAAAATGAGAGGGAAAAAAGAGTAGAAGGGGTGAACTCTGTGGAACAGAAAGTAGATAAGATTAGAAAGGATGAAGTCAGGAAGGCTTTGAAGAGGATGAAAAGTGGGAAGGCAGTTGGTCCTGATGACATTCCGGTGGAGGTCTGGAAGTGTCTGGGAGAGGCAGCAGTGGAATTTTTAGCTAGTTTGTTCAACAGGGTTTTAGAGAGTGAGAGGATGCCTGAGGAATGGAGAAGAAGTGTGTTAGTGCCGATCTTTAAGAATAAGGGTGACGTGCAGAGTTGCAGTAACTATAGGGGGATAAAGTTGATGAGCCATACAATGAAGGTATGGGAAAGAGTAGTGGAAGCTAGGTTAAGGAAGGTAGTGGAAATTTGTGAGCAGCAGTATGGCTTCATGCCCAGAAAGAGCACAACAGATGCAATTTTTGCTCTGAGGATTTTGATGGAGAAGTATAGGGATGGTCAGAAGGAGTTGCACTGTGTGTTTGTAGACTTGGAGAAAGCGTATGACAGGGTGCCAAGAGAAGAGCTGTGGTACTGTATGAGGAAGTCAGGAGTAGCGGAGAAGTATGTCAGAGTGGTGCAGGACATGTATGAGAGGAGCAGGACAGTGGTGAGGTGTGCTGTAGGTCAGACAGAGGAGTTCAATGTGGAGGTGGGACTGCATCAGGGATCGGCTCTGAGCCTCTTCCTGTTTGCTATAGTGATGGACCAGTTGTCAGAGGAGGTCAGACAGGAGTCTCCTTGGACAATGATGTTTGCAGATGACATTGTGATCTGTAGTGAGAGCAGGGAGCAGGTGGAGGAAAACCTGGAGAGGTGGAGGTTTGCACTGGAGAGAAGAGGAATGAAGGTCAGTCGTAGTAAGACTGAGTACATGTGTGTGAATGAAAGGGAGGGAAGTGGAACAGTAAGGTTACAGGGTGAAGAGGTGAAGAAGGTACAGGAGTTTAAGTACTTGGGGTCAACAGTCCAGAGTAATGGAGAGTGTGGGAAAGAGGTAAAGAAGCGAGTGCAGGCAGGTTGGAATGGGTGGAGAAAGGTGTCGGGAGTTCTGTGTGATCAGAAAATATCAGCGAGAATCAAGGGGAAGGTGTACAGGACAGTGGTGAGACCGGCCATGCTGTATGGTTTAGAGACAGTGTCACTGAGGAAGAGACAGGAGTCAGAGCTAGAGGTAGCAGAGCTGAAGATGTTGAGGTTCTCTTTGGGAGTGACAAGATTGGACAGAATTAGGAATGAGTACATCAGAGGGACAGCTCATGTTGGACGTTTGGGGGACAAAGTTAGGGAGGCCAGATTAAGATGGTTTGGACATGTTCAGAGGAGGGACAGTGAGTATATTGGTAGGAGAATGTTGGACATGGGGCTGCCAGGCAGGAGGCAAAGAGGAAGGCCAAAGAGGAGGTATATGGATGGAATTAATGAGGATATGAAGCTAGTGGGTGCAAGGGTTGAGGATGCAGAAGATAGGGATAGGTGGAGAGAGATGATTCGCTGTGGCGACCCCTGAAGGGAAAAGCCGAAAGAAGAAGAAGACTTACAGGCCACCATAACTGAGCCTTCAGCACCTACTCTAACACTACGAAAAAAATTTCAGCCTTAAAGGTGAGTCAAGGATTGAGAGGTCAGAACAGTGTCCTGCTCACATTCTAGTAGCTGTAAATACATCCAGCCTCAGAGGAAAAACACCTCTGCAACACCCTGAGGCTCTGAATGCAGGAGGAAAAAACAAATCTAGATCACCAATATCTAATCAATCAGGACAAGTTGACATATACTCCGATCAGGCATAACATTATGAGCAGTGACAGGTGAAGTGAATAACACTGATTATCTCCTCATCATGGCACCTGTTAGTGGGTGGGATATATTAGGCAGCAAATCGTGATGGCTAGACGACTGGATCAGAGCATCTCCAAAACTGCAGCTCTTGTGGGGTGTTCCTAGTCTGCAGTGGTCAGTATCTATCAAAAGTGGTCCAAGGAAGGAACAGTGGTGAACCAGCAACAGGGTCATGGGAGGCCAAGGCTCATTGATGCATGTGGGGAGCGAAGGCTGGCCCGTATGTTCTGATCCAAAAGACAAGCTAGTGTTGCTCAAATTGCTGAAGAAGTTAATACTGATTCCACCCCATAACGTACGGAACTTAAAGGGTCTGCTGCTGACATCTTGGTGCCAGATACCACAGAACACCTTCAGGGATCTAGTGGAGTCCATGCCTCAATGGGTCAGGGCTGTTTTGGCAGCAAAAGGGGGAACAACACAATATTAGGAAGGTGGTCATAAAGTTATGCCTGATCAGTGTATATTCACTATTTATAGCTTAGCTCAGTGATTAGTGTTGGACCAGTGATCAGAAGGTTGTGAGTTTCAATCCCAGGTCCACCAAGAACTGCCACTGCTGGGCCCTTGAGCAAGGCCATTAACCCTAAATGTAAGTCTGCCAAATGTCGTAAATGTAAATATGTTCAATCATATTGCACCTGACTGGGCATTCTGTGCTTAAAGTATTGTAGCTTGGTGACCAAACCCAATCAAAGAGGTATTCTTTTCATCGTATATGTATATGTATATGTATATGTATATGTATATGTATATGTATATGATGTAAAATTCCTCTAGGGAATATAGTCATAATTCTGAAGCTCAACATAATCCAGCTAGCAGGATATATTAATCTAACTATATTATATATAAATAACATATTAATCTCATAATTAATCATATATTAATAATTAATAGTTAACATATAACTATATTAATAACATATTAATCTCAAATCCTGTCAGGTTAGCTCATGTCAGCTAGCTTGATAATGAAACCTGTTAAAATACATGAAATTAAACAGAAATTTCTTTAGACATGCATTTTGTTGGGCATCAAAATATTCATCGATGATGAGAAAATCAAGCAGCAGTATGGATATACAATATTCTAATGTTATCAACAATAGCTCAAAATAAGCTAATATTCTGTTCACTAAACAACAGTGTCATACATGTCTTACAGTATATTTGCTAATATATTTAACTTTGTTAAAATATTAGCCAAATATTGTATGTTATATCAGACTATGTCTACTATGTAGACATGTGTCTGTAGTGCAACAGATGTGAAGTGATAGATGGACTGATACGTTAGCAGCGGGTGAGCTGTTTAGCTTAGTTACGGTGCAGACCTCACCTATCAGAGCAATCAATATTCACTGACAAAAGCTGGCTTTCTCTTTTCTTTGTGAGTGTGTATGCTGGATGTAGCTGTAGCATTGAGTCTGAGTTCCTATTATACCGAGCATAACATGTAATATGTATCTGAATATCAGTATTGGAATGAGAGATGTAGCTGAATATAAATATATTATTTGAAATGAACAGATTATGTGTGTTAAATAGATACAATATATAAAATATACAGATACTAATATTAATGAATATATGAAGAATTCATCGTTTATATGAATAGGAGGTGCAGTATTCTTATTTCCATGATTGGAAAAAAAAAAACCCTTGTCAGATAGGTTCATTTGATTGAGACTGATGTGTGCGTCGATCCTGCAGGATGCAATGAGAATTTGTGAGAAATTGTTACTCTGTGCAATGATTTAACTCTTGTTTAACTCTCTGATGGGAAGACCAGTCATACAAGCATCTCACTACATGTTATACTGTGTATGGTTATTTATGTGACAAATTTAAATTTTGAAAGCGAGTGGTCAGATATGAAATTTGTGGGATAAGAAAAGACTGGTAGAAGTAACTGCCTGGTCAGGGTTATGGTGGTTTATAATAGGCTACTAGTTTGTTTATATTTTGTGAAATTGGGAACCTTGCTGACAGTGCTGCCATTTTTACCTCTAACGTGTTGAGATTAAAATCACTTGAAGTTTAAATTTGGATACAGATATAGTTATCTGGAGCACTGAACATTTATTATAAATTGTTATAAGCATTTAAGTATATATAGAAGAAGTTGCTTTCGTCTGCTCCCTGTTCGGGGTCGCCACAGCGGACCGACTGATCCGCACAACAACTTGGCAGATGTTTTACGCCGGATGCCCTTCCTGACGCAACCCTCCCATTTTTCCGGGCTTGGGACCGGCACTGCATCCAGTGGCTGGGGTTGAGGCATTGGCTGGGAATCGAACCCGGGCCTTCTGCATGACAGGCGAGAAACCTACCACTCAGCCACCAATGCCTCCATTTAAGATATATATATATATATATATATATATATATATAATATATATATATATACTGGCAAAACATTATGACCATCTACCTAATATTGGTGTTGGTCCCCCTTTTGTTGCCAAAACAGCCCTGACGCGTCATGCACTGTGATACCTTTCTATCAGAACCAGCATTAACTTCTTCAGCAATCTGAGCAACAGCAGCTCGTCTGTTGGATCGGATCACACGGGCCAGCCTTCGCTCCCCACATGCATCAATGAGCCTTGGCCGCCCATGACCCTGTCGCCGGTTCACCACTGTTCCTTCCTTGGACCACTTTTGATAGATACTGACCACTGCAGACCGGGAACACCCCACAAGAGCTGCAGTTTTGGACATGATCTGATCCAGTCGTCTAGCCATTGTCAAACTCGCTCAAATCCTTAGACTTGCCCATTTTACCTGCTTCTAACACATCAACTTCGAAGACAAAATGTTCACTTGCTGCCTAATATATCCCACCCACTAACAGGCGATATGATGAGGAGATAATCATGATGAGGAGATAATGTCAGTGTGTCAGTGCTCATAATGTTATGCCTGATTGGTATATATATATTTGTATACATTATAAGTAGATATACTTAGATGTTTAGGTACAGAATAAATATACAGATATTGAGATTGAATTTCAGCCTTAATGGAAATAATGAATGATCCAATCTCTACATTTCCATTACATCGAGAATTCTATATGTGCTTATCTAGTCTGTTTTCACAATTTCTTTTCTCTTTCTATTCTCTTCTATAATGTGCAAATAAGCCATGGCAGATTTAAAAAGTTTTATGCTGGGTGGCAATGGGGTGACAGAGAGTTTTGGCAGGTTGGCATGTTCATGCCTGGGGAAAGTATTGAAATTTTCCATGCTTGTTGGATTGAAGTCATTCTTCTGTATGTGTATGTGTATGTCTATGTATGTTTTGTGTGTGTGTGTGTGTGTGTGTGTGTGTGTGTGTGTGTGTGTGTGTGTGTGTGTGTGTGTTTTGTCAGCAGTCACATGCCCAAGACAAATGTCACATGCAGGAAAATCTATCAAATTAGTATGTCTCTCTATACAACTGTTGTTGTTTGAAAACTGAACAAACAAGACAGAAACCAACCTGCTGATTCCCTTAAAAAGAACCGTGACATGATGAACCTTACAACCTGTTGCTGGTCTTATTGTAAATAATTCATCACTATGATCATTATTATACTCACCATAAATAAATCATAAATTGACATAATAGTTTGTTTGTTTTTTTCATTAAAATACATGCTTTTAAACATCAGCTGAACTTTTACTATGTCGCTGAGGGAAAATTAATAATCAATAATATCATATCATGCTTTACCATCCACACCCTGCACCCCAGAGAGACATCTATCTGTCTGTCCACCCATCCATCCACCCACCCATCCACCCATCCATCCATCCACCCACCCATCCATCCATCCACCCACCCATCCATCTATCTATCTATCTATCTATCTATCTATCTATCTATCTATCTATCTATCTATCTATCTATCTATCTATCTATCTATCTATCTATCTATCTGTCTGTTATATTACAGAAGAAAAATCTGCTTTGATTTCCATTTCAAGTTGTTTTTAACCAACTAGTTGCTGGTTAATGCAAGGCAACTTTGTGTTTTATCATTGTATTATTTTTTTAACTACAGAAAACATGTAATATACAAATCCTTAATATGCAATTAAATCCGCTATGCATTAATTGCTTACTTATTTGGCTTGCACGTTTGCCTGTTTCAGTCGTGTTGACAGAATAGTTAAACTGCATTTAATAAAGTTCTGTGACATATTTTAGGTGCTGCAGAAGTTGAGTGGCAGCTGCAGTGGCAAGCATTATGCTTATTATGTATGAGGGAATGCCGGGACAGGCTCCAGGGACAAGAATTATCCATTTTTTGCAGGTTATTTGCTATTTTTTTTTTTTTTTTTTTGAATAATTTGATGCCATTGGCTACTGTGGGCTCAAAATTTTCTCACTAATCCCAGACTAATGCAACCCCACCACAGAGTGGCAGATGCCTGCCTTGAAATAAGCCTTGTTAACCCGATTGCCACCCCAAGTCTGACATCAAATACCAGCTCTGAGAGAAAGTAAAAATCCACCCAAAATGGCACACATATCAATATTTATAATTAATACGGGATAATCAGTGGCATTCAGCATTTATTTTATAATAAAAATCTCAGAAAACAGCTTTTAATACTGTTTTCATTTTTTGGTTAGACATTCAACTACCTACTGACGCCAACAAGAAGACTTTACCTATATAGAGTGATGCAGCGGCACTTTAGTCATTTAATCTGTCCAGTTCACTCAAATCCTAATCGAGGTCAGGTTCATAGCTAATAAGATTCCTATTAATACTGCCATCAACACCATCACATGTTATCTCATACATCACCGTCTAGTCCAGCTGAGTCTCCTGCAGTCTTTTCTGTCCCCACTGCTTCTATGCAGGATTTCTCATGACTTTGAACATCACTGAAGAATAATGAGTGAAAAAAGAAGCTCTTTGGTTTGTTAAAAGCAGTCACTAGCATCATACAGGAATAACAAAAATACCACAAATTAAGTACATTAATGAATCACATCTATCTCATGTTGATTTAAATGATGTAAGTCAGATATTCTGGGAAGGGATCATTGCACTATACATAATCTTCACAGACAGCTTTACATCACAGTATGATCCAGTCTAGGAAGATGATCCGTCTGATCTGATCACACTCGCTTCCTGGGCACCTGGGGTTTTTTTTATGTGGCACAAATATGCTGAGAGACTAAAAGAGAGACCAAAAAATGGTCCTGAATGAATAACACACTTCTCTTCTCACATAAAGGTGACAGGCATAATAGGCTAGACAGAGAGAAATATTTAAAAAGGAATGATCTGCAATACAGAAGGAATATTTTGTGATTTGGGTTAATTGGTGAAAAAGAAAACAATATCCCAGCAGGCACCGTTTCTCAGTTTGTCTTCACTGAGCAGAGGTAAGCCTGAAATTAACAGCGGAATTTATCGAGCATTTATGTGGCGTGACTGACAGCGGGGTTTAGGAGGGGGAACTGTGTGTGTGTGTGTGTATGTGTGTGTGTGTTGGAATAATTGAAACTTCAATGCCCACAATCCCCACAGACTGCACACCTCCCTTCTCCACCGTCCGCAGCCAGTCAATAGCCTCAAGCTCTACGATTAGTCGGTTTCACCAACATACGTCAGATCCCAACGTGGGATATTCGTTTGCTCATTGGCTGCACCGTGTAAGTCCCTTCAACCAATCAGAGCAGAGAAAGAGAGCGCTTTGCCGTCGCGAGCGTTTAAGGTGGACTTGAAAGATAGCTGAAATGGAGTGTTTCTCTAAAGTTGTCATTTATTGTAGTAATTAATATATGATTTAAATCGATAATAGCATCATTTCCTAATTTTTAAAGAGACATGTATGCGTTTACAACCATCATTCTTTTTGTGTCCAGTATATGAGTAGTCCAGAATAAACAGGATGTACATTCCAATATTTAGCAAGTTATAAACTGCTATAAAGGTCTTGTGCTCAAACTTTCACATTTTTATCGAGTTAATGCTAATGCCATTCAATGCTAATGTAGTATTATGTTGCTGAATTAGCTTTACAGTGAATGTTTGTTTCATTTTTTTATTTATTTATTTATTTTTTACACAAATTGCATTTGTTTTAATTCTAGTGACATTTGATAGCTGGCCCTGTTAGCACAAGATGTTCACCTGAGCTGCTGAGTGTGTATGCTTGTGTATTTTCTGCAGGGCGTTTCTGAAGAAGTAAGGTATAAACTGGGTCATTAAAGCTCCTGAGAGTTCATATTTGTGCTAAGGTTGTCTTTATGTAGCTTACAACAGTTGATTCAAATTATTTTGCGTCATTCCTTCGGTGTACAGGTAAAAAAGACACTTTGCATATTGTGACCATCTTATTTTGTGTCACATCTAGAAAAAGATACTGCAGTTTCATGTATGAGAAGACATCCAGTGCCCTGATTAACATGAACTGAACAGGGTATTGCATTTCAAACTGTTTCCATTCATTAACATCAGGTGAGATAGTGTAAAGAGCAGCTGTTATTACTGAGCTGTGAGGGACAGTCCGGCTGATGCAGTGAAAAATTAACAGCATAAAAACTCCACAAACCAATTTTGGTATGTTATGTAATCTTCTTTCAACGTAATTCCAATTCCATTGTCTGTACCGCTTATCCGATCTATTCTCAGGTCATGGGGGGGCTGTGCCTATCTCAGGCGTCATTGGGCATCAAGGCAGGATACACCCTGGACGGAGTGCCAACCCATTGCAGGGCACTCAAGCACTACGGGCAATTTAGAGACTCCAATTAGCTTAGAAGCTTGTCTTTGGACTGTGGGAGGAAACCGGAGCACCCAGAGGAAACCCACCACGGGGAGAACATTCAAACTCCACACACACAGTGTGCGGGAGCAAGACTCGAACCCAGGACACTGGAGGTGTGAGGCAAACGTGCTAACTACTAAGCCACCCCTTTCAATATAATATCATCAAAAATCTGAAAATGAATGCTGTTAAGCAGCACAGCACCTATGCATTAAAGTATTAAAGCATTTAGTTGGAAACTGCTGGAATATTATTAAAAGAGGGTGTTACAGTCCTTCATTATATGATGCTCCAGAAGATGCTCCACACCATTTTTGCACAGATAATTACACACGAAATGTCTCACTACAGCACTCACATAGGTTCATTTGTAGAAAAAAACATCATGTGCCGTTTTCTTGAGAAATAAGAAATAGATCTTTTACACAATCATTTCACCACCATCAACAATGTGCACTGAACAAATACAAATAGAGAACATAGATAGAAATAATTTCCGAAGATTCACACAAGCCAAAGTAAGATCAAAATGAAAAAGTCCAACATCTCTAGGTCGTGTCCATTTTGGGTAACATGAATACAGATTCAGATACAGGTTTTTGGAGCACTAAATAAATATAGATGCAGATTAAGTAGTTCATAAATTCTGTATGTCTGTGGGTTGTGTTTTTTTTTTTTTGTCAAATTATCTAATTATTATCTACAGCAAGGTCATATTTTGCCATATCTGGCTCAATACACTGATCAACAATATAGATGAGGAGATGAATAATGTGTTAAAAAATTGTTCCGTTCTTTTTCTGTCATGTAGTGAGTCCAGTGGTTCTCAGTTTCAGATACAAACACTGCAGATGGTTGATTTCCCTTGACTAACACAACTGCTTCTCATCTTGAAGCAATTGATTTGTATCTAATGGGATGGATCAGATGAGAGAGACAGAGCAGAGAAATGTACAGCAAATGGCAGAAAACGACACTGCATCTCACTGACACTATCTTTCATATTTTATGACCAGCTATTATTCCAACCATTACATTTTTATGTCATGAAATATATGTATAGATAAATAACATACATTGGGAATTCACAATGCTTTGACTCAGTGACATGACCCAAGACAGAATGACATCAAGAGGTTTAAAGGTCCTTGACAATACCTTCTTTACCTCAGTTCAGGGTGGCAGTTTGAACCTTGCTGTGGTGGTAATTATCATGCCCCATCAGCAGGGGGCAAAGGGAGACTTGTGTGAATAAAAACTGCTTAATCCTCAGTATTAGATAACAATGATTAGGGCAATACCTGACCTGGTTATGTGTCGTGTATGGTGGAATGACTAATAGGAAAACACCTCAGGAGAAATGGGTTGGGGTGAAAGAAGAGAGTATGAGAGTATGGCATAAGAAGAATAAAGCCAGGAGTCAAGAGTGATGTCATAGAAATACACAGGACATTTTGGGGATAGTTTCTATATGGTGTGATAAAGCACTGTGATGAGTTAAGCAGTTGATGGACAGCTTTATGGATTTGACAACACACTGATGGTGAACTGAGATCTGATCATGAACCAAGATCATGATCGTTGCAATCATGACTGAAGTCATTAAAATACCAAATTATTTCTTGAAGGGACGATAAAAATTCATCTATCACAAACAGACAGTAGATGTGTAGAAGCACATAGAGCACTTGATCAGAATTAGTTGCAAATTGAATCATTTTTTATCTGACTGCCCTTCATTCAGTCTCATGTTTTCTCTGTCAACTTTCCCTCACTTTGCTCGTTTTCTTTTTGCATTTGTTATCTTTTCCAGTGAGCACAAACTGACTTGAGATGACCCTGAATGACCATTATTGACCATTATTAAGCCTGGCTGACTTAAACTGTGGTGTAATGATGACTTTTGTGTCCACTGTTAGTCAACTGTACACCGATCAGGCATAACATTTTGAGCACTGATAGGTGAAGTGAATAACGCTGATTATCTCCTCATCCTGGCACCTGTTAGTGGGTGGGATATATTAGGCAGCAAGTGAACATTTTGTCCTCAAAGTTGATGTGTTAGAAGCAGGAAAAATGGGCAAGCGTAAGGATTTGAGCGAGTTTGACAAGGGCCAAATTGTGATGGCTAGACGACTGGGTCAGAGCATCTCCAAAACTGCAGCTCTTGTGGGGTGTTCCTGGTCTGCAGTGGCCAGTATCTATCAAAAGTGGTCTAAGGAAGGAACAGTGGTGAACTGGCGACAGGGTCATGGGCGGCCAAGGCTCATTGATGCACCTGGTCATAATGCTATGCCTGATCGGTGTATATTGCTTTTATCTAGCCTCTTATATACACATCTTATATATCACGACTGTATTTAAAAAAAATATTATCAAAGGTTAAAATCAGTCAATAAATTAATAATTTATTTAAAAAATATAGGTAAATAAATGTTGTGATATGTGTTTTAAAGAAACTGTGAGAAATGGTTGGGAAAACCTGTCCACTTGTACAGACAAAGAAATCTGTGAAGATCTGTGAACATTCATTCATTCATTCATTGTCAACCGCTTATCCGAACTATTCTCGGGTCACGGGGAGCCTGTGCCTATCTCAGGCGTCATTGGGCATCAAGGCAGGATACACCCTGGACGGAGTGCCAACCCATTGCAGGGTACACACACACACACACTATCTCATTCACTCACACAATCACACACTACGGACAATTTAGAGATGCCAATCAACCTACAATGCAAATCTTTGGACTGGTGGAGGAAACCGGAGTACCTGGAGGAAACCCCTGAGGCACGGGGAGAACATGCAAACCATGTTTTACGCTGGATGCCCTTCCTGACGCAACCCTCCCATTTTCTGTGAACATTCATAATTATATAATCTGGAAATATGTCTATCCTTTTCGTATTCATATACCTAGCTGGTTAGTAAATAGTTAGTAATTTGGTAGTATTTTTCATGGAGAGGCATGAGTGTGATTTCATCATGTCAAACTGTACAACTTTCTTTGTTGCTAAGTGTAATGCAGGTAAGTTGGCTAGCTTAATAAGTACATATTGTGTATATACTGCATTTATTGCTTAATTAATCCATATATTACATACTTGTACTAAGGTCTGCAGGAGTGTTTTCTCTCTATCACTTTCTCTCTCACACACACACACACACACACATATACACTCTCAAACACACTCGCTGGCTCTGTTTCCTTCTCAGCTATCTTCACTGTGCCACCTTAACTGCAGCTTGAGCAGGCTGTTCATGTTTGTGTTGAAGCCAACAGGCACAATATATTACAGTCTAGGGCTCGCTGCTGAAAAGCCTGCTGGATCTTCCAGTGACCTGCTGTTCTTTCCTGCTTTCCTGTGTTTTTTTTTCTGTCCCTCTCCCTCCTCTAGATTTAGATTAAAAACAAAGCTCGCTCTCTCTCTCTCTCTCTCTCTCTCTCTCTCTCTCTCTCTCTCTCTCTCTCTCATCCTCATCTTTTTTTTTTTTTTAACTCTCTCCCCCTTTCTTTTACACTCTCAGTCTGGCTGGGGGAAAAATCCTTTTAGTTTGTCTCTCTGTGTTACAAGAGGAAGTCGCTTGGCTCGATTCGGATGGAGGTGTGTGTTTGTTTTTGGACCTTGTTGGTGTGCTTTGAGGAAGGACAGAGAAGGGACAGTTGGATGTGACTGCGGCTTCATCAGAGCAGTCAGACTCATCAGAGCGGGAGAGAGGAGGACAGCTGAGAGAGAGTGTGACTTTCACTCCTCTAAGGAGGAAAGGTGGAGAAAAAGTCAACAGTGGGAGTTTCTGGAATTAATTTTGCATCAGCTCTTGTTGGATGCACTCAGTTTGTCCAGACTTTGAAGCTGAAGCCGAGTTCCCAACTCTGGATCCCGGGCTCTGTCCCTGCTAAAACCACTACCTCCCCTTTACTGGAGTGCAAAGAGCTGAGGGAGCCCACTATCCATCAGACTCCTAACGATCGTCTCTACACTGACCATGTACCCACAGGGTAGACACCCGGTAAGTGCATGACACTCCTTTGCTTTCATCCTTTATCTTTCTTCCTTTCTCACTCTCTATTTATCTTTCTTAATTCCTTCTCTTTCAGTGATGCACATATGCTCATGCACTCTTCTCTAGTTCAGTGAGAGTAAGGTGTAAGAGAAGGAAAGACAGATAAAACAGTTGCTGGGAGAGAGATGTCTCTCTTCAGAGGCTTTCAATCAAACACACACACACACACACGTCAGCTGCACCCAGGTGTTCTCAGTAGCTGGTTTATTTTAAGTTGTGTGGGCGGAATAGCACTCTGTGTGTGTGTGTGTGTGTGTGTGTGTGTGTGTGTGTGTGTGTGTATTTGGGTTTGTGGGCATTATACTTTGTATAATAACCTTCTGGCATGTTAGACACTTGAGTTCATGGAAAGGAGGACCAGTCACAGTGAGCTTGCTTGTTATCAGGTAGGTGTTGAAAGCATACGGGTCAGTGGCCTGTTTGATGTATTCCCGCTAGAGACCACTGAGAATCCATAATTCAGTCTCACTCAGCTGGCGTGAAACGATTATCCTAGCACAGCCTGATTAAAATATCTCCCCATGCAATTCTCTATACTGTATCACTGCCTAACCATCATATGCGTAAAGCTGCTGTATTGGTAGAGTTACAGCCATAGAGAGCTTTCTCTATGAGGAGTGAACTCCAGAGGGTAGTTGTAGCAGGTGTTTCTTTTTATATCTCACCGGCGGCAGAGAAAATGGAAAGAATAATATGATTGAGTGTATGCATATACGCCTTCAATGTTGGAGAAGGTGTTTGCTTGGTTCATACCATCTGGGACCATCGGCATGTATTTGTAACATGTATTCCATTGCTGCTGAGTTGCCAAACAGGTGACAAAATCAATTACAGGGCAGTAAATCCTTCAGAAACTCTGTAGCTTCTCAGTCATCACTATCAGCTCAGTTCCTAGAAAGGCAGATCTTGCAGATTGTAGACATCACTAAGTCATGTCAGTGCCAGCCTCTGTTTGTTCTGTTCCTAGGCGTGTATGTAGTGTGTATGGGTTAAGACCTGCTTTACAAGGCAAACAGTGCCAGGACGTGTGGTAGCGATCATCGACACCACTGAATTTTTGCGGTGGTTAGGGCTGTGCTACGTGATGTTACATTGCGATAAATTATGCCACAGTATATTTTTAAAGAACATTAGTAGTACTTTTGTAGTAGCATTCAACTGCACTGTTACAGAAACAAATACATATATATATATATCTGTAATATAGAATATCATTTTAAGTGTTTTTGAAATGTTCCCCTAGCACTTAATAGCAATATACATATACCGGAATTGTGAAAAAGCCCTCTGGTGTTTTTCCCATGATGTTTTGCTGTTGTTTTCAAAAGAGACTGGGGTGATTATAAGCCTTATCCGGCCTAAAAGAGAGTCTGATGGTATCCGAATCCTGTATTTTGATTTTAGTCCTTTAATTTTTTTGTATATATAATTGTTAGGACAAGTCAAGATAGTGATTTCCAATTTGTGCTCCTTATCTTGTACTAAATAAAAGTACAAGCATAACTTAAAATTTCTATTTAAACAAATAAAGTGTCACTTTTTAATTCTACAGCAAAAATATCTGTTGTTTAGATAAATACAGTTTGATCATACATCTTTCAATTTGCTAACAAAACCAAGAATGGCGATCGGAAAAGTTCACTTATTTGATTGATTGATTTTCAAGCCCATCAAAAAGCTACATCAGTTTCCGTGCAGTTACAAAACAAAAACCTTGACACCCACTTGGTTCCATACCACATACAGGTTCCTGTGTCTCTGATGCTAGGTTACTTCTACACAGTAAACACACTGGGACACACTTCCATGAGCCAAATGGCGCAAGCGGTTAGTAATGTGAGTCGGCTCTTCATATGAAAGCTGAAGATTTATTCGAGATAAACAGTGCACACCTTTCATGAGAGAGTAGAGGTCTTATACATTAAGTAATGGAGTTTAGTAGTGTGAACACATGATGATGAAATGGGTGTGTGAATCCCCTGCACGTTGCTCTAGTGCAGTCTGTATTTGAAGAGAACGATTACATGTATGTGTGTTTGGGAAAATTGTGTTCTGTCTTACATGAGTATTTTTGCAGCGCTGCTCCTTACTCTGTTTATATATATATAAATATATATATATATATATATATATATATATATATATATATATATATATATATATATATATATTTATATATATATATATATATATATATATATATATATACACCGACCAGGCATAACATTATGAGCACTGAGAGGTGAAGTGAATAACACTGGTTATCTCCTCATCATGGCACCTGTTAGTGGGTGGGATATATTAGGCAGCAAGTGAACATTTTGTCCTCAAATTTGATATTAGAAGCAGGAAAAATGAGCAAGTGTAAGGATTTGAGCGAGTTTGACAAGGGCCAAATTGTGATGGCTAGACGACTGGATCAGAGCATCTCCAAAACTGCAGCTCTTGTGGGGTGTTCCCGGTCTGCAGTGGTCAGTATCTATCAAAAGTGGTCCAAGGAAGGAACAGTGGTGAACCGGCGACAGGGTCATTGGGGATTCTTTAATGCTGGTTCTGATAGAAAGGGGTCAGGGCTGTTTTGGCTGAAAAAGGGGGACCAACACCATATTAGGCAGGTGGTCATAATGTTATGCCTGGTCAGTGTATATATATATATATATATATATATATATATATGTAGACCTGTGACAAATTAAAAGGAAAAAACAGAGGCTCTGTTGTGCTACAGGGCTTTTGTTTATTTTGCTGTCATGGTTCGGGTCCATTTGTCCCCTTAGAGAACTGTAAATCAATAGATAGTTCGTCTGAATGATCACCTTTAACCCATACTAAAAATATTTGTGGATGGGAGTGGTCTGTTTCAGATTGACTCCTCCCCATTTACAGGGGACAAGGACTTGGAGGATGAAATTGATGTAAATCACATGCTGTGATGTTCACACTCACCAGATCTGCAACCAGTTGAGATTTCTGAGTGTTGTGTTTTATATCATCTTTAAAATACCAGCTGAGGGAGTCTTTTGGATGAATGGTTCACAAGACTTGTATAATTGTACACAAAATATTAGAAATGCTCACTAAGCACCGCCTCTGTCTGGGAGGAGTGATAATAAAAGCTCCCTTTCGAGCCTCCTAAAATGTTGCACCAGCTAGGAACTGGGGCAGATTCAATAGATGAGGATTAAAATAAGACTCTGAAAGAGCATCTCCTAGCTAAGTGAGTATATGTGGACCTGATCACAGAATTTGCACATCATCATATATGCCCAATAACTAAAAGAGTTGGCCATTGGTACATGACCCATATTGGTATTGCAATGATTTGGGAGTTTTATGTGATTAACCTGTAGGAATTTAACTGACAACACAGATCATGGACATAAACATGGGAAATTGCATATTGCCCTTAGGCATATGAGTTAGCTAGGTTGCTATGTTCTGTGCATTGACTGGTACTGACATTAATATTGTTGAAAATAATAAAAAAAGAGATCATCAGTCTTCATCAGTTAGCTTACTCTTCCTGCTTTTTATTGAAAATATCTGTTCTAATTGTGTGTGTGTGTGTGTGTGGAAGACTGCCATTTTTTCTTGCGCTAATCAGGTGGCCAAGGGAAGCATCTATGCCAAATATCCAACCCCAGGCCTCACACATGCTCACTTAGCTAGGAGCTGCTCATTTTGGCACATGTTCTCCTTCCCGCCCTTCCATTGTTCCATTTTGACTGCAGATTTTGACCAACTCACCTATGTAACTCTGCAGGATTTTGGAATCGAAACAGGTTACAGTCAGTTATGGCTTTCGCTTCTAATCTAATGTTTTCATCAGCCAACGTAAAGCCGTAGAGGTGAGAGAAGTGAGCTGAGAATGGTTTTGGAAAGGCACCAGGTTGTTTTTCTCCTGCCAGTGTGCATTTTCTAATCCAGCCTTGGATTTGCAGCTTTGGGTTGACCCCATGAAGTGAGAGCAAGCTATGCTGAAACCATGGTGACTCTGTAGACTCTGGAGTGCTAAATGAGATTTAAGATGGAGTAGAAAACCACTGGATAGCATCTGCTGGGACACTGGTTTGTGCTGGGAGACTGGCACTGACTACCTGAGTGCCCATTCCCAGTGCCTTTTGCTGGACTGTGTAGCATGCAGAATCCAGTTGTGGTTCTTACCATGATGGAGTGTTTTTCTAGTGGGCATAGACAAGGAGCCAGATCTGCCTTGCAGGGTTTAGCAATGGTTAGTGAGTGGAGGAGTGTGGAAAGCATGTGCATGCAAAGGTAGTTATACTCTCCCAGGATCACAGCTGTACTCCCTTTCCCTCCACACTCTGGTGCTCCTCATCTCTGCTTTTTTTGCTAAATATTTCACCAGCCGATAATTATTTCATGGCCCTGGCCGTCTCCTGACTATTTTGGAAGAGGCAGTGATGCAACTGGCACAGGCGCTTCAGAAATAGTGCAGTCTCTCTTCACCACCCAGCCTGAAAATCTGGTACTGTAGTTAGCTCAAACACTCGCACACAAAGTGATCATACGTCAGGAAACATCAGAGAAAGGGTTCATACCTCACCGCTGATAAGAGACCCTCTTGATAGATCTATGTTGATATCTCTCTGTGCCTTTTTTTTCCTGTGTGTGTCTCTTTTAGTGTTGAGTCAAATTATATCAACTGATCAAAACGATTCCATCAGATTCCAAGCACCAATAGTTTAACAGGCTCTGTAGGTAGACTACCAGGTCTAATTCCTTTTGTACCTTAAGGTTAAGTTGCATTCTATTTCTATTATTTCAATAGAATTCAATGGACAACATTTTATTGCTATTTACATCTGATGCAAATATATTTTCTTAGCAAAGCCTCACAGTGAGTTAACACATCCTCAGATAATCATGCAGCTGCTTTGATTGCCTTCAACTCTAAATGGGTGTTTCTTTTTCCAGTACAAAAAATGGAGGTGTTACTTTTAGCTATTTTTATACAGGCACCAGATTTCAAATAATACTACTAATCTCACTCAGATTATTCCATATAAAATAAATGGCATGGTATGTAGCCGGGTTTTTACTAAGACCCCAAATAAAGCTTGCTAACCTATGTGTGTCCAATCTGATTAATTGTACCTGCCGTTTGTCGGCTTTTTTCAAGTGGCATACAAAATAGGCAGATGGAAAAGTTATTTTAAATGTGTTTTTTTCATGTTTTGTTTATTCTAAATAGACACGGAGAGTTCAGACCTCAGTGAGAGAATTAAAAGAGAGTTAAAATTGAAAAGTGCCCGATTAAAAACCACTGAGATGCACCAAAAGGTTGTTAGAAATTAAACAGCCTAGACATGACTGAGCTTTTTGTTCGTAATTGTAATATTGTATGTGTATGTATGTGTATGCTAATAATAAATGTTATTGACATCAGCACTGCAAAATGTGTGGTGAATGTAAAACCTAGCTTTACCGCAGTAACATTGTTTAGTTTCACGGAATATCGACATTTTGTAATGTTTTTGAGACTAAATGCAAAATGTCGGGAGACCAATTTCAGTTCAAATTGCAAAAATGGGCCTCTGGAAATTTTAATATCTGACCTTTGGTCATAATTAATTCAACAACAACAAAAAAATAATAACAATACTACTACTATGTACTACTACTACTAATAATAATAATGACAATTATTATTACTTTTCTTTCTTTCTTTCTTTCTTTTTTTCTTTCTTTCTTTCTTTCTTTCTTTCTTTTTTTTCTTTCTTTCTTTCTTTCTTTCTTTTCTTTCTTTCTTTTCTTTTTTTCTTTCTTTCTTTCTTTCTTTTTTTCTTTCTTTCTTTTTTTCTTTCTTTCTTTCTCCATCTTCTTATCTCTGTTTCTCAGCATCTGATCCTCCACACTCTCAGTAGATAACCCTTTGGGAAATTCTCACTTGCTCCTGCTCATCTAAATTGCGCCTGACTGACTGCTATCTCACATGGCTTTCTGTGTGTGTGTGTGTGTCTGTCTTACCAGCCACCCACACACACACACACACACACACACACAAACCCCCTAGATTAGCTGGATCATTTTGGGTTTTCTAGATCCCCCTGCTGTCTGACACTAAATTTACTAAGCAGACATTCTAACTCTGCTCCTGTTTATATGCTTACGTCTAGCCATGTGCCAGTTTTTAAAATTTTTTTTTTTTTTTTTTTTTACGGGTTTTATGCTATTATCACAATGTGCATTAAAATGGCTCCATGCTGAGCAGACCCCAGTGTCATCAAGCAGTCATTCAGCCATAAAAGAACCTCAGATGCATTTTAGGATCAGCTTCATCTTACATGGTGGTTGAAAATTTTTAATGGATGGAGAGGTCACCAGACAGGGCACTTGCCAGTCTTACCTTGGTGGATACCAAGATTTACTACACCGAAAAAGCAAAGCAATTAGTACAGTCTTATGTTTAGGGCAGTGTCCAACCTAATTTATTATCCAGTTAGTCTTTACTGATTATTATTCTGGGTAGCATACTTTGTTTGCTTATAGAGTTAAATTATGAAAACCTGCAGCATGCTGCACCAAACACATCACTACCAAGGTTTTTAAAATCTCTTCCTTAGCAGACACATGTGTGCTTTACCTAAAAAGTAGCATGAAATGAAAAACTTAGGATACTGACAACTTGTGAAATTTCATAAATACTAATACAGATCCGGCATAACATTATGAGCACTGAGAAGTGAATAACACTGATTATCTCCTCATCCTGGCACCTGTTAGTGGGGGGGATATATTAGGCAGCAAGTGAACATTTTGTCCTCAAAGTTGATGTGTTAGAAGCAGGAAAAATGGACAAGCGTAAGGATTTGAGCGAGTTTGCCCAAGGGCCATATTGTGATGGCTAGGCAACTGGATCAGAACATCTCCAAAACTGTAGCTCTTGTGGGGTGTTCCCGGTCTGCAGGGGTCAGTATCTATCAAAAGTGGTCCAAGGAAGGAACAGTGGTTAACAGGTGACAGGGTCATGGGCGGCCAAGGCTCATTGATGCACGTGGGGAGCGAAGGCTGGCCCAACAGACGAGCTACTGTTGCTCAGGTTGCTGTAGAAGTGAATGCTGGTTCTGATAGAAAGGTGTCAGAATACACAGGGGCATGATGGGCAAAAAGGGGGACCAACATAATATTAGGCAGGTGGTCATAATGTTATGCCTGAATGGTGTATATAGATGATAGAGGTCTTAGGTTTAGAGACAGCACTGGTCAGTCACTCAGTATCAGGCAGAAAATCCTGGAAAAAAGAATAACTTCAATCTGATTCTCAACACATGAAAATTAAACATACCGTTGGTGAAGTTTTACAGAAATGTTTGTTTTCTTTTCCTGTATTGTTTAAATAGTATATTTCACCTGCATAAGTATTATAAAATTTTGAGCTAATTGACTACTGCTAATTGATTAGCACAGTATCGTTTGACCCACAATCACTTATTCTGGATTAACAATTGGACAAAAATTGAATATTGAATAGTAGGATATGTGAAATGTCTCCTTTTACAACTATTAAGGAGGACAGAATGATCAGTAAAGTGATACATATTTCTAATGCATGGCCTAGAACCTTTTCTTGCTCAGATGTGGTTTATTTGTTTTTTTTGTGTTTGTATTTCAACATACTGCAATTTATGGTACTAACTGCCTCTGCTGTGGTGTAATAGCTCTAAAGGATGTTCACTAAAGGATAGTTAGAGTGCACAAACACTGTCTGTGTCTGTCTGAGGGGAAAAAGGTCAGTGGGGATATGCTACAGACGCATACACACACACACACACACACGTCTGTGCTGTATGTGCCAAACCCATCCAGCCAGTGCTGAGCATCCAGCTTAATTACCACAAAGCCCATGGAGTGACTGACCTCCACCGTTAGCCTAATTGAAATTTAATTGAAATTCACTTGTCTAGACTAATGAAGCTCCTTCTGAAACCTGCAAACTTTCAGCCGCTCGTCTCACATGTCCTGCAGTGTGCTACGGTGGCGGGAAAAAAAGAGGGGGGGGACACAGGCCACAGAAAGAGCTGAGGATTAGAGCAGGAAAGCAGCCATTTTAAGTGTGGGCCATGCTTTAAATAGCTAGTGGAATTAGAGTAAGTGAGGGAATTAATGAGGAACAGTGTTTATAAATAAGGTTACTGTCTGGTTCAGGCTGTGTGTGCGAGATTAACAGAGTTAACTGTGATCCTGTCATGTGGAGATGGGAGCAGGATGCTGATCTATAAACAGTGTTGGAGTAGTTTGTTGAAGAATGACCAAACACAATCAATTAGCTAAGATCAGCAAAACTGCAGAAATAAAGTTTGGACATGTTTTGGCTGAAGAACTACATTTTGGGTAAGGAAAATCTTGGTAAGCAGTTTTTAAGAGATAGTAAACATGCTTTCGAAGTACGCTTTGTGTCATCGTCCATCTGCGCTGTGAAGTATAATCTAGTATGTTTTGAAGCATTTGTCTGAATCTAAGCAGATAATATAGCCTATAAAATACTCAATAATTCATCCTTCTGTTTTTTTCAGCAGTCACACCATCAGTAAATACAAGGGAATCAGTTGCATGGACAGTCTCAGGTTTAGGACACTTGTAGCTACATGATACTTAATGTGATTGATACGTAATAAAGTGATGAATCACATGGATGATCTGCTCTCTCTCTCTCTCTCTCTCTCTCTCTCTCTCTCTCTCTCTCTCTCTCTCTCTCTCTCTCTCTCTCTCTCTCAGGTCCCCCTGCAGCCTGGCCAGTCCTTCAAGTTCACTGTGCTGGAGACACTGGACAGGATTAAAGAGGAGTTCCAGTTCCTCCAAGCACAGTACCACAGGTGAGGAACAGACACGCCCCTGGGGCTGCTGGTTGCGGGTTGCTCTTCTGCTTTATTTGAAGTCTATCTACACGATGATTTTATAAAAGATCTATAAGCACTGAATTACAGAATAACAGATGAGTATCAGAAATATTTTATTAATAATAATAGTATTATTTGGAAATGATGCTGTGAATAGAGTATGCATGTATCACTTCATGATTCATGGAAAGCAAATAACAACAAGGCAAAATTATTTATACATTATACATTTTAACAAACAAACTTAAGCACAGTCAGGTCCAAAGATCTAAAACCATTAGTGAAAATGCTTCTATTTTCCATTCTTTTGTAATGTCCTGAAAAGGAAATTTCTGCAACAATTGGATAGAAAACAAAATCTTACATGAAATTCTTAGCATGCACTTGAGCTCTCATGGACTCTTCAAGTTTGGGTTTAAAACCCGATGACCTATTTTAGATCAATAAAAAGGAATACAACTCAAATAAAAGCTGACCTTTTTTTTTCAATATCTCAGATTTGCTTAAATTTGAATAGTGACCTAGTGCGGAGCCTTGAATGTTGAACGTTTCCTTTCTTTTTCCCCAATCCACATCATCAGAGACTTTTCATACTGAACACAGTATGAGAGAAACGGACGCATTTAAATGTGTTGTGTTCAAGTGGATCAACCAGCAGACATGCACTAAACAGTGACAGAATTAGAGTAGACTGGACTAATGACTATTAATATACATAGAGCTTGTGTTTATGTTTACATTTATTAATTTGGCAGATGGCTGAATCCAAAGAATTAAGGCTGAATCATATTGAGGCTTTATTGTACTTAGCAAGTTTAATATAGAATCAACCCCAAAATCAATTAAGGTCACATTCATACTCCACTAGGCAAGATGTTTCATAAATGCAAGGCTACAGCATGTAATCTGTTTTTTAAAGATTGGCGATGGGAAGCTGTACTGATTTGCACTGCTAGAATGATGCTTTTTTTTTTTTAATGTGAATACAGGAAACTTACCATTGTCAACAATGCTCAAGCTTGAATACTAATGCAGGGTTTAGGGTTTATTAAGAATAACCAGGGCGGATGAACCAAAAAGCAATATATTAATCAGAACAAAATATTAGGCAAAGGGATGAGTGATCTACACACTACAAATCAATAATCAAAATCAGATCCACAAAAGACTGAGGGGCATTGGTGGGTCAGTGGTAGGTTTCTCGCCTATCATGCGGCAGGCCCGGGTTCGATTCCCAGCCACTGGATGCAGTGCTGGTCCCAAGCCCGGAAAAATGGGAGGGTTGTGTCAGGAAGGGCATCCGGCATAAAACATTTGCCAAGTTGCTGTGCGGACCAGTTGTTCTGCTGTGGCGACCCCGAACAGGGAGCAGCCGAAAGCAACTTTTAGATCCACAAAAGACTGACATAGAACTGGGCAAAACCACAGGAATACATGGCTTATGTTACCTTCAAGTCCTCAGAAGGGTCACATGTATGAGCTTGGAGGTCTTGATTAAGTTCAAGTGGATTTGGTCAGAAAAATGGATGGTACTACATAAAAATGGGAAACCATGAGAAAACTTCTTTTTTGTATTAATGGCAAGAAGTTAATTTTGCCTCACTGAAAGAAAAAAAAGAACTAAACAGTTAACAGTTATTAACACGCCCCAACTCGGAGAGTCAGATACGTATTCACCTAGTAATTACCATATTTTTCCAAAAGGACTTGAAGGCAGCATTAATAACAAGCACGACCTTACATAGTTATTTAAAGGAGTCTGTGTAATTGTGCACAGTTGTTTCTGATTAGTCAGGGGATTGTGAATAGGGATGAACTGCTTCTGTGCTTATGGTCAGTCATCTGATGTGGCTGGAGCTGTCTGGATGGCTGGGGATTATGGGAAATGTATTTTGTGTTTCTGAATAAGTTACTAACTCCTACAAAATGTAGGAACTAGAAAAGAAAACTTAATATTATTTAGATTTGAGCACTGTAAATATCAAACATTAGTCATAACCGGATCGAAGCAGATTATAACAGGATTGAAAACCGATATTGAATAGGCAATTATTACCAAAAATAAAGTCGTTAGACAACAAAAAGCTTTTTAGACCTCTCTCTTTTTTTAAGTGACATTTTTTTAATCACTTTTCAAAGGCAGGTATCTGAGTTTCTGACACTGAACTAGATTTGCAAATTTTCCCAAGAATGATATTTTTCTCATAAGAGAAAGCTTGCTTTGCTTTTAGCTTTTTAAAACTGTTATGTAACTATATTTATCTGAAGCAGAATTGTGTTTTTCTTACCTGAACTAACAGTTGTGTTATTTCATTCCGTAGTCTGAAGCTGGAGTGTGAGAAGCTGGCCAGTGAGAAGACTGAGATGCAGAGGCACTACATCATGGTGAGTCCTGGTCTGTCTTCTGCAGTCAAACCCTGTACAGTGTGTGAGCGGTACAGAAAGTGAGCAAAAGGTTTAACTCTGGACTTTGGCATGGGGCAGGGTTACAGCTAGAACGTATGTGTTTCATGGAGGCAGTTACGGTTCGATTTACACAAGAGTAGATATAACACAAAAATAAATGTAATAACTACTAAACCCGATATACAGGCTATCATCAGGGACCTGTAATAGAGGTCCACTTGCAGCTGATGATGATGCTCTAGCTATTTTAACACATGTACCTTTGTTGTCAGTGTCAAGGTTGTTTGCTGATTTGTTCTCGCAAGTTCCCACACTGTCTGTAAATTGATGCCCACCATACCAAGCTAGAAAGCAAAAAGGACTTTACTTTTTTAGAGAAAATCCAATCTTGATAGTAAGATTACAATTAAGGGTTATAAAATTTCATATACAATTGCTATTTTGTCTATATTTCAAATTCAAACACAAGCTGGGGTTCAATTCAAGTATTTCCCAATTTTTAAAAGACTTTATGGGAAAAGAAACATGAATGAATTTGTGCTTTTGCTTTAATTACGGTGAAAATCCTAAAAATGATGGAAAAGTGACTATGCTACACTTTTCCAAAGGTTACGGCTGTTTTTCAAAACAGCAGCATGAAAGAGCGGTTTAATGTTTTCTGTTTCTTCATTCATTTATCTTCAGTAACTACTTAATTACATAGATAATTAAATCATAAAAAAAAACTTTCTATGTCATTGCATATGTTTATGTTTAGATATATATCAATACAGCACTGATCCCACCATTTATAGCTGTATTTATTTGAAATACCTGTTTGCATTACGTTTTGCATTCTGTCTTTTTGATGGACCTTTCTACCAACTTTTCCACCTTAACCAAGCAGAGAATCTTTTTTCATATTAAAGAATTTAGATTTGTCTTTACCAGTCAGATTATTTCATTCACTTTTTTACAATTTGTATAATATAGCTAGATTGAAAATTCCATGGGTACACAGATATAACATTAACATAACATTATGACCACCTGCCCAATAGTGTATTGGTCCCTCTTTTTCTGCCAAAACAGCCCTGACCCGTCATGCATTCTGTGTATTCTGACACCTTTCTATCAGAACCAGCATTGAATTCTTCAACAATTTGAGCAACAGTAGCTCGTCTGTTGGATCGGACCACACAGGCCAGCCTTTGCTGCCCACGTGCATCAGTGAGCCTTGACCCTGCTCATGACCCTGTCATCGCCTCACCACTGTTCCTTCCTTGGACCACTTTTGATAGACACTGACCACTGCAGACCGGGAACACCCCACAAGAGCTGCAGTTATGGAGATGCTCTGATCCAGTCGTCTAGCCATCACAATTTGTCCCTTGTCAAACTCGCTCAAATCCTTACTCTTGCCCATTTTTCCTACTTCTAACACATCAACTTTGAGGACAAAATGTTCACTTGCTGCCTAATATATCCCACCCACTAACAGGTGCCATGATGAGGAGATAATCAGTCTTATTCACTTCACCTGTCAGTGCTCATAATGTTATGTCTGATCGGTGTAAGTAACAGCAGTTAAAACATTTCTTATGAGGCCTAATGCGTGCTGTGTGTGAGTGTATATGCACTGCTGTGCATGTGTTACTGTGTGTGATTTCACAGTGATCTGTAGAGAGGACAAGAAGGAAGAAAAACACAGAGAGGAAGTGCAAGTGATAATATAAATGAGAGAAGAGGGAGAGAAAAGAAGAACGAATAAGAGGAATGAAGACAAGTGAGAATGTGACAGTAGACGAAATGAGAGATGAAAAAAGACAAAAAAAGAAAAGAGTGACAGAAACGAATGAAGAAAGCAAGGGGAAGAGCAGAGAGAGATAGACCTCACAAGCACAGACATGTAAATAATGTGAAGCATTCTGAAAAAGCAGCTAGCCCAGCGGGCTATATTTAGCCAGTTAAACCTGTCATGTACACCAAGACTTGTTTCGACAGCCATTGCCTTTATTTCCATGCATTTTTAATTCATCATCATTGCCCTCTCCCATTCCTGTACTGTATTGTTTTTTTTTTCTGAATTTCACTGAAAGTTTTATTTGGTGATGGGCATGAAATAGCTCTTCAGCCTCATTAGAGATGTTGGATTAGTAGTTTATATGAGACCACAGTGTCAGCATGTTTTTCTGTATTCGTCCTCCAAATTTCATGTCAGCCACGTCAATTTTTATAGTCAGAATTCAGCTGGCTATAATAAAATCTGGGTCATTTCCAACACATAACCTCTCTTTTTTCTCCATAAACTGTATTTAGAACATTTTACATTCGTCTTTCTGTATTAAAAGAAGGAATAAAGGTTCTTTATACCATAACTCTATGCTGGGAAGGAATTTTGAAAGCAAATTAATAGAAAGGTTTTTTTTAAGTATTCTTTAGAAATATATTTATTTTGAATTTTAAACATTGAATCATAAACCCTTGTGCGAGCCACAAAAATCCGTTTTTCAGAATAACAGCGTTCAGATTTAGATATTTGCCTTTAACTTCAGATTTCTAAATGGCATATTTCTAAGTCCGTACTTAAGCCCTAAACTCTTTAGACGTATTTGGTGGGCTCAGGCTTTTTTCATTCTCATAACTACAGTACAGTGCATTAATTTAAATGTAGTATCTGAATAATTCATAGTAATTCATGAATAATATGCTTTAAGATAAGTAACTGAACTGTAAGCCCGGATAGAGAGTTACTTTGAATTTGCATGATATGATCTCGTGTCTAAAACTGTGCTTAGCCTTCAACTCTAAGTGAGTTTAGTGCAAACAGGTTATGTGTCCTTTTGTCTGTAGAGGAAAACATGTTGAAATTCTTGAAATAGTGTAATTTAACATACTGAAGCAGTGGACAAAGATTAGTTTGAAAATGATTTGCCTGACTTCATTTACTTCCTTAATTTACATTCCACAAACAGAGTTCTCAGCTAAGCGTGCTAACATGAAGGAATGTGTGTGTGTGTGTGTGTGTATGTGTGTGTGTGTGTGTGTGTGTGTGTGTGTGTGCGTGCGTGACAGGTGTGAGGTCAGTCTACTGCTAATAATGAAAGTGGTATGCATGGTCACTCAACCACTTGGGTTCACTGGTGCAGTCATGGTTCTGAGGTGGTCAAGGATAGAGAGTGAGATAAAAAAGAAAGCGAGCGAGAGAAGGAGGGGTGGACGGGGGGATTAATGCACTGCTCTGCACTGTAACTCCCCTGGCCAGCTCATCTGTCTGATTCACACTGACACTCTCAGCTCTATCCAGGAACATTACTGCCACAGATTGCCCTCACGCCTACAGAGAGAGAAAGAGAAGGAGGGGAGAGAAAGGGAATGTAAGGGTGAGAGAGAGAGAGAGAGAGAGAGAGAGAGAGAGAGGAGAGAGAGAGAGAGAGAGAGAGAGAGAGAGAGAGAGAGAGAGATGGGTGTTCAAAACAGAGCACTAAAAGAGGAAAAGATAAAAAACAGGGATGAATACAGCTAGATTGAGGGCAGTGAGAAAAAGAGTGATAAATAACATAAAAGCACAGAGAGAGCTGAGGTGAGGGAGAAATAATGATTAGGGGAGAGAAGCGATGAAGTGAGGCAGACAGAGGGAGGAAGGAATAAGAGTGGTTCTAAAACTGCTTAGTCCTCAGTAAACATTTATATAGCGGGAGTGTGTGGAGAATATAGTGAAGGTGAAATTAAAATTTGTCATTTCATCGTAGGCTTTTTTATTCTCTCTATGTTTCAACCCCAAAATTCAATAGATTCTTTTTACTTATCCGTATAGTAGGATCATTTCTGTGCTTTTCATCACATTTTAATCACTACTGTAACTGTTTTATTTTGTCAGCACAATTTTTTAATATTGAAAATTGTCTTTCAGTTGTACCACATGGAGGATTGTACAGTTTACCATACCAAACACATATTTAAACAAAATTGCAGGATTTTGTTTTTAACCATGTCATTGTGGATGCCATTTAAAGCCATTTTTAAACAAAGATTAGCTTCTGATCTATAACCCCAGTTGTTTAAAAAAAAAACCCAAATCCTAAATTTTACCTGCTCCCACAGACAGCCTGACCAACTCCACCAACTGCCAGAGTTATTATTTTTGTTTGCATCTGCCCGCAATCTTTTCTAAAAAATCCTGGTTGGTTCTGTTTTCTGAAAATATGAACACGTTAGTAATTTAGCACAGTGACCCTGGCCTGTATAAAGCATAATTTTATGTGGACAAATAAATAAACATTGTAAACAAATTGGAATATAGATGCTGTGCATTGTTGCCTGTCCAGTACACTCCCAGGTGGCCCTTCTTTTTTCCTGTGATCTGACTGCACACTACCATCCGCATAAGAGTTAAAAACAAAAAGAAACGAAAGACACATATATGCTCTCACAACATTTTTTGTTGGATCCCATGGATAGCCCATGTGCATATCTTATTATTGGCTTATTATTGACTTTTTTCCCCTCTGGTTTGAGTATAGGAGTATACTGGGAATTGGTGACATCTAATGTACACCATCAGATCAGATCAGCATAACATTATGAGCAGTGACAGGTGAAGTGAATAACCCTCATCATGGCACCTGTTAGTGGGTGGGATATATTAGGCAGCAAGTGAACTTTTTGTCCTCAAAGTTGATGTGTTAGAAGCAGGAAAAATGAGCAAGTGTAAGGATTTGAGCGAGTTTGACGAGGGCCAAATTGTGATGGCTAGACCACTGGATCAGAGCATCTCCAAAACTGCAGCTCTTGTGGGGTGTTCCCGGTCTGCAGTGGTCAGTATCTATCAAAAGTGATCCAAGGAAGGAACAGTGGTGAACCATAATGTTGGTCATAATGTTATGCCTGGCGGGCGTATAAATCAAAGATCGGACTGTGTGTCTTCATCAAATTTCCCATTTACAGCTTACAAAAATTTATTCTAATGATTTCAATGATAAGAAAAAGACTCCCAAGTATACCCGAAACACTACCAGGCCATTGAGAAAAATGTTTAACCCCCAACAACTATGTCTGGACGCCATCCTTTTCCTTATTTGAGGTTTGCCATTTCAAATTTTTGAGACAAAAGAAATCGTCCCAGAAATGCTAGCTTAAAAAAAAAGACAGGAAAACAAGCATTTCCACCATTTCAGGTTTAAGCAGAGTATGGGAATGCATAATAATATTACCAGCTGTGCAATCAGGAAATGTGGCAATTGTGAAGACTCTGCTGGATGGTGGATCTTTAAGTGATTCTGCAGTAGTGTGCAGTAAACAGTAAAAAAATTAATCTGAACAGTAAGTTTCATTATAATCATTTTACAAATCAGTTGTCTAAAGCCCATATAGTTGACACTCTCACTGTTCACTGCGCTCAAAGTATCTCAAAAGGGTTTCAGAACAAAACCGAGCAGAAGAGAACCAGTAAAAAACCCAGTGTATTTAATCACTTATCATCACCATTATCAGTATTTGTGTTACAAAGATGTTACATTTGCCACTTCATTGGACCATTTAATCTTTTTGGGTAAATATTTTATTCTTTATTTTATGCATCACTAATAAATGCAACTAACAGATGTTTAATAAATACTTGTCTCATTTTAGCTAAGTCGACCATACATTGATAGATTTCATTTCACATTAACAAACGTTGTCCCAAAATGACCAAACAATGACCAAAAATGATGCCACTGCTTGAGTCCAGTCGAGAGTATTTGAGATGTGAGGAATGGTGCAGGTCCAGATGGTGTCAGTTAATATTACAGAGTTCAAAACACCTGAGCACATCAGTCCAAATTCATATATCTATATGGCCATCTCCTGTGTTATTGGAGAGAAGAGAATGCTCTTTGGTGTATTTTTGAGTGATGACTCCTACTATTGTACCACTACTACTACTACTGTATGTTTAATCGCTCCTATGCATAAATGTTTTGTGTAAGAATTCATTTATTCCTCGTATAGAGCAGTATTTTTCAGGAGTTCATGCCAATTAATTCTGCCTTGTAGTTTTAAACTGCAGATTAGATAAGGACTTGCTAAGCACAGCTTAAGTACACTTGTTTGTTTGATTATTAAATGTGCTTCCGATTGAATGGAGGCCACTCGGTCGCATCTTTATCTGGCAAGTTCATGTTGAGAGTAAATCCATAACTCTGTAGTAAAAATTTTCATGTGAGCTCAAGTTCATTTAACTTTCCTTGTCAGAATTCCTAAAAAGGTTCTCACTCCCCATGTCCTCTCTTCAGAGGAATCCCAAACAGTGAAGCTACAGTCACAAATGTCTTCAAAGCCTTCTTTGTGTGTGTGTGTGTATATGAGTGAGTATGTGTGCATGTGCGTGTGTGTCTCCACCTGTGTCTGAAGCAACAGTTTTATATATGAAATATATAATCGCTCACCATCCTAGCTTTATAACCTTACTCTGTTCATTTGCATTTCTAATAGAGCCATTAGATGTAAAAATGCCACCGTTCTGTTGGACAGAATGACATCATGATAAACTTTTAATGATAATGTTAATGACAACATCATGTCTAATAGAAATGAAGACGCTTTAAAGAAGAGATAAAAACCCTCAGAGGAATGCTCCTTTACTGATAAAAAAAAAAATCAGTGTTTTTCCAGCAATTCCTCATTAATCAATTCCACGGAGGACTCGAGATTAATTATCGCACAATCGAGTAGACGTATAAATCAAAAGAGAGAAATTCAGGACACAATCTCAAAAGCCATATCCTAAATTAAATGTTTGAAGCCAGTTTGAATTACTGAATCTTTACACGCTGGAACACTTTATATTAGTAATAGTACTAAACACATTCAGACTCCAGACCGAAATTGTGGAAAAAGCTTTATACGGTTTTATTAGTGTCGCTTCACATGCATTGTATTGCTGGGTGTTATGATAATATTGTGTTAAATAATGTTACGCTTTTCTGACATATCGTGGATATTATGTCTTTTTAATATTAATATTTAAAATTGTAAAATGTATTATTATTTTTTTTTAACAATGCTCTTTGTTTCAGTTTTTTAATAATTAAACATTATATAAATATTCACACAGTTTTTTCCCCTACTACTTTAATGCTGGGACCGTCTGAGCAAAGCTGTATATGCCCCAGCGGTGGCCAAACACACACACACACACACACACACACACACACACACACGTTGAGTGATGAATGTTCAGCATTTCAGCTGGACGTATTGCAGCAGTACATTCGGACAGCAAAGAGCTGCCAAGTTGAACCAGAGGACACTTAACACACTCATTAGACTGTAGGACCCCTTAGACTTTGTACACACACACACACACACACGGCATGGGGCAGGCTCAGCCGTGCTGAACGAAGCTACATCCACCGCATGCCGTGTACAATCTGCTCCCAACCCAACACAAACACACATACACGCAAAACAACAATGCAGAATGCAATAACATGGAAGGTGGGTTACGTAACATTAGAGAGGTAGTGGGTGGTCATTATGAGCCCAATAAATCCCACAGTGCCGCATGCTGCCACCCTGATTTTATGAGATTACAGAAGTTTACCTGTCATATTTAGTTCAGCACACCGCACCACATCACACTCATCTATATCAACCTATCCGGTGTAACCTATCCTACCTTTATATCCTTTATGATCCTTCACATGGGTCAGTACAGTGGTGAGTACTCGTAAAAGGTTGCAGGAATGTGACAGAATAGTGATTTAATGTAACAAAATACAAATAGAGCATTTATTGTATGACATGACTGTAGTCCAAATAAAATCCTAATTTCTTAGCTGACCTGAAATTTTATTTTACGGCCCCACCTAGTTGTCCTTTACATGTTTATGAATTAGTTATCCAATGGTAATGAGAGATTAGTTAGGAAATGGGAAAATTTTGACCAGCATATGCTGTAAAAGAAGGTTTACATGAATTTTTGTTTTGCTTTACATATAACGTTCTTCTACATTTCTCAACAATCCCTTATTTCATTTACGTATCTAATTTATAAATGGATGAAGAAAGCCTATTTTTTATGAAATAAACTCAAGGTTGAAATGTGGACAAAATGTAATATCCTCCCACTTATACATGAATTTATGAAGATAAATACACCGATCAGCATAACATTATGAGCACTGAGGGGTGAAGTGAATAACACTGATTATCTCCTCATCATGGCACCTGTTAGTGGGTGGGATATATTAGGCAGCAAGTGAACATTTTGTCTTCATAGTTGATGTGTTAGAAGCAAGAAAAATGGGCAAGCGTAAGGATTTGAGCGAGTTTGACAAGGGCCATATTGTGATGGCTAGACGACTGGATCAGAGCATCTCCAAAACTGCAGCTCTTGTGGGGTGTTCCCGGTCTGCAGTGGTCAGTATCTATCAAAAGTGGTCCAAGAAAGGAACAGTGGTGAACCGGCGACAGGGTCATGGGCGACCAAGGCTCATTGATGCAAATGGGGAGCGAAGGCTGGCCCATGTGATCCGATCCAACAGACGAGCTACTGTTGCTCAAATTGCTGAAGAAGTTAATGCTGGTTCTGATAGAAAGGTGTCAGAATACACAGTGCATGACGGGTCAGGGCTGTTTTGGCAGCAAAAGGGGGACCGACACAATATTAGGCAGGTGGTCATAATGTTATGCCTGGTCGGATTATATCAGATAACAAACTATTAGTCAACAGTCTGTACGTTTGGTGATTACCAGGCTTATTTTTTATAAGTTTCAACTTGGGAAATGCGGGGAAAAAATTCATAGCCTGTGGTAATGTAAGACTGTCAGCACTACTTATATAATGAAACTCACATTTCTAATTCCATTATACTGTTTTCAACTAAAGCTTTCTGGAATTGCTTCTCTCAGATTATGAAAAACCAAAGTAAACATCAACTCAATTTGAAATTCCTTCTCAGAAAATTAGGAAGGTCACCTCAGCCTCGACGTTAGCACATTACATCTTACATCACATCATATGACCTTACACTTCCAAGTTGAACACAGCAGTATCATAAGCCTAGGTAAGGTAAAATAACACAATTATAGGTAAAATAACGCAATTTGTGAACTACACTAAGAACGTACAGGAAGGGAAATATTGTTGTAGCAATGTAATGATGTAAAATGTATTTTTTTAAACAGTTATTTATAAAAGCATAACCATTCACATTAATGCTAATAGTACTTATTGACAATGAGGATTTTTTAAAAGCTGATGTTTTTACTTCCTCATATTATTGTTTTACGAAAAGACTTCCATTCATCCATTTTCTATACCTGCTTATCCTACTACTGGGTCACAGGGAACCTGGAGCCTATTCCAGGAGACTACGGGCACAAGGCAGGATACACCCTGGACAGGATGCCAGTCTATTGCAGGGCCCAATCACACACACACACACACACACACACACACACACACACACACACACACACACACACACACACACACACACACACACACACACACATACTCACATGCTACAGTCAATTTAGAGATGCCAATCAACCTACAGTGCATGTCTTTGGGCAGGGGGAGGAAACCCCCGAGGCACAGGGAGAACATGCAAACTCCACACACCCACATAGCGGGGGCAGGAATCAAATCCCCAAACCTGGAAATGTGAGGCAAACGTGCTAACCACCAATCCACCAAGCCACTGTGCCCCCCTATGAAAAGACTTTCCTCCAAAAAGTTATTTGAATTCAGTATTTTTATCTTTATATATATTTATATGAATTAGTTTACTGGTTTGACTCGAAACACTAAAGAACAGTTGTACTTATTGCAGCACTGCCCGGCTAGCTCTGTCGGTAGCGCATGAGACTGTTAATCTCAGGGTCGTGGGTTCGAGCCCCACGTTGGGCGACTACCGCGATTTTTGGCAGCTCTCTCAGGGGCTTAGACAAGTGACTTGTAGTATAACAGCTTCCTCTGACAGAGACAGAATTAACCAATTTTCTGGATGGCTGTTTTTTACTTTCTGTCTCTGTGAAATATACCACACACTGAACCGGCCTCCTACAAACATTAATAGGGTGCATTATGAGATTTAAGATGAATCTGGTGTTTATTATTCTGAAACGAGCACACTGCCGCCTACACTCAAGCTCCTGAATAACTAACTGACAATGAGTTTAAGCGTTGATTAATTCAAAAGGACATTACTTCAGGTGTCAAAAATGCTGCCTTTACTGTTTTGAATTTCAAATGAGGAGAATTTCTGCAGAACGCTAGAGTCAAATGTGAAATGGCTGCGAACGGTGAATGCCTAGTATTTAATATAAAATGGGATCAGTGTCATATAAACATTTTTGATCATTTACAATACATTTCAGCTGAGATATCACTGTGGCTGTACCCCTGAATTTAGAGACACACATCTGCGGTATAAAGAGTTGATGTGGATTTGCAGGTCAATCTTTAGGCAGGGTGGCAGAGGGGTTTTGCTGCAGGGGGTCTGAGTGATGGCTCTGGCCCCGCTCAAGGCTGCTGAACAGGGCCGAGCCATTAAGAAGTGTGTTTAAGTCTTCACACTCTATTACCAATAATATACGGGCCATAATGCTCAGTGCTTTTACTGTATTATAAGCTGTCAGACCTGCAGTGTGGTGTACGTGCAGACATATGAAAGAGAGAGAGAGAGAGCGCAGAAGTAATAAACAGGTGTGTAATGAATGGAATGGTGCATCAGTCCTAGTATTTATAGTATTTGCCTTTTCTTTCCGTCTATGTAAACTTGTTTGTGAATGTTTTTGCTAAACTAAAATTCCTGCTAGATTTACAAACACATCCGGCTGATATATTTTGTATTTATATGTGTATGTTGATAAATGTCAGTAACAGATCAAATACCGAACATGCACATGTACACAGCTGCTTTTTCATTCATATAGACAGCTGTGAATCTCAATAAAAGCAAAGCGCACAGAGAACTGAACATAACAATCTGGTGAAAGAGCGCCTCCTTTGTACGGCTTGCACTAAATCTTCCAGTAATGCACCTCAGCCACTGCAGAGCCTCAGCTGCCATAGACACACATACTATACACGCTCCCTTCTTCATGGAGTGCCATTTTTTTGGTCTTTATCAGATGGCTAGTGAAGTTTATCTCCGAAATGCTCAGTCATTTATGGAGTTGAAATAATTGTGATTTTAACTCGACAGTGTAATCAGTATATATATATATATATATATAGCACGGTGGCTTAGTGGTTAGCACGTTCGCTTAGTGGTTAGCACGTTCGCTTAGTGGTTAGCACGTTTGCTTAGTGGTTAGCACGTTCGCCTCACACCTCCAGGGTTGGGGGTTTGATTCCCGCCTCCGCTGTGTGTGTGGAGTTTGCATGTTCTCCCTGTGCCTCGGGGGTTTCCTCCCCCGGTCCAAAGACATGCATGGTAGGTTGATTGGCATCTCTAAATTGTCTGTAGGGTGTGAATGAGAGTGTGTGTGTGTGTGCCCTGTGTGCCCTGTGATGGGTTGGCACTCTGTCCAGGGTGTATCCTGCCTTGATGCCCAATGACGCCTGAGATAGGCACTATACTTGGCTCCCTGTGACCCGAGTATAGTCCGGATAAGTGGTAGACAATCAATGTGTGTATATATATATATATATGCATGCTCCCTTCTTCATGGAGTGCCATTTTTTTGGTCTTTATCAGATGGCTAGTCAGGTTTATCTCCGAAATGCTCACTCATTTATGGAGTTGAAATAATTGTGATTTTAACTCGACAGTGTATATATGTGTATGTCTATATATATATATATATATATATATATATATATATATATATATATATATATATATATATATACAGTGGGGCAAAAAAGTATTGGGGCAAATAAAAGTATTTAGTCAGCCACCAATTGTGCAAGTTCTCCCACTTAAAAAGATGAGAGAGGCCTGTAATTTTCATCATAGGTACACTTCAACTATGAGAGACAGAATGAGAAAAAAAATCCAGAAAATCACATTGTCTGATTTTTAAAGAATTTATTTGCAAGTTATGGTGGAAAATAAGTATTTGGTCAATAACAAAAGTTCATCTCAATACTTTGTTATATACCCTTTGTTGGCAATGACAGAGGTCAAACGTTTTCTGTAAGTCGCCACAAGGTTTTTAGACACTGTTGCTGGTATTTTGGCCCATTCCTCCATGCAGATCTCCTCTAGAGCAGTGATGTTTTGGGGCTGTCGCTGGGCAACACGGATTTTCAACTCCCTCCAAAGATTTTCTATGGGGTTGAGATCTGGAGACTGGCTAGGCCACTCCAGGACCTTGAAATGCTTCTTACGAAGCCACTCCTTCGTTGCCCGGGCAGTGTGTTTGGGATCATTGTCATGCTGAAAGACCCAGCCACGTTCATCTTCAATGCCCTTGCTGATGGAAGGAGGTTTTTACTCAAAATCTCACGATACATGGCCCCATTCATTCTTTCCTTTACATGGATCAGTCGTCCTGCTCCCTTTGCAGAAAAACAGCCCCAAAGCATGATGTTTCCACCCCCATGCTTCACAGTAGGTATGGTGTTCTTTGGATGCAACTCAGCATTCTTTCTCCTCCAAACACGACAAGTTGAGTTTTTACCAAAAAGTTCTATTTTGGTTTCATCTGACCATATGACATTCTCCCAATCCTCTTCTGGATCATCCAAATGCTCTCTAGCAAACTTCAGACGGGCCCGGACATGTACTGGCTTAAGCAGGGGGACACGTCTGGCACTGCAGGATTTGAGTCCCTGGCGGCGTAGTGTGTTACTGATGGTAGCCTTTGTTACTTTGGTCCCAGCTCTCTGCAGGTCATTCACTAGGTCCCCCCATGTGGTTCTGGGATTTTTGCTCACCGTTCTTGTGATCATTTTGACCCCACGGGGTGAGATCTTGCGTGGAGCCCCAGATCGATGGAGATTATCAGTGGTCTTATATGTCTTCCATTTTCTAATAATTGCTCCCACAGTTGATTTCTTCACACCAAGCTGCTTACCTATTGCAGATTCAGTCTTCCCAGCCTGGTGCAGGTCTACAATTTTGTTTCTAGTGTCCTTTGACAGCTCTTTGGTCTTGGCCATAGTGGAGTTTGGAGTCTGACTGTTTGAGGTTGTGGACAGGTGTCTTTTATACTGATAACGAGTTCAAACAGGTGCCATTAATACAGGTAATGAGTGGAGGACAGAGGAGCCTCTTAAAGAAGAAGTTCCAGGTCTGTGAGAGCCAGAAATCTTGCTTTTTTGTAGGTGACCAAATACTTATTTTCCACCATAACTTGCAAATAAATTCTTTAAAAATCAGACAATGTGATTTTCTGGATTTTTTTTCTCATTCTGTCTCTCATAGTTGAAGTGTACCTATGATGAAAATTACAGGCCTCTCTCATCTTTTTAAGTGGGAGAACTTGCACAATTGGTGGCTGACTAAATACTTTTTTGCCCCACTGTATATATAAAATTGCAGTAACTTATTGTATGATTTGTCAAGTTAGCTCCTGCAAGAAGCAAATATTTTCCAGAACTAACTTTTTTCATGATAATAGGAATTTCATGACATTTCTTGTGTACAGTTTGGTTGTTGCAGCCCATTGTGTACTGGGCAAAAGTTGCAACTTTTTGTTTTGTTTCAATGTTGTTTAGAAATATTAATATTTAAAGAGTTTTCTTTTGCACTTTGTGTTTTTCACTACCTTTCTACCTCTTTCATGTTTCTCTGTGCTCTTCAGTCTCAGTGCAGGAGCAGTGTCCATCACATCAAATTGTGTATCTTCAAAAGAAAAATACATGCCCTTTATATATATATATATATATATATATATATATATATATATATATATATATATATATATATATATATACACACACACATATACACATAAATAGCAGCTATAGTAACAACTTTATGGTCTATAATGGTAAGCCTTAAGATTTTGTCAAGCTCAGTGTGCTGAGTATTGTGGTTGTGCCTTTAGAAATACAGTTCCTGTTATTTCTGGGAAAACTGTTAATGGAATATGGAATACTTCTAGCTTTGGGAATACTATAACCAATTGTGGTCATGCCAATAAAACTACTTTGAATTAAATCCAGAGGAGGAAGATACTTAAAATGTAATCTTGCCGGTTGTCCTGAAATGAGTTTATATTTCAGTGATTTCGAGCACAATCCACACTCTTTAAGATTTAAAAGGGATTCATGGTGTGGCAAAATTATGCTCTTTTGTTTGCATCTTGTGTTTTTGATGTGAGTACAGCATGCCTCTCATGACAAAGACAGGTCGCTAAGGTAGAAATTTTCAGGGAAGAAAAAAAGAGAGGGGCGTGAGAGAGGATGGCAGGGGTATAAGCCTGAGATGATGTGAGAGAAATGGAGTTTATATAATGATAGCGCAGAAGAGATGGAGAGAAAAGTGAGGAGGGATCAGAGGAGCTGGGCAGGAGAGACAGATAAGGAGACAGAGTGAGAAATGATCAAGTGAGTGAAATGGAAGAAAAAGAGTAGTGCTGAATTGAATTGCACATGGAGAGAGGGATGGAGAGAGGGATGGAGAGAGGGAGAGAGGGAGGGAGGGAGAGAGAGAGAGGGAGGGAGGGAGAGAGAGAGGGAGGGAGAGAGGGAGGGAGGGAGAGAGGGAGGGAGGGAGGGAGGGAGGGAGAGAGGGAGGGAGGGAGGGAGGGAGGGAGGGAGAGAGGGAGAGAGGGAGGGAGGGAGGGAGAGAGGGAGGGAGAGAGGGAGGGAGCCAGCCAGTGTGGCGAGCGAGGGAGTGAATGCGAGAGAAAGTGAGGGAGCAAGTGAGTGTGGGTGTGACAGAAAGGAAGAAAAGGAAAGACAGAAAGAGAGAGAGAGCAGTTGAGTCAGATTTCATCTCCATCACTCACACTGTGCTGCTTGTCTGCCTGCTGAGACTGAGTGTGTCACCAAGACCAATTCATCACACACACAAATGCAGACACACGCACATACACACACACTCGCTCTCTCTCTTAATCTCTCTTTATCACTTTCTGTCCATCTCACTCTCTCTCGTTCTGCTTGCTCTCACTTTTTTCCACACTCTGTATACATACTGTACTCTCTTTTTCTCTCTCTCTCTCTCTCTCTCTCTCTCTCTCTCTCTCTCTCTCTCTCTCTCTCTCTCTCTCTCTCTCTCTCCCCCTTTCACATTCACACACAAACACACGTCCCTCTTTTGTGTATGTATATGAAGCATGAGTAAAATGCACAATATAATTAGCTAGTCTTATGGGAGATGTTTTTTTATTTCTCTGTATTGCCATATTTTAAACTCAATTTTATCAGTAATGTCATCCAGGGGGTATCCGCTTGCAATAGTGTGTATATTTATTGCTTTATGTTTTAGCTAGCGACTCATGCCTAAAGTATTTGACAGGTTGGAGAACAAAATACACAGAGCGCACAGACCGGGCAATAGAAATACACCCACTGAAGCAACCAGAATTGATAGATTCGTTCTCAGTGCCATATTTTAGTTAGAGTTAGTGACCTCGTTAGTGGATCTGCACATTTCTGACATAAATAAACAGAGCAGCACGCGCACGTGGCATTCCATCGGAGGCATATTTACTTTATACATGCACATTTTTAAATGTGCATAATGCTTCTGTAATAGCGAAGAAAGCTACATGGCTACTTATTTACTCAACGTTCTGAATTTCATACCAAATGCCATAGTATCATACTTAATATACAGTTTGTGAGTTTAGCACCAGTGTCATTACTATCTCAAATACAAATATGTCCATGTTGTGTGATTTAAGACACAGCCATGAAATTCTTCCACAAGCAGCCCGCAATAGCAGTATTTTCATAACTATTAACACAAAATTAACAGTTCACAGTATGGATGAATCTCTGAAAATTTTGTTTGTGAAAGTCTGTTTTTTTACTAAGTTACCAACATTAAGAAAAGTTCATGGCTTCATGCTAGCTAAGTGCTAGCTAGCTAACTAAATTGTTAAAAAAAATTGCCTGTCGAACTGATCGGTCAAGCCTATTCTAATTACATAAAGCCTATTCTAAAAAGCATAAATTCAGATCCATTTAACCATCGATTCACATTCAAGCCACAAAGCAACAAGAGCAAACAAGTCGTCACGAAGTCTGTCAGTGAAGGCCCAAGCTTCTCCATCATCGAGTTCTGCGTTCAGAAAAACTGTGGTTTCTTGTGTGTGTTTTGTTTACATAGCCATATGTGTTTCAGCTTGCTTGTTGAATTATGTATGTATTTAAATCCTTGTGTTTTTCTGTTTGGTATGAAGTATACACTCAGTGTATTTATGTCTTTACATCTGTTCGTAGCAAGCATTTTGCTATTGTGGTGTTTCTCTCTGGTTGTGATTTGCCCTTATTGTCCATGTTTACACATCACCTGATCTTTGCCGGTTTTTGCCTCACGATTTCGATCTGTTTGTTAGCATCTTTGCACTCTTTGAACCTGTATCCTATACCTCCTGCGTTTTTCTGAAGATTTCAGTAACAGCAACAGGCAAGCAACATTTGAACGGAAATTTTCCTAATTCTTTGCTAATTAGATATGTTTTGTTAAAATGACAAATCCAAACAAATGGCTCAAATGATTGATTGAACCAATTCTATATTGACATGTAGGCCAAAGTTTGTTTAGTTCCTCACTCACAACTTTACTGCCTACTTGCAGTGAGTTCCCAGTTACTGTATGACACACAAAAAAAGAAGAAAATCTTCCTTCTCTATTTTTAACCTTGCAAAAGCACATAGAGAAACGAAGACAGAAGGAAGTATTAGAGATTATTGCTACTGTTGAGTGAAAGTAGCTAGTACACAACTAGTTTGCTAGCATGCAGGGTAAACTAAACAAACACTGCACTGGTAAAACACAGCTATGGTTTTACGCAATTTGAATTAAATGCTCTGATTAATCATGGTGTGACCTGTCAAAGCCAAAAGATTCAACACTTTGAAATGGTCATTTTACACAGAACAAAAATTGACATCCATAACAAACAGAGTAAGCGTGTCATTGGCAGGGTAACATGCGGTGGCCCGAGAAGTGCAAAACAAACCGGAAAAGGTAGGTATATTTTGCTAATGTAATTCTTCCCATTGATTGGACGAAACATCTGTCACTCAGGATATACAAATAGGAAATTGTGTATCGAAATTTATTTCTCGTACATGTGTGCGTTCACTTTCAAACTTCCAATCTAAGAAAATAACAAACATTTATATTTATAAGAAAATGGAATTCATTCAAGGCTACTTTGAGGAAGGACATTCAATACCATGATTTTGGATATGCTGATAGCGTATCGTGGCATAAAGATTAGTTTGCAATGTCTTAAAACACACCTAAAGAACGCAGGTATGTTTTGAAGACAAAACTATTCCAGATTAAATGATGTAAGGAGCATTATAAGAGCAGAGCTGCGTTTATATACCCACACTTTCTACTGTCGCAGCATGCTGTACTTCCTGTATATCCTGAGTGACAGATGTCTCGTCTAATCAGCGGTAAGAATTCCACTCGCAAAGTATACCTACCTTTTCAGGTTTGTCTAAATTGTCATTGTCTTTGAGGGTTTGTTTTTTGTTTTTGGATTTGTTTTTTGTTTTTTTGTTTTTTGTTTTTGGATTAGTTATTTGTTTTCGGATTTGTTTTTGGATTAGTTATTTGTTTTCGGATTTGTTTTTGGATTTGTTTTTTGTTTTTGGATTTGTTTTTGGATTTGTTTTTTGTTTTTGGATTTGTTTTTTGTTTTCGGATTTGTTTTTGGATTTGTTTTTTGTTTTTGGATTTGTTTTTGGATTTGTTTTTTGTTTTTGGATTTGTTTTTTGTTTTTGGATTTGTTTTTTGTTTTCGGATTTGTTTTTGGATTTGTTTTTTGTTTTTGGATTTGTTTTTTGTTTTCGGATTTGTTTTTGGATTAGTTATTTGTTTTCGGATTTGTTTTTGGATTTGTTTTTTGTTTTTGGATTTGTTTTTGGATTTGTTTTTTGTTTTTGGATTTGTTTTTTGTTTTCGGATTTGTTTTTGGATTTGTTTTTTGTTTTTGGATTTGTTTTTTGTTTTCGGATTTGTTTTTGGATTAGTTATTTGTTTTCGGATTTGTTTTTGGATTTGTTTTTTGTTTTTGGATTTGTTTTTGGATTTGTTTTTTGTTTTTGGATTTGTTTTTTGTTTTCGGATTTGTTTTTGGATTTGTTTTTTGTTTTTGGATTTGTTTTTTGTTTTTTTGTTTTTTGTTTTCAGATTTGTTTTTTGTTTTCGGATTTGTTTTTGCATTTGTTTTTTGTTTTCGGATTTGTTTTCGGATTTGTTTTTTGTTTTTGGATTTGTTTTTTGTTTTTAGATTTGTTATTTGGTTTTTGGATTTGTTTTTTGTTTTCGATTTGTTATTTTGTTTTTGGATTTGTTTTTTGTTTTCGATTTGTTATTTTGTTTTTGGATTTGTTTTTTGTTTTCGATTTGTTATTTTGTTTTTGGATTTGTTTTTTGTTTTCGGATTTGTTTTTGGATTTGTTTTTTGTTTTTGGATTTGTTTTTGGATTTGTTTTTTGTTTTTGGATTTGTTTTTTGTTTTCGGATTTGTTTTTGGATTTGTTTTTTGTTTTTGGATTTGTTTTTTGTTTTTAGATTTGTTATTTGGTTTTTGGATTTGTTTTTTGTTTTCGATTTGTTATTTTGTTTTTGGATTTGTTTTTTGTTTTCGATTTGTTATTTTGTTTTTGGATTTGTTTTTTGTTTTCGGATTTGTTTTTGGATTTGTTTTTGGATTTGTTTTTGGATTTGTTTTTTGTTTTTGGATTTGTTTTTTGTTTTTGGATTTGTTTTTTGTTTTCGGATTTGTTTTTGGATTTGTTTTTTGTTTTCGGATTTGTTTTTTGTTTTTGGATTTGTTTTTTGTTTTTGGATTTGTTATTTGGTTTTTGGATTAGTTATTTGTTTTTGGATTTGTTTTTTGTTTTTGGATTTGTTTTTTGTTTTTCGATTTGTGTTTTGTTTTTGGATTTGTTATTTTGTTTTTGGATTTGTTATTTTGTTTTTGGATTAGTTATTTTGTTTTGGATTTGTTGTTTTGTTTTGCACTTCTCGGCTGCTGTACTAACAGCCTGTGTTCTTTCCTTTTTTCTTTTTTTCTTTCCAAATTTAAACAGCAGTGTGATGACAGAAAGAAACTGTCCACACTGAGACACTGGAGCATGGAAACAAACCAGCATCTCTCTAACTCAGAGAGCTGAAAATCAGTAATGCTCTAAAGAGAGTGTAGATTTCATCCTGCCGCCGGGAAGGCAGGGTGATGCGGTTAAAAATGCCCTTATTACAGATAAATGATCTAATAACAGGCTTTTAAAGTCTCAGCCTTTCTCTTTCTCCCGCTCCCTTTTTTCTATATCTCTGTCTCTCCCTGTTGCTATCTCTATGTATAGATTGTCATTTGTCCTTGTCAAGTTAGAGAGGCTTTAATATGATTGATGATGTATTCATTAGTCATGTTCATTAGATGCAATGTTGAGTGAAGACTGTGTTTCTCTGTGTCCGCAGTACTATGAGATGTCCTACGGACTTAACATAGAGATGCACAAACAGGTAAGTGTGTGTGTGTGTGTGTGTGTGTGTGTGTATGTGTGTTTGTGTGTGTGTGTGTGTGTGAGAGAGAGAGAGAGAGTATGTGTGTGTGTGTGTGTGTGTAGAATCAGGAGCTGGG
>JAUCMX010000010.1:9103759-9236259 GCA_033459395.1 Hemibagrus guttatus | reverse complement strand
TGTTGCTGCCACGGTGTCTCCCGCTCAGTTACATGTTGGCACAGCACCAAGAGCTGACTGAATGAGAGGAATGTTTGCATACCAGAACACCATGCTTGAAGGATGTGTTTGTACTGATGTGTTCGTACTTGGTCGGGAGAGCGCTGATGGTGGTAGTATCAGGTGTGGAAACATTTTGCGTGCACACCCGCACACACTCACACACACATATTCACATTCACACGTGCTTAAGAGAGAATATAGAACATGACTTGCATGTGCAGACATGCTTCTTCTATCATCATGAAATGTTCCGGGTTGGTGTGTGTGTGTGTGTGTGAGAGAGAGAGAGAGAGATAGAGAGAGAGAGAGAGAGAGAGAGAGAGAGAGAGAGAGAGAGAGAGAGGAATGGAAGTGTGTGTCTGACATGTCTGTCATGTTGCAGGAACTGTGAGGAATGAGAGAGAAGAGGTGGAGGGAGAAAAAAAAAAACGGATGAAAGGAAAATAATGGCTGTGTGGGAAGATGGTTAGAGCAAGAGAGCCCCTAAGAGGAGAACTGAAAGAGAAGAGATGCACAAAGCTGCAGAAGGACTGTGTGTGCGTGTGTGTATGCTTATGTGTCTGTTCTCGGTTATCTCTTTTTCTCCCGAGTGAGTACATAATTAGCAAATGTTGCTATGTTTGTGTGTGTGTGTGTGTGTGTGTGTGTGTGTGTGTGTGTGTGTGTGTGTGTGTGTGTGTGTTCACATATTCCTCTTTCAAGAGATTGAATCTATTCAGACCCGTTACACTGAGAATACACTCTGTACACTTATACTGCACATCAAGCCATGTAAATGAATAGCTTTTCAGATCATTCAATAACACAGATATGCTCAGTGGCTTAGTTTTTCTCTCTCTCTCTCTCTCTCTCTCTCTCTCTCTCTCTCTCTCTCTCTCTCTCTCTCTCTCTCTTTCTTTTCATGCTTTATGGTATTGTTCAAATATCCATTGATTAAGACACTTTACAGCAATACTCTCTTTGTACATTTTAATACTCGAGACTCTCAGTAGAAAAATCTGTTTAGAAATCAGCTTATTATTTATTATATAAAGTGCAGGGTTTTTTTTTTTTTACAGGTTTCATCTTGAAGTCTTTGTGTAGACATTGTGTACAATCTATGTGTATTAAAAAGCTCTCTGTCCTCCTGGGCAGTTTGTGTGTACAGAGTTCAGAGGTTATGGGGTGTGTTAAAAAGGAAAAAAATGCACTTATTATCAACATCAGTTGTAAAGAAAATACATACAAACTCAATCAGTACAAGCTTCAACTAAAGTCTTTCCCTCTACTGATGACATCACATACACATACACATAAGTTAGGGCTCATAAAAAAATACGACTTCCCGATTTCTAATTCCGACATTGTGGTGATGTTCAAGTGTGCTCATTTCATAATTCCGATATTTCTGACAGGATACAAAGGCAACATGAGGTCTGGTGACTAGACCAGAGTCTTTTCTTCCTCCTTGCTCCCTCCTCCTTCTTTTCCCACATGCTGTGTCCCTGTTCTAGACACAGGTCGTGACATTGTCTATTGTTCCACTTCTAAAAATATCTCATAATATTTGTCTTGATCCTTGTTTTTTATAAAGCCTTATGAATCACTGTTCACTCAGTGCTGAGTAGAAGTATTCACCCCCTTGCATATTTCCGCATTTTGTAACCTAGTGTCTGGATCTGATATAGATGTAACTGAGAGAATGTGTCAAAATAAACGTGACACAAAAAATAACTTGCATAATAGCTAAATTGCACTGTTTTGTTTTCCACAATAAAATATGTAAAAGTTGTGTTTGCGTGAGTGTTTACCCCCATTGCTGTAAACCCCCCAATTTTTTCGTCATCCTGGAATGAAGTCAACCTTCATGTCACATAATCTCTATAACATTATGAACACCTGTCTAATATTGTGTTTGTCCCCCTTTTGCTGCCAAAACAGCCCTGACCCATCATGCACTGTGTATTCTGACACCTTTCTCTCAGAACCAGCATTAACTTCTTCAGCAATTTGATCAACAGTAGCTCGTCTCTTGGATCGGATCACACGGGCCAGCCTTTGTTCCCCACGTGCATCATTGAGCCTGTCGCCGGTTCACCACTGTTTCTTACCTTTTGATAGATACTGACCACTGTAGACCGGGAACACCCCACAAGAGCTGCAGTTTTGGAGATGCTCTGATCCAGTCGTCTAGCCATCACAATTTAGCCCTTGTCAAACTCGCTCAAATCCTTACACTTGCTCATTTTTCCTGCTTCTAACACATCAACTTTGAGGACAAAATGTTCACTTGCTGCCTAATATATCCCACCCACTAACAGGTGCCATGATGAGGAGATAATCAGTGTTATTCACTTTACCTGTCACTGCTCATAATGTTATATCTGATCGGTGTAAATACCTCTGTTTGTTCCTGAAAGGTCCTGGAATTTGTTAGAGAGCATATCTAAACAAACAGCATCATAAAAACCGAATCCAGGACTATATCATTTTGTAGCTATATAACTATTCAGCACTCTAATGAATGCTTCACTAATGTTTCCAAAAATCATTATATATTCCTGCCCATTTCCAATCTAACTGTTGTGTGTGTGTGTGTGTGTGTGTGTGTGTGTGTGTGTGTGTGTGTGTGTGTGTGTGTTTTTCTCACAGGCAGAGATTGTAAAACGGCTCAGCGCTATCTGTGCTCAGATCATCCCTTTCCTCTCTCAGGAGGTATGCTGACAATGATTGACGACTCATCTCACTCTCTCGCACGCACACACACATACACACACACACACACACAGGCAGACCGTTTCATCATCCTTGTTGAAGACAACGCTTAAATTTCCTCTCATTTCCAACTATTTCCAGCTATATCAGCGCTTTTCCGATGAGTTTCCTTTAAATAGGAGACGTTTGTTTGTCATCACAACACCTTAAAAGCAGCTATTATTTTTCTTATTCCAGTGAGAAGTCGGGTCATTAAACTGAGCACTGCTTGGTTAGAGTAAATGTGGCCCGCTGGCCTTCAGTAACTCACAATGTTGGATATTGACTCATTATGCATAGCTGTTTGAAGATATGCTTTACTTCAGCTTGCGCTTCATCTTACAGCAACAGTACTTAGAAAAGATCTGACGTATGCGAATCTTCCAATAACTCACACACTTACTGTCTGCAGTTTTGTTCTTCTGGGTTTTTTTAAAAAAAAAACTGCTTTTAAAGTATTTGTAGTTGCATTTAGTTCAGTAGAAGTTTTTCTCTGTCGATTTAAATAGCAAGCTGATTTACAGAAACCTAAAAAGAGCAATGAATTAAACTTCCTGTTAATTACTTACTTTACCAGCATCTCTGCCAGGTACCATTTCCACTTCCCCATTTTCCACATCTTTAGAGATTGGATTTGTTTTGACTTCTGTCTAGATTCCACAGTGACTGAAGAATATTAGGACTATGGATTTGTTAGTGTAATATTTCATTTCATTAAGTGCCACTGAGAAATCTAATGTTATCACAGTCCTGTAGGGAAGGCTGAAAAAAACTCATTAAATTCCCAAATTGTCTTTTTTTTTTTTTTTTTTTTTTTTTTTTTTTTTTTTTTTTTTTGGCTTTCTACAAAAAAATAAATAAATCAAAAAATCAAAACTGTTCCTCATTTAGTTTCCCAGCTTCTAGAGTACGGTACAATCACTTATCTTTTGTGTTGTTCATTACAAAAGGAAATGGAAAACATCCGGATTGCGATCATATCATTTCACACGGGCCAAGACAGTCAGGACATATCAGGAGGATTTCTGCCAAGTGATCTGAGAGCCGTTTGACTTAGTGAAACTGCCAGGAGTTATACAGTTTACAAAAAGCCATGGGCAATTTCATCAAAAACTCAAAGCATGACGCAGTTTAATATGAGTCCAAATATAGCTTCATAAGTCAAACTGTGAACTTACTGTAACATTAGCGCAGTTGGAGCTGGTTCAGGAAAAAACCTGAGCACAAATAAAGATGTGGATCAAAACTAAGCCCATTTATAGCAGTTTGACAAAATTGAGCCCATTTAAGATCCATGGACAGGAAAGGCCAGCAGGTTGTGTCATTTGTTTTGTTTGTTAATAGGTGTACGAGTGTGTGTAGCTACAGGGTGTATAAATATGTTCATCCTCCTCACTCTTATTGAACATCTGTTTGCTGTTTTCTAGTTTGTTGTATATGTTTATATCCTTTGTCCACTTTGTTGCTCAAGATGATTCCTCATCATCTTGTGCATATTATCTTCATTTTGTGTTTACAGTCTCTCACTCTCTGTCTGTCTGTCTGTCTGTCTGTGTGTGTGTGTGTGTGTGTGTGTGTGTGTGTGTGTGTGTGTGTGTGTGTGTGTGTGTGTGTGTGTGTGTGTGTGTGTGTGTGTTGTGCTGGTTGTTTTGTAGCACCAGCAGCAGGTGGTGCAGGCTGTGGAGCGGGCTAAGCAGGTCACCATGGCAGAACTCAACGCCATCATTGGGGTTAGTGACCTCTGACCTCCCACAGTGTGTTTTCTTTTCTGACTACAAACAAACACACACAAGCAAACACTGACAGAAATGATAAGCTGATGAGTTCCACATATCAGGATGTACTTACTTTACCATCAGATTATATCTATACTTCACTATTCATATAATACCTAATAATAAACATTTTCAAATTTTACTATTCATATTCCTAATCTTAGATATGTCAATTCATAATCCTACATATGTGTAAATACCTTCCTGCAAATGACTCGAAGTCTATAATAATATACACAGTTTATACACAATACTGTTTATGTAAAATTGCTTGGCACTTGGCACCTCATTGGTGTGCGATTTGTACTTTTAAAAGGTATAATCCACCTGGGAAAATGAATCTAGTGTAGCACATTTAAGTATATAATTGGATCACTTTGCTAACCTTTAGGGTGCTTTCTCGCTTATTAGCCCTTGAAATCGGGGTGACATTGCCACTTTTGGTTCATTTCCTGTTGGTATTATTTGGTTTCGCTGTTTTACTTTACACAAATTTATCAGAACCAGAAAACGAGACAGGACTGTAAATGTATTCACTGAAGCATTTCATTTATTCCAGAGAAACTCAAACAAACCCTTTGTAAATACAATAAGAACTCATAAGATTCAACTGAACACAAAGCTGGTGCTGTTTATTAAACCCATAACTTCATAATGGTAAAGTGATTTTTTTTTTTAAAAAAACCCCAAAAAAACAATGTTTTAGTATGTCAGTGTTTTATGAACTGTATCTATCCAGCATTTCCTTTTTTGGGTTCTTCGGGCCAGACGTCCAGAACACATCATACTGCAGCACTCTAGCTCTGTCCTCTGGCACACATCTGACCCACCTGCAACCCATAACACAGCAGCTTTGCTTCCTGCAGTCGGGTTGAATTGTGTTCTCACTGCGATCAAGCTGCACTATGACTAACCTGAAAGTGGACCGATGCTACCTCTTGCAGCCCAGTTGTTTTGATCCACTGTGCTGCTGCCAAAACAAACCACAGTGAGGGGTTCAACACAGCAGGCTTCCATTCAAACAGACCGAAAATGCTTTTATATACGCAGCATTTAGTCCTTTTGAATCAAACCCTGGTGTGTTTCCCCCTCTTGGTACGGTTTGTGTAGCAGGTCAGAATACTGCAAATGCACTCTGGACGTTGCATGTTTGAGTGATGTGGTCTTGGTCCGGTTCCAGTCCAGCTCTAGTGTGGTTTCATTGCTGTGAGAAAGCAATTCGAGTTGGTCCTAACCTACTCAAAAATGGTCTGTATTGTTGGTATGGGCATAGCTGCTGTGGTGGCTCAATGGTTAAGGCTCTGGGTTACTGATCACAAGGTTAGGAATACAAGCCTCAGTGCTGCCAACCTGTCACTGTTGGGCCCTTAACCCTTTCTGCTCCATGGGTTTTGTATCATGGATGACCCAAGCTTCCTAACAAGCTGGAGTATGTGGGGAAAAAAAGAATTTTACTGGGCTGTAAAGACATGTGATAAATAAAGGCTTCTTCTTCTACTAAACTGAGCCACAGGACAAAGCTGTAGACAAATGCTCAAAAGTCACATGTACTGAATAGTTGAACTGTCAAACAAAATGAGATTAATCCTGAATGTCTTTTAAAGTAATTAGTTATATAAATATTGAGTGATTTCGAGTTGTTTTCAGTCCTACATGCCGCTCAGCCATTTCTTCCAGCGTTTTTTTTGCTTTTTGGGTCATTTCATTATGTGCAGTGTGAAATTAAACCAAAACAGGTAGCAAATGTCAAAAGTCATTTCACTCGCATTCGGTGTCAGGAAATCGACTATTAGGTGTATAAGTGGCATGAAATATTGCGCATGTAAAAGCATCCATAGGATACGTTTGCATTTTTATTCCTCGATGCACAAAAACTTTCAGGAAAGATCAGGAATAGTGTACACACTACTTAATAATCTCTCTCTTTGTCTTTCTCTCTCTCTCTCTCTCTCTCTCTCTCTCTCTCTCTCTCTCTCCCTCTGTTTGTTTTCCTCTCTGTTTCTCTACATTTTTTTCCCTCCGTTATTGTGTTATTGAGCTGTGTGAGCTCTCACAACGGAGCTTAACTTATGTAATAAGATCAGAACTGAGAAAAACCGGAGAGAGTCTCAACAGCAACTAGTCTTGTGCTAAACTACACACACACACAGCAGTATACCAGCTGTAATTTAGCCTACAGTAGAGACCTCTCTTTATCTGGTTGTGATTTTTTTTCTTTTTTCTTTCTCCTTCTTTTACTTTTCTATATCTGTCCAATTATCTCTCTGTCTGTCTTTGACTGTCTGTTGCTCTCTCTCTATCTCTGCCCCTCTCTTTCTCTCTCTCTCTCTCTCTCTCTCTCTCTCTTGTTCTCTCTGCTTGACCTGTGCTTGTGGAACAGCAGCAGCAGCTCCAGCACCTGTCTCACCACACCCCAGGCATCCCGCTAACCCCCCACCCATCAGGTCTGGCACTGGGGGGCGCCTCGAGCCTGCTGGCTCTCACTGGGGCGCTCGGCGTCTCTGCTCACTTGAGCAACAAGGACGAACGCAACCACCTGGATGCCGAGCATCTTCGAGGTACTGCAATACATGCATGCTTCACTCTGTCAGTACCACAGTAGCACTGCTGTAATTGTGGATCAGTCAATTTGTGTTTAATGCCTGATGTTTGCTTCTTTAGTTTTTCATGGGAACTATGAGACAATCATATCAGTGGTCGTTTATCTCACACAGAAAGCCTTAAACCACATTCAGTTCTACAGTTATACAAGCTTGTTGATGTGATGCAACCACACCAACCAGATGCACCTTTTCCCCTTAATACAGTTTGGTATAAATCCATCCCATAGGTCTTGCTCCAAAAATTTAAATGGTAGCAAAAAGCAAAGTTACAATTTGAACTTTGGAAAACTCTTGCTTTTATTTGACATAATTGTTTATTTTAGATTAAAAAGTTTAATGATGTTTTAATGTTGTACTTATAGCAAGAAAATGGGACCATTTAAGCAGAGGCTATGCTCTGTGATTTGACTGTGATTTGGTCTCTGGAGTGAGGACTTAAAATAAATCCTAGTGAAATTTAACCAGCTAATAAGCATTCAGGTTAATGAATATTTTTATTCAGACCTGCATGATGTTAACTGTAGCACAATATAATTAATACCTGAACAGAATTCTTCATTTTTGGTTTATTATATATAGATATATTGTACTTCACAGTCAGTAACAATGAGGGTGGGTGGGGTAAGTGGGTGGGGTATTTTGGGTAGGGATCTGATTGCAAAATACTGGCTGGATTTTATTCATGCTAGAAGAAATGAAAAACACTCTGAAGCCCCAAACCAAGAGTTTTTGGCCAGCCCTCCTGTTCTGATCGCAGGACGGTTTGTGTTTATTGTGGAATGTTAAACATTCTGTGCTGTCAGTAGGTTTGAGGTCACTTCTGCAACCACATACAGTTCCCAAATGGATCTTTCAGCATTGCACAGCTTCCAAATGCGACGTGATAGGCGTAACCTGTACTCAGTTAATCCCAACAGCTGCACGGAAAGCATGTGCATTCTTGTGCAACATCCAGGTAGACTTAAAATTCACTTAAAAACACACCAAACTTGCTGGCCAAAGCCACCAGTACAAACATTTAATTTGTGCTTCTCGCAAATCGTGTAGATTTTTCAGGTGCACATTCAGGCCATGAATCACCCATTCTAATACATCCCAGAGGTGTTCATGCCCTGCTGCCATATGATTGGCTGATTAGATGATTGCAGGAATGGGCAAGTGTTCATGTGTCCCAGTTAAAGTGCCAGTTGAGTGCCTGACCCTATAACTGTAAGCATCATGAATTGTGTGTGAGTGTGTGAGTGAGTGAAAGTGTGAGAGTGTGAGTGAGTAAGGGATTGAGTGAGAGAATGAGTGAGTGAGTGAGTGAGAGAATGAGTGAGTGAGTGAGAGAATGAGTGAGTGAGAGAATGAGTGAGTGAGTGAGAGAATGAGTGAGTGAGTGAGAGAATGAGAGAGTGAGTGAGAGAGTGAGTGAGAGAATGAGTGTGAGTGAGTGAGTCAGAGAATGAGTGAGACAATGAGTGAGTGAGAGAATAAGTGAGTGAGTGAGTGAGAGAATGAGTGAGTGAGAAAATGAGTGAGTGAGTGAGAGAATGAGTGAGTGAGTGAGAAAATGAGTCAGTGAGTGAGTGAGAGAATGAGTGAGTGAGTGAGTGAGAGAATGAGTGAGTGAGTGAGTGAGTGAGAGAATGAGTGAGTGAGAGAATAAGTGAGTGAGTGAGTGAGTGAGTGAGAGAATGAGTGAGTGAGAAAATGAGTGAGTGAGTGAGAGAATGAGTGAGTGAGTGAGAAAATGAGTCAGTGAGTGAGTGAGAGAATGAGTGAGTGAGTGAGTGAGTGAGTGAGAGAATGAGTGAATGAGTGAGAGAATGAGTGAGAGAGTGCCTGACCCTATAACTGTAAGCATCATGAATTGTGTGTGAGTGAGTGACAGTGTGAGAGAGTGAGTGAGTAAGAGAGTGAGTGAGAGAATGAGTGAGAGAGTGAGTGAGTGAGTGAGTATGTGAGAGAATGAGTGAGTGAATGAGTGAGAGGGTGACTGAGTGAGTGAGAGAATGAGTGAGTGAGTGAGACAATGAGTGAGAGAATGAGTGAGAGAATGAGTGAGTGAGTGAGAGAGTGAGTGAGTGAGAGAATGAGTGAGAGAATGAGTGAGAGAGTGCCTGACCCTATAACTGTAAGCATCATGAATTGTGTGTGAGTGAGTGTGTGAGTGAGTGAAAGTGTGAGAGTATGAGTGAGTAAGAGAGTGAGTGAGTGAGTGAAAGTGTGAGAGTGTGAGTGAATAAGAGAGTGAGTGAGAGAGTGAGTGAGTGAGAGAATGAGTGAGTGAGTGAGTGAGAGAATGAGTGAGTGAGTGAGTGAGTGAGTGAGTGAGAATGAGTGAGTGAGAGAATGTGTGAGTGAGTGAGAGAATGAGTGAGTGAGTGAGAGAATGAGTGAGTGAGAGAGTGAGTGAGTGAGAGAGTGAGTGAGTGAGAGAGTGAGTGAGAGAATGAGTTAGTGAGTGAGAGAATGAGTGAGTGAGTGAGAGAATGAGTGAGAGAATGAGTGAGTGAGTGAGAGAGTGAGTGAGTGTGAGAATGAGTGAGTGAGTGAATGAGAGAATGAGTGAGTGAGTGAGTGAGTGAGAGAGAGAATGAAGTAGAAGAAGAAGTAGAGGGCATGAAGCCTTTATTATCGCCACACATACATTACAGCACAGTGGAATTCTTTTCTTCGCATATCCCAGCTGAGGAAGTTGGGGTCAGAGCGCAGGGGCAGCTATGATACAGCGCTCCTGGAGCAGAGAGGGTTAAGGGCCTTGCTCAATTGCCCAACAGTGGAGCTTGGTGGTACTGGGGCTTGAACCCCGATCGTCTGATCAACACACCGCTGCACCGCTGCACCGCTGCACCGCTGCCCATGAGTGAGTGAGTGAGTGAGTGAGTGAGAGAATGAGTGAGTGAGTGAGAGAATGAGTGAGTGAGAGAATGAGTGAGTGAGTGAGTGAGAGAGTGAGAGAATGAGTGAGTGAGAGAGTGACAGAATGAGTGAGTGTTTGAGAGAATGAGTGAGTGAGTGAGTGAGAGAATGAGTGAGTGAGTGAGTGAGAGAATGAGTGAGTGAGAGAGTGAGAGAATGAGTGAGTGAGTGAGAGAATGAGTGAGTGAGTGAGAGAATGAGTGAGTGAGTGAGAGAATGAGTGAGTGATTGAGAGAATGAGTGAGTGAGAGAATGAGTGAGTGAGAGAGTGAGAGAATGAGTGAGTGATTGAGAGAATGAGTGAGTGAGAGAGAATGAGTGAGTGAGAGAATGAGAGAGTGAGAGAGATGCAGTGATGTTGTGCTGGTGAGCAGAACTGTGTTCAGTAGGGGATGTGGTGAAGACACCAGTACAATAGATGTATTTTTATAGCCGGACAGGATTTTTCATTGTGACCTTGACTTGCTCTGAGTGTTGTTATTATTATTCAGAGTGACGTCAATTCACTCACTTCCTTTCTTTCTCTCCTTCTCTAATTCTCTGTCTCCTCTTAAATCTCTCACTCTCTCTCTTTCTTTCTCTCACTCTCTCTCTGTCTGTCTGTCTGTCTTTCTTTCTCTGCTCACAGAGGGTGCACCCAGCAGGGTGAGTAACATATGTGTGTGTGTGTGTCTGTCTAGTTATGATAAATGTCTCCAAATGTGGAGTATTTTAAAAAAGGAAGTTTGCAGCTTCTTCTGTCCAAACCCAGAATATTAACATGACATGAGTGAAAAAACAACAGGAATAATAGGAATGGACATTGAATGTAGTAGTAATAATAATAATAATAATAATAGATACTACTACTACTACTACTACTAATAATAATAATAATAATCCTATTCAGCCAGCATGAAATTAATTAATAAAAAAAAGAAAATGGTCTATTAACACTTAGCAGGTATAAAACATAATGGAAATGGAAGTAAAAGTACACTGATTCTAACAAGGAGGCCTAAAGGGAGTTTCATAGCTCTGAAGCATTAAAAACATAAAGTAGCATCACCGTTTGTTTCTTCATCTGAGGATCAGCATCTTAGCATCTTGCAGGATCAACCTCTTGCAACGCTTGAAAGATTCTCATTATCAGTGTGTGCTTTGTACAATAAAACTGAATGATAATGAGTAGACTGCGGCACCTTTTATTGCCATTTCTCATTTACAGTCAGTATAAAACATTGTCGGCTAAACTAGCAGCACTAACAGAAGCAGCAGAGAGAGACAAATGGACTCAGAGAGACAGATTTGGTGAAAGAGAACTAAAACAGTTTCAAAGAAGAGCGAAATATATAGTTCTGTTTTTTTTTGTTTTTTTTTAATCAAACTTGATGATCCACTGGTAAAAGGTTCAGAGGAAAAATATGGAGCTCGGAATAAAAGAGAGACTATGGGGGTCCTAATCAATTCTCGTTCATCATTTCAGTGTTGCTGAATGCGATGGAGAGCACAGGAAAGTGAGTGAGAGAGAGAGAGAGAGAATCTGAGACAGATAAGACACAGAAGTTGAGAGTACTGCACTTCTTTGTGCTGTTTTTCCCCCTCATCTTAGTCCAACTCACTTCCTGTTTGGCCCTGAAAGATCATGGATGCAGAGAGACTGAAAACGTAGATCTTAGAGCAGTTGTGCTGTTACAGTTGGCGAAGATACAGACTGGCATTTATACAAAGAATCTAACTGTGCTTTTAGCCTGTAAACTGCGAATGATGTATGCATGTTTGTTTTGTGTATGAGCGTGATTGTCTTATCAGTGTGTGTGTGTGTGTGTGATGTGCATAAACACGTGACATTGTTTGTTAGTATGCGTTTATGTGCCAGTGTGAGTTTGTGTGTGTTCATTCACTTTCTCTCTCTCTTGGTAGAGTAAGTCTGTGTCATCAACAGACAGTCAAGCGATAGAGGAGCGTCAGGGCCCCTCGGGAGTCTTCCCCTCTCACACCAGCAATGACGCCAAGAGGAGGCGCTGTGACGATAAAGATGGCCCATCACATTATGTATGTCCCATTGCACAGTCATGACCTCACACTGATCCACGAATATGATAAGTTAGTGATGTCCACACACCATACAGCCCTATTCAGAGAGCATTTGGACTGTTTGTCACTGCCTTGTACCAAAACTTTTGCAACAGCAAACTGAAACTATGCTTTTCCTTTAGCTACTGGTACTGGAGATTGGGATTTTTTTTATTGTTTGTTTGTTTTATGGTTGTTACTGCTAAAAATCCTCAGTGAGGTTTTTTCTTTTTCTTTTTTTTAAGTCAATTTGTTGTGCTGGTTTAGACAACTGAAAGCAAATTTAAGCCATTGCAAAATATATATAAAGATTTAGTCTCTACAGTATATTCACTGCGAATTGTGTCTCCTTACTATCTTTAATGGAATTCCACAAGAAGCAAAAGCCTAAATACGACTCCCTAATCACCCAGACCAGACAATGACTTTATAAAAAGAATTTTATTTAGTCTTTTTGCCTACAGATGAAGTGGTAATTGTCTGCAATTTCAATTATGGAAACTGAAAACGACCCTTTAAAGATGCTATTTGCGTCCATTCTGGGTTGTACTGCTGTTACTCAAAATGTCCAAGGCCCTGCTCATGCGTAACCATGCTCTAGAGTTTTGACATCGTTACTAGCAAGATCTTACAGTTCCCTTAAACAAAGCGGTATCTAATCATTGTTTATCAGATCACAGAATTGTATAAATTCTGCCACTAGATTCTGCCTACGTAAGAAACATGTACTTACATCTTATTCAAGGAAAAGCAACAATTAATAGATCTATCCTTAGTACATTGAACAATTGCACATCTTCAGCCAGATCTCCAGACAGTGTAAGCAAAGATTTTGGAGAAGTAAGCCAGATATCTTTCAGCAACTACTATCAGACCCTTGTCTTAACCAGAATAGCTTACCTTTAGTATTACTTCATAAACAGCTGTAAGAATATTAGATTTTTATTTAAAATAGAATCTAAATGTACAAAAATGTCCGCTCTGTTTCAGATGATCAAATTCCTCCAGACCCTAACAGCAATTAGAGACCATAAAGGCTAAAATTCTGCAGCAGGCTGCCAGCTATCCATTATGTACTACACCACGCTCTAATGATAATAACCCAGGAGATGCTATTATCCGGGAAGGTCTTAATAAGTTTAGTCCTTTCGGGTTTAACGGCACCACATTTTCATGCTGTTCTACTATCACCTGTGTCCTTCATTCAGTACCATCTACACAAGTTTTGAGATTATTAGCTGTCATCAGGATGCCTTTACCAAACACAGATTTGTCTCTCAGTTGAATATATGCACAAGTTTTTTTAACACAGCAACTATCAAGCCGTACCTTAAGAAATCACATCTCGACCCCTCCAGTCTCATCAATTACGGGTATCTGAACTCCTTTTCTGTCTAAGATTTGGAGAAAGTTGTCTCTCAGTGGCTTTCTCCTTCTCTAAGTAACAGCAAGCACAATATAATTCAGTCTGATTTTCAGAAACATCAGTGTTGGCTAAAGTAGTCCATGCCCTGCTGCTTGCTGCAGATTGAGGTTTGGTTTCTGGTTTAATATCACTGTTTAAGTCAATAACAGTGGACTTAAGTGCAGCATTTGACACTATTGACCATTTTAATGGACAGGCTTAAAACACAGACTATTTGAGAAACATTGCCAATATGGGAATTATACTAATCCTTCAAAACTTGTAGAAAATAGTGCATGCTTTTATAGTTGCCAGATTGGACTGTACTGCTGTAACCTACAGATGGCTGGCGGCCCTGCTACCTTTCTCAAGAGCTAATTCACAATGCAGTAGCTCAAGCTCTTAGCTGGAAAAGAGGGTCAGATATGTGGACTTGAGTTAGGGACTCAGACTTAAGTTGCTCTTGACAACTTGACTTAGACTTGAACGGTGATTCGATGGTGTCATAACAAATAAAGTTTTGCATTGTTGACGCTGCTTTAAATACATGAACACAAATAGCTTTTGTAGTTTCAGGGAGTGTGTGAGGCTGTACACTGTAGCAGTGTTTTACTTATGTGCAATAGAGTGTGTGTGTGTCTGCTTTCAGTGACATTTTCCATCTTGTTCTCTTTCTCCTAGGACAGTGATGGGGACAAGAGTGAAGACAACCTAGTGGTCGATGTCTCTAATGAGGTATGTACTGATTGTGTACAGAATGTAATATCACAGGCATCTGAAACTAAGTTTACACAGTTATACAGAATGTAGCCTGAGAAAACATGAACAATAAGGGGATGTAAGAGAAAATAAAGTTTTATAATAACCCACTCTTCAAGCTTTTGCCTTTGTTAGAAAACAATAAAAAATATATAAAATTCTATCATGCAGGCATGGTGGATTAGTAATTGGCATGTTTGCTTCACACCTCCTGGGTCGGATGTTTGATTCCCACATCTGTCCCGTGTGTGCAGGGTTTCTATGTTTCTATTCTCCCTGTGCTTTGGGGGTTTCCTCCGTGGTACTCCAAGTCCAGAGACATGCATTGTAGACAGATTGGCTTTTCTAAATTGTCCATAGTGTGTGAGGGTGTGTGATTGTACCCTGTGATAGGTTGGCAGCCTATCCAGGCTGTCCCCTGCCTTGTGTCCCGAGACACCTGCGAAAGGCTGTAGGGTAAGCACTATAGAAGATGGATGGATGGATGGATGATTTTATCACTCAGTATTTAGTGACCAAATTCTGAACTAGATAATCATGCTTCACTGCAGATAAATGTTTTGTGTAGAGAGCTTAATAATGAGGTTTCTTAAAGACCTATGTTACTAAAAACATTTTTGTAAAATATGTTATTGGGTTGGGGGCACGGTGGCTTGATGGTTAGCATGTTTGCCTCACACCTCCAGGGTTGGGGGTTTGATTGCCGCCTCCGCCGTGTGTGTGTGTGTGGAGTTTGCATGTTCTCCCCGTGCCTCGGGGGTTTCCTCCCCCGGTCCAAAGACATGCATTGTAGGTTGATTGGCATCTCTAAATTGTCAATAGTGTGTGTGAGTGTGTGTGCGCCCTGCGATGGGTTGGCACTCTGTCCAGGCTGTATCCTGCCTTGATGCCCGATGACGCCTGAGATAGGCACAGGCTCCCCGTGACCCGAGAGTAGATCGGATAAGCGGCAGACAGTGGATGAATGTTACTGGGTTACTTTTCCCTTACATTAATTCAAAACAGCTCATGTTGTCTTGGAAATACTGAGAAACTGATCAGAAACACTCAAACATAAGCATTAGTGTTACCCTATTTCTCTCACGCCAGTCTTAATAAAGCATTTTATATCATCATGCAAATACTGGCATTGTTTGTTCATATACATTCATGAATTATTCTATAAAAAAATTCTGTATGAATTTGTGCTTATGAATTTAGCCTTCAGTTTAAGTGTTATTCCTTCCTTACATATATTTCAATAAATATATTAAAAAATACATAGAGTAATAGGGATTTCATGCGTACCAATAAATTTAAACAAATTTTGTCCTGATTAGTCTCTAAAGTGAGCTAATGTCTTATATTTAAAAAAAAATTCTCTTTATGAAGACAACTCATATGAAGCTACTTAGTCCATTCCCTGAAGCTTGATAAATAGGACATTTTGTTATGATTAAATACAATTTTCCACTGTCTTCCAGCACAGTGCTGTTTTTTTTTTTGTTTTTTTTTTGCTTGCGAGTTAACGAGGCCATGGTGTGTTCCTTTCATTGCTCCGCAAAGGCTGTGTTATTAGTTTAGTATAAGCTCACAATTTCTCCACAATATTTCAGCCTTTGAAATTCCTCATGTGGCATAACGAAATATGTTTCCTCCCCATAATTTGCCTTACAGACACAAAACAATATACACAAACTCTCCCTGCGTGAGTGTTCTGCAGTCTTGCATAATAGATAAACATCAGTGAGTGGAAAAAGAGCGACAGAAAGGGGAGGAGAGAATGAGATAAAGAATGAAAGATGTGGAGAGAGAGAGATTATGAAGCTATTAAAATGCATGATATCCGAGGCCGTATACCGTAGGTGTCCATGTTATAGCCGAATAAAATCAATTGTATGCTGGGAATTGAATTGATTGGATTTATTAATACTGCCCACCTTTGCATTTTCTAATTACATTTCTCTTCCTCATGGTCTGTGTTTCTTGTATCCCTCTTTCTATAGGACCCTTCCTCTCCCGTGGGCAGCACCCCCCACTCTCCTCATGGAAACGGCTTAGACAGAGCGCCTACGCTGAGGAAGGAGCTCCCCAGATCCCCAAGTCTCCCTCCTGCCCCCTCACCTCCAGATCACAGCCCCGCTCCAGGCAAGAGCAAGGACCCTGCACAGGTAGAGCCATTCAATTCGTTCACTTCTCTATAAAAAATTTGTCCGCTCTTCTTGTGGAATTAGGTCTGTGACCTAGTGTACCAGTACTGATGTATTTATTGATATAGACTTCAGAGCACTTTTGTACATCGCTATGGATAAGGATGTCTGCCAAATGCCATAAATGTAAATGTATTTTCCGTGAAAAACAACAACACGTCTTTAAAGTTTGATATGATTTTATTGAGTATTATATTTTATACAGAGAGGCTGAATTTCTGTTAATCCAATATAAAATGTATTTTTGAAATCACTGTTGAATAAATTTTGTACTAATTCATTGGAGACATTCTGATGTCTAGTATAAAGCGATGACTGTTTTGAAATTTTTTTTGCCTTTGATTCTGTTTCAAAATATGTACAAAAAAAGTGCAAAATATGCACGTTATTGATCAGTGATAACTGAATACTGGATTTTTTTGCTTTTTTTGCAGTCAGAGAAATGCCAGTCTCCATCTTCGAAGTCAGGCAGTAGTTCCCCTTCGCACTGCGAGGCCCTCACCCCCGGACCCAGCACCTCCTGTCTACGGCTTGTCACTAAGCCTGTGTCCTCAGCAGATCCTATGGGTAAATGACAGCTGTTACACTTTCAATATGCCCTTGATTAGTTTTAGTCTGACCAATTTTTGCATTGTGGTCTTAGCCTGCGGCTCCATAGTCAAGCAAGCAAGTCAAGCAATTTACTATTCAGCGTAGAAAAAAATGATGAGCTCTGACAATTATCTTCTTTTTTTTTTTTTAGCAGCTTTGCGTAGTCCTCTGTCCATGACCTCAGCTTCTTACCCAGCTCATTTTGGTGTCGTGTCTCACACTGGACTGAATGGAGAGCTGGCCAGTCCAGGCAGCTTTGGTGGCTCGATCACTCTCTCACCCCAGATCAGTACTGCAGCTAGTGCCTACACACGCAGCCAAATGGTAAACACACACACACACACATACTCATAGCTCATTAGCTTGCAGTGTTAACCAAGTGATGCTGTAGAGTTTGTTCTAATAGACATTATTGTACAGACAGTCAATAAATAGTCTCTTAAAATATTCCTGTTTCTCCCATTGTGTTCTGCAGGTGGCGTATGAATCACGCTCTCACCTCAGGCCCTCAGGGCTGTCCTCCTCTCTGCCTGGCTCCAGTGGGGGCAAGCCGTGAGTTTTTCCCTTTAAGGGTTTTGCTTCAGGCTTTCTTCCTTAACATCCCTCCATGTTTGGATTGAATTATACCGATGTACCCAAACTGGAGAACGTATGGGTCATATGTTACAGCACTAATGTTTGGCTTTTGCTGAAGCGCGTTGACCATTGTGTGAAATGCTTGTGCATTTTCAAATTGGTTCACACCCAAGCACATAAACATACTTTTGGTCAGAATTATCTGCAGTTATTTAAAGGGGCCCTTTCTCATTTGTGGCTATGTGTTTTCAGTAACTGGTTACATGATTACGTGATCAATTGGTTACACTCAATACCTCTTAAACGCAACATATATTTTCACCTCAAAACATCGTAGCTTCTCATCCTTAATTTGTGGAACTGCTGTTATTTCAAAATGCTTTTTTACTCCTCTTGCCCAACCAAATCCTTTTGTATGTAAGTGTACTGTATGTACTTTGTGTTTTGGATGTAATTGTCACTGTTAAGGTATAGTTTAATGATAAATCACATATACATGATTCTACACTAACCCCATATTTGGTCAATTAGACAAGACATGCCACTTTTCTCTTCTTTAGTTTTGCATTGGGGCTACAAGACTAATTCCAGATGTTCAAGATAGCTACACCATAACGTTACCGCACTCAGCCGCACGACGACATTTATTTTTCATAGATAACTCCACGTCATGTTGTGTCTTAAAATCATACCTACAAATCTGCGTGATTGCTAAAGAACCTGATGTGGTTTGAGCAAGTATTTGCAGGAGCTACATTAATTGCTGAACACGTGCTGGCCTCATTGTTCTAGTGCAAAGCTAAAGGAGAAACGATCAGACACCAAACATTTGTGCTGTTCGACTACAATCGGGGTGATTAAAATGTAATGAAGAGGTACTTTTACAGCTTGGTGCTCTTGTAGGCACTAAAAACATCACCTCAACTCAGACAGGTACAGATGTCTTGATTTTGACCCTCACATCTGGGTGACCTCATTATGGCCCTGATGATTGGATGATGTGTTGAATCAGTTTCTTTTGGTGTTGAGAAAAAAAATGTACAAATCTATCACCCTCAAGCAGACTACAAGATTACAGGACACAACATTCATATGATACAGTACTTCATATCATGACACCAAGCTTGCTATACCTGAAACATACCAGAGACATTATAAAAAATGCTTTAGTGCATTTATTCTGAATGAATACAGTGCATTTATTTATTCTGCGGTGGAAGAAAAAAAATTTCCAATGCCAATTCTGTGATATTGAATATATCAAATAAAGCGCATGCCAGACTGCTATATGCAAGGCCGTGCATCTTTTTAATGTGTCACTGAGCCTCATCATCAACTCAGATTTGCGGATCCTTTGTTCAGGTTCGTTCGGATCCTGTGTGGTGCCTTGATTGTACTGAAGGTGCCTGATCTACACAGCTACATAGCATGCAGAATTAGAGGGAATTTGCTAAATAGCATCATGGGGTGCAAAATGAGATCCAGTGGATTTAATTACAGATGTAAGCACACAAGTCCACCTCTGGTTATTAATTATACCTCACACTGATGTGTCTCTGTAGAGTCTTTTGGGTTATGAAGCTTCAGGCCTGTAATTATATTTTCAAGACAGCTTGTCTGATGTTTATTGTATGGATTAGTCAGATATCTAATTACTATTACATTATAGTGATGTTTACAGACACCTTGTATATATTACAATCTGATCAGTGGAATGTTATTTTTCTTAACACCAGGCTTCAAATAAAATTGTACCCTATTTGTCCTGCTCTATTTTTTTTTTTTTTGCTTCCTGTTAACACATTTAGTCTTATTTTTTTGCCCTGTTTGAAAACATAGATCCTAAACCAGGTATATCAGTCAATCTGCTGAACTTTTCTGCAGTCACTGCAAAAGAAAGTCCGGAGCGAGCCACAGATAAATCATGTAGAAAAATGTAAATATGTCGTCATATATTCTCACATAGAAGGAGAACACCCAAAACATCTGAGAAGTGACATTTCAGAGCTGCAAAATTTCAGAACAAAACAACACATGATGTAATTTTATCCACAGGCTTCATTTTCTCTCGTAAATATGTGTAGACATGACAGATGGTCCATGCTGAAAGCTTTCTGAGTATTTGCTCAACAATCATTTCTTTATATCCAGCTTCACACAAGAACATTTTGCTAATTGGTTGTTCTTTATGCAAAGACTTTCACAGCACGAAGGAGTGACAAAGGAATGTTAATGGGACGTGTGTAAAAGTTTTACTATGTCTTTTTGAAGGTCGGCCATATACAACCTGTCAAATGTAGACCAAAGAAGGTATTTTTAAGGGTTAAACTAAAGTGGACCGTGATCCAATTATAGATCAATTAGAACGATTTTAATAGCCAATTTAAGGCCTTACCGGCCCAGAAATAGAGGTCCAGAGATGTCCCAGGTCAGTCAGCACTTTCTGGCACATTTCTAGCTCTTTGTTCATAAATCACAATACTATGTTATTGTGACTAATATATTGTTTCTTAGATTTGAAGATGTTATTCTGCTGGTCAGCGGTTATAGATATCACCACTATAGATAATCAAGGTTTTTCAGGAATCAACAATCAACCAGCTAGACTTCAATTCAATATCCTTTTATTTGTTTAGTGCTTTTAACAATGGACATTGTCTCAAAGCAGCTTTATAGAAGTACAAAAATTCAGAATAAAATGACAAAGTTTAAAATGAAATTTATATTTATCCCTAATGAGCAAGCCTGAGGCAGTGGTGGCAAGGAAAAACTCCCTGAGACGATATGAGGAAGCCTTGTGAGGAACCAGACTCAAAAGGCAGCCCATTCTCATCTGTGTGACACCGGAGAGTGTGATTATAAATAATTTCCTTTCTGCAACTGTGTCATATCTTACACCAAACTCATGACTTTTCTCATGTACCTTTCGGAATATGGTACACAAATTCTTCCAGCAACATTCGTCATTTCAGGCTTGAATACTGCATATCTCTATGGAACTGCTACATCGTCCTTCATCTAACTACTGACTCCTCATAACTGGAAGATACTGACCTACAGGGGAACCAGTGGAACTTCACCACAGTACACGGATCACTCATCAGGCTCTGTGTCCCAGTGTGAGCACTAAAGTCTGTGAGAGGATAGTGAATAGTGATACCATGCTTGTCCGGACAGACTGAATTACCCAACCTTCATATATCTTTCAAGAAACATCTGAGGACTCAGAAGGAGAAACAACCTCAGACCTCACCATCCGAGTGTATGTCTATGTATTTGTCTACCTAGCTAAACCTGTGTTCATGCTGGTTGCCATTGTTGTTATTTGTGTTTATTATGATAAAGATTGTATCAGTTATACTTCTGTTTTGTGCCCAGCTTTGAGAAGTAGGTTGGATATAGTTAATAAAGTTATTAATTTAACTACATTCCCAAGTAGTGATTTAGCAGCATCGGTATTTAAGTGAAGTATTGAAAGGATAATATCTTTGGGGATATAGGGGGGAAAAACGTAACGACAGGATGGGGTAGAATGACGCATTGTAAAGAAATCCCGAAGTGTTTTATTCCTCTTATACCATTGCAATATGCCACATATTTTTTTAAAGAACTATACGTCATAGTTTAATATTATGCAATGTTCCTTAAACAAGATGTCTACTGTTATAATCTACAGCATAAACATAACAGCTATAAACCGTCTTTATCTCGCCAGAAGATTTTTTTCCCTCTCTCAGCTGATCATGTTACCAAGAAACTGCAAAACCCTTCATTCTACAGACTTTCCCATGTTGGAAAATTTAAGGACTAGCCTTAACTTGACTTTTACCTTGACACTAGAGATGTCTTCCCAAACTGCTAAATAAACATATCTACAGCAGAAACTTCCCTGTATCAATAATTACATGTTTTAAAGCAGTGACAACCATTTGGTGTCTTTGTGTAAGTTGTAATTTATATGTAATGTATTATAATGAGTCACTGATGAATACTAAATCAATCAATTCAGTAATGTATTTCTTGTTGGCTTGTTGGAAGCACAGTACACTGCAACAGGTCTGCTCTGTGCTCTGACTCTCACACTGACCTGAGACGAACAGAAAGTCTGGGCTGGTAATTAGTGTTCGCTGAAGTCTCTGAAACGAATGCAAATGAATGAGCGCCTTTGTTTGTCTTTAATAGTATGCAGTGTTTTGGTGGCTATTAAATAATACACCTCTTCTTTTTAACAACACACACACACATTGTTATATTGCAGGTAGACTTTTTAATGAATGGTATTAGTGTCTTGTGATTCTTGTGATCTTTCTCTCAAAAGCTTTTGAACACAATGGAGGCTGCATCATAGTTCATAGTCCCAGAGTAAAGTTTTGCAAAATCTTTTCATTATTATTTGTAATTAACAGAAATGCTGTGATTAATTAACAACTTCGATGTAGTTTTTTGTATTGGATCTGTTAGATTTCTATGACTTTATTGTAGCTGAGCTACAAACAGAACTTTTGTAACTGAGTTGCATTTCCCTTTCCTGGCATAAACTATTGTGTTCTGTCCTAAATGACAAACGTTTTACCTCTAAAGCACATTATTATGCCATCAAACCACACTTTATACTCTTTCTCCTCTTCTCTCCAGTGCGTACTCGTTCCACGTGAGTGCAGATGGACAGATGCAGCCTGTGCCCTTCCCTCCTGATGCTCTCCTGGGTCCCGGCATCCCGCGTCACGCCCGCCAGATCCACACACTCAGCCATGGAGAGGTGGTGTGTGCCGTCACCATCAGCACCTCCACACGCCACGTCTACACTGGTGGCAAAGGCTGTGTCAAAGTGTGGGACATCAGCCAGCCGGGCAGCAAGAGCCCCATGGCCCAGCTCGACTGTCTGGTCAGTTTCAAAACGTTTGTGTTTGTTTATATGTACAGGAGTTAATTTGTTGATAGCTCCACTAGTTGACATGTTGTGGATTATTTTGTGGCAAGTCTTTTCTTATTCATTTACTAAATATTCAGAGAAGAAAGATTTTAATTCTTGTTGGCGGTGTTTGGCCATCATTGTGCTTTTACAGAGAATTAATGGCCAAACTTTAGCCAGCTAACTTTTCTGCCTTATTCACTAGCTAGCTTGTTTTATAGTTGCCTTGCAACAGAGTTCTCACAACCAATTAACCCATAAGTCGAGTGTGTGTCTGCTTTCTCATGTTGAAACACAACTTCTCACATTCACTATAAATTTAATGAGAGGTGGAATAATTATGAAACTTCTCCTTTCATCCAATCAGAACAGGGACAACTACATCCGCTCATGCAAGCTCCTCCCAGATGGGAGAACTTTGATAGTTGGAGGTGAAGCCAGCACTCTGTCTATCTGGGACTTGGCCACGCCCACTCCTCGCATCAAGGCGGAGTTGACCTCCTCTGCTCCAGCGTGTTACGCTCTGGCCATCAGTCCAGACAACAAGGTCTGTTTCTCCTGCTGCAGCGACGGCAACATCGTGGTGTGGGACCTTCACAACCAGACCCTCGTCAGGTAGCTGTGACCAGCGGGGAGGGATTGAAGTCTCTACATAATGATGTGGTGTGTGATGATTTATACGTGTGCTTGGTGATGGATGTGGTGTTCCTCCACAGGCAGTTCCAGGGCCACACTGATGGAGCCAGCTGCATCGACATCTCTAACGACGGGACCAAACTGTGGACCGGGGGACTGGACAACACGGTGCGCTGCTGGGACCTGAGAGAGGGCCGACAGCTCCAGCAGCACGACTTCACCTCCCAGGTACTGCAGCACCAGGGGATCGTGGGAAATGGCATTTTACTACTCAGAACAGTGAATATTTTTCAGTTGTGTGTCTTATTTAGCACATAATTGCTTCTGTGTGTGTGTGTGTGTGTGTGTGTGTGTGTGTGTGTGTGTGTGTGTGTGTGTAGATCTTCTCCCTGGGCTACTGTCCTACAGGAGAGTGGCTGGCAGTGGGGATGGAGAGCAGTAATGTTGAAGTGCTGCATGTCTCCAAACCAGACAAATACCAGCTGCACCTTCATGAGAGCTGTGTGCTGTCACTCAAGTTCGCCTACTGCGGTATGAGGGAACACTCACATAACCAGCCAAATGGTGCTGTTTCTCTGCTCATGGAATTTTTAATTATCTGTTTGTGTGTGTGTGTGTGTGTGTGTGTGTATGTGTGTGTTTCTGTCTGTCTGTCTGTCTGTCTGTGTCTCAGGTAAATGGTTTGTGAGCACAGGAAAAGACAATCTGTTAAACGCATGGAGAACGCCGTATGGAGCCAGCATCTTCCAGGTAAGTGAGAAAAAACGAGAGATGAAAGATTTTTCAAGAAAATACAAACCTCTGTTTTGTCTTGTGCTAAAATGGGCACATATTTTATATACATAGTCTTCCTGGGATGAGTTAATTTCATTTATTTTATTGTGAGCTGGAGATATTTGTGTCATTATCACCAAGTACCCAATGTTGGTTCAGACACTTTGTTTTCCTGAGATAATCACATATTAATTTGAGATCTCACAAAAGCACATTATTTTCCCAAGATTAGACATGCAGAAGCCTGTTGCGATTTAAGACACATTTAACATGTCCAAAGCCTACTGAGAGAAGGAAAACCCTGAACACTACAAACACAAGAGCAGGCTAGCATTACAGATAGCGAGCATGCTGTGGGAACTGTAACTGTACACATGAAGGAAATGGAATCATGAAGAAAATAGCGTGGTGAAAATCTGGTGAAATGCAGCCAAAATCTGATGTGAGTGCTGTTTTATAATTAGCGTTTCCTCCATTTATTTATTTTTATCCGAGAGAAGAGACCACAGTCTAACCTCTCGTGTTCCTGTGGTTCATGCTTTCAGGTTTTTGTTTACTTGCTAGAATTTAAACGCTACAGGACAAACCCCACATCTTTTCCCAGTGATGTGAACAGACTAACTTTGTTTAGTTTTGGGGATTTCAAATGAATTATGCCATTATGTCAGGAAAAGCACATTTGTTATCGCATGATTGAAACACCTATTATGTCAGGAAAACAATTAACTAGTAATAATGACGTAAATAATGAAGTCTTATAAGAATATAACTTATCATGCAAAAGCTAATGACGTCAAATCTAGAGGTGTAATGTATTTCTCCACATTATCACGTCTCTGACGTCTCTTTCATTCCTGTACCGAGTTTGTGGGTGTTGTTTGTTTGATGGTCAGAGCGAATTTGTGCATTGATGAAGGTTATTTGTTGTGTAACATAGAAATGGCTCTTTAGAGGTAGAAAGCAATGCTGATGACGTTGATGGCTGGAACTGAAACAAACAGATTGTTTACACAATTAACATTTCAAATGAACCATCTAGTGTGCTGATTATTTTTGCATAGTGGGCTGACATGCACTTTATTCTTTATTCTCTCTCTCTTTCTCTTCCTCCCCCCTCTCTTCCCTTCTCTCTCCCTCTCTCTCTCCCTCTCTCCTTTCTCTCTCTCTCTCTCTCTCTCTCTCTCTCTCTCTCTCTCTCTCCCCCTCTCTTCCTCCCCCCTCTCTTCCTTTCTCTCTCTCCCTCTCTCTCTCTCTCTCTCCCCCTCTCTTCCTCCCCCCTCTCTTCCTCTCTCTCTCTCTCCCCCCCCTTCCTTTCTCTCCCCCTCTCTCTCTTTTCCTTTCTCCCTCTCTTCCTTTCTCTCTCTCTCTCTCTCTCCCCCCCCCTCTCTCTTTAAGTCCAAGGAGTCCTCATCCGTCCTGAGCTGTGACGTCTCCCCAGACGATAAGTATATAGTCACTGGCTCTGGAGATAAGAAAGCCACCGTGTATGAGGTGGTCTACTGAGCACATGAAAGAGGACAGAGAGAGATGGATGGATGGATGGATGGACGGACGGACGGATGGATGGATGGACGGATGGATGGATGGATGGATGGATGGATGGATGGATGAGTTGAAAGAAATGAGTTGAAAGAAAAGCACTTAGCAGCTTCTGGCAGCTGTGGTGGGCAACCATGGGTGCTCTTTCCAAACAGTATTCCCCTACTTCGTCTCTCAAGTACCATTAAACCCCATCCCCATCCTCGCTCCATCTCCCTATAAGTAGGAAGGAAAGAGAGAAGAAAAGAGAGAGACGTAGAAAGAATAAACAGAGGGAGTATAATTAGCACAGTGTCTAGATGAAACGCCCAGCGGCGAGGAGAAAGCTCACAGGAGACGAGGTAAGCACTTAGGGAGCAGCAGCTCATACAAACACAGATAGCAGACAATCAATATATCACTGTAAAAAAAAAAAAACCCACTGTAATGAGCCCAAATGCAACAGAGCTCATTTCACAACACCTCAGAGAGCAGAACAACCAGACTGCAGTGTAACGCTGGCTCTGGCGTGGTCTGCACCACTCCAGTTAAATATGCATTCAGCAATTCCCAACTGAATTCTGCATCACGCGTTCCCGTCTCTTGTGAGAGACTCCCCAGAGACACTAATGAGGAGCAGCTGGACCTCTCAGTGGGTTCCATGTTGAAAACATTAAACAACAGCATTTTCCATTTTTAATTCCGGAGAACGGCTATATACGCAGAACTCTAACGCATGCGTGAGCTGAGCAAAAGATTGATTATGTGCTCTGGAAATTTCCTGAACCAGAACTACTATTCTGTGTTTATGTTTCCGCTATACTGCAGGATCCGTGGCCATTTGAAGTTAAGTAACAGAAGTGACGCAAACTGTGGAGCTGACATTTTAAAAGCTGACAAACATATAGGGCACGCCACAAAAAGCACGTACGAAACTGCAAAATCAACTACGCAGTGGAAACGAGCCACTGTTATGGTGATGATGTCATAGCTATAGCTTTTTAGCGGATTTTTTTAAATGCCAAGCAAGATGGAGAGTTATTCTAAGCTTGACCCATCAGTAATGCTAAAAATCACAACTAGGGATGGAACAGTTAGACAAATCAGATCGATTCACTGGTGTAAAAGTCAATGGTTGCAATTAATCGGGGAAACAAACATTAATTATTATAGAATAGGACTGATTATAGGACAGACAGATGTGTACACTGATGTGTTAGCAAGATGATTTTCCCTTAAATATTAAAAATAGTCCTTCTAAGGATAAGTTAGCAGAGGTTGCTAAACTGAATTGTATCTTATTTTATCATTGCAGATGAAGTGTTTGCTTGTAAGGGATGTGGTAGCTTAGTGTTTAAGGTGTTGGACAACTGATCAGAAGGTTGTGAGTTTGAATCCCAGGACCACCAAGCTGCCACTGCTGGGCCCCTGAGTAAGGCCCTTAACCCTCAGTTACATAAGTTAAATTTTCTTTATTTGTCACATATACATTACTGCACAGTGAAATTCTTTCCTATCCTATCCTTGGAGGTTGGGGTCAGAGCGGAGGTTCAGCCATGATGCAGTGCCCCTGGAGCAGGATGGGTTGGGGGACTTGCTCAAGGGCCTAATGGTGGCAGCTTGGCAGTGCTTGGGCTTCCAGTCAACGACCCAGAGCCTTAACTACTTGAGCTACCACCGCTTCCGGCCATACCGCTTTGAGAACGCCCAATCTTGTATAAAATGAGATAAAAATGTAAGCCGCTCTGGATAAGGACGTTTGCCAAATGCCAGAAGTGTAAACAAAATCATATCATATCATGTGGAAGCAGTTTATGCCTCTAATCACTACCTTATGATCCACAGATAAGTGTCACACTGAAGCAGGAACTAAAATGGTTCCTGGATATTAAGCCCAGAGTTTAGCCGAGCGAATGATGAGACCGGTGTTTCTGGCTTGATGTTTTACATTCATGTTTGTATGTTTGTGATCTGTCACTAGTGTGAACACACCTCTGCCCTGAAATGAGCACTTTTCCAAATCAGTAAATCACATACACATCAATAATGGCAAAAAATAACTACATCGCAATCCATCATTTCAGTAGCTGTGAAATAGACGAGCTGGCAGCAGAGTCTAATTAGATAGATGATTTGCGCTAAAGGTCAGCCTTCAGCTGATCAGCTGCGAGAAGGCAAAAAAAGGGCAGAAGCTGGTTTTGCAGCTTTCACTGGCACTGAAAAAGACAGCAGTGATATATGCATGCCGAGTGCTGTAATATAAAAAGACACGATCTCACTGGTGTCATTACACCTTGTATCAGAACTAGGACGTGAAAGTCACTGAAATCAGAAATACAAAACGCCAGAAATGCCACGTATAACATTTCTAACGGTATGCTATCATAATAATAATCATCCCTGCAGTCAAATTTAGATTCATTTTCTTCCTAAGAGGCCCTGTGATACACCCCTGCTGTATCCCTTTATCTTAAAGAGCAGTGGTTGCCCACCCGACCTGTGATGTCTGAAAGCAATCCTCACCCTGCTGGGGAAAAAGATTTTGTGCTTTTAATTTGCTAAACATGTTTTAAAGCTTTGTTTTTTTTTCCACATTTATCTGATCTGGGAATCAGAAGACCTGTCTTGGAATCTGAAATAATCTTTTGCTTGCTCCTTTTACAAACACAAAAAGTGTTTTTTGTAATGAAAATAAGTAATAGTGCTGCAACAGTGTTTTGTTTTCCGTTTATTGTTATGCATATGGTGTATTTGCTCCTTTCTATAAATGGCTGAGATGACGGCTGCCCAAGGATGTTGGGATTTTAGTCTTGCGCAATCCAGACCATCTCCACCGCCTTCTCATCACATCTTACCTGTAATGGGAACTCCATAACGTCTGATCATGCTATGGGAATATCTGTATCTAATGCTGCCTTAGGCTTTGTTTCTATACTGAAACCAGTGTACAGTGTCCAGCAATCTCACGCTGAAGCCAAGGACTTTTTTTTCCACAGTTGTGATATCCCTCTGTAGCACTTCATATGAGTTGTATCAGACATGCATATAAAGACAATTAAACTTGTGGTCATCTTTTGAACTTGTTCTTATTTCTGTTTAATGAACCCGTTACTATATTTTGCCATCTTGACTATAAAAAAGTTGTTCTTTTTGTTGTTTTTTTTAAAATAATCTATGAATGAAGCAGAACATACATACATGTCGTGTTGTTCCTCGGCTGCTCCCTGTTCGGGGTTGCCAGAGCAGATCATCTAATCCACATATTTAAATTTCACAGGTTTAACACTGCATGCCCTTCCTGACACAACCCTCCCATTTTATCTGGGGTTGAAACCAGCACTCAGACTTCACCCCTCAATGACTGGATTGATTCTCTGCCCTAGAATTGAACCCAGGTCATGGCAATTAGAGTGCTGTTTCCTGCCATCTTTTATATATGTGTATCTATAACTAATCTATAGCCCTGTATCTCAGTCTTAATACATCTAGCTCCTGTTTATCTGGTGAAGCGTTAACATTTTCTACTTCTGAAAAAGACAGGATTTTCTAAGACGTTTCTCTCTTGCCTGTGTCTCAAACGGAAGGAAAGTTTTGGGAATCATTTCTCAAAAGCAATAATGGAGAATATTGCATTTCAAAATTTTATTCCAGCTCTACTGAAAGATGCCTCGCCAACTCTATATGCATAAAGTCGTAAAGACGTACACATTTACAAATGAATACGAGTCCTCGGTATTATCACGAGCTTCATTCAATCAGTCTGAGGTAAAAGTCACTTGCGGCATTTAAACCTGATCTTTATCCTCATCTTGTGACTGCGCTCATTTCGGGTCACTAACACTGGTAGCTTCATTCAGTCAGTTCTGCTGACTAAAACTCTTATTAATGTCACTTTTATTAAAACTTTGCTTGTCTGCACAGTGTGTAAATTCTTTCCATTTTGATGATGTGATGAAACAAAAGCATTGTTGGACGGTTGGCATTCGAACGATCTATTTAAAACGATCGATTTGGAAGAAAATTGGAACACTTGGATTGGAAAAACTGGGTCCTTACACCACATCCTTGCAGGCCAAGGTAAGATTAGAATAGATGATATAATAATAATTATGTATATTGTTTTTCTGTTTTCTTAAATCATATAAAATTAGAATTATTTTCTTTCTGGTAAATAAAAAAAATAAAAAAAAAATCTGGTAAAACAATTTTTTGTCATTATGTTTTCTGGCTAATTAGCACAATGTCTTAGGAACACGCGGTGTAACATTTGTAGCATTTACATGGAGTTGTTAGCGTAACCAGCAGATGATCTGATCAGATTTTGGAATCAATCCAAACTGGGTCAAAGTCACAAAAACTCAAACCATCTGAAACTCTTTTTCTTCAATAGCTTCCTTCCCATTTGAGCTGTAGTTTACTATATACAGTATATATTGCAAGCAGGACTAGACGTCTTGGTGGTGGACGTTATATTTTTGGCTGTTTTTCAGCCACAGCATCATCGGTCAGGTTTTTTGCAGACTGCTGTACACACTGTATGGCTGTAAAAGACTACAGCTGTTTAAAATCTACAGCAGTGGTTTCATAATAAACAGTAAGTGTTATTGAGTGATACGTAGTGGTCTGAGAAAACCTGCTGGATGTAACTGCGGCCGAATTCTAGCCAACAGCCAAAAGTGAAAAACCTGGTTTTGACCAAAATTGGGTTTTACTCTGCCTGCATTCAGAACCCATGAATAATGTCCTACCCCAAATCCGGAAATGTTTTTATTTCTTTCTAATCTTTCTAATCTAAGTGAAGATCAGGTTGGGTACGGAGCAGGTTGAACACACTCGGTGGTCAAAACAGTCAGTCTGACTAAAAATATCTACACCCTCGCTGCTAAGTGTGATTTCATCACACAGTGAATGGCATGCGTTGTTGCATAATTACGTGCCATGGCGAAACAGACACAAGCCTAATCAATTCCGTTTGTAATCAGATACCAGCTGTCAGAGTCTGAATGCTCCTCACACACACACACACACACACACACACACATCAGAACAGAGAGCAGCGCTTACATGCTGTATAGACTACAGCAAATAAACTTTTAAAATGCTTAAATGGCCTAAAAATATCAGAAATAAAGAAAAAGTTTCAATACCAATGTAAAAGCAAACAGTGACGTTTAAAATATCCTGACTTTTACCCGAGACAGTAAGGTGGATGATGCTGATGATCACTGTGACAGTTTCCATGTTAAATCCATAATTCCTTGATAAAAATGTTTAACATAAATTATTGATTTATAATCCACATTATAAAACACTGTAAAAAAATGAAAACAATTGAATCACAATGCCAAGGAATTCTTTACTGCATATTAAATTGTATGTTAATAAAATCCTAAAAATACCTGCTTTTACACAATAAGTGTGATTGTGTGCGTGTGTGTGTGTGTGTAGCACTTCTGGGGTTAAGCAGACCTCCTTTGGATTTGAGATCCAGGCAATGCTGAAAAACAAAAATCTGTAGATTTCAGAAAGTAGAAAATGCTCCTAATTGTGCATATGAAAGTTTCTGCTAGCTCTTTAAAAAAAAAAAAAAAAAAATCACTTAAAGCTGCATCACAATGCTGTTATGTAATATGAAAACTTTAAAAAGGTGCAATAGGCTTTTTTCTCCCCTATTTATTACTTGTACAGATAATCTGAAAGTTATGCACGTCACAGATTAAGCCGCAGCCTCATTAACAGCATGTTGTGTCGCTGTTTGGGGCAAAATGGATTTCTGGTCCAGAATCTGGATGCACTTCCTGTCAGTTTAACTTATAAAGCATTCTACTTGACGTGACCAGAGCTTCATGAACATGGACAGGAATCATTAAAATGTCAAATCTACCCAACAGTCAGAGAGCTGAAATTTACGGGGATGGGGTGGGGTGGGGGGGTCTTAATCTTATCTAATGCTTGTTTAATTTTGGAAAGCACTTCTATCCAAATTTATGCACCAAATCTTTTGAAACAAATTTCAGACACAAACTCCAGTTTTAAGAGTTTTGCTTTTAAGGAGCTTTATTTACAGTTCATACACACCAAGTATCCAACAAAACCAAAATACCGGTCATTGTGAGCAGACACAGCATACACAAGAAACGTGCTAATGTGGACCATCTCCCTGAAGTCGTAAAAAAAAAAAAAGAAAAAAAAAAAAAAAAAGTAAAACCTTGAGCCTTGTTAGCCCAAACCTGTCACCATGTCGTTATACAGTCGTACTGCTACTTACTGAGATCATTTTTAGATGCTCAAGGCCATCAATACAGACTGGATGCAAAGAAATGGCAGAGATATTGTCGCAGTCTCTCCTCAAAACACCCTGTACCTTCTCAGTGCACTGCTGCTCCTCGACTGTCCGTTTCCACATGGAATTATTTTTTCCAGAGGCTAAAAAAAAATATTCTCTTTGCTATTTCATTCACTACAGAGAAATCATCTTGTTAAAAAAGAACAAAAGGAAAAACAATAAAGCAAAAGAGAAGTCTTTGGAGGAATCCCGCATCTCTGAAGCTAGCTTTCTCACAGCATTAAAAAAACAACAAGGTCAATCCTGTTCTGAAGCTCCTGTTCAGTCCTCCCTCAATGCCTGTCCCTAATGGACATCAAACCAAAAAAAAGCGCAGACGCTTTCTCCAAGTCCATGTCCACCACTCTGTTCCAAAGTCAAGGTCAGGTCTTGGTTTTCCGCTTTTCCAGCTACACGCCGTTTCTTCTGTTCCAGGATGCAGTGTGCAGTCGCTTTTAGTAAATGACTTCATACACGGTGGCCTTCTTGTCTCCTGAGCCGGTCACGATGAACTGGTCGTCAGGCGAGATGTCGCAGCTGAGGACTGATGAGGACTCCTTCGACTGGACACAGAGAATGGGATTTAATGGGGTTAAATACACAGCCAGTGAGCAAACTTTATTCATCAAGCACATTTAAAACGACAAACCTTGGCCAAATTGGTCATAATGAAGACGCAGAAGACATTTCTGTCACAATATACATACACAGCCCTGAAAAATGCTGAACTTAGGGCTGCACAGCGAATACTGTGATTTCTTTGGATTCCTCGTTTGATTAAAATCAACTATCATATTATGCTTAGGGAAATTACTGGGCTAAAATGATGGTGTACAACTGGAACATTTAATAAAGAAAAGCTGCCGTTCTTGGTTGCACGCCTTTACTTTAGTTTTCTGATCGAGTTAATAATATTCAGCACTCAATTAACGAGACTAAGGATGAATTTAAAATTCTTTACTTTACATAAGTGATGTGAAGGAATGGAAAAATGCAACGTTGCTGATTGAGAACTATTCAAATCCTATCCGCTGATTCCAGTCTGTTAAAGTGTGTGGTGTAGAGGAATCCCATGGCATGACTGGTTGTGGTTGATTTCTGACAAAGATCCAAAAAGACATACAGAAAAAAGCTTTTTTTCCCCCTGCATATAACATACTCCGATACCTCAGCTGTAGGAAACTATAAATATAGTTCATTAAAATCACGATACATTTAATATTTTTTGTAAAGAGCTGCATAAAGCTGCAGACGTAGATTTCGATCCCTAATGAGTAAAGCAGAGGCGATGGTGGAATGAGGAAGAAAACTTCCCCTCACGGGAACCTAAATGTTCATGATAACCATGCAGCTATAGTATACAAGTTAAAAAGTGAATAAATAAAAGTTCCCTTGACTATAGCTGTAAGAGTAAAAGAGTGAGCAGCCTAACGCTCAGTGATCCAATCAGCAGCTTCACTTCGGCAGAACAGTAAAGAGTCGTCATTAATGTGCTTCTTCTGTTGCAGGGAAAAATATCTTTCAAACAAATTAACTGAATAAATTAAATTGGAGTTACATCCAATTAGTCACCCGTGATACAGATCAGTGCTGAATATTAAAATTCTGTGTGGTTTGTTTGGATCAAGTGACAAAGTAGCTGTGTTCAGAAAACCAGAAACATGGCAGTACCTGGAATATGCTGGAGCCGTATGGAGTTCGCCAGGCATTCAGAAGATTATCTTTACCTGTGCTTACAAACCATTTGCCTGTAGAGAGAGTTCACTTGTCAGAAATACACACACGCTCAAATAACTCTTTATACATGATGTATAGAACAAAAAAAGCAAAGACATAAAAAGCACTCATACCGCAGTAGGCGAACTTGAGTGACAGCACACAGCTCTCATGAAGGTGCAGCTGGTATTTGTCTGGTTTGGAGACATGCAGCACTTCAACATTACTGCTCTCCATCCCCACTGCCAGCCACTCTCCTGTAGGACAGTAGCCCAGGGAGAAGATCTACACACACACACACACACACACACACACACACACACACACACACACACACACACACACACAGAAGCAATTATGTGCTAAATAAGACACACAACTGAAAAATATTCACTGTTCTGAGTAGTAAAATGCCATTTCCCACGATCCCCTGGTGCTGCAGTACCTGGGAGGTGAAGTCGTGCTGCTGGAGCTGTCGGCCCTCTCTCAGGTCCCAGCAGCGCACCGTGTTGTCCAGTCCCCCGGTCCACAGTTTGGTCCCGTCGTTAGAGATGTCGATGCAGCTGGCTCCATCAGTGTGGCCCTGGAACTGCCTGTGGAGGAACACCACATCCATCACCAAGCACACGTATAAATCATCACACACCACATCATTATGTAGAGACTTCAATCCCTCCCCGCTGGTCACAGCTACCTGACGAGGGTCTGGTTGTGAAGGTCCCACACCACGATGTTGCCGTCGCTGCAGCAGGAGAAACAGACCTTGTTGTCTGGACTGATGGCCAGAGCGTAACACGCTGGAGCAGAGGAGGTCAACTCCGCCTTGATGCGAGGAGTGGGCGTGGCCAAGTCCCAGATAGACAGAGTGCTGGCTTCACCCCCAACTATCAAAGTTCTCCCATCTGGGAGGAGCTTGCATGAGCGGATGTAGTTGTCCCTGTTCTGATTGGATGAAAGGAGAAGTTTCATAATTATTCCACCACTCATTAAATTTATAGTGAATGTGAGAATGTGTGTTTCAACATGAGAAAGCAGACACACACTCGACTCATGGGTTAATTGGTTGTGAGAACTATAAAACAAGCTAGCTAGTGAATAAGGCAGAAAAGTTAGCTGGCTAAAGTTTAGCCATTAATTCTCTGTAAAAGCACAATGATGGCCAAACACCGCCATCAAGAATTAAAATCTTTCTTCTCTGAATATTTAGTAAATGAATAAGAAAAGACTTGCCACAAAATAATCCACAACATGTCAACTAGTGGAGCTATCAACAAATTAACTCCTGTACATATAAACAAACACACCATAAACACAAACGTTTTGAAACTGACCAGACAGTCGAGCTGGGCCATGGGGCTCTTGCTGCCCGGCTGGCTGATGTCCCACACTTTGACACAGCCTTTGCCACCAGTGTAGACGTGGCGTGTGGAGGTGCTGATGGTGACGGCACACACCACCTCTCCATGGCTGAGTGTGTGGATCTGGCGGGCGTGACGCGGGATGCCGGGACCCAGGAGAGCATCAGGAGGGAAGGGCACAGGCTGCATCTGTCCATCTGCACTCACGTGGAACGAGTACGCACTGGAGGTAAACAGATCAAATCAATAAATTCATTCTGGATTAACCATTCAGGATAATTAGAGAGAGGATTACTTAAGAACAATACAAGAGATGGAAAACTCACGGCTTTCCTGAGGCTGCAGGCTGGAGGCTAGCAGGTAGGCCAGGGACCCTCATGTGTGGGTGAGGAGACTCATAACCCACCTACAGGACACAAGAACATGGCTTAGTAAGTAAACTTGCTACATTGCTAGATTTGTGAATCCTTAAAACATTTTGATGCTCCCCTGAGGAAAATCTCTTCATTAACTACAAAATTAATGTGTTTAAATTTGCTTCTTTAAATATAAGGGTTTCAGACAATTTAATTTGAACCCCCCCCCCCTTTTTTTTTAGAAAACTTGATTTGATATTGCCATAAAATGGATCGTGCTAATTTTTTTTTAATTCTGAGCCTTCGCATAGATTGTCTCAGCTTAAACATTTGCCTATTTTCCTGGAAGGCAACTCACAAGGGTTACAGAAGTAAAAGGCTGGCAAATACGTGCACTGCAATTACAATTCACCTCACAGGCAGCAGAGAGACATTCACAGTGGCACTGCATGATGGTAAACCTGTATGCACATCCAGTTAAAATCACTTAAAATCACCACTGATGCAACAGAAATGACAAATGTACAGGATGGCAAAAAAAATAAGGAGAAATATCTCTGAGGATCTAAATCCATGTGTTAAATGGATTCTAAATCGAGTTCCAGTGTAACTAGAAAACTCTCTAGTCTAAATTAAGGCTTCACTAAAGGCAGAAGCACTTGGAGTGTAAACCAGTTAAGCTCCTAATCAGTTGTAAAATATGCTGTGGGCTAGAAGAACCCAATTAAAGTGGTCCAGTAATAGACTTGTTCCGGTTATATCAAAGCTGCCCAGAAACTTACAACTAAAGCTGCAACTACAAACTACTGCATTCTGATTTTTGAGCATCTAAAAAAATAAATAAATAAAGCAACCAATTATGTAACACAAAGTATAGTGTTTTCCCAAAAAAAAAAAAAAAAACAAAAAAAAAAAAAAAAACTTTGTGTACACTGGATTGTTTTCTCCTCTTTTTGTTGTGTTTGATTGTATAACTAGGCATGTAATGCCCTCGATAATGCACTAAAAGTGTATAAATCATCTGAAAACAGATCATGTATTATTTTTAAAATGGTGCAAAAATGCTGTCTCACCACAGGGGAGCGTCCGTATCCAGCAGCGGCGGCGGCGGCAGCAGCAGCTACAGCGGCAGAGCCGTTCATCTGTGGCGAGACGAGGTGGAGTCCAGCGCCATATGCTGCAGCCGCTCCAGCAAGCTCGCCATTCACTCCCGGAGGCGGCAGACCAAAAGCACCAGGAGGATACACACCCTGCACCGCCAGCGGGTTCCTCACACCCAGAGCTTAGTAACAGAGACGGAACAGTCTGGGTTTAACACTGACAATCATTTTATTTCTTATGTATAGTGAGCACGCTTTTAAGTGGCATGAGCTGCTGTTTCAGGATGAAATGGATATTCAGAGCAGGCCTAAGTGCTTTGAACTAGAAAGGATACTGAATATTTCAAAACCAGACAAGGTAAAAACTGAGACTGAGGCTTTGCATCAATTACAATGAGAAACATTTTAGCCAGAAAAAAGTGTATTTGTTACATTTGACTATACTAAAATAGTAAAAACTAGATGATGCATTGGGATTAGCCATCAAACTGTAACCCACAAGCTATAATCACTGCAAAAAAAAAAACCCCACAGAGGATACTGAAGATCACTACTGCCCTCTGCTGGCGTACTCATCCCCTGCTCCGCTAATGAAGACATCTCTCAGACACATGCGTTTCACTCCCTACACCACTACACTAGAGTGATTTGGGACTTACCCAGAGGGTCTACACCTGCTTTGCCTGGGACAGGGCGAAATTGTGGTGGGCCGCTGGGGCCGGGGGTGGCGGAATCTTGAGACATGGGCGTGCCTGGTTTCAGCCCTGGGGTACTAGACTTCTCTCTCTGAGAAGATTGACAGAAAATTATAAGTAGGTGTGTGTATTGCAAGTGGGTGTACATGCTAATAGAGCGTGTATGCGTACTGGGGGAGGATCTTTGCTGCGAGAGGGCGAGGCGCTGCTGGAGGAGGACGTCAGGGAGGTGGGGCTGGCCTGAGGCAGAGGCTCTTTCCTGGATGGGGGCAGCTTGTCCAGACCGTTCTCTCTGGAGGAGTATGAGTGCACGCTGCGTGGAGATGAAGGGTCCTACACACAAATACCACACACTCCTTTACAACAGCCTCTTAACTCCTGGTCCATACAAGCATGGTGAAAACAATGAGAGCTCACCTCATCAACTACTAAGTTGTCATCACTCTTGTCAGCGTCGCTACCCTGTGGGATGAAGGAAAAGTCTTTACACGATGAACAGTTTAATCGCATACTGAAAACTTAAACAGCATATTATGTCTCAATTTTCATTAAAAAAAAAAGAAATGACGCATGTGGGACATTCAACAATTGTATAGAAAAAAAAATAAATCATGTGAAGAGACTCCCGCTCACGTAATCTGTGAATTCCTTTTCGTCTGATTTCCTTTTCTTTCCATTGCTGAGGTAGTCTGATGGCCGGCCTTTGTCTCCGTTTGATAAGGAGCTCTGAAAGACAAAGACGAAGCAAATATCAAATCGGCTCCATAAGTTCTGGACTTTAGGTCCATAAAGCAGCTTATTGCATGGCTTCCCACTGTATGGGATCCAGCGTGAGAGAGCAAAGAGGACAGAGGCAGAAAATTGAGCTTTTTTTTCTCCACCGGACAGTGTGGTAACACCACAAAACCATGAGCCACATTTTGTTGTTTCCATTACCAAGTGAATGATATCATAACCAAGTACTAGTGTTGAATTTGGTTGGCCAGAGTACCAAGATGGAAATATTGCACATGCATTAATCACAGAACTGTGAAAAATACACTAGAGAGCCAGATTCACTGTTTCGTTTACAGAACAACAATCTTCAGTGAGGTTGTCTGATATCAAGTACAACAGAAAACCTAAACATCCCCTCAGGCTCTTCAGTTATTGCTAAAGGTTTGTTGCAAAATATGTTGCTGGCCCCAAACCCTCTCATATAAAAAACATAAACCCTCTCCTAATTTCACAAATACAGACACTTGACTGAGGTACAGACAGATCTGGGTTGAAGCTCTACCACATTTTCCAGTGTCAAAGCAACAAGAAAGTATGAAGACAGTATGACTGGATACTCTAGGGTGAGTGAAAGAAGAATAAAGAAACTGAGACAAGAGATGATGGAAAAATAAAGAAAAATACAATGTAAATGCAACACAAATGAAAGAGAGAGATGATTGACAGCAGAAGAACGAAGATGGAAGCAAAAAAGAAAACGAAAGAGTAAAATAAAGGAAAAAAGGGTCAAGTGATACTCACTGGTCCTGCCTCACGGTCTGGATGAGTCATGGCAGATGCACGTCCACGCAGCCAATCAAAACAAACACACAATTACTTAATTAATTCATAACGAGCTCATCAGACCGATTAAGATTAAACAGAATGTGATGAAGAGAATGTAGCTCTGGTTACAGCTCTTACCCCGGTGGTGCTCAGCAGCAGCCGCTGCCGCCACTACAGCCTCCAGATGAGCTCTTTCATCCTTTGCAGCCAGCTGTGCCCCGAGTGCCCCTGAGAGAGCCAGCAGGCCCGAGCTGCCCCCCAGAGCCAATCCTGGGTGGGACAGCCCCGATGGATGAGGGGCCATGGGCAGAGCCTGGGCAGCATGCTGGGAAAGGTGCTGAGCCTGTAGCTGTTGCTGGAGAGAGAGAAAATAAAAGATCAAATTGAGTTGAGAAGTGGTGCAGCAGAGGGAGTGTGTCCACACTGAGGCCAGAGGGGCAGGGGCAGCCTCACAGCTGGCACAGCTCTACGTAACAAACACGCACACTCAGATGCATGACAAACGGGAAGCAGAATCTAAACACAACTGAATGAAAGGCTGAGAAACAAAAGAAAATGCAACAAAATGTCTGAGAATTTTTTAAAACCTTATGGATTGTGTGCCTCAAATATGATCATGGTATGATGCATTTCCTGGACTGTACGTTGCATTTGTATTGTAGCTTTATAAAAACCGGGATCTTGAGATTAGAACAAAAAACAAAAGTATCTGCACATCCATGGCTCCTTAGGAGTGCTGCTGTACAAAGCTCGTTTTACCACATGAGCCGGAAATGCTCCATGACGCTTGTAATTCACACCAGGCGTGACTCACAAGCATCAGGTAGTGCAGAATGAAGCTTCAGTTCTGGGTTTCATCAAAACACTGAACAAGCAAAAGTATGTACAGACTGTCAGATTATTAGAAACCTGCATTACCATTGGATGGCCAAATAATCAGCCCAGTGAGATTCTCACTACTAGCTATGGTTACTGCTGCTGTAGTAAACAAAAGCCATGTATTATTTTGATTATAGGTCTACATTTATGGCTTTTGGCCGACGCCCTTTTCTAGAGCAAGTGACAATTATCTAATTTTTTTTAATGCAACGGATCAGTTGGGGATTATGGGCCTTGTTCAAGAGCCCAGCAGTGGCAGATTGGTGGTACTGGGATTTGAAGTCATCTTTCCGATCAGTAGTCCAACATCTTAATCGTTAAGCCAGGACATCCCTAGACTGCACAACATAGCATTAACATTGTATTTTGTATGGTTTCCTCTAGTATAAGAGCCTTTCCTGAGTAAGATTTTGTTTCAAAATCACAACTACAGCCACAGCCATCTGTAACCAAGTGCGAGAGGGAATGCAATTTTTCCTGCACTCTTGGTGGAACCACAGCATCTCTAGCCAGTCAGAAGTGATCGTTAGCTCACAAACAGAATATAGCAATTAGTGGTCTTCTATAAACATTATGAAATGCACGATGATGTTAAAGTTCAAAACCATATTGTGGCAATCATGTGTCTCTCCATTGAGCCCTTGACAGCATACTACAATCTGACAAAATTAAATTTCAAAAGGTCCGTTTTATACTGGGGTACAACTTGTAGCTCAGGAAAATGTGGTATTCATTCAAATAAGACTAAGCGCCATAATGTGCTGCCTTCACGTGTGATCAATTATTTTTAGCAACTTATTACCTACAGTCCTCTTCAAAGGTATTGGAACGACAAAACCCAATTTTCCCAATATGCTGAAAACATTAAGTGTTGAGTTCATTTGAGATATTTATTTACATATCCCTTGCTTGCAATAGCTGCATGAAGACAGCAACCCTATGACATCATCAAACTGGTGCATTTTTCTTTTGTGATGCTTTACAGGCTCATACAGCTTCTTTCAGTTGTTTGTTTTGTGTGGTTTCTCCTTTCAGTCTCTTCTTCAAGAGGTGAAATGCTGCTCATTTGGGTTAAGGTCTTGTGATTGACGACTTCTACTTTTTTCTCCTGATGAAGTCCAGGTTGTGTTGGCAGTGTGCTTCGGATCATTATTTTGCTGCATGATGAAGTTCCTCCAATGAATTTGCATTTCTCTGTAAATTAGCTCTGTAGACTCTGCATTTATTCTGCTGCTGCCATCATTAGATTAGGGAGTCTGTTTCCAGAAGATGCCATGCAAGCCCAAGCCATGACACTACCTCCACTGTGCTTGACTGATGAACTTGTACGTTTGTACGTCATGATCATTCTCCACACTTTGGCTTTTCCATCACTATAAGATTAGTTTCAGTTCTGGAGCTTGTGTCCCTCATCTCTGTATTTTTTTTCTTCTAAATTTCAATCTAGCCTTTTGGTGCTTACTGCTGAGGAGTGGTTTGCAACTTGTGGTATGGCTTCGATATTTGTGCTCTCAAAAGTTTAGTGATTAGGATATCTTCACCTCACCACACCTGTTGCTTGTGATGGCACTGACTGTTCTTTATTCACAGCTTTCACAAATGTTAATCATCCACTGCTTTTGTCATCACTGGCCAACTATTAATGGTTGTTAACACTCCAGTGGATTCTTTCTTCTTCTTTTTTTTTAATGATGTTCCAAATTGTTGTATTGGCTATGTTTGGTATGCTTGTGCTATGGCTCTGATTGATATTTCCTTGGTTCGCTTTTCATCCATAGACAGCTCTCAGGTCTTCATGTTGGTTTATCCTTTTTAACTGAAGCTATCAAAGTACGCCTGAGCAACAAGAGTCACATTATGTTCCAATATGTTGATCAATGATTGAGTAAAAAAAAAAAAAAGAAAAAAGCCATGTAAACATCAGGAACTGATACTGTGATCCATCATCTCGTTCATCTTTTGATTTGAAAATCAAAGTGTTGTATTCATGTGCTATCACAATCACCAATATGCAAGTTTTCTACCATTATTCATTTCCTAATCTTTGAACGAAGCGGGTTAGCTAATGAAACGATGTTAGTGGTGCACCTGAATACAAAGATTTTGTATTTATGACTTCAGATGTAGGAAACAGCCCAACAATGGATCTCAAGATGGCAGCAAAACACAAACCCACTTGAATCCTGCTTCTCGGGCACCACAATCCATATCTGATACTTAATCTAATCAAGCAACATAAAAAGACAAAGAAAAATGCAAAAAAAAAATTGGATGAGAAGATGGAAGTACACACTGTGGGAGGCAGAGGGGGGAGTCCACGTACCCCTATCGACGCATTCAACTCCCCCATAGTCACCTGTTTGGCGCGTTCCATGGCCTGGACCACTTGCTGCTGGTGCTGGAGACACAACACAGGACACAAACAGCAACCAGTCAGACAAACATTAGCACAAATAACTGGCTATTAATGTAGGAGTCTGTGTGGAAAATGTTTGAGAAGTAGGCTGAATTCACAGAGACATTTTTGGCATCTATCAGAAAATGCACTGCAAAAGTGCTGTTATTGTTGGTGTGTGTTCGGGTAGAGGTTTTTCCCCTCCATGTAACCACAAATTATGGATACATATGTCTGTGAAGCATAGCCAGGGACTCCATGTTGTTTTTTGTTGGTTACAGCAGCATTATCTTAAATTTCTTAGTTAGCCTGTTTGACCTGTCGCTTGAATTTTAAGTGTGCAACCAAAACCTCAACTGCTCAAAGGATTAAACGTTGATCCAAAAAACACATGCATAATGTGTTCTTATAGTAGGAATAAAGCTCTAATAAAAACAGCTGTAATACTGTTGTTATTGAGGCTAATATCTGAAAAATTGATTATGTTTAGAAAATAAATACTGTACTGAGAAGGTCTGTGGGAGTTTCAGAGGTCTCTAAGCTGCAAACAGTCTGAGGACCCGTGTCCCATCAGCTGCTGTGTGGTTGCGCTAGAATCATTTCATTTCAACTACGATGGACGTTTTGAACAGACATCAAAGTGATAATTTCACACGTTGCTGTGTATTGGTGCATGCTGTCCATCAATGCGGTGTTCTCACTGTAATCTATGACAAAATGTGTGTTTGATGGATGCCAACATACCCTAATGAAATCTGCATTATTCATTATTAACAATGATACAGCAAAAAGACACAAATATGAGAGAGAGAGCGAGAGAGAGACAGAGGGAGAGAGAGAGAGAGGGAGAGAGAGAGGGAAAGAGAGAGAGAGAGAAAGAGAGAGACAGAGAAAGAGACAGAGAAAGAGACAGAGAAAGAGACAGAGAAAGAGACAGAGAAAGAGACAGACAGACAGAGAGAGAGAGAGAGAGAGAGAGAGAGAGAGAGAGAGAGAGAGAGAGAAAGAGAGAGAGAAAGAGACAGAGAGAGACAGAAAGAGAGACAGAGAGAGACAGAAAGAGAGACAGAGAGAGAGAGAGAGAGAAAGAAAGAGACAGACAGAGTGAGAAAGAAAGAGAGAGAGAGAGAGAGAGAGAGAGAGAGAGAAAATACATGAAAGAGACAGATGTCAGGGAACGAGTGTGTTTCAAAGAGGAGGAGTATGACTCAGTGGTGTGTGTGCGCGTGTGTGTGTTTTACCTCCTGTGAGAGAAATGGGATGAGTTGCGCACAGATCACATTCAACCGCTTAGCAATCTCTGTCTGGAGAGAGAGAGAGAAAAATAATGAGCGAGTGCATGTGAGGGAGAGCGAAAGGAAGAGAAGGAGTGAGGCTAAGGGAGAGAGACAGCCAGAGAACAAAAATGAGTGTGAGACAAAGAGAAACAGAATGAACGCGATTGTGTGAAGAACGAGTTTAGAAACGAGTGTGAGAGACAGGGTGTTAGTGTGTTAATGCTCGAGAAAGACAGATAGTGTGCCGCTTGCTCTGTGTATACACACACCTAGTAAATATTTCAGCTCTGCACATCTGGTTAAGGCTAATTGCTGCACAGCGAGCAGGGGAAGTGTGTAAAATATTCATGCCCAGCATCTGCTGTCCCTCTTCCAGCACAGAGAGCCGACCTCCTCCCTGAGAGCCTTGTTGTGCTCCAGCTCAGTGCAGTTAGCCTCCACAGAGAAGACACTGATGCCAAAGCTTGCCACCTTAAAGAGCCTTTTTACCCAGACAAGGTGCTTATGTAGTGAAACCTCTTGCATAAAAAAAGGCTTTCTTGCCACCAAAATCAGTTCTGCTCTAAAATCAAAATTCTGCTTGTCTGGAAGCAAGGACCACTGGCTTGTTACCATGACAACATGATCATCAAGTTGGTTATGCTAATTACATTCAAATAAGACTATGCATGGGATTTGAAGATTATTGTTGAAACTAAAAATGTTGAGAGCTCCTATGTGGCAAAACAGAAAAGCATTCGCTCTGCATCAGGAGACACAAATCCCGGCAACACAACAGCTCATTTCATGGCTGGAAGTCCAAGACGACAAACCTGGCCATGGTGGGTGGGGGGGGGTGTGTGTGTGTGTGCATACTTGCTCTCCTCCACTAGACTAGCCAATCGTAGGCATGTGCGAGGTCATGTATGTGGAAAAGGGTAGACTGCACTTTCTGCACTGTGACAGCATGAGCAGCAGACCGAAATGGATGCAGTGATTTTGTGTTTCACAGAAGAAGCACTGCTGGTCATGTGATAGTGGCGAGCTAGTGGGGGAGATCAAGCAGATGACTGAAAATGGAAGAAAGATTATATATATTTATTTTTAAAAAAAATAAATAAAAAATAAAAAAAAGAAAAAAATCACAGGGACTCATCCAGGAAAGAGACTAGAATGCCAATACTGAAAAAGCAGATAAAAATACAGAAAATGTGCAAATACTCATAGAATAAAGAGCTTAAAGCACTTAAAATGTTTGTTAGAGGGAGTCAATCATAGAACGATGGACTCTCAGATTCCTGACACTGTGGAACGGACTCTAGCGCTTTAGGGTCATTTAAAACCTAAAGATTCAATTTCACACAAGTGCAAGAGCAGAAGTTTCTGTTTGGCCAGCTGGCAAATGCCTTCTCTCAGTTCACACCCTAACTGTGGGCTATTACTGATAGCTTTGTGCAGTGTGGAGACACTGAAGGATTTGACTTGGAGAGTAACATGTTTTAAAAAGCCATAGGTAGAACGCTCTTAAATGTAATTGTTATGTTTACACAGTCTAAAGGAAACGCCGACATCTGATCATGAAACTGTTTGGTTCTCCAACGCAGTACCAGCACCAGCTCTGTGGAACACACACTAAGTGGTACTTTGCCACAGCCGGAGCAGACGCGCTGGAGACCTGCAGGTCCTAAGTGTGTGCATAGCCATTGTTGTTTATCAGCAGACTAAAGTGCTCCACTTGTTCATCTCTGTCCCTCTATCCATCCATCCTTCGTCACCCTGTTACCCATAGGACAAAATCACTGCTTGTTAGAAAATGGCAACTACCAAAAGCACAGGAAAGAGCAAGAAAAGAAAGCGAGGAAGAAAGAGGGAGGGGCTGAATGCCAGGGGGAGAGAGAAAGAGAGAGAGAGGAATAGTAAAAGGTTTTGATAGTTTTATTAGCAGAGGGATTTCATGATGCACTTGGGCGAGCAGACCGAATGAGCAGAGAAGCGAGGAGAGGATGAGAAAAATGTGAGTGTGTGCGAGACAGAGACACAGAGAGAGAGAGAGAGAGAGAGAGAGAGAGAGAGAGAGAGAGAGAGAGAGAGAGAGAGAAGAGAAGACACTGGGAGATCAGTGACCTGATTTAAACTGAAAATTGGCAGGAGAGCAATAATAAAAGTCTAGCAAGGTCAAAAAATGCAGATGCACAGAAAGAGAATCTCACACTTGTGTAAACACAGACTTCACTATTTTCACATACACAATTCACAGTTTCATACTACTAACAATCCCGCTTTGAACTTTCTTTCAAAATGTGGCAATGCCTTGGTGTCAAAAAACAGTTAGAAATGAGGGTAAATTAAATAATCGGCACAAAAATACGTTGCTCAATCTGCTTCTTTTTGCTCAGAGAATGCAGTTGTTGAGTGCTTTAGAAATAATAAAGATAAGTGGCACGACAGAAAAGTGTTCGTAAGTCTGAACGTCACAGCCGTGCTCTCGGGTGGGAAGAATGGCATACACTCTCCCGTCAATCAGTGACGCCAATCGTGCGTGTTTTGAGCTCATATGTGGAAGAGGGCCGATAGCACATTCCTCTGCGTGCGTTACGCTGCCCAATGACGCTGAATGAGCTTCAGTTTGTAAACAAGCAGTTTTACCATGCGTCACACCAGTAACCACATACACAAGCCTGAGCACTAAACAACTCGATATACAGAAGGATTTGTTGTGCTAAATTTTGATGCAAAATAGCATGGTATCTGAGAGTAAAATTCCATTTTTGACCAAACTGTTTCCTCAACTAAAGCAGTAGTTAAGCTACTAACACAAACTTTAGAATACACCAATCAGGCATAACATTATGACCACCTGCCTAAATCTGTTAATCCCCCTTTTGCTGCCAAAACAGCCCTGACCCGTTGGGGCATGGACTCCACTAGATCCCTGAAGGTGTGCTGTGATATCTGGCACCAAGATGTTAGTAGCAGATCTATTAAGTCCTGTAAGTTGCAATGTGGGGCAAAATTCTCGCTCAGATCCTTGCGTTTACCTATTTTTCCTGTCCTCATCACCTTTGAGGACAAAATGCCTAATATATCCCACCCACTAACAGATGCCATGATGAGATAATCAGTGTTATTCACTTCACCTGTCACTGCTCCTAATGTTATGGCTGATTGGTGTAAATAAATAAAATCATGCAGTCAAACTCACCTGTTTATGCATCTCAATGTTCAGGCCATAGGACATTTCATAGTACTGAAAAGGAAAAAAAGAAAAGTATTTAATTAAATTTTTGTCACTCAAACTTACAGGAGAAAGATCTGTCATGACAGGAAACATGACTGGAAAGGCAAGCAGACACACCTCTTTGTCCTGATTGGTTGATTATTGGTTTGTCATTTTTCTTCTCCTGTTTGTGGAGTATACTCTGAGCAGACATTTTATTGACAGCTGCCAGAATGGAAGAATGACTGACCCAAACTTTAAGTGGTGCAGACGGCTCGGACTGTGAATCAGGACACGATCAGACAGGAACGGCCTGTGTACGTGTGTGTGTGTGTGTGTGTGTGTGTGTGTATGTATATGTGTGTGGGTGGATCAGACATGTGCAGAATTAGCATCAGTTTGGCCAGGCGGCTGTTCCACACACAGAGTTGGTGTGGGCCAGGAGGGGAGGGTGTTTGTATAAGACAGTGAGAGGGAAAAATGAGCACAGGCAATTAAAGAAGCAGTGTGACAGCTGTCTGTCATACGCCCCCTGCCTCACCAAAATCCCACACTGTTGCTAGGCAACACCACGTCTCCAGAAATTATGAGCCAAAAAACAAAAAAAAAAAAGCGAGAGCGAGCAAAAGAGCAAGAGCACGAGAGAGAGAATGAAAGAAATGCTGGAGTTTGCACACAGATCTGTGCTGGACTGGTTACCATGCACCGTGTGCTTTTACAATTATTCTCAAGCAATCTGATGCACAGTGCCAAGCTGTATTTCGCTTGTGTGTGTGTACATATGTATGTATTTGTAGGTATCTGTGTGCATTGTGTGCACGTCCCTGCTTTGTGCGTTAGACTTATATACAGTAGGATCCCTGCACCCGTTTATCTCCAGCGGATACCCGCTACCTCAGAGTAGCAAACACTATGTACTGTACATACCTATGATAATGTTTAATCTAGACATTAGAATCAATAAGAAGTTAATAATAAAAATGGATCCTTTATAATTCAAATAATAAAAAATTAGAAGACTTTGTTCTTTCGCTCTCTGTAAAATACTGGACTCATACTACTACTACTTCTTGTGATGATGTTGATAACAATGCCTACGTTTGGGTAGTGTATACAGTGTGGATACAATGATGATTAACGTCCTGGACAGGACATGTGCTACTCAGAACAGGAAACAATGGAAATTCTAAATGTTTACTCCGTTTACAGAATTTTCTATGTAATTTTTGGTCAACTGAGCTGAAGTGAAACGGCAATAACTGAAAACATTATTGGGTGTACAGACCCACACATACAGTATACTTTCACTGGTCACATTAAAAGGAACACCCATTCACCCAGCCAGCCAATCGTGTGGCAGCCACAAAAAAAATGGCAGGTACAAATCAACTCAATTTTCACATTAAACATCAAAAAAAAGGGGAAAAACGTCTGATGTGATCTCTGACTTCAATCGTAGCTACCAGATGGGCTGGTTTGAGTATTGTAGAAACTGTTGATCTCCTGGGATTTTCAGACACATCAGTCTCTAGATTTTACACAGAATTGTGCAGAAAGACTAAACAAAACAAAACAAAACCTTCTGTGAGTGACTGGTCTGCAGGCTGCAACACCTTTCTGATGAGAGAGATCAGAAGAAATTGAGCAGACTGGTCTGAGCTGACAGGAAGTCTACAGTAAGTCAAATAATCACTCTATAACTGCGATGAACAGAAAAGCATCTCAAAACATCACAGTGTGATGGGTTAAAAAAAACACATCAGGTTCCACTCCTGTCAGCCAAGACCAAGAAGTGTCTGAGTGGGCACAGACTCACCCATTTCACACGGTGCACTTTTTGTGTATATCTTTTTGTGTACATCTCAGGAAGCAAGTGTCTTTTTGTCTATATCTATACTAAGTGTGTGTGTGCGAGACTTACCATCACGTAGTGTCTCTGAATTTCCGTCTTTTCGGTGGCCAGTTTCTCACATTCCAGCTTTAGGCTGCAGAGCAACACAGAAATGAGTTTACATTCTCATGTTACAGCCTAAATGTAGTCATTTTATAACAAGCTGTAGTACTTCTCTCCATCACTCACACAACAAATATACACACACTAGTAAGCGAAGCTAGCTCACATCACGTCAGTCACAGGTACGTGAGATTCAACTGATTCCTTCATTATAGTGTCCAGTGACTTATTCAGCAGCAACCAAAACAAAATTTTAACCAGAACCATCATCATTGTAACTAGTGAAGATTCCTGTTTCAAAATCTATACATATACACGTGTGTATGATTTATAAGTAATAAAAACACACACACACACACACAAAGCATCAAACCATTTATACAATTATCTAATCAGTCAATCGTGTGACTGAAATGCAATGCATTTATTTCAATTTAAAAAAAACAAAAAAAAAAACAAAAAAACAAAAAAAAAAACACAACAACCACCACATGCATGTACGCACACACATGCACCTGTGTGTACACACATACACACTTTTAGCGGGATATTACAGCCTCAGGGCTTGTTGAAGGGCACCTCATACACCAGACCAGGCCGTGTGTGCGCGCACTGTATAAGGTGCCCTTCATCAGCAAGCCGCAAGGCTGTAAAAAAACCCTAAAAAAAACAAGCAAAGTCACTCTGTCAGTATGTGTGACGGGCTAGATGACCCCAAAACCTCAGTGCACAGCAATATCCACACCAGGTGACATCTCATCAATGCCCTCTATGCCACACAACCCAATTCCACCCACACACACACCCCCCACACATTCTCACACTCACACACACACACACACACCACACAGACAGCAGTATTTCAGTAGCTCACTGACTTGACTGCAAGCAGTAGATTTATGTGTGCCGAGTGCAAGGGCCTGGGAAAATTAGAATATGATTAATACTGCGACATTAGCACGCGGCAACAGGTAATAACGGCACATCCGCTCCACTTCTGCAGGGGCGCGCGACTGACGATAATTGACTCATTTATCACCACCGGTGAGGAGGGGAAGCAGGAGGCGGAGGAGGGGGAGGGATCGCAGGAGGGAGGAGGGGGGATTAAATTCATTCCCCTGATAGATTTTATTACTGTGGAATTGCCTCGCTGCAGAAGTCACAGCCGTCGCAGGATTTCCGAGAACTGACAAATCTATTGGTGCACATTTACACACGCTGGCTTCTGTTATTTACAACTGTTCCCTGTGCAGTTTCAGAGACTTCAGAAATTCACAAAACATCGCAGGTCCAGTCTATATGCTGGGCGATACGACGATAAAAGATCGATATTGCAATAAATGATATCACGTTATTGTAATAAGCTGCCTGAACCGTGCCGTCATGGTGGTGTACTGAGAACTGTATTCTGTGTTTCAGTGTAATTCTTGTAAATATCAGATAAAGCAATATCAGTGTCCGGTGTAATGGCAGTTTTCAAGCAGCCCAATAAATCATGCATATTGTGGATCGTATAAAATGCCTAGCATACATAGCGCTCATCCTCACTATATACACACACACACGCGCTGATATGATATCACAATATTAACAGTATTGTTAATTTGCAGGGGAAAATACAGAAGCTACCTTCTGACCAATCAGCATTTTTATAGTAAATGTTTCAATAGCTTAAAACATTTTACATACAAAAAAAACATGCAAAAATATTTGAGGAACTATTTTAAAAACAATTTTAATAATTATTGCATTTAAATGAAATCTACATTAAAATTATTTTTTAAAAATTCTATTTTCTTGAGCTGGTGTTTATGTATGCTGTATACATAAACACCAATATGATATGCTTCTTGTATCATGAACAATATTCAACCCCCATCCCACCCCCCACCCCGAGTACCAAAGGACACTGGAGTGCTTTTTATCAGTCCGGTCAAATCTCTTACACAGGACATGCTACCAGTATAAGATATAACTCAGTGCTGGTGCAGGTGGCTTAATGTGAAATGAAAAAGGTCAAATGTGCTATAGGAGAAAAGCAGCAGCACAACCAGCACAGCTAGATGATAATCTGAAACCAGATGGACAAACAGAGACTGATGAGCATTGGCACTGTGAGTCATAACGAGCCCTGGGGGGAAAAAAAAAAAAAAAACACTCCTGCATTCTTGCACGGCTCGGCCGCGTCACATTACATTGGTGCATTTGTCACTGTGGGATTGAGAAAGAAAAAAAAAAAAGTGTGCTTCCACGTCCATGTGATTATGTGACTAGGAGAGCGTGAAAAAGGGGAGGGGGAAGTGAAAGAGGGGAAGGGGGTAAAAGACTCTCTCTTTTTCACACAAACACACCGAGCATTTCAAGAAGGAATGATTGCATAAAATAATTAGCTGGAGGCTCAGCAAAGAGTGTCCACCAGAGAGAGAGAGAACGAGAACACCATTTCCAATCACAAACACACATTGCCATGTATTGGTGCATGCTGTCCATCAGTGCATTGTTCTCACTGTAATCAATGGCAAAATGTGTGTTTGATAGATACAAACACACCCTAATGAAATCAGCCAGAGAAGACACATGCAGCACGCATCATTAGGAACAATGTAGGTGGGAAAAAGACTATGAAAATAAGCGAGAGAGTGAGAGAGGGGGAGAGAACAGAGACAGAGAAAGAACACCATTTCCAATCTCTCCCTCACACTGACAGCAGATAAGCTGATCGCTGGAACAAATCTGTGAGCTGCCAGAACCACGACAGCTCTGTCAGCAGAGCACAGTTATCCAACACACACACACACACACACACACACACAAATAAGGGAGGTAGATCATTAGCAACATCTGAATTAAACCATTTAAGGAAACTATGGACCAATGCCAAATCATTTTACTGAACGCAAATAGTCAATTAGTCAGGCAATTCTGTTAATCTGTTATCCAACACCATTTCATATTTACACTTCTGATGAAGAGTAATGATTCACGCTCACATTCAGTCAGTTCTCTGTGATTCACTTTATGGGTTAATGCTAATTTACACTCAGACCTTTAACTATTTAGAGCTGCAGCTTTATAAAACTTTGGGATTTTTTCAAATGTTATCACCTAGCTCTTAGCTACATAGCTCTTCTGTGCCTTGGCATCATACAGCTGGTCCCACCCCCTTCAGCACCAAACCATCATACAGCTGGCTCCACCCCCTTATACATCATCCCTTCAGCGACCTGACATCATACAGCTGACCCCACCCCCTTTTGCAACCATCAGGCAGCTGGCCCCACGCCCTTCAGCACCATGCCATCAGGCAGCTGGCCCCACCCCCTTCAGTGCCTTGGCATCATACACCTGACCCCTTCAGCTACCAGGAACCATTACCACAGGCACAACCCCCTTCCGCCACAGCGGACCAACTGGTCCGCACAACAACTTGGCACAGGACACCCTTCCTGACGCAATCCTACCATTTTTCCAGGCTTGGAACCGGCACTGCATCCAAGCGAGAAACCTACCACTGAGCCACCAATGCCCTTTATAAAATGTAGATAAAGCTACACAATTGACTGTACAGTTTACGGCTTTTTAACTAAACCGCTTGCATCACTAATGTTATCCGGCTAGAGGAAAATGAAAATGGATGTCCAGGTTTTCTTTACGTTGTAGCTTGTATGCATGGAAGTTGACTTTGTTCAGACTTCCCGAGTTAAGTCAAACGAAGCCATGCAGTCAGCCCCGCCCCCTTCTGCTCTTTGTATCTAGGCAACCAGCCCCTCCCCCTTTGGCATAGATTATGTTACTTATGAAGTTTTTGAATGAAATTTATTGCACATACGGTAATAATTACCTGTTGATATGACTGGAGATGTCAAAAGATTCACCATCGTACAGTAAAATAGCTCGCAGCTAAAAGAGATCGAGGTAATTTGGATATACAGGTCATGATTCTCAGGGTGGAGTCTGTAATGGACTGTCTTCTGGATATTTTAAAACAAAAACATCTCATTTAGACGTCAATAAAGTAACAGTTTTGTCTTTTGTTTCATACAGTGATGCGATCAAATAATTGCTGCATGGATTTATTTACAAAAGCAGTACTGCAGCATGAGGTACATATACAGCATAAAGCTTTTCACAGAAGGCATCAGTCATCATTATGGCTAACGCAATCAGCCTGCGGAATCGCTCCTTTTGTACCCCCCCCCCTCAATGTAGGTGATGAAAACTACAGCAAGTTTCAAAGCTGATAATTGCTGGAGAGTTGAAAAAGCTGGTGTGAATTTAACTGCTGGTTAAAATAGAGGCCCTTTCCACGAGACATGCTTAAAATCAGATGAGTAAACAAAAACGCTTTTAACGAACCTTTTTTTTTTTTTTTTTTTTTTTAAAACAAACCTAATTATTCTTTCCCTAGTGCTTTTCAAAACAAAGTTACACCCATGATCTTATAGCTGTAGATCTTGAACTGGTGAAAATGCAGACCTCCTCTACCTAAGCCCACACACAGTCTTCGGGGAAAAAGGGGTTTTAAAAAACAGCTACAAAATCCTGGTTATAGATCCGTGATTCATAAAAAGTACGATGATATGGCATTTACACACAATTACGCGTGAAAGGAATATAACTCCATATAACAGTGTGAGCGAGCTGACTAATCAGATGCGTCACTTTAACCTCGTCCTTCCTGCCACGCTATGACCCAGCGCAAAACTGCTGACAGCCTCATTAGACTTTACACCCTCTCGGAGGACAATTATTTCACCCTCTCTCCCTCTCACACACAGAATGCCTGTTACTTTCTGAAATGAAATGCTCTCTCTCACACACACACACACAGCTCCACCCATACGTATCCTGGGGGCAAGAACACGAAAACCCAAAACAAGTCTGACAACACACAGTGTATATCCGTCAATAACGTCCACACACAGAGCTGACTCAACACTCTCCAGCAGATTAAAGGACATTTCCACAAAACCACCGCTAACACATGTTCAAAAAGCACACACACACTTGCTCCCTGGGGAGTGACTGGCCCACACAGACGTGCTCCATGTGCTGTGCAAACCTCAACCACAAACCAAATCATAAAGACGGATGCACATATATAAACCATGCCAGAGCCTATGGGAGCACGTGGCCAGGAAGTCCTGTTGCGTGTTGAGTCTGGAGTCGTTTGCAAGCCAAAAACGCAACATGCTGGAATGATTTGATAGCTTGTGTGTATGTGTATGTGTGTGTGTGAGAGAGAGAGAGAGAGAGAGAGAGAGAGAGAGAGAGAGAGAGAGAGAGAGAGTTAAAGGAGATGGCGTAAATGAGGATCATTACAATAATGAGAGCCTCCTGTCAGCTTTCTGTCCCTCCCTGTTGATTAAAAGGCTTCATACAAACACACAAAAAAACACCACATGCACAGAGAGGCATGTGACAGCACTCTGCCTTGTTTGGGTTTAAAAACTGGAATTCGTGTTACACCTGCGCAGCTCAAAGAAGGCAGGTTTCCCCTGAGGTTACAGAAGCATCTGAGGAACTAATAGGTTCAGGAACTCTCCTCCATAAGAAGTCTCTGGTTTGAACTGACATTGCACAACAGAGACCATTATATAAAAAGAGGAAATGATGCAAGCTGTGCAATGAGTATAGCAAAAAGCACAAACACAGAGGAGGACAATGAAGTTGCAACCATGGTGGCATTTATTCAGGCCAGCTGTGAAATGTACAACATGATTTTCTTACACTTCTGCCATTTCCCACAAAGATTTAACCCCATCTACAATGACTCAATGAGTCAGACCTGCACATCCTGCCACATCACCCCAATATGAAACAAACACTGGTAATCCTGTGATAAATAGAAAAAGAGAAAACTTAGTTAGATCTTTTGGAATTTCAGAAGCTGTATTAAACCCAATAATTCCATGTCCATAAAAAGCCCAGGAACGAAAATCTAAAACCCCGCCCCCTCCAGCAGATGATGTGACCAATCCTACACAATCCCAGGTATCGGTCTGCAACACTTAATATCTTTCCTGTGATATAAAGCACAGAGACACTGACCAGGTGCTGAAAATGAGTGGAGGAGGAGGCAAAGCCCAAATTACACAAAGCTCAGTGTTCACACTTAACTTTCAATATACTCCCATGCCAAGCTTTCATCTATGGGATGATATTTCCTCACAAATTCTGGGTTACTAGTTACTAGTCCTTTGGAGTGTGTGAACTCCAATCCTAACCACTTTCAATTTTGTAATTGTGTGCGTAATGCGTCCTAACATGTAGAAAATGGACTACACTTCTGAACAAAGGGCAAAATCACATTTGTGACGTTTCACATGAATTAAGCAGTTCAGTTACTGTGAGAATGAAAGCATTGGACTGGGCTTTTAGGTCATAAACCCTGGAGTCCCTGGTTATCTTGTTTCACAGTGTTCATACCTTACTTGGGGTTAACAATTCATAATCCGATTCTGATCCCCGAGTTAACCTTCTTTTCCCATATTTGTAGCGTCAACAACTATGACTGGTTAAATACAGTTAAATATGCGGCTGGTTTAAATAACGGTTTGTCTCATGCTTTATGTATCAGTGAGAAAATGTCACCACAAAAAATCTTCCTTGGCTGTTTTAAAGCTGCTGAGAGATGCACGAAGGGAAAAAAATTGGACATTAATTTTTTTCCCCTGAAAAGCTGCAACTACTGTTTTCACAACCCATGGGGTTTCTGCGACTGTAAAGCTCATGATATGAGGCGCACGCTGTTCAATTAGTGTCTGTTAAAAATCTAGATGTACAGTAACGCTAACGCTGCACTGCTTCACGCTGGACATGTTTAAGCACCATAATGCAGGGTTAACATAACAGCAGCACACTCAAGCAGGGTTTCAAAACGCTGGGCAATGGGCGGGGCTTAATCTGATTCCAAATTACAAATGTACCTCTACCTGGGGGTAAAAGTGGGGTTTTGAACCCGGGATTAAAAAAAATAATAATAAAAAAAAAAAAAAAAAAAGTGTGATAATCCTAAACAGTATCAGGAATCTACCAATATTCACAGCTCTGATATTGAGATCTTACTGAAAGTGGGATTGCTACATCGCTAGTTCTTGGGTTCCAAAAAAAGTTCCTGCAGTGAATCAGGTGCTGTTGTCTTATACAGCACTAATATAGCATACAGCACACAACCAACCACCAGCGGACACACACACACACACACACACACATACATACACCTGCTCTTGGTTTAGCTCACCAAATCAGTTCATCTCTGTCTCTTTCCTGTCCTCTAATCCTGCAATCAACCTCAAACAACAGAGCTAAAATTAAAGTCTTGGCCATGCTATGTATAGCTAAGCTCTGTCTGTGCCTGTGTGCGTGTGCACGAGTGAGTGCATGTGTGGGACATGTTTTACCTAGAACACGATGAACACCCCAGGGGGCACTGATTACAAGACAGAGCAGGCTGGCACAGAAGCAGGAACAGAATGAAAAGTCAAAAGCAGGCCGACTTTAATCTGCTAGTATGACCTAAAGGGGATTTTGGGATCGGTGCCATGATGCCTTGCACGCAACCTTTCAAGTTGACTTGCAGAGAAACGGCATAGAGAACGTCGGTGCACCATTTTTTTTTTTAGCACAATGCCAGTTAACACAGTCAAAATAAATTGCTGCTTGAGCTGAATTAAGATTTACTGATGCAAGAGGCAGAGTTGGTTGGTTTTGTCTGTTCTTTGTCCATTTGGTAAAAAATTAAATAAAACATTCAGAGCAGCTGCAAAAGATGTTATCATGTGCATTTCCACAAGCCATGGAAAGAGTTCACTGCATCACCTTCCTTCCTAACCTTCCTCTCAGTGGGTTATATAATAATCACTACAAGTCCAGACACACGTATACAGGTTTGCTAGTAAACGTCCAGCAATATTATTACGCTTAAAAGTTTTCACATAAATAACTAAACATACCACAGTATCCAACGTGACCCAATTGATCATGTTCACAATATTATTGTCAAACTGCCCAACTCTAGTTACAGTTCAGGTTTTTTTTTATTCAGGAAATTTTTTTATAAAATAACAAAATGCAAGCACAATGTTTAACCGTAAGCTGCAGTTTTCAAGCCATTCAAGTCTCTCAGGTCTCTTTCTGTTTTTGAGGATAATTTGTTATGGGGAAACATTTGGTTTAGCTTCAGCCTACTTCCATTTTTCCCCATAATTCAACAAAACAAACTCAGGAGGCTGCTCTTCTACTCAATAAAGATTATTTTTACTTTCATTAATACTTCATTAATAGAGACTGTGTAAAAAAAACCCAGAATTGCTAGCACGGTGAGAAGTTAACTAGGCGTGTTTTTAGCTCTAAAACTGTCGACATTTGTTAATAAAAGCATTCCAAGCATTTTATTCAGGGATGTTGTGCACTGCCTGAATAAGCTGATGTTTTCTCAAGACAGACAACGACAGAGTGTGTGTGTAAGCACGCTAGCTAGTTGACACATGGAGCGTTCATGAGGCCAACACCAGTGGCAGTGGAAGATATCCACAAACCCAGCAATCATCAGGATGGCTGGACAGCTATTTGGACATAGAACGTTTGGGTTTGTTTGGGCTCAATGCTGGCGAAAAACAAGGCCTGACAATCAGGATTTGGAAACAAGATGAATTCTCCCGTTCTGGCTTGCAGACCTGAAGCAGTGATCGTGTGAACGTATGCCAGGAGAGAGTTGGCACAGAGCTGGGAGGAGTTGACAGAGCGGGATAAGAGGGGACGCCAGCAATGTCCCAGAGATCTCAGCCAGTCATGCCTGCCCTGGCCACATTCCTGAGATTCAGAGTGCACATCACAGATCAAACACTAAGCTACAGAATCAAAGCAGTGTGTGCGAGTGTGTGTCCCATCAGCAGCCTCAAATATCTTCTAACTGAAGCGGCTCCTAACTTGAGTTACACCAAAACATATTGTTTGCACCAATTATCCCAGTCTTCATGGGAAGATGTATAATGCCCAGAACTAAAGGTGGCCTTGAAATATCTCTATACCTTCAGTGCTATGAAATCATGGCAAGATCTTCGTGATGATCTGCAAATTAAAAAAATAATCTCTATGCTCTTCTGCCATCCCAAACAGCTCAATACTAAAGACATTAAGAGAAGAACATCTTCACCATCTTCTTCAGATTCATCTTCAAATCTCACAATAATTACCTTAGACATAACAGAAAGGCAAAAATGTTACGCTCTGTTATTTTCATCTCCAGTGTTTGTGTGGGTCGTACCTGTGGTACTGAGTCTGAAGGAACTGAAACTCCTCTTTAATCCGGTCCAGGGTCTCAGGATAAGTGAGTTTTAGAGACTGAGCCGTTCCTGATGCTGCAGCCGCCGCCGCCGCTGCTGCAGCTGCTGCTGAGGCCCCGGGGGGTGGCTGTAGAGGTGCCTGCAAGGACAAAAAAAATATTTTTGATGAGAATTATGTAATAAGTATGTACTTAACTCTCGGAGCATGACTCGCACAGGACAAAATGACAATTTGATGACATTATAAATCAGCACATGCCTACAATGATGTCAATTTCTGATATATTTCTTACAAAAAGGTATATAACCACAAAATGAATAACTTGTTTACTTCAGACCATGCGTTTATATGTAATCAGTATTGACTCATAAGCAAAATGGAGGAGACCCTAGCAGGCAAGTGGAAAGGAAACATGCAGCAGCATGTGTGTGCTCGCAGAACTGTCATACAGAACAGCAGAATAACGTAGCACATCACTGTCATAATCCTGATAAGAATAATCAATAAATAAACTTTTAACTAGAAAAGCAAGTCATCATTGATGGTTGTCACCATGGTATCCCACCACCCTTTATCACAGTGTGTTATTTTTCCTTTCCTTTCTTAATGCAGGTACTATCACTTACATTATACCAATTACCTACACTGTTGCACCAGCTGCTCATCTTCGCTAGACCACCGAGCAGCTTGCCAGCAAAGTGGCATTTTCTCTGCTTCCACCTGACTTTCTCCCCACTCCTAAACTGGAGATTATTAACACCTCCTGCACGGGTGTTTACCAAGAAGCCTGATCGAGAAAATGGAGATGGGGATGCATCAAAATCTCTCGTTGGGGGGGCAATCTCTCAAATGTTCCACGTTGCTATGGTGACGTGAGCAATTTCTCAAATGACCAAAGTGAGGTCTATGGTCTAGACAAACAGGGCTTACTTAATCTTGGTCCTGTACATCGATTTTAACTTGCTGTAACTGAGAATACAACTGAAGCTGAAAGTTTTTACTTTACTTTTTTGTGCTTTTGTATAGGACATTGTATGGAAAGGTACAAACCCCAAACCCTTCTTAACTTCTGTTTTCCTTCAATTCACTAGCTAAAAAAATATTTTTTTAAATAGTTTATCAAAGTCGTCTTATTATTATACCACATTTCTCTGGGTGAAAAGGACAGATATGTACATCTGAACTCAATCTGCTAGAGCAGAACATCGATATGCGTTTCGAGTCATTGCATGCTCAAAGTAAAGGTAAAGCCTGTGTGCATGTCCACCGCACAGAAAAGGACAGAGTATCTGCATTAGTAACATGAGCTTTTGATGTGCTCCTTCCCACTCCACCTTCTGGACCTCAGGATGTCACACTGTATGCTATCAAAAGCTGACTAATGCACATTATGTGAAAGCATCAGTGCAACGGCGCCTGTGTGTGTGTTTTCTTCTGCACATATGCACAATGGAAGGAGGACACACATGAAAGACAAGCTAGCAAGAGTTGTAATGATGGGGGAGAAGGAGGTGTGGTGATCTGACACAGGAAGCATTGTTGGGTGATGAAACGTTAGAGACATGCGAGTGTACGAGTGTGCGCTCGCACAGGCATGCATGTGACCACAGGAGTGGGGGCGGGGGGACAGGATTTGGTGCGAATTAAGACTTTAGCTTCAAATTTGGGCAAGGATTAAAATTGAGTGGAAGAAAAGGGACCCCATAAAGGAGATACTCCCACAAGGATGCCTGAGCCATTAGAAGCCCAGACTCAGAGTAATGCAGACAGACAGGCAGACAAAAGCTCCAGTGAAGTGCTATAAGGTCTGTCCATCCATCTGTCTGTCAGTTTGTCTCACCACATCCATCAGTGTCTACTAAACAAGGCCGGTGAGGGTTGTGTTTGGACTGCTTTTAACAAGAAAGAAACTGTAAGGACAAATATGGTGCAATTGCCATAAACGAATCACAGTATGCATGGACAGATCATATAATCGTAAATATTTACTGTTAGGAACCAGTAGAAACCCTCACACATCAACTACTTTATTAGAAACATTAAATCATGAAGCTACAGGACACGGGTTTCAGGTACTGTTCATATCAAAATCACTGAAGTAATCTCTCAAAGCAATTGGCCACAGCATGATGCTTGTCTTGTTTGAGTATTTCAGAAATTGCTGATGCCCTGGGATTGTTACAACACACAGAACGACACGAAAAAACAGAAAACATCCAGTGAGCACAAAAAAAACCCCAAACTATGGCTTTGGTGCATGTGCCATGAGAACGCACAATAATTTAGGTGTTTGATTAAGAGATTATGATGAGACAAATACTACACTTATTTCAGCACTCTGATAAACCTTTCTGATTATGTTTGTATCCAAGATTGGTCTAATATGCTCAAAGTAAACTCAAACAACAACATTTGCACGGATACCACAGTTTCATTTTACTGCATCGACGCAGGAAATCTGCATTAATCACAATTTAACATTTTTATAGGACGTGGTTGAAGTTCATATTTATTCTGAATGTTTCCCCACACATTTTACTGATAGACTGTCTTCAACTTCAGGTGATTGTCAAAACTCCTAAAAAAAAAAATTTCGGGGCTGTTTAGGCATTAATGCAAAATTCGCATAATAACAGGTGAAAGAAAATCCCACCATAAGTGTATATGCAAAATACAGTCATGGAAGTGAGATGTTCCAACTGAGCAGATAGTTGAGGTGCTGAGGCTGTCAGAGTTGCAAGGTTTTTTTTGTTTTTTTATTGTGGGGGGTGCAATGGGGTCTGAAGGAAAGGGGGCTGGGGGTGCTGGAGCTTACTAGAAGGCTGATGCATTGTTCGAGCCCATAACGAGCTTCTCTCTCCAACCCTGCAATTCAATCTGCCATCCAGATGCCTGGACTCAAACAGCTCAGGCCTAGCAGGGAGCACGCGCACACACACACACACACACACACACACACACACACATCAATTACTCCTCCCATACTAAAGAAAGAATCTGAAAAACAAGAAGAGGAAGGCTATTTGATGGCGAGAGCTGGTCACAGAAGGTGGGAGGGAGGGATTGAGGGAAGGAGAGAGACAGGAAGGGTGGGAGGATGACATTTGGCTCTATTCCCTTCTTCCACTTCATCATCCCATCCCCCTTTTCTGATAGTCACTTCCTATTGTGTTCCACAGGTGCAAGACGACTACTGGAAAAGGACTGTGGGCCTTTTAGTAAAAGGCTGCAGAAGGAAGAGTCCGTTTAAATAGCTTCATATAGGCGAGCACTTCTGCAGGACTGAGGAGCATCACTGCTATAAAATCAATCTCTCTGGCTCCACTTCTATTTCCGTACAGAAAGGTTAGGGTGCCATTTTGGATCGATGCTTCTTACAGAGAGCACCACGTACCTGAATGGCTAAAAAGGAAATTCTCTAAAGTATCCAAACAACCATTTAAGAGGATTCACAGCGAGTGTGAAAGACTGGATCCAATTAACTTGGCCTTTTTTTCCCTGAGAACCATCCTGGTCTGTGTGAATGTTTGGATCTATTTATTTTCCATTTCTGTTCGGGAAACCACACGTTCCATCCCATGGTACAGCCGACATGTCGTCGGAAAACATCCGGTGGTCTTAATCCCCTGCACCAATCAAGCCCCCGTGCTCAGAGTGGGACAGTGGATCAGGGTGAGGAACGCCACAAAGTTATTATGGAACATTAATAACATGCCAAATCCACCACCATAAGCCTATAAACATCAACTCAATCATTTGGACTTGGAGAAACAATTAAACTTATATTACAGCTAGACTATGGTCAAAGCAAAAAATCTTCTGTCTATCACTTTACAAAGTTAACAAAAAAGCAGCAAGAGCATACACATATCTGACGGTTCAAGCCGTGGCTCCCAAACCTATACATATATCCCCTGCCACTGCTCCTATCCCACAGGGGCTCAGACCACAGGTATTTTTATTCTGTTAGACATCTGAAGTGATGTGAAATCCGGGAGGCTCCGTCATGGCCACGTAGACCAAAAAATCTGTCAGCATGCTGGTCCTACTACCTTTCGGTAATCCAGCTACATATATTACTGAAATGACTAAAGCTTAAGAAAATCACAACTTTAAACAATCTTAAAATGTACAGACAATTCTACATGTATTCATATTGTACATATAGTCAAACACTGAATTTTAGGGGAATCTGATCTAGTAAAAATATACAAGTTGGATTTTTGTCCCACTCGTCCTCAAACACACTTTTTTTTTTTTGAAGAGGATTTCGATATAAAGAGACTCAATGGGGTTTCTTATTCAGAGTGGTTGTGTTACATTTATACTTTTATAACATTTATTTATATTTGCATGATAAGCGAGTGTCCAAAAAAAACAACAAAAAAAAAAACCATCCACAGTGCTTCACAGAAAAAAAACAACCAAACAAACATGTATATTAAATTTTATACAAACAGTATATACACACACAGAGGTTGGTTCTTAAAATCAGCTCCAAAGTTTCAATATAAGTAAAAAAAATAAAAAATAAAAAAAAGGAATCGCTATTTGAAAAATTTTGCTAAAACACAACCGTGACCACCGCAGAGAGATGCAGCATTCGAGCATCCACATTCCTTTACCACTGATCTCTCTTTATCCTGAAGGTGCAAAACCCAAAAACACTGTACAAACTGTAAGTCCATAGAAACACACACCATGTCCCTACATAAGGCAGGTGAAGTTCAAACAACCATAAATCATTCAAATACAGTGTCAACAAGTGACAGTTATTTGCATATTAAAGCACCACCCCAGGAATCTGACCCACGCAGGGTTTTATTTTATTGATCGCAGGCTCTGGCAGCTCAGAGCTCCTAGGAATGTCCTCGTAATCGCTCACTTAGACAGAAGGGGGGGTGGAATAGTGGGGGGGAAGTGCCAGGCACCTGTTTCATTAGTGCCACATCTTTTCTCTCCTGTCTCCGCAAGCTCGTTATGCAAATTTCCACTGCTGTCAGGATACATTAGCAATGCCGGCCAGCCGGGTTGTCAGCTGTGTTAATTGCTCTAGGTGGCTTCCTTTCGAGATATTCTCAAAAGTATTTGTATCCTCCATTCAAGAGATTTTACCAAGCCATGCCTTCTGGCAGAACCCACTCATATACCTCAAGAATACATAGCACATCTCATACAGAAGTGATGAGTAGCCATGAGTCAGACACCCAAAGACACTCGGTGCGTTCAGAGATTGCGACAGACGTTCCCAATTCCAATTCCTACTTAACCGGAAATTTATTCTCACGATCAAATATCTGCTGGGTTTTTTAAATTTTTTTTATTTCAGTAGACATAGGCGACTGATTAGCCTAAAGAGCAATGTGTAATCATAAGAGCTTACAGAAGTTGCTCACTTCCACCAGCTACCAACTGGTGTCCCTCTGAAACTTTATATATATAGATTTTGATAATCAGAAATGGTTTACAGCTCACTGGTCCTCCCCTCTCCTGCAGAGGATAACCATAATCAGTTCCATCTGACCTTGCCAAACAAGACCTTTAGAAGGGTGTCCAAAACAGTAAGGCGCTTTTATTTACAGTCTAAAACTGCGGTTTCTCGGCGCCACGGTGGAGGTAAACGCCATATGCGATTAAACATTTATGTATTTAGTGAATAGAAATATTCGGGGGGGTAGGAGACTATAAATTCAACGCCATTTTCTACAACCAAATAAAGTAATGGTTAAAGTTGCAGCCTGCTTAAATAAAGGTATATAAATGAAATGAAGTCAAACAATATCAAATCGCTACCTAATACAACTCTGAGACTGTACGTTAATGTACATTTGTGCTCATCTAATACGTTATCTACAGTAACATCTATTCACATGGATGTAAAAGGAAAATGCTCCACATAACCAAAGCAATCTTGGAGAAGTTTATTTAACGTTTCCCAAAGGAGTCTCCAGTGTCAGTGCTTTGTAGCAGCCAGAGAAAAGGCTGGAAATGTAAATCTTCAGGACAAAGAACAAGCTCAATTTTTGTCATCTTATTAAAGTCATGAGAAAATTTAATTGTTTTGTGGAGGTTCCAAAATATTCCATGTAACACTAAATGGACAAATAGTAAAATGAGTTGTTCTTTAATAAATAAAACGTGTAACTGTTGGCTGAAAAATAAGAGGAATAAAACGCAGTGGATACAATAAGAATAACTGGTACTTTAGTGGACCGTTATTAAATACGAATGCATTTCTCCGTTAAAGCACTTGTTCACAACTAATAGGAATGAATTCCATCATGGGAATGGTGTTTTGGGGAATTTTCCAGTAAATCTTTAATCATAATATGAATGCAAATCAGAGAAACAATGTTTTGCCATGATACGCTGTAGACGTAAAAAGGATACTGTACAGAGGGGGTGAAAAAAGAAATACACTAAGCCAGCCTACAGAATGAGGCCTCGGCTCTTCAACACATGGAGGCTGGACGAAGGCCACAGCCCAGCCTTCTCTCTGTGTCTCTGTGTAGTGTAGATGGTCAGTCTCCAGCAAGATAAGATTCCACTAAAACCATCCTTCTGACTTCTTCAATCAAAGCTTGGGGATGGAAAACCACCTAAACTTAGGAGGTCCCTTAGGATAATGAGTGCTGGGGAATTTGTGAGGTTGCTGGTTAACAGGAAGTGGGTGAGTGGAGGGGTTGGGGTTGGGGTGAATGAATGGGTTAGCTATACTGAAATCTTAGAGCCTTCTAATACATGCATGTTTTGACCAATATTTTATATTCTGTCTCTCTTCTGCACTAACACAACTCATGATGTAAAGGGAAGGCGTTAGCAATATAGAGCTTTGTAGTCAACTTCAATTGTTACATGTAAATGCTAATGTATGACAAAGAAGTAAATAGATCAGTGCATCAGATCTAACGTGTGAACATAATGCTGGCTGTTTGGAAATACTGTGCATACACAGCTTAAGGTTGAGAAAGCTTCAAGGAAGTCCAAGGGATGGTTCTAGGGGGGGGGGGGGGGGAGGCTGGTGTAGGGTTCTACACAGAACCTTGGAACAAGCCAAATGATAATGGCTACTTCTATGAGACAAACCCAAGGCCTGTGTGGCTTTACAGTTTAGACCCAGGAGCTAGGTTCAAGAATGTTTACTATATCAGAGAGAGTGTGTATCAAATAACAGCCTGAATACTGTGTGAAGAAACATCCCATTTCCGTTTAGCGAAAAAAAGAAAAGAAAAGAAAGTGGTCTAACTTACCGAAGGTCGGTTCTGTGGAAACATGGTGTGTTGTGGTTTTGCGGTGTTCTTCCAGTGTTTTTGTTGGAGAGAGAGAGAGAGAGAGAGAGAGAGAGAGAGAGAGAGAGAGAGAGAGAGAGAGAGAGAGAGAGTTTGTTTCAGAGCTCAGAAGTGCATTTGGCCTCGTTTCAGTGTTGGACTAAAAACTGGGCTCATTTCCTTACTCCAACTCTCTTTGTTCTGTTTATCGCCGAGCCGCCGAGCAGCAGCACCGTGTAGCAGCGGCGCTAATCAAGATGCGCCCGAGTCTCCTCTCCACTCCTCTTCCTTCGAGTAAAAAGAAAAGAGAGAGAGATAAAGAAAGAAAGCTCTTCGTTTGCAGATGCTCTCCACCCTGATCTGGACTCTGGTACTGCAAGTCGAAGAAAGGAAACTGAAAATAAGAAGTAAATATGGCTCGCTAGTCGCGGTGCCGCCGAGGAGAAACCGAGTCTCCGACACCCAGAGCAGCCGCAGTCTTTTGTCTCGCCCGCCGTCCCGCTCCTTCCCTTCTTCCCTCTTTCTCTTTCCTTCTTTTGCTGAACCTCCGCCGCCTTTTCAATGGGACATTTGAGACTTCTTTTCTTGTGGGAAACACGCAAATCCCTCCCGCGGCGTGCAAGTGAGGATGGGGAGGGGGGTCTATCTAATCTAAATGATCTCTCTCTCTCTCTCTCTCTCTCTCTCTCCTCTCTCTCACACACACACACACACACACACACACACACACACACACACACACACACACACACTCAAGGAGATGGGTATAAAAAATTAAAGCACACCAGATGAAAACAAGGCAGTGTGATATCCAGTGTTTATCATCCTGTAGCAGTTAAACAAGTCGAAAAAGCAACTCATTAAAAACCTTTCTGACCACTGGAAATGAGTGACGCCTTTTTGTTGTTGTTGTTGTCATGAGACAAACAACCTCGTGTTTTGGATGTTGATCAATTGCTCAAACGTCCCTGTTTGCATTTTACCAAATTATATATACACATGTACAATTTCAATACAAAATCTTCAGCAGTGGAATTGTTCCCTGATTGAATGAAATCTCCACGTGGGGTTTGACCCAGCCACAATCAACGGTACAAGATCTAGCCAATCAGAGTTCAGCAGCCCCACGTGGGGTGAATCAAGTGTGTTTTGATTGGACGGCGTCATTACTACGGTTCAGAGAAACGTCAATCAGACGCGCAAACCACTAACAGTTAACTCTTTCGTTGCACAGATTTGGCTTGCTTTGTGCAACAAAAGTAGGTTAGGTTTTTAATTGTTTTCTTTTTATTTATTTATTTATTTTATTTCCCTAGCTTCGTTGACAGTCTTGTGTCGTCTGCACAAATGGCGTCTTATCATATAGAAGCCATCTCACATGTCATTAATAGAGATGAGTGTGATGTCCAGCTTGATTCTCGTTAACTGGACATGACCACTACACATCAGTGTAGCATTAATGCAAAGATTAGATATCTAGAAGATTCTATAATATCCTCCTGACTAGGCTGACCTTGAAAATTCCCTGATTTTCTATCTAAAATTCCTAGCCTAGTCGTCCTCATTTGATGAACAACATTATCTGCCTATTTTCAAGCGTCATTGAGCTAAACTGGCTGTACCTTCATTGTGTAGATAAAAATGTCCTGACAGTGTTTATTGGTATGCCAAGGGCACAAGCCCTTTAGCTCAGTCCATAATTGGAGATGTTGAGAGAAAAAAAAAAGTCATTTTCTCAGTGTAGAAAGAAATCACAACCCATCCCAAGGTGCTGCACAGAAATAAGAAAGAGAAGGAGGGGAGAGCGGTGTGAAGGAAGAAGCAGAAAGAAAGGATATGGTTAAAAAAGAGAGAGATGGAAATGGCTACGCTACAGAAAGAGGAGGAGCTGGGAATTATTGCCATTTTTTCCCTATGAATTTTAATGCCAAGAGCTTGTCTTTCCTTCCAGCTTCTATTAGAAATAGTGGTAAGCAAGACAGTGGATTGCAGAGCCATGCTGCAGTGTGTTTCCTGTTACAAGCTGATGGTGTGTTGGGCTGCAGGAAGTGTGTTTGGATGTGTGCTGATTATTAAACGCGATAAGCAACTGCCTATTTTTAGGAAGAATAGACGCATCTATAGGAATAAATGCTGCAGAAAGTCAACGTTGAGGTGACTAGGATTAGATTTTTTCTTTTTTGAACAAGGATGCTAATTCCACTGATTCCTATGTTCATTTTGGATTTGGGAATTCTGGCAGAGCTACAGTTCTGTAATGAAAATGAATCATTAAAGTGCACAAACCTACAATGCAACTGATACCACAAACAGGAGCGGAAAGCTATTTTTAAATCCAGATCATAGCAAAAGATGCCAAGTCTTCACTGGAGTGGATGATATATTCTCACTCTTTCTCTGTCTCCCTTTCTGTCTTTCTTTCTTTCTTACTACACACACACACACACACACACACACACACTTTAGAGACGAGTCTCATGTCAGCACAAAGACAGTGGGCTGATTTATTGGATTCTTCTCTCCTGAGATCCCCAACCCCCCACACACTCCCTCATCCATCCATCCACCCCTCCTCCTCCTCCTCCTCCTCCTCCTCCTCCTCCTCCTCCTCCTCCTCCTCGCTCTGCTTTTCCCCTGGGAGAGAGGGGTAATGACCCACATCAGAGTGGCTACATGCACACACACACACACACACACACACACACACACACACACAGACAAATACAAACACATTTGCACCAGCGGGCATGTGTAACTGGAAACACAGGAGTTCCTCTTCACCATCCTTCCGCTTCATACTCACAATCAAGTCCACTTACTTTATACACATATAAACAAAGAAAAAAAGTCTTAATGGTTTATTTTTAAATTAAGAACACTGTTCTTTCTTTCTTTCTTTCTTTCTTTCTTTCTTTCTTTCTTCTTCTTTCTTTCTTTCTTTCTTTCTTTCTTTCTTTCTTGTAATACTCAGAAAATGACAGCGTAATTCTTCAACTGAAGTAATTATGATATTTTATTCAGGTTTTCAAATCAGTCTGGGAATTTTTGTAAAGTTATAAATGTTGCTAAATAGACAAGTATCATACTGAATACATTTTTTCCTCCATGACCATAAATTTATTCTGCATTTCTCTGGAGGGATTAAAGTATTAACATTTTTTCTTTCTTTTTTATATAATAAGATTTGAGCTCAACAACAACAGTTCTCTTCTTCTTCTTATTATTATTATTATTATTATCATCATCATTATTACACACTATTTATCAGCATCCATCATCATCATCATCATCATCATCATCATCATCATCATCATCATCATCATCATCTCCATTTCAGCAGATGCCATCTTACAGAAGGACTTACAGAATTAGACACATGCTTCGTGTATTCAAGATTCACAATTTGAGATTTATTTGTCAAAAATGTGCAGGTAGTAGCAGGTAAAAAAAGTGCACTGATATGAGAGGCAGCTACTCCAAATGCAGACTTTTTATATCAAGAACAATAAATGCACTATACGAACAATATAAGGGGTTTATAGATGCACATACATATAAATAAAGTGTCCTGTGTATGTGCAAATGTGCCTGATTAGGAGTGGGGGATGTTGGGGTGTTGGAATGGTGTTGGGTTCAGGTGTGTGTGTGTGTGTGTGTGTGTGTGTGAATGTCATGTTCAGAGAAGTTGAAGTGTGTTGATGGTATGAGTTCAGGGTTCTGACGACTTGGGGAAAGAAACTCCTCTTTAGCATCTCAGTCCTGGCCATGTGGTTGCAGAGGCATTTTCCAGACTGTAGACACTTCGCTGTTGGGCTGCATGGGATCCTTTAAAATCTTCCCTGCTCTGATTGTGTCTTTACCGCCTGGTATAGAAGTCCTGGGTAGTGCTGACCTCAGTAGACCTCACACCCACTGCAGGGCTTTGCGGTTCTCAGCACTGCAGTTCCCATACCAGGCAGCGATGTTCTCAGTGAGGATGCTCTTTGAGGTTGCAGTGTAGAAAGGATACTGGATATTCTGGATAATTCTCACATAGATGATAAAGACACTGCATTGCCTTGAGTGTCACTCCATCACACTTCCTCGCTTATGTACCTGAAGGTGGTTCTATTGAGTGCGCTGTTCCCTTGTGACATTCACAACCATTCTTGTTGACATTTAGGTAACAGGTTGTTGGCCTGGCACCACTGGGACAGACTTTCCACTTCATCCACATAGACTTTCACATCATTCTTGGTAATCAAGCCTGCCAACATACAGTCATCTGCAAACTACTTAATGGTTTTCTCTCTCAGTGAATGCATCCTCATACTTGCGCACTAGGTCAGGGAGTGAGAGTATCATTAGCCTAAAAGCCCTGTTGGAGAGGTAAATACAGCATGAAAACACAAGAGAGGATGATAATAATAATAATAATAATAATAATAATAATAATAATAATAATAATAATAATAATAATAATAATAATAATAGTAATAATAGTAATAATAGAGAGCACAGTGGTTTAGTGGTTAGCACTTTTGCCTCGCACCTCCTGGGTTGGGGGTTTGAGTCCTGCCTCTGACCTGTCTGTGCTGAGTTTGCATAATCTCCCTCTTCTTCAAGGGTTTCCCCTGGGTACTCCAGTATCCTCCCCCAGTCCAAAGAAATCTGTTGTAGGCTAATTAGCATCTCTAAATTATCCATTGTTTGTGAAGGGGTGGACAGTTCAGTGCTCTGTAATGGGCTAGCACCCTGTCTAGGGTGTCCCCTGGTTTGTTCCCAAGTCCCCTGAGATAAGCAATACAATCCCCTGGGTAAGATAAGCAATACAGAGAAGCAATACATTCATTCAGTCATTCATTCATTCATTCATTCATTGTCTACCGCTTATCCGAACTATTCTCGGGTCACAGGGAGCCTGTGCCTATCTCAGGCGTCATTGGGCATCAAGGCAGGATACACCCTGGACAGAGTGCCAACCCATTGCAGGGCACACACACTCTCACACTACGGACAATTTAGAGATGCCAATCAACCTACAACGCATGTCTTTGGATTGGGGGAGGAAACCCCCGAGGCACAGGGAGAACATGCAAACTCCACACACACGGTGGAGGCGGGAATCGAACCCCCAACCCTGGGGGTGTGAGGCAAACGTGCTAACCACTAAGCCACCGCACCCCCAGAAGCAATACAGATTATTATTATTATTATTATTATTATTATTATTATTATTATTATTATTATTATTATTATTATTATTATTATTATGATGATTATTATTATTATTATTATTATTATTATTATTATTATTGTTTGTAACCTGAGATATGTTTTCCAATCATTAAACTGAATTGAAAACTGAAGCCCAGTGCAGTGTGACAGAACTGGATGAAGACTGCCCCCTGCTGCTCAATAGTGGTACTGCAGTTAAACGTCGCCAAATGAAACCATTTTGACTCTCTGAAGAAGGCCTCTGAAGGCCAGAAAATACTCAAACATAGGCTAACTAATATCAAATGTTTGTGCTACATTGTGCAGAGTTACAGTTGGCTTCTACTGAATGCAACATTACTATAATTCATATTTAATCTTGATCTACAAATTTCATAACTGCTGCCTGAATGATTCCATTCAATATAGTAGTGAAGAGTCCATCAGTTGGTCCAGTCATTAATGACCATTTAAAAGAACCATTTGAAGCAATTAAGCAGCACTTAATTCTGGAAACGCCTACAAGTGGCAGCCAGAAGTGTTCTCCCGTCAACGTCCTTTATGGAGAATTCAGTTATTTAATTTCTTCCTTGCTGCTCATTTTGTGCTCTGGTATCAGCAGGTGACCCAACAAACTGAACATGGGCTAGAGATAAGGTATTGAAACAGCCCTTATGATAGTGACAGTGTTTCCCCAAAGTGAAATGGCGAGAGGACGCCCTTCCTGACACAATCGTCCTGTTTTATCCGGGCTTGGGACCAGCACTTAGAGTTAACCCAGTGAATCGGTTGACTCCCTACACTAGAATCAAACCTGGGCCACAGCAATGAGAGCACAGGGTCCTGCTGTTGGACCACTAGATGGAGAGGAATGATGTCCATCAATATTTGTCTAGTTTTCGACACCATATCACAATGGTGACATCTGAAATAGAAATGCAAAATAGATACATATGACTCTCAGTGGATGTTTCCTTCATTTAGGTGACCATTGCTTTAAGGGTGATTTAACACAGTTCTTTTATTAATTAGTTGTATGTTATAGGATGAACAAGTGTACATTTTTTTACATAGCGATTTACCACCAACTTTTAGAAAGAAATCATGCCTCAGACAAGTCACGTCTCAGACTGCTGGCACTGTCTCACAGGCAGTCCCATCGTCACTGCGGAGACCTGGGAAGCCGTCCTGGGTCCCGGTCAGATGTGAAGCCCAGGAGGATTTAGTAATCTACTTTTATTCAGAATTAAACAGTCTGAAAAATGTTTTGAGGCCCTTTTTTTAATGGTTTGTCCCAGGTCCAGGCAGCGTGTGCTGTACTCACACATTTACAATCCAATCATTTTTTAAACACATTGCCTTAAGACAACCCCACTGCTAATTAAAGGCTGTTCTGATAGGCTCAAGTGGCACCACATCCCAAAAAAAAGAGATTTGTTTTAGATATGGAAAGTTGGATATTAAATGAGAAAAAGTGCAGGAAATTTCTCAGGAGTTTGATTATGCCATTTGTTGCCATCTGGTGACGTTTATAACTATAGCTGAGCTATAGCTCCCTAATTCACAAGACAAGGAACTGATCAGGGGGTCAGTCATTTAAAAAAAAAAAAGCCTTGTGTTGAAGATTTACAACTTATGCAATCATATCACCAGAAATTGAGTCATCAGTGTCCCAGTGTGTAGTGAGTCAGGATTCTTACCAGTGCTTGTACTTGTTCACAATATACTGATTCACAGCCTAGGGAGCTGATTGAGCTGCGCCCATGGACACTGTAGCATGAAACAAAGGAACTAGTTAGATCCATTCTATGCCTCATAGCAACTTACAGTTTATTAAAAACAGATCCTTAAAATTATTTGATTTTATTTTCTCCACATTTTTAATGGACAAACTAGACATCAGTCATCCAATTCATGTAAAATACAATAAACTCTTGTTGTGTAAGGCATAAAGTCTCATTCAGCTGTATTTCTAAAGATGAGTGATTATGTATGAGTATAAAAGTCTTGCTGGTGGTTCAGTGAGCAGAATTGCTGTCTCTCAGCTCCAGTTTTTGATCCTCAATTTTGGTTACTGACTGTCTGGAGTTTTGCATGTTCTTGCTCTTTCTGTGTGGTCTGGTTTCCGCTGGATTCCCTGCTTTCATCCCACCTTCCTTCAAAAAAGTGCTTTGGCTATGTTAGATTGTCTCTAGGTGTGACTGAGTGTGTGTATGATGTCTTGCAGTGCCATTCAGTATGTATAACATCATGTGCCCTGTGCTCCCAGTACAGGCTCTGGATCCACTGTGATCTGACCATTTCTGCAGTGGAATGAAAGCAGTTTTGGAGCCCTCTACTGCCTGGGAGCTTATATGCAATTGAAAAGAAAGTAAAGACAAGTATTTCCCTTCCCTCAGACTGGTCTCTAAATCTCTGCTAAAACTATATGTACCTCAAATCATTTTGACTGTTAAGGAAGATGAGCAGAACTGAGCAGCACTCTGGTGACTGAGAGTAGAACTAAATTCAGGGACAGAAACCATACCATTTCTCATGAACCTGAAATAAATATTAGTTAGATGAACAACAGCAACGAGGACTTCTACAGGAACCAAAAAGTGTTGCAATGAACTTTATCCCTTCGGGAACATGAGGTAAATCATCCAACCTCCAGTCACATGGAATTTATCTGGGTTTGGATGAGGAGCACTGATGTGCCTTTATCTCCAGATGAGGAGACAGCTCAGGCTCAAAAGTTTATTACACTTTCAATAAAAGAGTTATAAAAGGAGACCAGAAGAGTCTGTGTTTTTTCAAAAATAAAGTGTTGCCTTTTGGTTTTGTTTCAATTATTTGCCACTCAAGTACAAAACCAGGGGTTTGCTCTGCAGCTGCTTTGCTTCTGACAGGCAAGAGGTGTGGAGAGTATCATCATAATGATGGGGTGTGTGTGTCAAGTCATTTATGTACAGTATAAAATTATAATAATGGGCGATGTTTGGCATGCTAGGTCTTTGTAGTAAAAAATATATATATTTCATAGAATAAAATTGTGCTTCACTTCAAACTGAGAAGCCATTTTCTGGCTAAATCCATGGGGTGCATCAGGTGCATCACCCTGTACATTCTGTTACATCTTCTCTGCATAATTATAAAATTATAAATGTATATAACTGTAAATTCATAGCTTTCTGTTTATCTGTTTTTACAGTTTATCTGTATATATGTATACTATCTGTATATACACTGTATATTATCTCTGTTACTGTTGTGCATACAATGTACATAATGCACACACACACACACACACACACACACACACACACACACACACACACACACACACACACATATATATATATATATATATATATATATATGTATGTTGTTTTTTTACACATATTGTGCTGTACATCAGCCTTTACATGCACATGAATGTAATATGGAGTTGGCCCGCCCTTTGCAACTCTAACAGCTTCAACTCTTCTGGGAAGGCTTTCCACAAGGTTTAGAAGTGTGTTTATGGGAATTTTTGACCATTCCTCTATAAGCGCTTTTGTGAGGTCAGGCACTGATGTTGGGTGAGAAGGCCTGGTTCGCAGTCTCTGCTCTAATTCATCCCTAAGATGTTTTATCAGTCAAGTTCCTCCACACCAAACTCGCTCATCCATGTCTTTATGACTCTTTGATTTATGCACTGGTGTGCAGTCATGTTGGAACAGGAAGGGGCCATCCCTAAACTGTTCCCACAAAGTTGGGAGCATGAAATTGTCCAACATGTCTTGTTATGCTGAAGCATTAAGAGTTCCTTTCAGTGGAACTAAGGGCCCGAGCCCAACCCCTGAAAAACAACACCTGATTTCGGGAGGGGTGTCCCAAAACTTTTGACAATATAGTGTATTTTTATGTGCATACAACCTGCCATAGACTTATTTATTTGTTGTACATATATTTACATATTTATCTGCAGAAATTCTACTATTTGCACTTCTGGTAGATCCTAAATGGCATTGTTGCTATGTGCCTGTTCTATCAATGACAATAAAGTTCTATCTATCTATCTATCTATCTATCTATCTATCTATCTATCTATCTATCTATCTATCTATCTATCTATCTATCTATCTATCTATCTATCTATCTATCTATCTATCTATCTAAAAGAAGTGAAAAATCAGGCAAATGTCTGATCCATGTATGTATCAAAAATATCTTGCCATTATCTGCACCACGACATTAGGGTAATAAACTGATAATTATGCAGGTTTAGAGACAGGAACAACTGTTAACACTTTCAGGGGAAGCACTATTTGATTTAGCTAGTAAAATCAAGCCGGTCCAGGTCTGGAGTGCTTCTTGTGCTTGTAAGAGTGGCACTTGGCTTAAGGGTTTCTTTGAGTTTAGCAATGTCACTGGGTCATGCTTCTCAAAGCTCACATAAAAGGTACAAAAAGTATTTGGCTTGTTGGTGAGTACTTCACTCCATGCCTTCACTCAGACTGGTGACTGAGAGCTACTGTATTCCATCCTCTTTCAGCTGTCAGGGTGCGGATAGTGAGAGCGACAGTTCTTTGGCAAAATCTCAACAGCTGCTCACTTGCTTCCTTTTCCTGAAGTGTAATGATCAAAAACATCGCACAATGTCAGAAAATGATTATCTTAAGCAGGATTACAAAGGATAAGAACTTTAGCAGATTTGTAAAACTCTACAAGGATAGTAAATGGACGGAGACTGAGACTAGGGACTATACCAACCTAGTTTTAAAAAAAACGTTTGTTAATAAATAATATGTGAGTTACTAGAGGCTAATAGAGCTCATTTATATTGTTATATACAATATCTGATCTATCTAAAGATTGTATGTTTTAAACGCAAGTGTTATTTTCCATTCGTTTCATTATACAGATCTATTACCACATCTCAGTGGAGGCTGCTGCAAACGGCTTTGCATAATAATATCTGGATTAAATTCCTGAAAGAGGAGTGTCACTAAATTATGAAAAAAATTATGAAAACACAATGTGAGTAGCCTGTCAGATCTTCAGCGTTTATGCATGCAGCAAGTTTTGGCAAGCTACATGAGACATGACATTTATTTGTTCAGGGAAGAGTAATCAAGAGACAAATACAGCCTCCATTCCCCCCTTGGTAGATGATCTGTCAAGCCATATCCTGCAGCTAGCTCCCCCCTGTCTACAAGCCATTGAAGCTGGCCTGTGATATAAGATGGAGAGCTAATGATGTGACAAGGTTTCCTCCCTTTCATGTTCCCTGTACTTCTCACCACCCAAAAACAAGAAGATCGATCATCAGCGATATAAAGTTAGGGAGATTATCCAGTCATATAATATAATTTTTCTAGTCTCTTCTGAATTTTCTGTCACGCTCCTGAATGCAAGGGGTAAGATAATATCTTTATAGCAAAATAAAAGAAGAAAAAACACAGCATAGCATGCCCTTGGATTCAGAGTGCTCACAGCTCTCATAATGCCACATGGACAGATCACTGCCCCTGCCATCTAGCTGGAATTTTTCAGGGATATTTTAAAGAATACATATTTAGAATACATATAAGAACATATTGGAACCAACCAAATAATGTTGGTTCCAATAACCAACAAATTATTATCATATGAAAACATACATACATACACCGATCAGGCATAACATTATGAGCAGTGACAGGCGAAGTGAATAACACTGATTATCTCCTCATCATGGCACCTGTTAGTGGGTGGGATATATTAGGCAGCAAGTGAACATTTTGTACTCAAAGTTGATGTGTTAGAAACAGGAAAAATGGGCAAGTGTAAGGATTTGAGCGAGTTTGACAAGGGCCAGATTGTGATGGCTAGACGACTGGATCAGAACATCTCCAAAACTGCAGCTCTTGTGGGGTGTTCCCGGTCTGCAGTGGTCAGTATCTATCAAAAGTGGTCGAAGAAAGGAACAGTGGTGAACCGGTGACAGGGTCATGGGCAGCCAAGGCTCATTGATGCACATGGGGAGCGAAGACTGGCCCATGTGATCCGATCCAACAGACGAGCTACTGTTGCTCAGATTGCTGAAGAAGTTAATGCTGGTTCTGATAGAAAGATGTCAGAATACACAGTGCATGACGGGTCAGGGATTTTTTGGCACCAGCTAAATATTAGGCAGGTGGTCGTAATTTTATGCCTGGTCAGTGTACATACATACATACACACACACACAATAATGTATAATGAGACAGAATCTAATGAATGTGTTTTCATGGACGTGTGCACCATTTTCATTATATGTGCACCATCACAGAACGATGGCCCTCCAAAAAATGTTAAACCTGCAAAAAAAAAAAAAAACCTTTCTCAATTTCTACATATATTAAGTTCATCACATCAACAGTATACTATTACAAAGGGAACACACAAACTCATTGGTACTTCTCTAGCTGACTAAGCCTTTCATACTACACAAGAAAGTACACCACTGCACCTATTCTACAAAGACGATAATCCCAAGAGGAGTCAAAGAGAGAAGGGGAGAAGCAAAGGCTTAAAATCTATTCAGGGCTAACAGCATTGAACAAGACTCAGAACCTATGCCTCTAGTTAATTATATACATGGAATGATGAAGTGAACCGGAAATTGTGCTCAGAAGATGCATTAGAATCCAGCAGAAGGAAAGCCTCCGCTGGTGAGGAGACGTTACATTTCGAGGTTGAGGAGATCACTCACAATCATTTCCCAGACAGCTTGTGTGGGGAAAGGGCTATTTATTAGCTAGTTTACTATCATACACACACCTATGAATAACCAAGCCTTTATGCAACACTTTTGAAGGCTTGCTCCTGTTTGTCACTCGTGACGTTGCTGACCTTTTACTCTGCACGGCCCACAGCCTGGATTTGACTCTGCTTTGTTCTGATTTCCAATTCTGTCCCTGTCCGCTTTAGTCTGTTTGCTGATTGTCTCACCTTGTGTCTGCATTATGGGTTTGAGGTTGCTTTGCCTTTTCAGCTTGTCTGCCACAGTCAAAGAAAAAACCAAACAAACCTGCATTTGCATCCAGCTTTGTCTCTGTCTGAAATAGACCAAATAGTAATAGAAATAATATATGTAATAGAAATAATATATTAATACACTATTTAGTAATTTCAGGTTTGAATGAAGAACACAATATGACTAGTTTTTTTTTTCAACCAGAAGCCTTTATTAAATAGCTGATATAGTTCATGAGTAAATGATTTAGATATTTAAAAATTTTTTTCCATAAAAATAAATCTGTCTGTTTGTGTTATTGTTCTCTGTTGTCTCTTAACTTTCATTGCTTTTTGGAGACAATTCTAGGAGAATACAAATTTGTGAAATCAGTCATTCACTCTTCAGTAATAGCTTTTTCCTGGTCAGGGTCATGGTGGATCTGGAGCCTATCCCAGGAACACTGGGTGGGAATACATCCTGGATGGCATGCCATTCCATTGCTGGGCACCGTGCATACACATATTCATACACACATTAACACCTAAGGGCTAATCCATCTACTCGCATGTTTTTGTTGGTGGGAGAAAACCCACATGGATCGAGGACAAACGTGCAAATCTGATCTCAGGCTGGATCTGGAGACTCTGGATTTGTAAAGTTAAGTAGCCTTAATTTGTCACATATACATTACTTTCTTTGCATATCCCATCCTTGGAAATTTGGGGTCAGAGCGCACGGTCAGGTATGATGGAGTGCCACTGGAGCAGGGGGGGTTGGTGGGTGGCGTGTGGGCTTGCTCAAGGGCCCAAAGGTGGCAGCTTGGTACAGGAGCTTGAACCCTGAATATCGATCAACAACCCAGAGCTTTAACCACTTGAGCTACCACCACCCAAAACTTGAAATTCTTTCTTCGCATATCCCATCCTTGAAGGGTTGGGGTCAGAGTGCAGGGTCAGCCATGATGCAGTGGCCCTGGAGCAGGAAGGGGGGTGTCTGTTGAGGTCCTTGCTCAAGGGCCCAACATTGGCAGCTTGGTGGTGCTGGGGCTTGATCCCCGATCATCTGATCAACAACCTAGAGCCTTGAGCTACCACCGCCCTACTGCCATAAAGCATTGAGGCTGATATTAGGGACAACAATACAAAAGAAAGCAGTAAGAAGATCAGTAGTAGTAGTAGTAGTAGTAGTAGTGTAATTGGAGTCAACATTTTTGTCACTGGTGAAAACTTGTGGGACACTGAAATATAATTCATTTAGTCACTGACCTTAATCAGAGTCACTAAAGTGATGCGAAGACCAAACTGCAATAAAACTGTGGTGTAATGATTAGAATATGAATTGATGCTTTATGTACTTCGTAAAGTAGTTGAAGAAGTTGTTCATTTATATAGCTGGATCCTGTGTGATGCTTTAACACCAGTTTCTTCGGATTCTGGCTCATGAGGTGGAAAAGAAAGCTTTAACACTCCTGGATTTTCTTTACAAATACATGTTCATATGCATTTATGTCTATGTAGACAATAAAGTATGGACATAAGAGTGTATAACTGTTTTCTGGGTGAGAGGGGATATGTCTTCTGGGGAAAACTTCTTTGAAAATTTAGTCCCTTGTTGTAGTTTAATGCTGAGGAAAGAATAAGCGTGGGAATATTCCCGGCTGTATTTCTAATAAACAGGTTCTCAAAGGGCTCACGCTTGTTTTTCCTGCAGGTGCAGGTTTTGATTGAGCTCGGCAGGAGGTGAAAGGATTACGCAGGTCTCTGCATGTTAGAGAAAGTGCTTTGGAATAACAATTACACAGGTCAAGGGAAGCACAATGTCTCCCTTTTCTTGTACATATTCATGATATGATGATATTCTAGTTGTGCAACAGATTCCTTCTACTATGTCCAATTAAAATTCACAGAGATTTTTTGTTTTTACAATAGCATTAGTATTGAAAGCATTGATATGTCATACTACAGCTTAGCAGAATCTGTAGATATTGTTCAGTGTTTGTATTGTTTACGGTTTCAGTGTAGAGTCAATGGGCTTGTTCTTCATTTATTTCTTCCATTTATATTTATTCATCTGGCAGATGCTTTTATACAAAGCAAATTACAAGTGAGTTGAGAATTACATTGTAATATCAACATTTTGATCATACATAAGATGCATGCATTTTGTCCAATTTCACTGGGTTTACTCTCGACTCTTATGAAAAATGCTACCAATGCCAATGTTTTAGTGCATATATGGCTAAATCTCTGCTTGTACACGACTGCTTCTGGTTGTTGGTGAAGTTGTATATGTTCAGTACTGAAGCAGACACTTCATTTCACACTATAGGCTTCACTGAGGGACAATAAATCCTGTGCTTTAAATCCAGCAGGCAGGTCCTCATCTGGACACAAGGTGGTGCTTCCTAACAAAGTATTGCAATTCAGAATCGGAAACATTTTATTCACCAAAAGTGCTCTGTATGCATTTATTTGACAAATAACATGGGTACCAATGTACAACATGCAATTTAACCCTTTCACACATGCAACATATAAATAAAATATACGACTTTACAAAATTATTCCAGTTCAGTGTAAAAAATGATGCTGAAAATAGTCTATTGCACAATAAAACAAGCCTGTTGTAGAATGTGAGTATGTTTAGAGGCTGAAACTTTATGAAAGTGTGTGTAAAAGTGTTTTGTAAGACTGGAGGAAGTGTGAAAATGGTTACTGCTGAGGTTTTTGCCCCACTTTTTATTTGAGCATAGATATATTTACTTTGCACTCCAGGGAAAAGGGAGCTGAAAGCCTTTGCTGAGTTCAAACTGAACACATGACAAAAAAGTGGTATTGCATCTGTTATTATGCCTAATTTACTAGGGGAAGGGGGTTGGTGTTTGGGATGAGAGATTTGGGACGAATTTTATTTGAAAAAATCAAAAATCTGAAAGTTTAGGTAGGCTTCTGTACCTGGTCTGCTGTCGAGTACTATTCTTGGTTAAACTGATATTTATTATTTTATCATTAAATGTAGAAAATATTCATTGTCTACCGCTTTATCCGAACTATACTCGGGTCACGGGGAGCCTGTGCCTATCTCAGGTGTCATTGGGCATCAAGGCAGGATACACCCTGGACAGAGTGCCAACCCATCGCAGGGCACACACACACTCTCATCAACCTACCACGCATGTTTTTGGACTGGGGGAGGAAACCCCTGAAGCACGGGGAGAATATGCAAACTCCACACACATGGCGGAGGTGGGAATCAAACCTCCAACCCTGGAGGTGTGAGGCAAACGTGCTAACCACTAAGCCACCATGCCCCCCATGTAAAAAACAGTATTCTTTAAAAGAAGTTTTGGGTGAATTTAAGAATGTTGCTTTTGCATTTACAGTTGTGTTGGTAGTTGTGAGTAAGCGGTTTTAAGCACAGTTAAATACTATCTGATGCAAAAATGACTCATTCAAAGAGGATAAGCTTCTCCTGCTGTTTCTGGATTCTATGCTATCACTGGGCGTGCCCCCACACACACACACACACACACACACACACACACACACACATACACATACACATACACATACTCATACTCATTTGAGCCAAGCATAGCCAGTCCACCTACTTTCATGTTTTGGGGAGGTGGAAAGAACCCAGAGAACCCAGAGAAAACCCACAAAAACACTGGGAGAACATGCACAGAAACTCCACACCTTAGCTCAGGATCAGACTGCATAAAAAAGAAACACTTTTTTTTTTTTTTTTTTTTTAAATAATAGAGCTGCTTAAGTACTATACAGTTCATTTCGGTTCTGTTCGGTTCTTCTAGGTGTGTCCCTTTCAGATTTTCAGCCAGCACAAGAATACTCCATCTGACCTCATTAAATCCCAAGCTGCACCTTTTGCTGTTTCCGTAATGGGTCTGACTCACATCATGACAAGCCCGTGGCAGGTTATGATGGAGTGGGTGTTATTGGGTGTGTGAGCAGGGCTCCTTCAGCACCAGGTCCGGGAACACATGGCCTTATTACACGGTGAATGAACGCGAGTGGCTCCCCCTAGCGGCCACGGTTAAAAAATCCCGCTTCACATTTTTCTCTTGAATGAAGCTCCGCCTCTGACTGTCGGCGAAGATAATCAGTGTGTAAGTGTGGATCCCGGGTCCGAGATGATCCTTCAGCCTGGGGGTTAGAAAGCAAGCGTGAGACAGCTAAGAGATCCCTGAGAGAGGGAGACAGAGACAGACCGGACACAGCTCGAGCCGCGAGCCGGGAGAGGCGATGATGGCGGCGGCCATAGAGAGAGGAGGGGTCCGGGCCGCCTTCATGAATCCAGGCACGGGAGGCGTCGGTGTCGGTGTCGGTGGTCTCGCACCGGGGGTCGGGCTCGCTGCTCCCGGAGTCATGACCGGAGCTGGAGCTGCAGCCTCGGGCTCTTCAGGTCCTGTTCCTGTTCCTATGAACCTTTTTGCGACGTGGGAGATCGACCGATCCTCTCCGAGCTGCGTCCCGAGGTACCGGAGCACGTCTATTGTTTCGGGGACGTGATTGGAGCTGTTCACAATGCTTCTGTATATTATTATTTTTATACTGTGCATGCAAAGCAGAAATCGGTGTATTTGTTGGTAAACGGTTTGTGGGTACAGAACCAGTTTGGCTACACTGACTGAACAACTAACATTATGGTGGCTCAGTCAGATCAGTAATCTTCTGTTATCTTCGGTCCAGTGTATATGTTTTTGTTTCATTTGATTTGATCGAGTGGATTTTCTGCAGCTGAGTAAATGATGCTCATTTTGTAGTCAAGTAAATTGTCTTTATTTGTTTATTATTGGGACGGAGCGCCTAAAGCAGTTAAAGGGCTTGTCCGTGATGTGAACTAAACCCGAACTTCACCAGATTCATCCGTTAGTGTGACCCGGAGACTCTGAATACGGTTTCAGTCATGTTTTTAGTCTGTAAGCTTAGTTGTGAGAGTTTTTCCTCCCAGCTCCATTGATGTGACCTATATTCGGCGTGCCATCGCCCTTTAGGGGAGTCTCACCGAGGCGAGGTACTGATAACGGAGTCGTGTCGTCTCCAGTCACTTTTCGTCTTTTGTCCCTCACTATTCGCTCAATTGAACCTACACACTAGGACACGACTTCAGGAAAACGTGGTTAATTGCAGAGCTAGATGTTTAAATAGGCTAAAAGACAAGCTAAGCGTGTTAGATGAGCGCTTTTAGCTAATGAGGCTGCGTTACAAATGTAGTTGATGTAGGTTTGTAGCTTAGAGCAGCTAAGTAGCTTAACTACTCTTTAAATGTCAATTAACAAGAAATTATTTCAAGCACGAACAGTGAACATACAGAATCTAGCATGGTCGTTTACAGTTTAAGATTAATTACAAGCATTGTTGTTATTCAGGGGGCAGTAATGCTAATACAACATTCAACTATTTGGGAAAAGCTCATGAAGTCCTTATAAAGCGTGTATTACATGGTAATAATTCAAATCACTGAGTTTGTGTATGGCTTGTAATAGCAGGCCAGAAGTTTTTGATTATTGGTTGCAGATGTCATTTTTCTCTCAGCCTTAAACCAGCCAACTATGTACTGATACACTCCTATTTTCTTCTTCCATTAAAAAAAAGTAAATCCCCACTTTGGTTGTCTACTCATAAATCAGTTTTTTTTTTTTTTTAGCACTCAAGGTGTTTTACAGCACTGAGCATACCTAAACAATGCACTCATGCATCCCCTGTTGGTTAGAAATGCTGCATCTCAATGGATGCCGTGTTGGCCACAACCACAAGTCATTTGCGCACACTTTCACATGGCCTGCACAGACCATCGGAGAAAATGTGGGAGGGCCACAAAGTGCAAATTCTTAGAAATAAGAGACACTTTATACTCAGGAATAGTTGGAATGGGGACAGCTGCGCACTTTGCGACTGTAGAATGGAGATCTGAAAATGGATGCTGCTCTGATCTGCTGTGTTGCTGGTACATTGTTTGCCAAGTGAGATGAACCATGCTCCTCAGATGCTATCTGTACATACTCGGAGAACCGTGCAGAACCAGTCACGCACGTCAGAACCCGAGCAATTCTTCCGTCAGAGTAAGTGAAATTAACTCGGATGGAACGCTGGAATGTATGTCATCACCAGACCTCGAAAAAGACATGAGCAATGAAGACTCTCGCAGCACAGCATTTGGTATCAAGTTGAGACATGGTAGCTGCCAGCCACATTTGGAGCTGTAGCCCAGCTGTCACCTTATTGTTGTTTTTGGCCACGCTGTTCAGCAGCACTGGCTCTGAACAGCTATAAGGGCAACCTGGCATGGTGTTGGGTTCCAGTGGGACGTCCTCGGGCTCAGGGGACACATTTATTAGCTTGTCCCAGATGTGTCTCCCATAGACCAGCACAAGTGAAGAATTCTTTCTGGCTTGAGCACCTCAAACTCCCGTATCTAGACTATCTAGTGTTGCTAATGCACCAACCGCATTATCCTTCAGTTAAATTCCAATTAAAAGGCAAATTTGTATTTTACTTAAATGCCAGAGTAGTGTGTCTCCTTACTTTTATTTAAGGCCTGGCAGAACGGAGTGACGTTTTATTACTCAGCCACATCATCTGTCGCGATCCGTACTAAATACATTGCATCAGCATAAAGGAATCTAAAGATAAGACCTCGGAACCACAATGTGTATCTACTATTTGCTTTGTTTTTTTTAAGATTTGAAAATCTGTGTGTTTTCCTCTATTGCATTGCCAGACGTAGGCAGCCTTGTGGAGGTTGTGTGTTAACCTCAGAACCCCACCATTCTCAGCAGGAAGAAAAATCACTTTGTGGATGGAGCCAGTAATAGATCAGGGCTTTCAGTAATTAAACAGGTTGCCTAGATCACCTTTGCTAGCAAATAGCACATCAATTATTCATGCCGTTTCATTGGAGTTTAATTGGTTTGGGAAGCCATGTACTGCCATTGTGTTTGATGGAGTAATGTTGCCTGGGGAAATGGTTTCCTGGCCAATTAGTCTTTTAGGAGATCTATGTTTTTTGCCCTTATCTTAGCGTGCCTCTGCCGCCTGTAGCGTCACTGTCTAGTGTTGAAGGTTTTCATGGGCTGTCACTGTTTGAACAGGTCTTTTCCCTGTTGTCCCTCACTCCTTTTTAACACTCCCAAATGGACTAGATTTGTTTGGTTTTGTTTTAGGAGCTATCTGCTGGGGTGGTAATGTTTCAGATTGAAGAGCATCAAGGGAGCATTTTGGCATGTTTTTTTTTTTTTTTTTTTTTTTTTAATCTGATTATCAGTTTGGGCTTTGCTCTATGGATGTGTCTGGCGACCTGGCTTACCAGTGTTACAGAAATCAATAACTTGGTGTCTCCTGGGTATCGGTGAGAAGAAAAGAGCACTGAAATCCAGTGTTATGGAAATAAGCTTCTAATTAGTATGAGTGAGAATATCTTTGCCAGAGCTAAGGTTGCAATTTAAAGGAATTTCCTTCAATTGTATGTAATCATGTAGCATATTATGCAGCAATTATTATGAATTATTCAGTACAATGAAACTAATAGGCAGTGTATGTATTTATGAAGGTGGCTCCATCGTATAGCGGGTAACATGACTGTACCATGGCTCGGTGTCTGAAATGAAAATTGAAACAAAAAAAAAAACTCATGAAGTTGATTAAAGTACGCTGTGTAACATTACCAATTAAAACGGCATATTATGTCACTTTAATGCCAATAGTGTGTTTAGTACTCAGAGAAGTCAAGTCAAGAAGCTTTTATTGTCATTTCAACCACATATAGCTGACGCAGTACATAGACGCAGTACATTTCTCTTTTCATGAATGTCACATTTTTATCATTCAGCAGCACAAGTGAGTCTGAGAAAAGGAATCAGATTTCTTCAGTGTTCAGCATTTTGCATTTGAACGTTGAATTGTGAAAATGAAATAAAACAGACGTCACTAACTAGTCGACTTTGCCAGTCAATTTGACGGCATTAGAAATGTAGTGAACAAGCATGCTAACATTAACTAGAGAATAACAGCAGACACGCTAGTCACTAGCGAAGTTAGGCAGTCAGACAGTGTTTGGAAATTTAGTTAGCAAGCAGAGCTAGCGTTAAGGACACACAAATCTGTATAAAGTCCCCGTTATAGAGAAATCATAATTGTACAGAGAACTCCTGCTGATTAATTGAACTCGGCGTTCCTAGAATAAGCTCAGGATCCTCTGCAACTCTGACCAGGATAAAGTGTTTTTTGACGATGAATAAATGATGAATGAACACACACACCTTGTTCAGTGACAAGCAAGACATCTTGCTGTGTGTTATGTCACCCAGGCATTGCCTTACAATCACTCAAGACTCTTATCCTTTTGGGTTACAGGTTAAGCTTTAGTTTGTCTGACTGGCTGCTTGGCGTTTCTAAATGGAGATGCGCTATCCTATTAGCACAGACCAATGCTGTAGGAAACATCTTCTTTGTCGTAGGGCTGAAGGAGCTTACCGGATCTCAAGCTATTTAATTTTGGAAGTGTGATTAAGACTTGGATTTCCCCATCAGTGTCAGAAGATTTGATGTCATCTTTCCCACCTGTCAGAAGTCATGTGAAGTTAAATTGAATGAGAAAGGGAGAAAGCTTGTGGAATCTCTGCTGCATCATTTTACACCCCAAAATAAGTTCTGATAACCACATCCAAGTTTTCAGCTTATCCTCATTCCCTTAATCAACCTCCTTGTCCGTCACATGTGTTTGTGGGTGTTGCTTACTAATGTGTTGCCTCCAGCTGTTTATTTGTAATTTCTTTGGATCTTGTGGTTTCATGGAGATCCTCATCAATGCAAAAACAGCGCCTACATCCTCATTACCTAATCCCAAACCCTGCTTTTTCCCCACATCACCTTATCCACAATGTCTCTGATCTGAACCTGTTCATGAACTTTCACTAATGGGAATATGAATATGAATTTTTGGGCTAAGTGTTTATATTTACAGTTGAGATGAAGCACAGCAAAGCAAAGTGACTTCCATTACCAGTGGCAAATTGAAACCTACATTCATAGACCTTCTAACAGGGGTTACTAATGGTTCCTTTAAATGATGTAACTGTCATTAGCTCTGTTTTATTCCATTGACATCAAGTCAAGTGCATAAATACCAGGATTAGAGTGGGCACAACTGAAAATGGAGTTAAACAGCCATAGTAAAGTTATTTAAAAGCATTTTTTAGTAAACCCCTTAACGTCCTGTCGGTCTGTTTCTGAAGCTGGGGTAGTCGGGTTGCTTTATGAGTGCATCACTGGGCGTCTGGGTTTGGGCAGGGTTTCGGTCAGTGTAATGTGAGAAGTGCATGAGGATCAGTTGGAGCTCTGCTGTATCACTGGCCTCAGCCGGCATGGGTGGAATGGCGAAAAATACTCCTTTAAATCAGAAGCATGTGGCAGTCTTTTCCTGCCTGCTCTCATGGTGTCAGAGCCTGGGGCAGAAGGATTTTAAGTGGGCATGAGAACAATATGTGGGTTTTTTCCTTGCATGTTGTGGGCTTTTTTAAGTTACTGTAATTAAAAGTGAATCAGTGCTGCTTATGTCTTTCAGGTGTGTATACTATAGTGTGTGTGTGTATATGTGTGGATGTGTCTGTTGGTTGTTTACAGCTCTACAGTATTACACCATTAGTTTACGCAGCTGTTCCAGCACAAGACTAAGAACATTTGGGTGCAATGAGCAAAGAGCGCAACACCTCCATGCATCCCATCCTGCCTGAGACAGAGTTCAGGTCCACCTATTAGCCTCGGAGAACTTCTAGGGTTACGCAAACTTCTAATCAATACAGTATTGTGGTGTAGTCATACAATGCATACTTTAAAAATAAACATTGCCTGAAATTGTCTTAAGTTTCCATTTTAAATCGATGAAAACATTTTAAAAGTACGTTCATTAAAACAGTGTTTAAATGATCTATTCAGACTCTTTGCAACATTTAATGAAACAAAAGCTAAGATGTAACAGAATGGTAAAAAAAGCTAAGATTTCACTAGCGTGACTCACAGGGACTTTTCCATTATACTGTTAGCTTGGTAGCTTACCAGAAAGCCAAAATGTTCCCAAAAAACCAGACCTTAAATATTTGGTGGGATTTTCCAGTTGCTTTGTTGCTGACTGTAGCCACGGCTGCTTCTCCTGAGCTAGTGTATTAGCGTGTGAAAAACAGCATTTTCAGAGGAGAGAATGTTCCTTGATTTGTGCTGCATTTGAGTCGAAGTTGCAACTTACAATCCTCTGACTACGACAAGTAAAAACCACAGAAAAACAAAGTAAAAACCGCAGAAAACATCCCTCAACTTGGGTAAAGTCTACTCTACTAGCAGTGTGTAAATCAACCAGTGATGTAAAATCAATGTGGTTTGAACAGTTTTTTTATGTTTGTTTTCAGCAATATTTGACTTTAAATCAGTTAATATATCGACACAGTACTCGATTAAATCTATAACGTCAAGCTAATAGCTGGTTTGAGAAAATAATCATTAGTGTTAGCGTTATCGCTAATGTTAGTTGGCTAGTTTCATGCTAATGCATCTTGCTATTGTCTACTGGCTAGCTGGTTCAAAATCCATTCAGGATCTTTTGCTGTTCTGCAATTTCAGTCCAAAATGTTGTACTGAAGTTCACTGTAAAGTACAGTTAAAGTAGCTTCTTATGAGCTTTATGTACACTGACGGAACAAACTAAAAACACGCCTTTATGGAGGCGGCCATGTTTTTTTTTCCACTTAGGGATGGGAAATTACCACTTACAAGGCACAACAAACAGAGCATATGTTTTAAGTGTGTATTATACCTCATATAACAGCATTTTTAAATGAATAACTTACTGTATTGTGTAGTAGAACATTGTTCGATATGCAGAGGTATGCATCAAATGATATGATACAGTGCACCATATTGCTATAGCCCTACTCACTTCACAACTAGACACAGTCTACAGCTTAAGTTTATTATTTTTTTTTACCATAAAATTTACCTTGTTCAGATTTTTGGTCTAAGAACGCATGTGACCTACACTATATTGCCAAAAGTTTTGGGACACCCCTTCAAATAATTGAATTCAGGTGTTGTTTTTCAGTGGTTGGGCCCCTTAGTTCCAGTGAAAGGAACTCTTAATGCTTCAGCATACCAAGACATTTTGGACAATTTCATACTCCCAACTTTGTGGGAACAGTTTTGGGATGCTCCCTTCCTGTTCCAACATGACTGCACATCAGTGCATAAAGTAGGGTCCTGACCTCAACCTGATAGAACACCTTTTGGATGAATTAGAGCGAAAACTGGGACGTGTGCCTTTACATGAATGTAATATGGAGTTGGCCCGCCCTTTGCAGCTATAACAGCTCCAACTCTTCTGGGAAGGCTTTCCACAAGGTTTAAGAGTGTGTTTATGGGAATTTTTGACCATTCCTCTAGAAGCGCATTTGTGAGGTCAGGCACTGATGCTGGACGAGAAGGTCTGGCTCTCAGTCTCCACTCTAATTCATCCCAAAGCTGTTCTATTGGGTTGAGGTCAGGACTCTGTGCAGGTCAGTCAAGTTCCTCCACACCAAACTCTCTCATCCATGTCTTTATGACTCTTTGATTTGTGCACTGGTGTGCAGTCATGTTGGAACAGGAAGGGAGCATCCCCAAACTGTTCCCACAAAGTTGGGAGCATGCAATTGTCCAAAATGTCTTAGTATGCTGAAGCATTAAGAGTTCCTTTCACTGGAACTAAGGGGCCAAGCCCAACCCCTGAAAAACAACACCTGAATTCAATGATTTGGAGGGGTGTCCCAATACTTTTGGCAATATAGTGTATGACCTGATCACTGACAGCCAATTTACTGCCATTGAGACCAAAAATATCCATAATTTGACCACTGCTACAAGGATTACACAAATCTCACAAGCCAGCAAATACAGTAGCCACAAAACTAAAAGTAATGTGGAATTTATCCTGATTGTTAAGGAGGGGATTGTCGAAATGTGGCAACAGAAAGACTGTTCTGTCTTTACTCAGCAGAAAAGGAAAACCAAAACAGCAGATGAATTACAGCTTTGTGCATCTTTATAACATAAATCACACACTGAGGAATTCAAGTGGTTAAGGCTCTGGGTTGTTGATGGGAAGATCAGGGTTCAAACCTCATCACCACAAAGCTGCCACTGTTGGGCCCTTGAGCAAGGCCCTTAACCCCTCACCGCTCCAGCGGCGCTGTATCATGGCTGACCCTGTGCTCTGACCCCAACCTCCAAAAAAGAATTTCACTCTGCTGTAATGTATATGTGACAATATTAAAGACTTCTTCTTCCTCCTGCTGTTGCCATTTCCAAAAAAGCTCTTCTTTACTGTTTAATGCATCATTTTACATTTACATTTCAGTGCATTTATGCCATTTAGCAGACGCTCTTATCTAGAGTGACCTATCTCATTTATTCATCTGAGCGCTTGAGGGTTATGGATCTTGCTCAAGGACCCACAGCAGTGGCAGCTTTTAGTGATCGCCCTAAACCTCCCAAGCAGCATTTCAATGCTTTAACTATTGAGCAACCATTTCCCCTCATTTCTCTAGGTGTAACATTGGGCACTGTTATACAGAGGGTTTGGTTCACAGAGTGCAGATTGTGTAATCCCAGTTTGTGCAGCTTGATGACATAAGCAGATTGTAGCAATTGTCTTTAATCACAAGTCTTTCCATTGAGGATCTCAATCCGACATGGAGAACATATCACGCATTCAGGTGAGAGTCTGTTGTGATCATATGAAGTAATAATCTTCTGAAATCACACAGTGTCAAACTGGCTTTAGAGTAAAGGTGGGTAATTTTGTGTTATGATATACATAAAGCACATGTAGATGATGATCTCCATTCAGAGCACCATTTTTAAAAAAAAAAATAAAAAAAAAAAGAAGAAGAAAAGTCTTATCCAGTGACGATGACAGCTGTTGGAGTGAGGAAACTTTGTTAAAGGAGTACCTCAGCGGTTTCCAACCATCTCTTTCTTTATAGTGTGTGTGTATGTGTGTGCACGTGCTTACACGGGAAAAATCGTTTTGTCACAACCTGTTTACTCGGAGCTCATTTATGATGAAAACCTAAGGGCAGACACTGAATTTAGTTAAAAAATATGCAACTATTAAAGCACAAATTCAAACCGACTGTTATACTTTAATAATAAACGTCTTGAGACGAAACAAAACAGATAGGCCAAGAGAAGCTTTTCTTGTACCGTTCTGGATCAATTCTATAAAAACAGTCATTCTGGTGACTTCCAGAAAGTGTGATTAGATCCACATGTAACGAAAGAAAATTCCTCCCTCTGATACTGTCCTGTCTCTGAAAGAGATATTACACAGAATTAAAGCTTCATTTACAAATACTATGAAGTAAACAGGTCTTCTGTTCTATAAGGTTAAGGATATAGCGACATGCTTCAGTTTTCCTCTTTGGAAATCTACCTGCTTTATACGGAACGAAGAGCAAGAAGCTCTTATCCTTGCTGGAGCCAAGATATGTTTCAAGATAATTGATTTCATGCTGCATGACCACGGCTTTTAATTTTCCTGCATTTTAAAGCCAAATGCATTGAGGAAGTCAATAAAAATCCTGAAATCGAGTTCCTACTGTTACAGAGTGAAGAAGCCTGGAAACTAACGGTGTGTAGTGTCTGTAAGGTCTGCCTTAGTTTCATTAAACATTATGTGACTAGAAGAATTTGACTAGAACTCTGAGAGGATTTACAGTATAGGCTGGGGGTCTATTTTTAGAGTCGGTTCCCTAAAATATCCATCAGTGGTGTTGTCTCTTATCTTCAACTCTTATAGCATGTAGCTTTGTGTCATCCGTTTAGACCACTGCTTGAGAGAAGGCGGATTTCATTGCTTAAAAGCTTGATTTTGAACGTTCTTGGTAATCCATGCTGACCGTGAGTTGGTTAGATTTATTTCTGTAAGTTTTAGAGATGATATTGTTGTCAGATATTATGTCACTACCTTTCCTAACTCCATGTTCTACCAATTTGCCAATGTTCATCTTGTGGCATGCAACAGTTTCCAATTCAATATCTTTATTTGTATAACCCTTGGACAAAGCAGCTTTACAGAAATATATAAAAACTACAGTAGGATATAAATTTTAAATGTATAAATAACCACACATGCTTCCTCTTATACATGTGAAGCCACCGGATCTTTTTTTTTTTTTTTAATCAAAGTCTTTTTTTATTGGAAATTTAAACAAGATACATATATATGCATATATGCAAATGGGTCCTCATTTTATAATTAACCCAAGCCACACGAACATATCCACATATTGTGCTTATTTGGATTCCTACTGAGCCAGAAGCAGGCTCTCACTGAACCACTATATGAACTTGAAACATATAGATTACATAAACAGGTCTAAACATTAACTAGTCAACATCAGCCTCAATACAGTTATGAATCATTAACTACAAGTAACATTCTTCTAGAAGTCCAGAAGACATTCATTGACACCCTTCACAAGGAGGGTAAGCCACAAACATTCATTGCCAAAGAAGCTGGCTGTTCACAGAGTGCTGTATCCAAGCATGTTAACAGAAAGTTGAGTGGAAGGAAAAAGTGTGGAAGAAAAAGATGCACAACCAACCGAGAGAACCGCAGCCTTATGAGGATTGTCAAGCAAAATCCATTCAAGAATTTGAGTGAACTTCACAAGGAATGGACTGAGCCTGGGGTCAAGGCATCAAGAGCCACCACACACAGACGTTGTACAGTTGTCGTATTCCTCTTGTTAAGCCACTCCTGAACCACAGACAACGTCAGAGGCGTCTTACCTGGGCTAAGGAGAGGAAGAACTGGACTGTTTTCCAGTGGTCCAAAGTCCTCTTTTCAGATGAGAGCAACTTTTGTATTTCATTTGGAAACCAAGGTCCTAGAGTCTGGAGGAAGGGTGGAGAAGCTCATAGCCCAAGTTGCTTGAAGTCCAGTGTTAAGTTTCCACAGTCTGTGATGATTTGGGGTGCAATGTCATCTGCTGGTGTTGGTCCATTGTGTTTTTTGAAAACCAAAGTCACTGCATCCGTTTACCAAGAAATTTTGGAGCACTTCATGCTTCCTTCTGCTGACCAGCTTTTTGAAGATGCCCGATTTCATTTTCCAGCAGGATTTGGCACCTGCCCACACTGCCAAAAGCACCAAAAGTTGGTTAAATGACCATGGTGTTGGTGTGCTTGACTGAGCAAACTCACCAGACCTGAACCCCATAGAGAATCTATGGGGTATTGTCAAGAGGAAAATGAGAAACAAGAGACCAAAAAATGCAGATGAGCTGAAGGCCACTGTCAAAGAAACCTGGGCTTCCATACCACCTCAGCAGTGCCACAGACTGATCACCTCCATGCCACGCCCAATTGAGGCAGTAATTAAAGCAAAAGGAGCCCCTACCAAGTATTGAGTACGTGTACAGTAAATGAACATACTTTCCAGAAGGCTAACACTTCACTAAAAATGTTTTTTTTATTGGTCTTATGAAGTATTCTAATTTGTTGAGAGAGTGAATTGGTGGGTTTTTGTTAAATGTGAGCCAAAATCATCACAATTAAAAGAACCAAAGACTTAAACTACTTCAGTCTGTGTGCACTGAATTTATTTAATACACGAGTTTCACAATTTGAGTTGAATTACTGAAGTAAATGAACTTTTCCACAACATTCTAATTTATACACTAACTTGTAATAAAAACACTAAAGTTTTTTCCCGATCAGTACTGCGTTTACTGTCCAGGTGCCAACGTTACAGAATATGAACATCCTTCAGGAATTTCACTGAAAACAGTGAAGCTTGACAGTTAAGATCTGGCATCTGCGGGAGTAATAACACTATGCTTAACATAGTGAATATCTTATAGGTTATATGAAATCGCGCAGGATACAAAAAGCGTACACCAGCCCGGCCTCGTAAGAGTTTTCTGACCTCTGTAAATGCCACACGAGCCTTGGCCACACTCGGAGTGTATTCGGGAAATATAGCTATTTGCTCCCCATTAAAGTGAAGTGGAACTCGGGACCGGGCACGGCGCAGTACCTCGAAACAGTCCTAATGGTAGTGTAAATTAGCGACAATGGTGTGCATTTTCCCTCCCTGCTTCTTGGCAGCGGGACTTCTATACGAGTGATCAGTAAGGAGGTCCTTATCCATCTGTAGGACTTCAGTCAGTAATTTAGATACGGACACGGTGGAGCTTGACCCTGGTTCTTCCAGGACTCCCGGAATTCGAATGTTACATCTCCGCATTTTCCCTTCCATATCATCATACCTCGCATTCAGTTCGTTCAGTTCTGCCTGCAGGCTCATTATTGTAGTTTGCATTGTGACCACTTCATCCAACCATGTAGACAGTCCGCCTTCCATATCCTTCACAGTGGCCTTAATCTGGTCCATTTCTGCGTGGGTTAACACAGCGCAACTGGTGATTTCGGTCTTGAGCACTTGTAACTCACCCTTAATGGAGTTCAGTTCTTCGGCCAACGCACTTTTCAATTCTTCTTTAATCACGGTTAAAATGTCACTCTTGAGGGATATGAGAATTTGGGATTTGAGGTCTGTGATGTCCATTTTATCCAATTTTGGGGTAGGTGAAGTAGCAGTGCGGCTGGAGCTTGGCTCACTAACGGGACTGAGGGCCGAGGAGGTGCTGAATTTGTATCTTCTCAAGTTCGCAGCCGATAACAAAAAAGTACTGAACTTTTTCGCTAAGTTATGAATATGTATTGTTGACCAGTCACTGAAATAAACTAAAAATTAAAAAAAGGGTTTTATTTATTTATTCATTCATTCATTCATTCATTCATTGTCTACCGTTTATCTGATCTATTCTCGGGTCACAGGGAGCCTCAGGCATCATTGGGCATCAAGGCAGGATACACCCTGGACAGAGGGTCAACCCATCGCAGGGCACACACACACTCATTCACTATGGACAATTTAGAGATGTCAATCAACCTACAATGCATGTCTTTAGACCAGGGGAGGAAACTGGAGTACCTGGAGGAAACCCCCAAGGCACAGGGAGAATATGCGAACCACACACACACACACACCACACACACACACACACACACACACACACACACACACACACACACACACACACACACACACACGGCTGAGGCGGGAATCGAACCCCCAACCCTGGAGGTGTGAGGCAAACATGCTAACCACCAAGCCACTGTGCCCCCCTGAAAAGGGTTTTAACATATAAAATATTATTGTTCAGACAGATGCTCTTTCAAACAGCTCATTCTACATCACAGGGCAGCATCACAAGAAATATCTACCCTGATCTGCATACATAACCATACACAGACACTGGGGATTGTCCAGCGTCGCTCTGATCGTCACCTCTCCCACCCAGAGAGCATGAGGCTGATTTGGTCTTCTGGAAACTTTCAGCTGTTTTGCTATTTGCCAATTTTTTTGATTGGGTTTTTATCAAAAGTGCAGTAAAGCAGGAGACAATCAGTGCGTTGAATTGTTGAATTGAATCAGTGTGTTGAAATGCATTTTCATCAATTACTATCTGTTTATTACTCGATCTGTTACCTTACTCGAGTGATTCTCATCTCTGGCTGTGTTTCCCTTAAACTTTCATAACTTCCTTTGCTCAAACTCGCTCTGAACCCCACAGCAACCTTCGTTTCTCATTTACATTGCTGGCATTTGGCAGACACCCTTATCCAGAGCGACTTACATTTTTATCTCATTTTATACAACTAAGAGTTAAGGGCCTTGCTCAGGGACCCAGCAGCAGCAGGTTGGGGTTCGAACGACTCGCAGCCTTCCAATCGAAAGTCCAACACGTTTAACACTAAGCTACCACATTTCTGTGCACACGACTGCACTGAAAACTCTTTATCTGTGTGATCCTCTACTGCAGAAAACTCTTTACATTCCCACATCTGCTGTGACTCATAGCATGGGTGTAACTTTATCATAAACAACAGCTATCAAACACATAAAAGGACATGGCATTGATGTCCAGAAGTAAGCTAAATATATTTAGTTTTAATCAATGCAACTCTATTAACTATATAAACGGTATTAAATCGTGTATTTTAGCATCATTAGGTTAGAATTTTTGTCTTTGTCATGTCACACTTCACAGTGGTGGTTAGTATGGAGCTCATAAGAAAGTAGACACTCAGTGATTTAAGTCAAGTCAGAGAAGTCGATTCATCTGTGTAACAGAATTTAATTGTACTGGTGAAAAGAGTGACACATCCTACATGTATTATTTTTTAACGCTAGAGTTAATCTAGTCTTCTGATATCAAAACCCCCGAAAACATTCCAGTGACTAGAGATGTTTCTGCCATATGCTACAGGGGGAATACCGCCGAGTACATGGTGGAAGGAGATACAGATGATTCATGATGGTTTTGGTCAGCCTAAACCGAGGAAAAGAATCTCAGCAATGTCTCAGTGACTTCTTTTATCCAAGACGTTTACATCCCAGAATGTGTTCTGTCCAGAAAAACAGGAAAATATCCCCATTTATGTGACCAGCACAAAATGCAGCCAGTTATCTGTTGTGTGGTCTTTAAAACATCTCAGGTCCCATCTTACTGCTGGAACGTCACTCTGTCTGTGTGTCAGGAGTAAGCTGAGCGCGCAGGTGGGGAAACATGCGTCCTGGTTTCCACACGAACTGTTTCCTCTGCAGGAAAGAGCTCAGTGGAGCCATTTCCTCTGGATCTCCCCACCAGCTGTTTGTGTGTGTGTGTGTGTGTGTGTGTGTGTGTGTGTGTGTGTGTGTGTGTGTGTGTGTGTGTGTAGGCAGGGAGAGTCCCTGGCTTTTATCTCAGAATTCCACTAGAGAAAGGGAGAGGGAGCGAAGCAGTCATGTAAAGAGTACACTTCGACACTAAACATCTGTGTCAGAAAGGAATGATCACCTCTCTCCCTCTCTCTCTCTCTCTCTCTCTCTCTCTCTCTCCACATACACACACACACTCTCTCTCTTTCTCTCTCTCTCTCTCTCTCACACACACACACACACACACACACTCTCTCTCTCCCTCACACACACCACACACACACACACTTTCTCTCTCTCCCTCTCTCTCTCTCTCTCTCTCTCTCTCTCTCTCTTCCTCTCTCTCACACACGTTCTCTCTCTATCCTTCTCTCTCTATCTCTCCCTCTTTCTCTCCCCCCCCCCTCTCTTTTTGTTTGTGTGAAAGCGTTGGTGTTGTTCTTCATTCTTTTCACTTTCAGCTTGTTAAAGTGTGGGAACGCTTGCGCATGTGAGTCTTTTGGGGTTTTCATGTCACATGAAAGCGCATCAATGTGTGCTACAGTGTATGACTGTTGTGTGGATATTGATTCACACACTTCCTCTTTATGTGAGAATGAATTTCACCGTCTTCCAATTATTTCACTGTTTGAGCGTTAAGATAATTTAGATCTCTCAGTGACACATGAATAAGTCTTTCATTTTCATTCTCTATCAATACATATATATATATATATATATATATATATATATATATATATATATATATATATATATATACTCTCAGATATTAAAGTGCCAACTGTATTTTTATTTGTCCTTGGGATTTTAGTATCACAGGTACATATTTTTTCTTAACCTTTGTCTTATTGTCCACTATTTGGACCCTTTGGTTCTGACCCAGAACAAAAAATACCTTAAAATACCTTTCTCTATCTTTACACATATTATCTTTATCTCAATCCTAAACAATATAGATAACATTTGTGATTAATATTAACATTAATATTTGCACATCACATTTAACAATGAAAGTTTCGTTTGTTCGTTTTATATATATATATATATATATATATATATATATATATATATATATATATATATATATATATATATATATATACACTGTATTGCCAGCTAATACATTCTGTCATTAATGTCACAGCCTTCCAATTGGTGGTCCAGTGCCTTAACCACTAAGCTACCACATCCCCCTGCTCCCATTCTTGTTAGTGAAGTTAGAAAGGTCCTAGAGTAAAATACTGACTCATCACTTACAGCCATCTCAGCTCCTATAGTGATCTCTAGTGACCTATATGTGCGTGCGTGTGTATGAGAGTTTTTACACATCAATCTGAGAAGGACACGCCCAGATATACACGTGAACGTATGTAGACAGATGTGAGAGGAGACTCATGCTTCGTCGTTCAGATTCCTTTGAGAAGTAAACTATCAAACTATCTGTTTTTCTGTTTGTTTGCTTCCATAAATCTACTGTGTACGAGCCGCATCTTTTTCAGCACTGACATGTAGTCATTGATGGATAAATATGGATTTACTATAATGGCTAATCAATGCGCAGCACACTGTGCTGTTTCTGGGTCAATAGTTACCTCAGGCAGACCGGAAGCCACCTAAGAGTGTGCTGTAGTACAATTAGTGCAGCTGCAAACCCAGCCAGAGTGTCAGAGAAAACACAGACATATGTCAAGACAGACCAGAAAACATGATTGATGGATGCCGATCTCCTATAATGTCCTGTCCTGACTTTGTTGTCTCATGAGTCAGCATCTTAAAATACCGAATTCAGATAGATATGACGCAGGGATGCACATAATCATTCAAATATCCGAATAGGTTCTTCAATGAGGAATAACGTGGAATTCATTATTTATGAATGAAGGTTTTTTTTATTGACCATTGACCTTTAGAGAGAGTTTCTATGTTGTCTTGTTGCAATATTTGAATCCTGATGGTATGAAAGGGACAAATTTGGTTAAAATGCCCTTCTCTATTACAAATGTGCCAATAAACTCATGGTTTTGTGTACAAAAGTAAAGTTGTTACTCATCACATAGTACAAGAGGATCATAATAAAATCGACAGACTGTACAATAACATGTTCTCCATATGAATGAATGAAGATCCAGACCTGTGATTAATGACATTTTACTACATTCTTTAATACTTCAATCAGCGTGATCAAGACTCATGAAGAAAACATGTACATGTCTTATAGAAAAACAGTCTTCATTCTTCTAAGTGAGCTTGAGGTCATAAGAGTATTGTTTGTGTTATTAGCATTTTGGGCTGAAATCATACCTAGTGCGTGACACACTTCAGTAACAGAAGTGGGGGTGTTCTCCCCAATTACATCATCTACCACTTCCCACCCAGAAGCCTGCCCTCCTCTCTCATACAACAACGACTGTCTGAGGAGAAAAAGGACTCACACATGCTTCCTCTGAGACATGTGATGAAAGCCAGCCTCATCATCTCCAACTGCATCACAGGGCTGTGATGCAGCATGAGCCTTTTGCCTTTTGGCTAAGTTCACTTGTGTTCTCTAGTCTAGCTTTTCAGCCTTTTTTATTTGGCTGGGTTCACGTTGTGTTCATTAGTCTGGCCTTGAGAGGGCAAAAGGTTTGGTTATGCATAGTCAGGTTGGTGGTAGCTCAAGTGGTTAAGGCTCTGGGTTGTTGAAGATTGGGGTTCAAGTCTCAGCACTACCAAGCTGCCACTGCTAGGCAATTGAGCAAGGCCCTTAAACCTCTCTACTCCAGGGCAGTATCAAAGCTGCCCCTGCACTCTGACCCCAACTTCCTTAGCTGGGATATGTGAAGAGAAGAATTCCGCTGTGCTGTAATGTATGTGTGGTGATAATAAAGGCTTCCTCTACACCCATGAGCTCACAAACACTTGATTTGCTAGTGTTCCTGTGATTGACAGTGGAGAGAGAGTATTTCTCTCATACATTACCCGATACCTTCCTACTTTCACAGACTTAGCAGCACACATTCACACTGATCTCTGATTTCTATTAGTGAATAATATCCATGAAACAAAAGCTGACCAAATGCAAATAGTTTTTATTTTAGCTCTCTGTCGTATGTGGATAGTTTTATACCAGACAATACTCAAGGTCCAGACTGTAGATTGTGAGTATGTGATAACTTTGTAAGTTATGTTTACATTCATTACGATACATTGTTCGGGGAAACGTGATGACGGCACTCCAGCACATGCAAGCTAGGGAGTGTGTGGCACAGTTGACATCACTTCCTGTGTGAGTCATTTCCTTTTAATAGGTTGGTGCATGTGTTAGTGGTAGTGAAAGAAAGTTGGGCTAGTGGTATCATGCCCAGCTGTGTATGGCATGAACTTGGCCTTTTGCGCGATGGCGGCACACCAGGGTGCAGTCTGCTGAGTCAACAAGTGTTTGTTCATTTAGATAAAGAACAGCGGGCTCTCAGCTCTCTGCTGCTCTGTTTACAGAGTCACCAGACACACACACACACACACACACACACACACTATTGTTATTTCTATCATAGTGTTTTGCAGCAGTGCTTTTGAAGCTCTTCTTACACATACAGATCTGATTTAAAACACGTCGTTAAAGCTAAAGGACATTAGCACATTTCTTGCTTACTTGGATAATTAAACCGAATGAGGCTGCTTGTGAACAAGCACTCATCACGACTGAATAAATGCTTATTTGAAGACGTAGCCCCATTCATTATATAAATGCTGAATCTTTTGTTATTCATCATCCCAGAGTTTGTGTGGATCTGAAGAGCACAGAGCTTTTGATACACACCTCTCAAAGGATAACAGATGGCTGTTTACACACCAAAGCTAAGGTCACCGGGATGCATCATACTTTTGTAAGAGTAGACTTCTTCTTCTTCTTCTTTTGGCTTTTCCCTTCAGGGGTCGCCACAGCGAATCATCTCTCTCCACCTATCCCTATCTTCTGCATCCTCAACACTTTCACCCACTAGCTTCATATACTCATTTATTACATCCATATACCTCCTCTTTGGCCTTCCTCTTTGCCTCCTGCCTGGCAGCTCCATGTCCAACATTCTCCTACCAATATACTCACTCTCCCTCCTCTGAACATGTCCAAACCATCTTAATCTGGCCTCCCTAACTTTGTCCCCCAAACGTCCAACATGAGCTGTCCCTCTGATGTACTCGTTCCTAATCCTGTCCAATCTTGTCACTCCCAAAGAGAACCTCAACATCTTCAGCTCTGCTACCTCTAGCTCTGACTCCTGTCTCTTCTTCAGTGACACTGTCTCTAAACCATACAGCATGGCCGGTCTCACCACTGTCCTGTACACCTTCCCCTTGATTCTCGCTGATATTTTCCTATCACACAGAACTCCCGACACCTTTCTCCACCCATTCCAACCTGCCTGCACTCGCTTCTTTACCTCTTTCCCACACTCTCCATTACTCTGGACTGTTGACCCCAAATACTTAAACTCCTGTACCTTCTTCACCTCTTCACCCTGTAACCTTACTGTTCCACTTCCCTCCCTTTCATTCACACACATGTACTCAGTCTTACTACGACTGACTTTCATTCCTCTTCTCTCCAGCGCAAACCTCCATCTCTCCAGGTTTTCCTCCACCTGCTCCCTGCTCTTACTACAGATCACAATGTCATCTGCAAACATCATTGTCCAAGGAGACTCCTGTCTGACCTCCTCTGACAACTGGTCCATCACTATAGCAAACAGGAAGGGGCTCAGAGCCGATCCCCGATGCGGTCCCACCTCCACATTGAACTCCTCTGTCTGACCTACAGCACACCTCACCACTGTCCTGCTCCTCTCATACATGTCCTGCACCACTCTGACATACTTCTCTGCTACTCCTGACTTCCTCATACAGTACCACAGCTCTTCTCTTGGCACCCTGTCATATGCTTTCTCCAAGTCTACAAACACACAGTGCAACTCCCTCTGACCATCCCTATACTTCTCCATCAAAATTCTCAGAGCAAAAATTGCATCTGTTGTGCTCTTTCTGGGCATGAAGCCATACTGCTGCTCACAAATTTCCACTACCTTCCTTAACCTAGCTTCCACTACTCTTTCCCATAGCTTCATTGTATGGCTCATCAACTTTATCCCCCTATAGTTACTGCAACTCTGCACGTCATCCTTATTCTTAAAGATCGGCACTAATACACTTCTTCTCCATTCCTCAGGCATCCTCTCACTCTCTAAAACCCTGTTGAACAAACTAGTCAAAAATTCCACTGCTGCCTCTCCCAGACACTCCCAGACCTCCACCGGGATGTCGTCAGGACCAACTGCCTTCCCACTTTTCATCCTCTTCAAAGCCTTCCTGACTTCATCCTTTTTAATCTTATCTACTTTCTGTTCCACAGAGTTCACCCCTTCTACTCTTTTTTCCCTCTCATTTTCCTCATTCATCAACTCCTCAAAGTACTCCTTCCATCTCCACTGTACACTCTCCTCACTTGTGAGCACCCTTCCATCTCTATCCTTAATAACTCTAACTTGCTGCACATCCTTCCCATCTCGATCTCTCTGCCTAGCTAACCTGTACAAGTCCTTCTCTCCTTCTCTAGTGTCTAACCTAGTGTACAACTCGTCATATGCCTTCTGCTTGGCCTTAGACACCTCCCTCTTCACTCTGCGCTGTAACTCCTTGTATTCCTGTCTATTCTCTTCAGTCCTGTCCATTTCTTCTTGGTTAACCTCTTCCTCTGGATACTATCCTGAACTTCCTCATTCCACCACCAAGTCTCCTTATCTTCTTTCCTCTTTCCAGATGACACACCCAGCACCTTTCTCCCTGTCTCCCTGATCACTTCTGCTGTAGTTTCCCAGTCATCTGGCAGCACTACCTGACCACCCAGAGCCTGCCTCAACTTCTGTCTAAATTCCTCACAACATTCCTCCTTTTTCAGCTTCCAACACTTGGTTTTCTTCTCTATCTTTGAACTCTTCTTCTTACAGACCATCAAAATCATCCTACACACCACCATCCTATGCTGTCTGGCTACACTCTCTCCCACTACCACTTTACAGTCACTAATCTCTTTCAGATTGCCTCTTCTACATAAGATGTAGTCTACCTGTGTTCTCCTACCTCCACTCTTGTAAGTCACTCTATGCTCCTCCCTCTTCTGAAAATAAGTGTTAACCACCGCCACGTCCATCCTCTAAGCAAAGTCCACTACCATTTTGTCCTTCTAGGTTCCTTTCCTTAACTCCAAACTTGCCCATCACCTCCTCATCATCTGTGTTCCCCTCACCAACATGTCCATTAAAATCCGCTCCTATCACCACTCTCTCACCCGTGGAAATACTCTCCATCACCTCATCTAATTCACTCCAGAATCTCTCTTTCTCCTCTAACTCACAACCTACCTGTGGGGCATAACCACTAACAACATTCAACATCACCCCTTCAAACTCTAACTTCAGACTCATCACCCTGTCTGACACTCTCTTCACCTCCAGGACATTCCTCACAAACTCCTCCTTCAGGACCACACCTACACCATTTCTCTTACTATCCACACCATAATAAAACAGCTTGAATCCTGCTCCTATACTACAAGCCTTGCTACCCTTCCACCTGGTCTCCTGTACACACAGTATATCCACCTTCCTTCTCTCCGTCATATCAGCCAGCTCTCTACCTTTCCCTGTCATAGTACCAACATTCAGAGTTCCTATTCTCAGTCCTACACTCTTACCTTTCCTCTTCTCTCTCTGTCTGTGCACTCTCCTCCCTCCTCTACTTCTTCGACCAACAGTAGCTCAATTTCCACCAGCACCCTGTAGGTCAACGGCGCCGATGGCGGTCATTGTTAACCCGGGCCTCGACCGATCCGGTATGAAATTCAGAGTACTGACAATTCGCATGGTTAAATTTTTGGCAATGTTTTACGCCGGATGCCCTTCCTGACACGACCCTATTTATCCGGGCTTGGGACCGGCACAGAAGTCACTGGACTGTCACCACGTACAGTAACACTGGAATTTAAATGACTAAAGCTGAAACTAAAATCTATCTAAAAATGGACATGAAAAGAATAGAAACAACTAATGGAAACTAAATTGAATATCAAATGAAAACTTAAAATGATGAATTCAGAATTGAAAGAAATTGTATTTATAAATACAGCCACAAGCATTTATTTTACATCTGTGAGATCCAAGCAAGTTACACAAAACACTAAAGAAACCATAGATGAACACCGACTATATACACTGTATTCTTCGGACAAACTTATGCCTCATTCTTTAACTATCAAGAGCTCTTGCAGACATCATAATTGTATTAAAGTCATGTAATGTAAAAGAGCTGCAAGCCAAGAGTCATTTCTACCAGCAGTGCAGACTGCATACGGCTGAATGTGTAAGCAAAATGCAGTAATCAGTGGTGTCTGCTCCCTAATGGCTCTCTAAAAGGCACAGTTTAGCTCAGAGTCTCTCCTTCACCCTGCTGTAATGGGTCAGATTGATCGACTTTGGCTGAAATGACGGCAATGACTGGCCTGCTAATGTGATTGTCCCCTGGTGTTAAAGCCTGAGGCTGTACTGCATCCAATTCCCATTCACAGCATTGGGGACAGAATTAAAGTGGAAGGTCAAAACTGGGGTAAAGTGCACTGTTTTGGAATACTGATGAGCTTTTCAACATACACTGATCAGACATAACATTATGAGCAGTGACAGGTGAAGTGAATAACACTGATTATCTCCTCATCATGGCACCTGTTAGTGGGTGGGATATATTAGGCAGCAAGTGAACATTTTGTCCTCAATGTCGATGTGTTAAAAGCAGGAAAACTGGGCAAGTGTAAGGATTTGAGTGAGTTTGACAAGGGCCACAATTGTGATGGCTAGGGTCAGACAGGGTCACGGGCGGCCAAGGGTCATTGATGCATGTGGGGAGCGAAGGCTGGCACGTGTGATCCGATCCAACAGACAAGCTACTGTTGCTCAAATTGCTGAAGAAGTTAATACTGGTACTGATAGAAAGTTGTCAGAATACACAGTGCATGACGGGTCAGGGCTGTTTTGGCAGCGAAATAGGGATCAACGCAGTATTAGGCAGGCGGTCATAATGTTATGGCTGGTGTAGTTTTGTTAAAAAGGATAATAATTGATGCACTTTTTAAAAGTTGGTTTTGCCCTAGACTTAATGTTTATTTCTTTGTGTGAATGGTTTAGTAGCTAAGCCTAGCTATAACAAAAAATATTTAAAAAAAAATACACTTTAGGAAGCTTTCATGTTATCACTGGGAGATCAGGTTTGAATCTCAGTAATGCTGCAGCAGTTTGAGGGAGGAAGCCAGGGGGCAAATTTGGCCGTGCTTTATAGTTTTATATGAAGAGATTTTCTCAATCACAGCAGAACCAAACATGGATAAGGAAAAGGTCAGCTTATGTGCTCTCCTGAGAGTGTTATTCTGCATGGTGATGCAGCCTGAGCAGCAGTTTTGAAAAGATGTGTTTGGCTGGCTTCACATGTCTCAGAGGAAGCGCAAATTAGCCTTCATCCTCCCTGGTTGGTAGCTATCCTGCGATAAGAGAAAGCTGGCCGGTGGTTAGGAATTAGCAAGTGAATTTTTTTGGAGAACAATGAGGAAAAAATCAGTAGAAAAAAAAGAGAAAGTATAAGTTGATATTAAAAATGAATATCATACAATATTTGAGGATTGTACTTTAAAATTCAGCTTATTGCTAAAACATTTTTTCTTGACAATTCTTCAAACATTTGCAAATCTGTCAACTTACTAATTTTATTCTTGGAGTTGGAGATGTTATTCTCATTCAGATTTGCCCAAAGAGTCTTTGAAAAGAACCGTAATTATTTTCGAACAGATGAACAGATCGAAAAAAATGTTGCTTATCAAGGCAAACTCCTCCCAAAAGGAAACAGCAGAGATGCAGCAGTGTTTAGAAGTGTCCACATTAACAATATTCCATGTGCTGAATATTGCAGTTTCTGAACAGGAGCCATGGGATTATAATATCCCAGGCAGAAAAGCTTTCTTATAAGACCCTCATGTGTAATATTGTGAGTAATGTCTGTTAAAACCTCTAGCTGGAATCTTTCACTGTCTGCCAGAGCCTTCTTCGTGTTTTTCGTGCACCTCGGTTGAGGCATTTCCTGTTCGGGAATCACTGCCAGCTACAGCAGCAGAGGCAGCTCTCTAATTCCAAACACCAGCAGACCACGAGAGCAATAAAAGAGATACTACATCTTAAAAATGGTATAGTAGACATCAGGAGTATTATGTGCAAAAGATTTCATGTGATGGTTTTACTACTTGCATGTAGTTCGACTCGATTTTCTTGAAAATGTTGTATTCTGTGTTGTAAATTAAGTTCAAATCCAAATTAACGTCTCAAATGATTCCTTGGACCAGCACTATGGCACATGTGGGCTGAGGTTTCTTCAATGTTCCCACCTCACAGCTTCACTTCCTATGTGCAGTTAGTTCTCATTTACCATGTGATCCACAAAAATAGAAGGAAGTTGCAGAAATTGTTGGTTCCTCTGGTGAGTCCAGGTGAACTCTTCCCCAAACTGTTGCCACCATGTTGGGAGCACACAACTGTATAAGATGTCTTTGTATGCTGTAAAACATAAAGATTTCCCTCCACTGGGACTTAGTGGCTCAAACCAGATCCAGTATGACAATGCTTCTGTGAACAAAGTGAGCTCTGGTTGGAGTGGAAGTACTCAAGTGTCCTGCACAGAGCTTTGACCTCAACTCCACTGAAACCCTTTGGGATGAACCAAAATACCAACTACATATCAGGAAGTGGTAGCTCAGTGATTATGGTGTGGGACTACTGATCAGAGGGTTCTGAGTTTGTATCCCAAGGCCACCAAGCTCCCACAAAGCTGCCACTGCTGAGCCCCTGAGCAAGGCCGTTAACCTTCAATTACTCAGTTGTGTAAATGAGATAATTGTAAGTTGCTCAGGATAAGGGTGTCTGCCAAATGCTATAAATGTAAACATCAGACCTCACCAATGCTCTTGTGGCTGAATCATCACAAATCCCTGAAATCTATCCTCCACTCTTCCTTCCCAGAAGACTAGAGGTTATTATAACAGCAAAGGGTGACTAAATCTGGTCTGGGACATTCAACTGGCACAAATGGCTGTGATGACCAGGTGTCCACAAACATTTGCCATATAGTGTAGCTAGCTTTTGGTAATGTCCCAACAATGCTAAAATTCCACTAAGGGAACACTAAAACCTTAAGACCCCTACAACAACAACAGATTTCCCTCTTATAAAGTTTCCACTTTAAAAATAAGTAACCATCCCGGGAACCCTGTTGAACCCCCTTTTTAAAACAAGACGACTGAAATGGGGAAATAAAACTAGATCATTACTTTGAATTGTTTGAATTGAGCTTTAAGTGTTAACCGTGTGCTAAAAATGTTGTTTAGGTAAATTATATCACTGTTGTAACTTCAGGCTAGGGACTGCTGGTGTTCTCTCAGGCAGTTTCTGTTATTACAGTCTTGCTGCAACTAGAATATTACATAACCATGATCCTGTGTTATAACATACACACAGAGCCGTTAGGTGAAACACTAAAACCCTCAGTGGTGGGAAATGGATTAGGATGCAAAACAGCTCCAAATGCAACGAGATCAAATGACGTTACAAACCACGCTGACCCCCACGTCTTTTTTTTTTAAAATGTAAATTTCTCTCAGTTTCAGGGAGTTGCTGTGCTCTTGAACAGACATGAGATCTCATGATGTCATCTTGTGCTTTTCTTTCTGTTTCTCTCCTCGCTTGGCACAAGTTAAGACACTCAAGCTGCTCGCCTGAGAGAAAACTGCACCTCAGGCAGACAGCAAGAATGCACAAAAGGAACATGCGTGTTTGTGGTAGTTTTTTTTCCCCCTCATGCAGTTTCACAAGGCTTAAGCAGACATATGCAGTGACGCACACTCAGCTCCCAGAGGTAAACATACTTGTTTATCGCTGCTCTAGTTAAGCGCACGGATATTATTTTCAAAAAGCTCTGCTCTAGCCAAGCAGCTGTCTTCTCATTCTTTGGATTGCTCATAGTTTCAGGATGAGCTGTGTTTCATAACACATGTCTTTAGTATTCTCCTATTTCACCGCCTGTTGCACTTTGACTGCAAACTGCAAACCACATGCTTTTCACATGCAGCGTGCCTTTGAGGCACAGAAGGACCGTGAGTGCACGCACCTCAGATTGCACTGTTATGCTGCGTTCACAGATTCAGCAGATTTATTTCTTTTTTTCAGCTGTAAGTCTCCAGTCTCTGTACTATGAAGTCACCGGTAGGTGTTTCCTACTACTGGTTGCTATAGTGATAGTGTTTATCAGTGGGTGGCACAAACTAGCATTCGAAATCAGCGTTTTTGCCATTAAAATGAAACATTCTGCAGGGAGATTTGCATTTGTATATAAATTCAGCAGTGTATATCTACATCATATCATAGGAGATTCATGGATCACGTTCGCTCTACTGTCTTCACTCCTGTTGGTCACTGCAGCAACTTGCTCCATTTTTGCATAAAGTTACTTTTCTTAACTTTGTTACGTCAATGGACACACCCACATCTAGTCGCTGATGATCGTTGCCACTGGAAGCCGGCAGCTCTTATTGAAAATGAACGATCTCCGGTCATTCCGGTCACGGTGTCGCTGTGATTCATTGATCCTGATGCGCATTCTGACAGGGTTTTGTTTGGTTTGTGTGTGTACAGAGGCACAGGACAGCGGTCTTGTCAACTTAATGCTTTTCAAGCAAGGAACACAACGACACGGTGCATCATCTAAGTAAACTAATCAACAACATTGGGTGGTGTGATTAGTGCAGCTATAACAGCGCCTCAGAAAGTGCTTTAATCCTCTTACACCACAGCAGTTACAAGTTTTATTTCTGTAATGAAATATGTTTAATGCCATGGAACGTTTATGAGTTCATAAGTTACTTCCTGTTATAATTACATTGCATGAGCCATAAACAGCCATTACCCTGGCAGCCTGGCATTTCAATCAATCAATCAATCAATAATTCATGTTTTCATTCTACAGAGAAACCACATAAAGTAAACTGCTCTGTACTGACAGTTACAAATCGCCGTCCCTCGTCTCTCGTGTGCACATTCAGATGTACGAGGTTCCTCTCAATACTTTAGTTCCTGTCTGCGGTTAGCACTCGTTCATCCTGTTAATTTTGCGCTAAAATTGGAAGAAAAACCACAGTCTCGTATTGTTTGGATTATGTACAATATAAAATCAATTTTAAACAAAAGTGGCACGAGCATGTGAGTAAATTCGATGCGTTATATGAATTGGATGCAGTCACGATAGAGAAGCATTGAGTTAGTGGTTACTTGTTATTGTGAATGCAAGGTTAAGGGAAGTAACATGTGACAAGGATGTGAAAAATATCAGGTATCAGGTTTCTGTAACACGGTGATGCCTAAAATGCCTGTGAAGTTTATTAAGTGTTAGTAGTTATAGCTTGCCACATCGCCACTCGCTCCATTCAACCACTAATTAGACCTTTTAAATGTGGTGATGCCAAATAAGGAGATGCAAACTGTCTCATTTCTGTGTCATATGCTGGGTCAACTGCTATAAAAAACAGGATTTTTTATTTTAATACAAAGTGTATATGGGTTGGAGTGTGTGTTAGTTTAGCGTTATCTGTATTATGTTAATTAGGTGGCGTGTGTGATTGCTGTACAGCTATTGTGGAGATACTTTGTGTGTTTTTGCTGTGTATTCTGAAGACAGCGAGAGACCAGGAGACCAGGCTGCGAGCACTTCTTCATTATTTATAGAACACGTATTTTGCTAGCTTGTAACCAGGGCAGTGGGCAGAATTTATGACCCGCAGCTGCATACAGTGTGTGTGTGTGTGTGTGTGTGTGTGTGTGTGTGTGTGTGTGTGTGTGTGTGTGTGTGTGTGTGTGAGTCAGTGTGTACCTAAAAGCACATGTGCAGGTCATTTTATGCAGGTTTCTGAGTATAGGGTTGCACAGATTTGTGTTTTGGTGCAGTGATTAATTAAACAGGGTTAATTTCACCCCACCAGTTGTTTCTGTCAATGTCTGCTTGTGCTGTCTCACTTTCCTAAATAGAGCTTGGGCTCTGGGGAGCGAGCTGGAAGTCTCTGCTCCTTCATTTTCTGCGTTTCTGAAGCAGCAGCAGCCACCCAGTGCTTAGAGATCTGTATGTGTGTGTGTGTGTGTGTGTGTGTGTGTGTGTGTGGGTGTGTGTGGGTTACTCAGATGCGTCAGCATGTTCTGAGTGCGTCCCCTGGTGAATGGGCAGGCAGGATATCATTCATTCATGCACTTCATCCTCCTTAGTCCTTGAAGCACAAGCACATAGATAAGACTCCAAATGAACATTGTGGCTGTTTATAGGGTGTGTGTTTGTGTGTGTGTGTATGTGTGTGTGTGTATACGTGTGTGCATGCATGTGCGTGTCTATATACGTGTGTGTGTGTGTTAATGTGTGGCTGTGTGTGCCTGCTTGTGTATATATGTGTGTGCATGTGTGCATTCATGTGTGGATGTGTGTGCCTGTGTGTGTGTGTGTTTGTTTGTATGCGTGTGTTTGTTTGTGCGTGTGTATACGTGCATGCCTCTGTGTGCATGTGTGGGTGTGTGTGTGTTCATGTGTGCATGTATGTGTGTGTGTCTGCATGCATGTGTTAGTTCATATGTGCCTATGTGTGTGTGTGCCTATATATGCCTGTGTGTGTGTGTGTGTGTGTATATATGTGTTTATTGAGGAAGTACAGTGATGTGGTTCTGAGTAGAGGGCAGGGTTGCGCTGTGTTGTGCAGTGGTTTGCTGACTGGAGGTATGAACATCTGTTTAAACATTTAGCACAGCAAAGCATAAAAGTGGTTCCTTGAGCATGAATGAATGGTTAATTTATTACAGTTTTTTCCCTCTGCAGGTGCAGTTGTTTAAAGACGCTGCAGATTCTGAGCTCAGCAGTGATCCTGACGAGGATCCGATTTCGGATTTGCTGATAAAGTCCGAACATGTCCTTTTAAAACTATATGCCATGATCCTAGGAGCAAGTCTTTATTTCCTGCCTGTGTCGCTGCAGAATGAGTCACACAGTGGTTGAAGGAAATCATTATAGGGCAGTGACTGTAACAAAAAGTAACCAGGAGCGTTAGGAAGGAACGTCTCATTGTCTTATGGAGAGAAAATGAAAGAGATGTGATATTAGTAATCATTCACTTTAATGCTTCATTTTATTTACTTATTTAACAGCAACACTGACCTGCTGCATTTCCTCAGTTTCGTTTCCACGCATTATCCAACCAAGGACAGTGAAGGCTAACGTGCAGGCTTCAGGTCTCTAAATCTTTTTGAACTGCTGCTCGGTTGCTCAGTCAAGGGAAAGCATGATCAGCCCTCTTCCACATATTTGAGCTCACAAATGCCCATGATTGGTTATTGTCCCTTAGGCTGCCAGGTTGCATCAGGAAGGGCTTCCGGCGTAAAACCTGTGCCAAATGGAAACATGCGGACCAAATGATCCGCTGTGGCGACCCCAAAAACAGGGAACAGCCGAAAGAACAAAACATTGTAATAGAGTAAACCGGTTCAGGCATAATTGTGAGTTTGGAAAGGTGCTAAAGTAACTTGCATAACCTGACCTCTGTAAAGTATTTAATATTCAGTGAAATATTACAAAACCTGTTCTTCCCAAACAGTGGCCTATAATGTCATCGAAGCCTATTATAGAGCTGTATTAATTCTGGATAATGTCTGCTTTTTAAGTTCTTTTCACCAACCCGAGCATCCTTTTTCCTCAGTGTCATGAAAATGCTTTTCAGACGATTGTGCTGAGGCAAGAACTCTACTTCTCGCTGTGCATTTAATAGTCACACCTGGATGAGGTTTTGCTGAGATGAAAACAATTTGAAAACTCATTAAAAACACAATCAGCATGATTAAAAAGCTTGAACTTGCTGGCTGGGATCACATGCTCCATGTTGTTATGGTAACGTTGACACTGAACCCTTTGAGCTGAGAGCATGTGTGATGGAGGAAGGGGGCGGGGCTTCATTGTGGTGTATTATATGTTACATACCGTATATATATATATATATATATATATATATATATATATATATATATATATATATATATAATGCATTGTATTATATAATTACATACATTATTATATTATTACATAAAGTATATAATAAATATATTATTATATAGGGTGTTTTTATTGGCATTGCGGATTCTTATGTCTTGTTTCATCTCCTGTTTTGTTGAAGAGAAAAATGCTTTTGTGTAATATTTTTTTTGCAACAACTAGCATTAATGTATTTAATTCTGAAGCTCCTATGCAAAATGCTGGCAGGTCTGATAATATCATATATTTAATGAAACATCATGTAGAGACAATTACATCCTTATATTACACAAACCTAATAACAAGCAACCAAAAGACGATACAATGGTCTAGAATTGGAATTTATGTGCTGAAGCTGCTTATTTGTTCAAAATGAATAAATTGCAGCAGTCACTTGACACTAAGTAGTCGGTATAATCATTAAAAGTTGTGCTGTTTTGCAGTCCTATGGTGTTACACTTAATGAGCAGTAATCGATTTCCCAAACATGATTTAATCTGTCTCTTAAAACAAGAGGAGAATCTAAGTGAAAAATAATGATGGACCTATAAAGCATGAAATGAATGCAGCACAGTCAGAGACAGGGACAGCTGCGCCTCTTTGTGATTTAATCCAGCTCCACGTTTCAAGGTAAATCGGAACTGTTCCCTATAGAGCACGCTTTTCAAGGCCACATCTTTTCATTGAGATTCAAATCACGTCGTGACCGACACTTGAGAGTCGGCTTGTACTTTTCCCACTGTTCCGGATCTGCAAGCTTTCCTTTCCCGCTTGCCGTAATAAAGCACCACAGAGCACATTATGCTTGATATATGTATTTTTTTTTTCTTTCCATCTCTTTTTTCTCTGAGGGAAACAGAACACCTGTTTCTTCAGGCAGGCTAATTAGGCAGTTTAGCGTAGGAGTTGCTAGCAGTTAAGTGCTGTTTGTGTGTGAGAAATGTGATGAGGGAGAGAGAGTGAGATGCTAGGTGACCCTTCAGTGATTTTAGAAAGAGAAAGGCCTGAATGTGGGCGATTGACAGAGGTCACCTGCGGCAGGTTGTGCATCTTAAAATCTTTCAACCAGCCCACAGTACACCCCCATGAAACGATGGACAAAACACTTATTATTGCTGTAAAAATGCTTTGTGACAACGTGCATATAATAGGAAACAGATATCTCTTTATTGTTTGTAATCCAAATGCTCAGGACACTGGTCAAAATCACAATATTACAATATTACTTTCATTGACAAGCATCTGTTCAGCAACATTAGCTAAGCTACTCAGCTATTTAAAGCAGCATCACGTTAATATTGCTAGCAACAGAGCTAGCCAATCTAGTTATTATAAGGGGTAGTGTGTTTAGGCTACCTATATTTGCTAGCAAGCTAGCTAACAGCTTGCTACTATACTTTATAATCAGTACCTCTGTTTGGTAACATTATGCTATTTATCATATTCTCTAAGTAGCACCAGTTCCATTATTTTAAGTTAGCAAGCGTCCTAATATTAAGCTAACTATTACAAATATTCTGCAATTAAAGCCAGTAGCCTATTTATGTTTATCAACAAGCTAGTTAGGTGCTCGTTAGGCTAACTATTAGTCTATATCTGCCACATTATGTTTGCTAGCACACTAATAAACATTAGGATTATTATATTGTCCAAACCAGCAACCAGGTTTGCTAGCAAGTGCTCCCTGCACACTGCAGATTGTGGCTAATAATAAAGCCTGAGCTTGGATACACTCTACATTTTGGATAGCATTTTGTTTTTTGCAGCATTACTGTTCAGTTGGCAGCTTGTGAGTGAACCTAAATTTTAAGATCTTGAGGAAATGGTTTCAAGTAGCATGATATGATATTTTTTCTATATTGTCCACTTGATTTAGCCAGTCATGAGAAGCATGTGTGTGCTAGCTGGACTGGTCATGTCCTGAGTAAGACAGGTTTTTGTGTTTTTGAAAGCTGGCACCTATAGTGGCTTCTTCTAACTTGCGGGAAATCAGTGTCTTACATAAGACTCTGGATCTTCAGAGTGTGAACAGTTCTCCTGAACTCCACACACCGTTTGCATTTTTTCCCATGCTTCCTGGCACACCGATTTCGACTCTTTCCACTCCACTCTGCCTGCTCGGGGCCTCTCAAAGTCCAGTGGTGAATAGTTTCGGTCAGGTGGCCGTGCTTTGTGCTGAGTTAGCGCGAGCATTTCTCCCTGTTGCTCCGTCAATGGCCCGCTCTGTTTGGGAGAGATGTTTTGGTGCTAGTGAATGCAGTTTTTCTCGCCCACAGTTGCCATGTGACTGTTCGTCTTTGTGTGCGTGTCTAGTGTTAGGGTTCAGTGAGTTTATGCTTGCAACTTTGTGGGTGAGTGAGTCTTTGTTAATTAAGAATGCACTGAATGTTCATCCAGTGACTGTATTTGGCTGACAATAAGACGAAAGTCTGTGTTGGAGCGAATAAGTAAGAACTCAGGCTATTTTGACAGAATATGTTTAGCAGTTTCCACTGTGCAGCTTGATGACTTGCAGAGAAATTCTCCATCATGCAAGAACACAACACCCCGATGAATAAGCAGTTTACAAAAGAAGATGGATCTGCTGCGAAAAACAATGTGAATGCTGTTTATTGCTATATGAATGTTTCTGAACAAGTGCAGCTGTACATTTATTCCAATCTGAATTAACCGCATTAACACCGTATTTTTGCTTTCAATATAATAGCTCAAAGGGGGGCACGGTGGCACGGTGGCTTGGTAGTTAGCACATTTGCCTCACACCTCCAGGGTAGGGGGTTTGATTCCCACCTCCGCCGTGTGTGTGGAGTTTGTATGTTCTCCCCGTGCCTCGGGGGTTTTCTCCGGGTACTCCGGTTTCCTCCCCCAGTCCAAAAACATGCATTGTAGGTTGATTGACATTTCTAAACTAATTATCCGTAGTGTGTGATTGCATGAGTGAATGAGAGTGTGTGTGTGTGTCCTGCGATGGGTTGGCACTCCGTCCCGGGTGTATCCTGCCTTGATGCCAAATAACGCCTGAGATAGGTACAGGCTCCCCGTGACCCGAGAATAGATCGGATAAGCGGTAGACAATGAATGAATGAATAATAGCTCAACCAGTGTAACAAAAAAATGCAAAATTAAGTGTGGAACATATATCTGTTGAATAAAAATTTTTATGCAGATTTATATTCAGGACACATTTGCATACTAGAATATGATTGGTTCTTCATATTTGCATATTAGAACATAATTGGTTCTTTTGTTGGGGGCAGGGTGGCTTAGTGGTTAGCACGTTTGCCTCACAGTGTCCTGGATTCCAGTGTCCTGGGTTCCAGTGTCGCTCCCACTCACTGTGTGTGTGGAGTTTGCATGTTCTCCCCGTGCTTGGTGGGTGTGCTCCGGTTTCCTCCCACAGTCCAAAGTCATGCTTCTAGGCTGATTGGAGTCTCTAAATTGCCCGTAGTGTGTGATTGCATGAGTGAATGAGTGTGTGTGTGCCCTGCGATGGGTTGGCACTCCATGGTGTATCCTGCCTCGATGCCCGATGACACCTGAGATAGATCGGATAAGTGGTACAGACAATGGAATGGTCTGGCATGTGCTATATTTGCATACTGGAACATGATTGGTTGTTATTTTTATGACACAGTAACACTCAGCCGATACATTACATGATTTGGGATGGAGGAAGGGATCTCATTTCTGAATTTCTGCTGTCTCAGCATGGATGAGTCATACTTTTGCTGATGGGATTCAGAGTCAGTGAGAGAATAAAGACAAAGCAATGGACAGAGAGAGAGAGAGAGAGAGAGAGAGAGAGAGAGAGAGAGAGAGAGAGAGAATGTGATGTTGTATCAGAGACTCTGTCAGTTGTTAGCCGCTGAGGTGTGAATGTGAGGATGGATGTCTGGTCTAGACCGGATCAGTCTGCAGCCCGAAGCACTGTGACAGTTCAAAGATAAGGCAATGTGGTGAACTCTTTTTGTGTTTCTGTGTTTCATTTTCTCTCTTCTTTTTCTCATTATTACAACTTGGTACTTGTTTCTGTCAGTAGATGAAAGCTTCCTCCTGTAGAAGTTGTATAACATTCTGCTTCTTTAATAGCTATGAACTGTTACGCTTTAAATCATTTACACCACAGTCTCCTGTATCAGAGCTGTTTAACTACAATACAACTCCTTACGTCCATGCCTGACTTTATTAACACCACTTATTAATAATGCCTCATTTTGATTGAATCTGCTTGTGAAATTTTAAACAATTTATATGTGTGAGCAGGATAAACTAATGTCTGAAGATGAACAAATGCTGTAAGTCACTTCAAGCTTAATATCTATTGAAATGAAAATTGACTGCAAAGTTTTCGTCCTAATGCACCCACATATTCTCTGTTCTGTGTACATTATGTTTTCATCAGTGAAAGCTCTCTAATTGTTCCAGAAAGAGTCGTTGTCGTCCTTCAGCTGCTCCCTGTTAGGGGTCACCACATCAGATCGTCTGATCCGCATGTTTGATTTTGGCACAGGTTTTACACTCCCATTTTATCCAGGCTTGGGACTGACACTGAGAGTTAAGATCCTGATCATACCACCAGAGATCCTGATCATACCAGAAAGAGTAAATTAAGTAAATAAATCCTCCCTTTGTGACTTCTGTAGTAACTCAGTAAGACTGCAGCCCGATGTGTTGCCTTTAGCTAAATCATTTACATAAATACATGTGATTGGTTGTAACAGAGTTTCTGCTGGAGAAGCTGAGTGCAGTTTTTTTGCTCTGCTATTTGTCATGTACTTGGATCAGTTCACTGAAAGATATACTTTGATGACCGTCGTACTACATGGTAGAACATAAATTTTTCCTAACGTGTGGTGCAATCAAAACTTCACCATTGTGGGTTTTTTCGCTTGCAGTTTTGTCTCATCTGCCTTACGTCTAATACCAAATGCAAATGAGCACACTGTGCTAAAACCTCACCATGACAAATAACACACTCCCTACAGACGCTGCTCGTTCTCTCACCTCGAAATGAAAAAGCATCTGCAGCTTACTAACCACAGGCCGAAAAAAACACATGGGCAAACGCTACAGTATCTGCTGAGTCACTGATATCATCATGACGAGGTGTGTTCTCCTCGTGAGAGAATTGTCTCGTATACTCTGTCTCAGCAGGAAGATAGTGGTTAGACCATGACAAATGATGAGTGTTGTGTGGGATTTGTGTTGCGAAAGAAGGGCATGCACCAATGGCACTATTGTTTACTGTGTGAGTGGGGATGTGAGATGTGTGTGTAGGTGTGTGATGTGTGCAGAATGTTTTGTTACTGGCATCCAGGTTGTGCAACATTGGAAGGTGTTCACGCAATCAAATCTACATGTTTGGTAATGTTTAGGTGGTGCAGGAAATTGGCATGAAAATATCTGTGTATTGTGATATATTTGTAAAATAATACAAATCAAATAAAACTTAATAAAATAATATTTTACACCCTGATGTCAAAGGATGGATAATAAAATAGATTATTTTTTATAGATATTTATTGTCATTATTATAAATGATAATTTTATGACAATAGATCACAACCCTGCTCATTTATAATGGACATTTCAATTGTGTGAGTGTTTGGTGGCTTATTTATTTATTTGTATGTTTGTTAATTTAATTATTCATTTACATGTGCATTCTTTTGTTTGGGGTTTAAGTATTTAAGAGATTAAAAGATTACTATAGACGGATCTAGAAAGATCAAGAAAGATGTATACATTAAAAATAATAATGAAAAATAAAGACAAGCTGTTTTGTGTTTTTAACGGTGAACTGATGATGTGTTTTTTTTTTTTATTTAGTTAAATAATGATTCGAATCCTCATCAGTTCTAAGATAGAGATCCAAAGCATGATTATAAAATAATATGCACAGGCATAGTTTGCTTTATTGACTGGATTTATATATATATATATATATATATATATATATATATGTCAGGATGTAGTACAGGAATTGAAGGAAAATGTTACAAAGAAAATGTATTTGGGGGACGAGGGGCTCAGGTGTTGGTGGTAGGTGGCAATAAAACATCTAATGAGTATCTCTCTCTTCTCCCTTGTTCCTTGCAACCTCTTCTCTACCCCTCCTCCTCCTCCTCCTCCTCCTCCTCCTCCTCCTCTCTTCTCCTCTCCCAGGCTGTGCAGCCTCACACTGAAGAAACTAATTGTTTTGAAGGAGCTGGACCGGGAACTCAACTCTGTGGTCATTGCTGTCAAGATTCAGGTATGACAAAGCGAGTGTGTGTTTCCATTATGTGTCTCTTTTTATGCTTTTTGTGTGCATCCACACAAGCCATTCACACCCGGCACCGTGGAAACTAGGAGCTGTTGCCAGGGTGACAGCTTGTCCAGCGGGAACGGAGGAGCGAGAGGGGTGGGAGCTGAAATGATGCATGCTGGGATATGCTGAGAGGATTAGTTCAGAGGCACTAGGAGGCCCTCAACATTCTCCACAGGTCGCTTTGAGTATATGTGTGTGTGTGTGTGTGTGTGTGTGTGCACCCTTGACACAAATAGGCTTTTATTCTGTATAAAGCAAGAACACTAAACCTGAACCCAATAATTAGGGTCAGTCGTGGGTCATGTGTTCTGTGAGTTTAAATTCAGACCTTGTTTCAAAAGATCACAGGATTGATGACCTCATCAGGAACGAGAGCCCAAGTAAGAGAAATAACTAAACTCTTTTATTCTGGTTTAGAAGTAAGCTTCATAAATTGCGTAAACCTTTTTTTTTTTTTTTAATTTTTATAGCTGTCCAGAAGATCAAATTAGGGAAGTTTAATCCTGTTACATAATGGTGTTTATACATCCAGTCAGTCAGTGTCTTTGGAAAAGCGGATCAATTATAAGTAAGCTCTACGAATGAACGGAACAATATGAAATTAAAAACTATTAAAACTCTCAAAAACTATGATTGTTATAGATTAGATGATTCAAGGGAGTCAAACATCACAGCAAGAGAATCCTGCCTTTATTTTTCTCATGACAACTGCAGCTATGGAGTTTTTGTTTTGTTTCAAGCTCTCTTTTCCACACTTCAGTACCCAATACAAATTACTGCCACTACTTTTGATTATCCTTTTATTCTCCTTTCATTTGAACCTACAACAGTGGGCACAAAGTCCTTGCCATAAGGCAAAAGTGATAACTAAGTAGCTTGGGGAACAAAACATCAAAATTTTGGGTCCATGGCCAGGAAACACCCCAGACCTTAATCCCATTGAGAACTTAGAGGCGGGTGGACAAACAAAATACCCACAAATTCTGACAAACTTCAAGCATTGATTATGCAAAAATGGGCTGCCATCAGTCAGGATTTGGCCCAGAAGTTGATTCACAGCATGCCAGGGTGAATTGCAAAGGTCTTGAAAAAGAAGGGTCAACACTGCAAATATTGACTTTTTGCATAAACTTGATGTAGCTGTCAATAAAAGCCTTAGACACTTATGAAATGCTTGTAATTATACTTCAGTATACCGTAGTAACATCTGACAAAAAGCTCTAAAAACACTGAAGCAGCAGACTTTGTGAAAATTAATATTTGTGTCATTCTCAAAACGTTTGGCCCCGGCTGTATTATTGCAGGGTTTTAAACTGGTGCACCTCTGTCTAGTTGTAGGCCCAAGTAACCAAACCAAGCACTTAAAAAATTTCTGCATCAGAGCCGATCAAATAAAAAAGGTCCATTGTTCAGTGACAGTAGGTTCATCCCAAATCGCATCCTTGTGCACTATTTGATGCCATTTTGTAGTAGTGTGTTCACACTAAAAATTCCAACAAGAATAAGTACACTTCAAGAACCCAGATGATGCACATATTCAACTGAAAATAATTGAAGTAGGGGATGTTGGATGCTTTGCTTGCGTAGTCGAAGAGGGGCGGAGCTACCAGGCACTGACAGTGGATGAGAAAAAAATTTCAAGATGGCTGACAACACTCTGATGGACATGACATCTGAAAAAAGTCCTCATTGACGTGTACAGTGTGTGGTAGGTCATTTGGAACACAGTTTATTTTTATTTTTTATTTTAAACATGAACAAGCATGGCTTTTGTACCTGTAGTAGATCCTCTGTTGTGGGTCTGCAGACAGTGAAATAGGTCTGAAATAATAATGATTACAAAAAGTCGATGATCAAAACAGAACGTAATAACCTCAAAAGGTTGATTATTACAGCAGAGTACATGTATTAAGCTATTCGGTTAGGTTTATAATTAAAAAAATGTTTTTTTCTGATTCCATTTGGTATACTAATTCTTAAAAAAGCAACATAACCTGTTTTAATATTTCACAGCCAGCTTACACCTCAACAAGATAACGTTCACATTCCTTATCACACTAAACTGAAATTCTGGTGGTATGCTGTTACACCCAGACTGGTGTCTGGAATTGATGGAATTGGAATTGAGCTCTGTGGGTAGGAAGGATGGAGGAAACCTCTGTGTTTGATTGCAGTGTGATACAGATACTTATAAAATACTCTGCTTATGATATCAAGATAAAATGGGCAAAGCATAAGGTTTGTAATATTAATGTAATAACCTACAGGTGTCGCATCATTTTACATTAACATTGAACTTACATTGAACAGCTCCGAGAAGTGAAATGAGTCCAATTTCTGGTTTTTTTTTTTTGTTTTTTTACTCTATAACTCTCAGTGAAGACTACAGTGTCACGGGTGCGTCCCTCCACGGGAACAGACCCGAGTTCAGGATAATAACAACAGGGGATTTTATTAACAAAAACAGGAAACACTAGGAATTTAACTAGCAACAAAAATACAGAAATGAGACATCACAGAACACGGAAAAAAGAAACATAAAGCCGGGAGCATGAGCTGGACACGAAAACAGAAAAAGCATAGAAAAAGCTGACCAACTGACCAAACAATCTGTGACACACAGTTCTAAATGATTATAAGATCTTGATTTAATTTGTATAACAGCTGTCCTGACACTGCTTCTGTCTCCCACTTAATATTAACACGCTTGTTCTAAGATTTGATCATTTCTAATGTACTTTCACAGGAACTTGAATAGGTGGACATTCCCCATGATAGATAGATAGATAGATAGATAGATAGATAGATAGATAGATAGATAGATAGATAGATAGATAGGAAAAAAATAAATCATAGTTGGAGTGATAATATTAACTCCAGTTCACATTGGGCTGTGTCACACCACTCTCTCTTGGATTATTTTAGTATAAGGCTATGCAACATCATATTTATTTTTATTTCTAGCGTGTCTCTGTGTATATATGGGACGATCGAAGGGCAGGAAGAAGAAATAGCGTTAATGTTACACAATTATTTGCGACAACATTTACATTTGATTTCGTCTGATATTGTTATTTTTATGTGACGATCAATTTTTAAACAGTCTTTCCAGGATCATCAATTGCTTTCCCAAATTGGCTGCTATTTGTTGAACAGTACAAAATGAGTGCATAACAGGATTCTGCAGTCTCACAACCAGTTCAGCGAAGGTCATGCAAGAGATGGAAGTGGAGCTTTCCAAGCACTTAATCTACCACAGAGAAGGAAGTCAGAGATTACTGCCAGTAAAGCCTTTGAAAGTGACTTGTATATCAGACTGACTAAGAATATCCAGTGTTTTCTTTCCCTAATGATTCCCCTCTGTGTTGACCAAATCATTTTTTGCTGTCTGTGGAGAAACGATAGACCAGTGAGCGGCAGATGGAACGAGTTGATAAATGTGAAATAGAACCTGAAATTTTCAGGCTTGGCTATATTTCTGCCAAAGGCCCGATGACGCAGACAAACCCTCATCCGCTTTATCTCTACTCATGCTCGGAGAGTGTGAGATAGTAAGCACTTTCCCTGAAGGCTGGATTGTTGAGAGCTTTTTATCACGTCGGTTATGGATACGTGTGTGTGTGTGTGTGTGTGTGTGTGTATTTATTGTTTGAAGCCTTTTAGAGTCATTTCTCAATCTCCCTCTCCTCTGTCCTTCACTTCTTTTCTCATCTTGTCTCTTTAACCTTTCTTTTCTGTCAGGCCGTGACAGTGAAAAACAAGACCCTTAAGTGCTTTACTGCTTCACGAACACTGGATCGATTCATTCTGTGGTTTCCAAAGACCGTCTCGGAAGGAAATGAAAACAAGATGGGAGCTTGTTATGAAGACTGAAGCTGTTTTTATCAGCCGTAATGCTTTCCTGCCTTTGTTTTATTAACTTGAGACCTAACATATTTTGCTGACTCACACAAAGTCCAAATCTTTATAAAGAGTAGTTGCAAATACAGTATTCTATATGTTTCATTGTGTTCTGAAAAAGGTTAGGGCATCTTTTTTTCCATCAGAGGTCACCCAGGCCATCCTGGCATATCATCAAACTAACAAAACTGTGGATGATGTTATATTTTGGAACTATATTACTCAAACGTGGTCATGAGACTGCTTTGGCGACTTTCCACAAAAGCATGTTTGTTAAGAATGAAGCTAATGGTCATGCATATATTTCTACAGTACTGAGGCATATAAGTATAGAGAATACAAGAAAAGACATTTACATTTCAATCCTTGAAGGATTCATTTTAGTCAGCCATCACGTCCACTGGAGTTTATGCTGTCCGTAGCAAGAAAGCACTGTTACATACACAAATATACAGTGAAATTATCTTTACATATCCCTGGTCAGCTGAGGTCAGGGATACAGCACCCATAGAGGGTTAAGACTTTTTCCCCACAGTGACATCTTGATGGTGTTTTAGTAAGCTAGACCCTAAACCACCAAACTTCCATCTATTGCCATCCAGTATTACTAAGGGTTTCCTATTTCCAGTGATAATCGATTTTGACATCAGTGGACATAAAATGAATGGCAGCAACCTCTAAAAGCATTGCTAGTTCTTGTTCCACCACTAAAGATTTGAGGAACCCTAAGAGGGGACATGTTATCCACATCCTCTGTGCTTAAATAGTAAACATGGTCTCACAACCCCAGTGCTTAAATATTAAACATGGTTGCTGATATTAAGAGCTCCTACTCTAACATCCAGCACCCAAAAGATACACCAACTGTGAGGGGGGTTAAGAACTGTCAAATCCACTTCCAAACAATGCCACTGAAGTATGTGCTTCTAAGAGAAAACCTCAAACAGACAGAGAATGTGGATAACATAGTAACAGAGGAGGTGTCTTGGCAAATTAAACCGTTGTGGAATGCACCACTGACAGATAGCAGATATGGAGAATTCTCAAGAGTGATTGGACAAGATTAAAGGTTAATGCAGAGCCAGACCAGGCAGACAACGCTAGTGTATCATAACAAAAAAGAAAGTACAGACTAGGCAAAGAAGCAGTTTAGATTTAATCGAGCACTACCTATCAGGTTGCAAAAATGCTGACAGGAAAAGCATAGAAAAAACAACCAAGTGGCAGTGATTGTGTACTGCTCCGTCTTCAAGGAATATTAGCTGAATTTTTCCCAGTCCGAATGGGAAGGACTACAGAAGGAGGAGAAAACAACCAAGCTCCTGTGGGACCTCCAGAGCCAGACAGATAAACAAGTATAGACAAACCACACAGGCACAGTAATGAGAGATAAGGAACAGAAAACAGAAGATCTGGCAATCCTATTTGATCCAAAAATCCAAAGGAAGAAGTACTGGAATACTGGAGATATTCCAGGTCTGAAATAGGAACTCGAAAGCATGTGGAATGTACAAACAAAGCTTTTCCCATTTGCGAAAGGAACATGTGGAGCTGTGACCCGAAAGGCTCTGTAAGATTCCGGGAACCTGAATCTCAGGCCCTGAGGAGCACAACCCGAGGAGTAACAAAAGTACTGTACCGCACACTGAGTGCACCGAACTCTCAGGCCTCTGGTGATATATATATTACACTGGCACCATTCCAACACTCATGACTATGTCAAATATTTGTTCAGGTTAAAGCAATTCAGTCTGCTGTGCATTTACTGTACATGCGACAGCTCTGTGCATTTAGTCAGCGGACTTAGCAACTCTAGCACCGTGTCCCTTTTGTATTTTTCACTTGGCAGGGCTCATCAGCAGCTGGTGGCTTAGACAGATGCCAAAGCAGCTGGTGGTTCAGCCACTGGAGACACGGAGAGCTCAGCGGCACAGATCACGCACACTTCCCAACCGTTTCATCAGCTGGGAAACGTTTGCTTATTTACTTATTTTATTTGCAGCCTGTGGAAGATCAGTTTACTCTAATTACTCCAACAATGGCTCGGGGGAAAATGATTGCTGGACAGATTTAGAAAGAAGCTGTGGGTTTTTAATTGCCATCAAGCTTGTCAATTTATTTTGGAAAGGATCTGATTATACTGAGCTCTATTGTCTTCTTTTGCTGTAAATATTTTGAAAGAAAACCTAATGGATTTTCAATTGTCAAGCATGTCAGTGTATTAGAAGTTGCTGGGCGGTTGAGGGTTTTGCTCATTGGTCCAGCTGTGTAATTCTGGCAGTTTTGCAATTCGAACATCTTTTATCTTTTACAGAAAAATCTTACATCTTCTATATTTGTTTCCTCAGGGGTCCAAACGGATCTTGAGGTCCAATGAGTACATGCTCCCTCCCAGTGGCCTGATGGAGACAGACCTGGAGCTCACTTTTTCCCTACAGGTAGTAAATTTAGTACATTTTTTTGTTTGAAATTGCGCCCAGGTTTTAATTCTGCAGAACAAAATGCAGAACAAAACACTGTTCTTTTTTCAACCGTTAACACTACTGAACATTAACTGAAACTCTTCTCCTGTATCTTATTGTTTTTATGCATTGCGCTGCTGCCACGTGATTGGCTGAGTGATAATTGAATAACTGCAGGAGTGAGCTGTTGTCCAGGTGTTCCTAATAAATTGACTATCACATATCTGATTTACACGAGTTGCATGGAAGCTCATATTACTGAATACCGAGAAACCCTGAACTGTGAAAACCAAAAAAGTGCATTTTGCATTACCTGCCTGTCTGAAGCAGTGTGTGTGTGTGTGTTTGTGTGTGTGTGTGTTTGTCTGAGTGCATGAGTGAGCATTCTTATTGGACCAGAGATGCTACAGTGCTTCAAACCAGAATGATGTAATATTCTGTAATGTTATCGGTCTCTCTTCCACTCCTCTCTTCCACTCAGACTCTTTAGTTAGTTTTTCTTCTTTCTGTCTCTCGGCAGTATCCCCACTTCCTGAAGAGAGATGCCAACCGCTTGCAGATCATGCTCCAGAGAAGAAAGCGCTACAAGAACCGGACTATCCTGGGCTATAAGACGCTCGCTGTGGGCGTCATCAATATGGCAGAGGTGGGAATAAAACCTCTGAGACATTTACATTTAGACTGTTGTTTGGTTGGTGTCTTTATCTATCACGACTCTCCAGTAACTCTGCTTTATACATGTAGTCTGTATTAAAAATATATCTCCATGCCAGTACGGTAGATGAAGGACTAAAAATAGCATCAAGCAAGAAAACAACAACTCAAGGGATCCTTGTAATCCTTGTAGGTGAGACTAGAGAAGATTTTGACTTTATTTTAATCTGAATCTTTATTTTGCCATTCTTGCAGTTTGAATCTCTTCAATCCTTGGCATCTCTTGCTTCCTTGAGTAAACCTGAAGTAGAATTGTTTTAAGCTTCATCTTCAGGATATTGCTTTCTTCACTTCATTTCTCTATCACTGTGAACCGCTTTATCACATTTTCAAGCATTCTGCATTTGTTTCATCAATCGACAGCAATGCAGACACACACACACACACACACACACATGTCTTAAACTTTCTTTAGGAGACTATTCAGACAGACAGCTGAAACCTGAATGGAGCAGGAAAGACTTGACACAGAACTTCTAACAAAATTTAACTCACATGTATCTATAGTTTTAAATGCGACTCATTTTTAACCAGAAATTAGATTTCTTGTGTATTTGACTTGCTTTGGTGTGGTTGATTCAAACATCAACATTTTGTGACAAGAACAGCATGAACAGTAGGTAATATATTTCTCTGCATCTTTGTTGCTCAGTTAATTATTGTATCCATGACAACAGCAGCAACAAACATGGCACACGTCCCCATCTTCAGTGTTTGTTACCATTTGCTGCACTTCAGATTTGTTCCTTTGTGTAAAACAATCTCTAGGTTGTAATCGGACGACTGCATGCCGTTGTTGTTATTTACAGCTCCAATGTTAATGCACTCAATATAAAACTGCATGCAGCCTCTCAAGAAGGATTCAGTCAAGACATTGCTATGTTTCTGTCTGGCTCAGGCACTTGCCTGGATGTTGTACTCCAAATACCAGAAAGGATTGCGACACGTCAGAACGGTTGTACCGGGACCTAGAAATCACACTTTGACAAAACCTTGAATAAATAATTGATAAAAGTCATTTAGATTGCTCAACTGTGCATGTTCCACACAAAATTTCCAAAGACTGCATAAACAAAGCCTTAGAAAATAAATGTCTCATTTTTCTTGCTTTTGTTACAAGCCATTTTGCAAGAGCTGTCTACTAAAGTTTCCTGCTCAGGTTAATAATGTGTAGAGCTGCCTCTACGGATTTCACCTCACTACACCAGCCTGGCATTTAGAACGTGTGTGTATGCGTGTGTGTGTGTGTGTGCGTGTATTTGCGCACCATAATGTGAGAGCGTGGGCACACTCACACCATCTATGAAGCCTCCTGGCATTTCTTCAAATACCTGCAATTAGTTTCAGCAGTTGAGCCCCCGCAAGTTCTGAATGTAGCTCTGCCAAAGGCTCACGTCTGAATGATAGAGTGGCCGTCATTTTCCCATGCATGGCCACCTGGGAAAATAAAGAGCTGCAGCTGTGACTGACAGCTAATAAAAGACACGTCCAAGAAATTGGACGTAGACATAGCAGATAGTTATTGGAGATAATCTGGCCTACCTGTGTTGAAAGTGTGTGTGTGTGTGTGTGTGTGTGTGTGTGTGTGTGTGTGTGTGTGTGTGTGTGGTGTGTATTTCATGCAGTTTCTCGTTTTTCTCGCTAGGTGATGCAGCACCCGACAGACGGAGGACAGATTCTGGGTCTCCATAGCAATGTAAAGGAAGCCCCTGTACGTGCGGCAGAGTTAAGTGTGTATTCTCTGTCCAGTCAGCCCATTGACCCTGAGGATGGCAGCGGACAACCAGGGACAAAGGTGAAAGCTTCAGGTGAGCACTGTAACCCTGCTAAAATAATGGTAACACTAAACAGTACCAGTTAGGGACTATTTTCATGCATGATTTCACTCTTATGAAAATTCACTCCAGAGATGCTTGTTGCAGCCAAAAATGCTTGATTCTGCATTTGCTTTTGAAACATTTTTTAAAAATTTTATTTGTATCTTTATTTGTATACTGCATTTAACTTCTAAATTGAAATTGAAATTTATCAAGCAAGCCAGAGGCAACAGTGACAGAAAAAAAAAATCTCCCTGAGCCGATACTCAGAAGAAACTTTGAGAGGAAGCCGCCTGCTTCTTTTTTTTCCTGAAAACCAGATGAATTGATAAAATTGCAAGCACAGGATGCTTCTTTTAAACTCCTACCAGTGAAGGACACATATGTAAATACATTCTATTATAGCTGTAGCTGTACTCATGTTCAATGCACGTGACTTGAAGAGGGTTTTGGCATTGTGATGACGTCACATGATGCACTAGCCAAGAACTCCGCTAATTTCTAAACACTGCAATCTTTGAGTTGTCTTGATTTTGTGTTCTGCAATCGCAAAATCCTGGAGGGATTGATACAGCTACCCTGGAGCTGAGAGGGTTCAAAGTGGCAGTGTTCAGCTGGGGGATGAACCCTAACCTAGAGCCTTAACCACATGAGGCACCACAAGCCTTTAGCTGTTATACCATGAAAATCATGTTAATTGTTACATTAATAAGAGAACAGTTATTACAGAGAAATCACAGAAATCCTTTTTGTAACAGTAATATTTATGTAAAATAGATACTCATACAACTTCAGAGGGCACACAGGGTACTGGCAGTGTAGCAAAGCCCGCAGGCCAGTAAGCTCTCGATCGGATATTTCATTAGTGTCTTACTTACGTGATGTCGTTGTAATCTGTCTGTTACATAAACAAGTGAGCCCAGCGGAGCATTTATAGTAAGTGCGCATTAAGGCACCAGAGAGGCCCCTCGGAGAGGTCTTCCTATCATTCTATCATTCCTAGCAGCACTCAGACCACAGCGTTCCCACACTCCGACCAGCGAGGCCAGCTGTAGTGCATTAAGAGCTCTGGTAATCCATCTCAGCAATGGCTTGCATTGTTAACGTTTAAGATCTCTTTGCAGGAGACAATAAATACAATAGAACGTAGGGTTTTGCTACATGGATATGTTGCTGAACGAAATTCGGTCAGGTAAAGAGAAATTTTTAACTGTCATGCTTCCTTTCCAGATCGATCTCCAGATATGGATAACTATTCAGAAGATGACGATGACAGCTACTCGTCAGAGCAGGAGGCCAGTGACGATGCTGTTCATGCCCAAGTAAGAGCTGATTGTCATCGTTTCTCATCGGTATAGTAGACTGTGTCTGTATTGCAGGAGTCAACAGTCCAAAGAAAGACTCGGGAAGAAAATGGCCATGGTCCAGCAGCTAGTTTACTAAACATGAACCAGTGAGGGTTCTGTGGCTGATCCCCTGCTTTGAATTACCCAATCACATGCATTTATGTGAATCATTTAGCTGTAGTCAGACCAGCTCATCAGACAAACTCATCAGACCAAAGAATAACTGCAGCGCTAAAAATATGAGACTTTTGTAGATTTTTAATTTTTTAATTTCCTCTCTCTGGTTTGATCATACCTACAGTGAAAACAGAATATTTAAAAGCATTTATTCTCCTGCTTTATATTTAAGATGTCCAATTTCCAGTCCATGGAGTTATAAATCAAAAGATAAATCACTTCACATTGTTCTATTTATGGTCATAAACTGATTACTAATGGTTAGGCATTAAAAGGGAAGTGTTACTACCCATGTATGCAGTTTTGTGTAACTGAATTGTTTTTAGTTTTTGCCACAAGAAGAACTGTTTCCCCGAGTGTATAAATTTCAAAGATAAAGCTAATTGATCTTCAAATGTGTACGTAACCTGTTACAGGACCTGTATGATGAGGACGACGATGTCCAGCGAAAGCCAAAGAAAACACGACGGAAAATGATCCGAACTACCTCTATAACTCGGGTGTGTAGGCCGCGCCACAAAGAGCTCACTTTACATCTTTATATGAAGTCAGGAATATTAATTAATCAAATATCATTCTGTAATTAATATAGAAGGACACAAGATCACAAGAATACCCTCTGTCAGTGAAGGATATCAATCAGGACGAGACAATAAATGCTTGAAATGTTTGTGTTGTTTAAGTCTCACAAATCCTTTTTATATTATCTTTTATTATCTGAAGTGAAGCACTAACCTACAAAACTGCCATGCCACAAACAGAATATTTGTAATTAGTTACAGTGGGGGTTTTTGGAGCGAAAAACCGTGGTCCATTTGGTCACAGTGGCATTGCAGGCCGGAGCATGCGGTCTACAGAAACCGGGCAGTTGACAGACGATTGTTTGAAAAATACAGTCTGGATTCCTCAAGTCCCTTATTCTAAGCCAGAGCTGTCTAACTGTGTGTGATGTGTGAAAAAAATTATGCAGTGCAAGAATGTTCTACTAACACAACATTCCATCACCTGGACAGCGTGTCTTCCCAGCCAGGCTTAAAACTAATTTAAGTTCATTCGAAAGCTTTTATGTGTAGAAGATAGACATAAATAAGGAAGCACTTTGGTGATGAAGCGTCGTGTTTATGCCCATGTCAAAAAAAAAAAGCCAGGAAATTCCTGGCTAGCGTTTCAGCTGCGAGATGTGGCTTTCCCTCCACACACGTAGACGTTATTGGAGTCTGACTAGATCTTCGTTTTTGTTCGATGAAGTATTTAACTTTGACTTGGGCTAACATTATGGTTATATAACAGATTTGTGCCACACTGTGCTGTATATGGGTCAGTTTTTTATATCCTGAGTCTGGAAAGCTTGTCTAGCATCACTCATTAATATACTCATTAATTAATATTGAGTAAAATTAGTTTCTAGCAACAGCATGAACATATCATCAGTGCACATGGTCAGATTTTGGGAAGTCTATCACTTTCAAGAAATATATGAACCAGTTAGAGTTAGTCAGTTATCTTTAAACGAACATTTTGGATTTCTTCTGCAGAAGTTTTTCTGTACTCTGATTTTTTTTGGTGAGTGATGTAAAATGACCTGATTTTTACTGGTCATCTGCATGTTCCAGCTCCTGCACTTTAACTGGTACTGATTTGAACTCTGCTAGCAATTTGTTCACATTTACACACAAAATGCTAAGTGAGAATGCTAGGTGCTAGCAGGATAGTTAGCCATGTGTGTAATGCTATCAGAGTTGAGAGAACGCAACTCATTATGAGCATTAAGTTTTCTAGAGCTTTCAAACCCACTAGGTTTCTATCTTCACTAGAAGATCAAGCCAGTTCCCTGCAAATTCGAATAAATGACAAAATGTGCCTCTCTATTAATGCCTTCAAATCAAATTATAGAGTTTGCTATCTTTATGTGCATCAGTTGTGTCAGCTATTAGTAAGCAGCTTTGTGCTTTGTGGTGGTGTGATTTTGTTAAAAGCCCTGCTGACAGCTCTCTGTGAGGCCGTGCCGAGTGTTGACTTAATCCTCTATGCTAAGCTAAGCAAAACATCAGGAACAGGAATATCAGGCTAAGATCAGCACAGTGCTAGACCAATATAGTGTAGATTATGATTGATTTCTCACACATGCGCCTTAAAAACAATCACGTTAATCACCTTAAATGCTCACAAGTGGACTTTTAAACACACCTTGATCTCACTGTGAAGCCCGCGTTATTTATTTAGTTCAATCAGACAAGTTTCAAGTCAACTTGTAGATGACGATGTTTGCTAACAGTGGGTTTAATCACTGTTATTATTAGTGGGCTGTAAGAGGCTAATCTACATAAAACTTGAGCTGACGTGATGCTACATTAGTGATTTTTACCACTTTGAATGTTTAATCACACTGAGATGGATAGTTCAACATTTTGCAACACTTTTGTAGATGCTAATAAATTTGACATAAATAGTAGTGTAAATTAACCCTTTTTACCAGTACAATGACATTTCAAACCGATTTATCAGACATTTTCAGTCAGTATAAACAAATGAATTATTTTATTGTCACAAGTCTCATATAAATTAGGACATCGTTGGCTTTCAGTGTAAGATTTTTTTTTATTTAATTACATTTTTTTTTACCTCTGTTGGAATAACCTTACAAAAAAGTTTGTATGTTGAATTTTTTGATTGAAGGTAATGCCTTTAAATTGTAGAGGTTTATGAACAAGCACTTGGGGGTATCTCAGAGAGCAGAAATGGGTTTGATATCACCATTTACTTTGAAGTTATAAACATTTGTTGGGGAAAAAAACGTTTTTTGGGGTTTTTTTTGTAACTATTCTATGAGTATTTTAACCCAAGCAGGCTCGGTAAAACCAGAAATACAAATTGAAGCTTAAAGCTCTGAGTGTATACACCACTGTGGAGTGTGACATGAAATTCAGTTCTGAACATGGTGACAACAAAGCAGGTTTATGGCCTCTTCCAAAAAAAAAAAAAAGAGTTAAAGCTGCAGTATGTCATTTTAATGGCCCTCTGCTGCCTGAGAGGTGAACTTGCAATCAAAATAAATTCATTGTTTCCTCAGTAAACCCCATCTGAAACTGCACTTTCCACATTCGGTTAAAGGGAGTAGAGCTCAACACCTATTTCATTTGTTGTCAAAGGTCATTGCCATTATATCATTTGGAGTTGTCATTGCCATTTTGGGGTTGATTACTAACAGGATAATTGCTTTGCTTTGTTGTGAGTGTGTGTGTGTAAAATGTGTTTAAAAGTCTAAGTGTTTTTTTCTTTTCCTCTTCAGCAACCTAATTTCAAGCAGAAGTTTGTTGCCCTTCTCAAGAGGTTCAAAGTTTCAGATGAGGTGAGCACTTTTCTTCTCTCTTGAGCTCTTCATCCAGCAGAATACAGGAAACTGCTACACCAGCCATTTTTACACAACCCTCCTGTACTCTTTATACCAACACTGAATCGTCCCAGATATCAAATAAAAACTTATTTGATACAAGAAAAAAATCAAACCGAAGATACGGGATCTCTGCATGAGATCGATCTAGTACGTGATGTAATAACAGGAGTGTATGTTCCAAGGAGAAGACAGATTGCCACAATATGCGTTCACCGCAGTTTAATAGTCTCTGTTGCCTTGTTCTTGCTTTACGCTTGATCTGCCTCACGGAGGACATTGTTCTGACCGGGAGCATGCGGTCAAGTGGTCAGCCATATTGTTTTAAAGGTCAAATAATCAGTTTTGTTCTGTTTGCCAGCATCACCACAAACGATTGGCTGAATGTTTGATGCATATGGTACGCTCACTGGAAACACTTCAGGAGTTTGGAAGTCGTCATCTGATTGGTTGGATTCTGCAGGAGATGTGTGTGTGGTGGTTTTTAACAGTCTGCCTGGAAACAAAGCCACCATGACGCTCTATTTGCCTCATGGAAGAAGGAAGCAGTTTTTACAAATGTGACAATGAGCGCTTATGAGGATTAGCTAAACACTGGATTTTCCAAATTTGATCATTTCCCAAATTAAGTTCATGATATACACTCAATAATTCATACAACGCTTTTAAACTGATGATCTATGGTTACACGCCTGTCTGTAATAGGGAATCAACTTTTTCACATTTTCATGCTTCTGAACATGATGCAGAAAAAAACTAATTGTGATTGGTTGCTTTACTTGAGATAGATAGATAGAGAGAGAGAGAGAGAGAGAGAGAGAGGCAGAGAGAGAGAGATGGGGTAAATAGAGAGAGAGAGATAGAAAGATAGAGAGATAGAAAGAGAAAGAGAGAGAGATAGGAGGAGAGAGAGAGTGAGAGAGTGATGGGGAGCTAGAGAGAGAGATAGAAAGAGAAAGAGAGAGAGAGAAAGGAGGAGAGAGAGACAGAGAGAGAGAGAGAGTGATGGGGGAGATAGAGAGAGAGAGAAAGGAGGAGAGAGATTACTTGTCAGTCAGATGCCTTCTTGGGCGGTTCTTAGCCAGTAAAAGCTGCTATGGAGTTCAGAGCGTCTGCCATCAATCTGAAAATCTGGCTACATTGGACTACTGTAACATTAACTTCACATTTTGGCTTGTATTATCTCTGAGTCGCGCAGGAAGTGGCCTAGATATTTCAGGCCATCAGAGCCACAGCCTCGATGCTATACTAGACCACATAATGCACTTAGCATTGGAGTCCAGTGAAGTTTAAATCAGTGCTGCTATACCGGTGGGAGGGATGCATCATGGCGTGGCGGTATTACCATGTCCTGGAGGAAGCGTGGGCTAGCTCTCACCTTACTGCATTTGTAGCTATCATGTAATAGGGCAAGGTCTAAATAATGG
>JAUCMX010000010.1:8711259-9098759 GCA_033459395.1 Hemibagrus guttatus | reverse complement strand
GTGTGTGGGTGTGTGTGTGTAGCATCTGTACATCAATCATGTGCAGTGTATCAGTGTCAGAATTCAGTGTGTGTGGGTGTGTGTGTGTAGCATCTGTACATCAATCATGTGCAGTGTATCAGTGTCAGAATTCAGTGTGTGTGGGTGTGTGTGTGTGTGTGTGTGTGTGTGTGTGTGTGTGTGTGTGGGTGTGTGTGTGTAGCATCTGTACATCAATCATGTGCAGTGTATCAGTGTCAGAATTCAGTGTGTGTGGGTGTGTGGGTGTAGCATCTGTACATCAATCATGTGCAGTGTATCAGTGTCAGAATTCAGTGTGTGTGGGTGTGGGTGTGTGTGTGTGTGTGTGTGTGTGGGTGTGTGTGTGTAGCATCTGTACATCAATCATGTGCAGTGTATCAGTGTCAGAATTCAGTGTGTGTGGGTGTGTGTGTGTAGCATCTGTACATCAATCATGTGCAGTGTATCAGTGTCAGAATTCAGTGTGTGTGTGTGTGTGTGTGTGTGTGTGTGTGTGTGTGTGTGTGTGTGTGTAGCATCTGTACATCAATAATGTGCAGTGTATCAGTGTCAGAATTCAGTGTGTGTGTGTGTGTGTGTGTGTGTGTGGCATATGTACATCAATCATGTGCAGTATATCAGTGTCAGAATTCAGTGTGTGTGTGTGTGTGTGTGCGTGTTTGTGTGTGTGTGTGTGTGTGTATGCGTGTGTGTAGCATCTGTACATCAAGAATGTGCAGCGTATCAGTGTCAGAATTCAGTGTGTGTGTGTGTGTGTGTGTGTGTGTGTGTGTGTGATACGGGATGCCAGTTCATCTGAAAATGTATGACATTTAAAAAAAGAGTCTATTATTACTGTAATCAGTGGTGTGACTACATGCCCTTAAAGCCACACAATAACAGTTACAATGCTAATCCTCTCAGTACTCATATTATTATTACAGAGAATTCATGTGTCCTTACCCCTACCCTAAATAACCTCTATTCCACCAAATATTCAGTCAGTATAAACAAATGAATTATTTTACTGACTTAAAAATGAGTCAGCACTTGGGGCATTTCAGAGAGCAGGAATGGGTTTGATATCATTATTTACTTTGTAAATTTGACTATTAATATATCACTAGTAGACCTTGGAAAACCAGAAAAACTCTAAAGCCATGAGAGTCTGCGTTGCCTTCACGTGTCTCAGAAGAACATTAACCTTCACTGTGACAGGCTGGGATCTGTTGTGGAAATGTGGTCGCTTAGAGGCTAAGGGGATGGACTACTAGTTGGAAGGTTGTGAGTTCGAATCCCAGGTCCACCAAGCTGCCACTGCTGGGTAAGGCCCTTAACCCTCAATTACTCACTTGTATAAAATGAGATAAATTGTAAGTCCTTCTGGGTAAGGGTGTCTGCCAAATGCCAGAAATGTAGATGTATAATAGAGGAGGGCTGACTGGTGGGTCGAATTAGCATCAAATTGGGGAAAATTTATGATTAATATCTAAATACATAGTAAATTAAGAATGTAACTAACATCTATCTATTATTTAATTCATTCATTGTCTGCCGCTTATCCGATCTATTCTCGGGTCAAGGGGAGCCTGTGGCGTCTCAGGCGTCATTGGGCATCAAGGAAGGATACACCCTGGACAGAGTGCCAACCCATGGCAGGGCACACACACACACACTCTCATTCACTCACCCAATCAACCTACAATGCTTGTCTTTGGACTGGGGGAGGAAACCCCAGAGGCACGGGTACAATATGCAAACTCCACACACACAGTAGAGGCAGGAATCGAACCCCCAACCCTGGAGGTGTGAGGCAAACGTGCTAACCAACAAGCCACCATGCCCCCCTACTTTTATTTAATTTTATTTTATTTAATTACTATTATTTTATTTTATTTTATTTCATTTTTTTTTTATTATTAACACCATTATTGAGACCTGGTTCTCATGCACCGTACACCAAGTGTCATAGGCAGTGTGCACAAGCAGCAACTCAAAGGAATAAGGAGCAGAGGGCATAATTCATGCTGCTTTTTAGTGTGTGCATACAATTAAAACTGTCTCACAGTTTGGCCTGTGACATGGCAATATCACTGAGCCTGCTTTGCAATGCAAATTAAAATGCAAAGAAACCTTTTATCCTCTCTCAGAACCAGTTACACAGCTCTAGATGCTGTTACACATTTTTAAGCATGTGTTTTTGCATGTGTGTGTGGCCGCAGGTTCTTGACTCGGACCCGGTGGATCAGACGCAGGAGGTGGAGGAGGATCTGGACCTGCTGTACGACAGCCTGGAGGTGTATAACCAGAGCGACAGCGGCCCGGAGATGGAGGACAACGACAGTGTGCTCAGCACCCCTAAACCTAAGCTCAAGTAAGCAGCTTCCTCTCGAGTGCTGTAGCGAAACTGGTGAATTAGAACAACCCCGAGACTCGTCTTTTGCCATTGAGCTCCATAAAATATGATCACAAGCAGTAAATGTTGCAGGCAGATGATAATAATAATAATAATAATAATAATAATAATAATAATAATAATAATAACACATTGCATGCAGTGTATTAAAGAGTGTGTGTGTGTGATAGGGCTTGCAGAATTTCTTAACATGTTTTATAATAATATTAAAGGCTACATTTACATGTTTAAGAGGTCATTTCACTTTTCTTCACATAGTGTAGGCCTACAGAAATGCTTGTTTCATACATTTTTTGTCAAAATAACCGTTATTATTATCTTTTATTTAAATGGCACAAATAGTGTGTGACATTAGTTAGTTCCCCCCTTTTAGTGCATACAATAGATGTGCAACATTATAGAGAACAGGAAGACATTCACAATTTATTTAAATGAAAAATAAAATAATAGTTGATGTTAGATTTTTACAGGTTTCAAGCTGTTATTGTAGGTAAATAAATTTTTACAAATCTGAAATATTGAAGTGTCTGATGTAATTGTGTTGTTGCCTCTTTATGGTTTGCTAAAGAAAGCTATAAAGGTTTACCTCCCACCGTTCATGTGACAGGAGTCTGTGTTGTAGTGCTGCTGCTAATCTCTAGGAGTATAAAATGACGCAAATTCATTTTTTAGGTTATTAATTAAAATGAACTAACCTAATTATGTCTTTCAGGCCATTCTTCGAGGGCATGTCTCACTCCAGTTCCCAAACTGAAATCGGGAGTTTGCACAGTCAGAAGAGTCAGCATAGAGACCAGACTGCTACTGTAAGGCCTTAATCAAAACTACACACACAATTCCACACAACTCCCTGTCTGTCCACTGGTAGCTTTCTCTGAATTGCTTACCTGTGTTGTGTGTGTGTGTGTGTGTGTGTGTGTGTGTGTGTGTGTGTGTGTGTGTGTGTGTGTGTGTGTGTGTGTGTGTAGTGTGGAGACCTGCTAGCAGTGGAGAAGGACAGATCAGCATCTGGGCGGTACCAGGATGAGACGTCTGTGGTGGACACTATACCAGTCGTCAGTATCTGTCCCCCCCAACCCCCCACTGTCACTGTCAGATGCCCATTTTACGCTGGTCTCGTTATCATATCTCAGTTCTGTTTTTTCCGCTTGGTCAGTTAAATGGAAAAAGACCCACTGAGAGCTCCATTACGCTTTACTGGAGTGCTGTAGTGTGTGCTTAGTATCAGTGTGTTGATGACTGAGGAGGCCATTTGCTCATTTGTTACTGCTGCTGCCTCATTTGATCCATCTGTAGTTACTGTTCAGCTTCACATGAGCTGCTGCTGAGAGAGAGGACATGTAGTTAGCAGTGGCGTGGAGACTAGGGGTGTATAAATCTCTTTCTGAAGCACAAGGCATGTTATAGCTATTTCAGTCTCATTTATAAAAACACATTTAACAGATCGTGATTTAGAGCCACTTAGATGCAGTACTATGTGAGATCACACCTCATTTATTATAACTGACAGGAGCAGAGGCCACGCCTTCTTTATTATGACTGACAGGTGCAGAGCCCATGCCTTCTTTATTGTAACTGACAGGAGCAAGGCCACGCCACTTGTATTGGGACTGACAGGAGCAGAGGCCATGACTTTTTTATTATGACTGACAGGAGCAGAGGCCACACCTTCTTTATTATAACTGACAAGAGCAGAGGCCATGCCTTCTTTATTATAACTGACAGGAGCAGAGGCCACGCCTTCTTTATTATAACTGACAGGAGCAAGGCCACGCCACTTGAATTGGCACTGACAGGAGCAGAGGCCATGACTTTTTTATTATGACTGACAGGAGCAGAGGCCACACCTTCTTTATTATAACTGACAAGAGCAGAGGCCATGCCTTCTTTATTATAACTGACAGGAGCAGAGGCCACGCCTTCTTTATTATAACTGACAGGAGCAAGGCCACGCCACTTGAATTGGCACTGACAGGAGCAGAGGCCATGACTTTTTTATTATGACTGACAGGAGCAGAGGCCACACCTTCTTTATTATAACTGACAGGAGCAAGGCCACGCCACTTGTATTGGGACTGACAGGAGCAGAGGCCGTGCTTTTTTATTATGACTGACAGGAGCAGAGGCCACACCATCTCTATTATGACTGACAGGAGCAGAGGCCACGCCTTCTTTATTATAACTGACAGGAGCAAGGCCACGCCACTTGTATTGGGACTGACAGGAGCAGAGGCCATGACTTTTTTATTATGACTGACAGGAGCAGAGGCCACACCTTCTCTATTATGACTAACAGGAGCAGAGGCCACGCCTTCTTTATTATAACTGACAGAAACAAGGCCACGCCACTTGTATTGGGACTGACAGGAGCAGAGGCCACGCCTTCTTTATTATAACTGACAGGAGTAAGGCCACGCCACTTGTATTGGGACTGACAGGAGCAGAGGCCATGACTTTTTTTATTATGACTGACAAAAGGCCACACCTCCTTTATTGACTCTGACAAGCACAGAAGCCACTCCTCTTTCCTCCCATGGGGTAAGAGCAAAACAGACAACATGACAAGGATATTGTTTTGATAGAATTTCTAAATAATAGGAAAAAAGTGATGTGCATTTGGTTAGATTTTACCAGTAAATTTTTTATTTTGGGTATGTGTTTGTTCAGTAGATTTTATATATTGATTCAGTCACTGTCACCTCCTGACATTTGCCAGACACACATTTTCTTATCCAGTCATATAAATACTGACACTAGTGCTCTGATCCAAATATATGATTCTTTACCCCTTTAATCAGAGTTATGAATAGGGTGTGCTGTTTAATACCATGGTGACTCTCAGTTACATACTCCTGTCTCCATGGGTCTCATGCACACACGCACACACACACACACAGACACACGTGCAAAAACACCCCCTCAAGGACATTTGTGCTCACAGGTTTTGATTTGTTGCCTATGGTCTGGATCAGTGGCTGTTACCATGACAACCTTTAGATGTCTTGCATGGTGTGACGTTGTTGTGTCTGCAGGAGGTGGCTGAGGAGGACACAGGAGTGGGAGGAGCGCCAAGCCAACATGATGCCAACCTGAGCTGGGACATAAGCGTGGAGAAACTGGCCAGCTCAGTGGGCAAAATCTGCAAGACCGAGTCTCAGAATATGATGTCACCTAGGTACAGGCAAATTCACCATCCTCTATTTCTTGCTTTCTTGCTTTCTTTCTTGCTTTCTTGCTTTCTCTTTCACCACACTCATATATTTTATCATTTGAGGTATGCTACATGTACATAAAGCACAACACATTCTACTCATCTGTATTTGAGTCATCTACAGTCTATAGTCTTTATTCCCGCTTGTAGAGTTTGTCCAGCGTCTTCATTATATTAAGTGGCTCTCGAGAGACCATCTGAGAATGTGTGAATGTTTTTCCGTCGGATAACGAGCTCATTAAGAGCTCCACGTGGCAGCGTGACATTATCTAGTGTTTCTGAGGCTTCATTATAAATACATGACTCATGCAGTTAATTTCTGGCTCTTCTCTGATGCTGGAGATTATTCAATTAAAACTAATGAGGATGTTTTTGTAATTAAATTCTTTAAGGAACATTGATTTAGGTGTAAAGATTGCATTTTTACAGAACACGGCAAGGATAAAAATCTGAATTAGCGTATATAGTGTGTCATAAATATATAACAGGCAAGTTTTATATCATATTTAAACATGCAAGTACACTATTTTGACATTATTTCACTAGGAAAAATTAGGGATGTGTTTTGGGGGGTAGAATTATAGCTGCTTCTCTACTTTTTCTTGTGGGAGCATCACGTCAAACAATTTATTATTTAATATAGATAACATTGATCTTGTGGTTATTGATGGAATTAATATTTACTATATCTTATACACACTGGATTAGTGAAATAAGAGCTTGTTTTATTTTTTAAAAATGTTTTTAAATCTGTTTTTTTTTTTTCAAAGCCATTGAAAAAAGACTATTGAAGCATGAAAATACAGCATCATATGTTATTTTTTGTTCAGTTATGATTAAAACCGCCAGTCAAATGTTTTCAAAGGCATTATATTAAACGATTTTGGATAAACATGAAGAATCTGGTTCAAGTAAAATACTATGAAATTAAAATTCCATGTAAGTGAAAGATAAAATAAATATCAGTGAAATGAGAAATGCTGTGCCGTGGTGGACAAATCATGCATCCATTAGCTAGGCCACTGGGAATATGAAAGCACTGACATGCTGCCTACTGCCATATGGCTTGGTTGTCTGGTGTAGGATAAAACTAGTAGGTAGCATCATGGAATAAAGTAAGGCATACTAGTTTGGTAGTTGAGGGCATTGGTGGTTCAGTGGTCGGTTTCTAGCCTATCATGTGGAAGGCCCGGGTTCAATCCTCAGCCGCTGAATGCAGTACCAGTCCCAAGCCCGTAAAAAAAAAATGGGAGGGTGGCGTCAGGAAGGGCATCTGGTGGAAAACCTGGGCCAATTTGTTGTGCGGATTGGTTGATCTGTTGTGGCGACCCCGAACAGGGAGCAGCCGAAAGCAACTTCATGCTAGTTAGGTAGTTAAGCATACTAATAAAGAGACAAATGTCAATATATTCCCACATGGGGATGAATCGGTCATGTCATTATTCTTTTTTGTAAGAATCTGAAATAGCACATCATTTTTATGCTCTCGTCATATATTCGGCGAAACCCTTCAGATATAAGCAGATATTTTAATGACATTTTACTAATAGCCATGTAAGGAAAAAATGTGTGGATGAATAGCATGCTTCTTTATTTTTCTCTGCATGTTTAATCATTTTTATGCCATTGAATTTAAAATATTAAGTGAGTGCCTGATGTATTAGAAGATGAGATAGATAGAGAGAGAGAGAGAGAGAGAGAGAGAGAGAGAGAGCAGAGAGAGAGAGAGAGAGAGGATGGATGGATGGATGGATGGATGGGTGGTTGGATGGATGGATGGATGGATGGATGGATGGATGGATGGATAGATGGATAGATAGATAGATAGATAGATAGATAGATAGATAGATAGATAGATAGATAGATAGATAGATAGATAGATAGATAGATACTCTCTCCTGTAATCTAAATGAGTTTCTGGCAAAAGAATTTCCTTCGAGATTAATAAAGTTCTATGTTATCTTATCTTATAGATAGATAGATAGATAGATAGATAGATAGATAGATAGATAGATAGATAGATAGATAGACAGACAGACAGACAGACATAGATAGATAGATAGATAGATAGATAGATAGATAGATAGATAGATAGATAGATAGATAGATAGATAGATAGATAGTTTTGTCTATATTTGCCAGTTGTGAATAAACTATAAAACATACAAAAAATTCTGAACAACTTGGCAGTGTAGATGCAGAAAATATAGTCTACAGTATAAGGGATAGTTTATCTAGGATATCTTATTATAAGATGTAATAAGCAATATATCTAGACACATTCCAGTACTTTTAAACTTCACATTTTCTGGCAAAATGATCTGCCAATAGAATAAGAATGTTTAAAGCTTAAAAATAGAAAATATGACTGAAACTAGGTTTAATAGTCCAAGATTTGTTTTATCGCAAAGTTACATTTAACTATATTCAAAATAGCTGTCCTTACTAAGATGTCATTTTTTTTTGCTGTTTGAAAACTTCATTGTAAAAACTTCAGTGTACTTCATGGGCATCAGTGGAGCTGTAAATGGTCCGTCCCTGATGTGTGTCCCTAGTAAAACGGACAGCAAGCTGCAGAGACGGCCACGCAGCACCTCTATGAAGGACAGACAGAGCTCGAAAGCTCAGAGTGACCGAACCAGTAGCATCGACAGTGAAACCTCACCTGACTCCAGACTCACTGTGCAGGTATATACTGATACATGTGTGTTACATAACCCCTGTAAATGTGGAATCATGTTTTAGTGTGTTTTACTACAGGACAGCAATATGAAAAAATATTATTATTATTATTATTATTATTATTATTATTATTATTATTATTATTATAGAATAAATTATTTGATATAGCTTATGTGATGAGTGCATTATTTGATAGTGCTTATGTTCATTTGGAAAAATTATTTCAAATTTATTGTTTTTTGTTTTCTTTTTTAATAAAACATACTGAAATAAAAAAAATTTATATACATCAGGTGGTTTAGGTATCAGAATTCTTGTTCATTATATTTGCATATTCATTATATGTAATAATATTTATTGAATTTATTTTTACATTTATTAAATATTTATTCTATTAATATATTTTGTATATATTTATTTTTTTATATTTATTTCTATTTCTATTTCTATTTAAATTGATTTTTATTTTTATATTTTGTTTACCTGGTAGTGCTGTTGGTTTGTACACAGATTAGCCTCAGCTTTGTTAAATTCTCAGTTCAGATTTATTAGAAGGTGCTGATTATCTTTTAAGATCTCAGCAGCTTGTTCAAATGCAATCAAAAGCTTGTTTCTTTGCCTTGTTTTCTTGCTTCATGGTTTTTTTTTCCATTGTTTTTTTTTGTGTCAAAATTCGTAAATTAATTGTCTGTACTTGTATCTGTCTTCATCTCCTAATCGTGACAGTTAATCTTATATTATATAATTGTTGGTAAAAACCTGTGTTATAAGTAGAAGGAATCACAGCATGACATGCTGGTACATTACTGTTTGCCTCTAATAGCACACTCCTGTGGTTTTTTATTCATTACATATTTTATAATAATAAAGTATGGATTTATTTTTTATGAATGAACATGTGAGGCTAGACACATAGTTCACTACATTCTGCATTTTTATATTGTGTTTCAGGTTCCCAGGAAGTCAGTGTATGACCAGCTGAATCAGATCCTCAACTCAGATGAGCAGCTGCCAGAGAGCATCATCCTCATCAACACTACCGACTGGCAGGGCCAGGTGTGTATCTGTCGCCTGTGTGTGGAAGTGCTTTCTGTGTGTGAACATCTGTCAGAGTGTGTTATTATCTGTCACCTATGTAGATATGACTCATGTCAGGATGAGTGTGTGAGCATCTGATTGTGTGTGTGTGTGTGTGTGTGTGTGTGTGTTTGTTAGGGAGCAGGTGGTGTTCTCTCTGTGCCCTCTAACCCCTGCTGTAAATCTCTTCCTGCCCCTGTGGTGCACTGCACCTCCATTACTGCCATGCTGAGGACACCTACATTCAAAGTGCAATAATCAATATGCTTCTAGATGTTTCTAGTTCACTTCTGTTTTCACCTTTTAAAGGCTTCTTATTGATATTTGTGTAGTAAGAGGATTAAACGATCATTTCCTCGCAAATTAAAAGATCGTTTCTTTTCCAATTAGCTCAGTATCCGGGATCAGCAAATACCAGCCAGGTTTCCTCTACCCTCAACCCTCTACCCCTCTGTGTGATGACTTTAAAATTCAACTTTGACAAAAACAAGCAAGAAAATTTAAATAAAGTAAAAAAAAAAAAAAAACGGTGGCTTAGTGGTTAGCACGTTTGCCTCACACCTCCAGGGTTGGGGGTTCGATTCCCGCCTCTGCCATGTGTGTGTGGAGTTTGCATGTTCTCCCCGTGCCTCGGGGGTTTCCTCCGGGTACTCCGGTTTCCTCCCCCGGTCCAGAGACATGCATTGTAGATTGATTGGCATCTCTAAATTGTCCGTAGTGTCTGATTGCGTGAGTGAAGGAGAGTGTGTGTGCCCTGCGATGGGTTGGCACTCCGTCCAGGGTGTATCCTGCCTTGATGCCCGATGACGCTTGAGATAGGCACAGGCTCCCCGTGACCCGAGAGTAGATCGGATAAGCGGTAGACAATGAATGAATGAAAAAAAAATTGAATGCTGAATATTGAATGCTCTTCTATCATCAAGACGTATGAAATGAAGTCATCAAGACCTACTGAAATGATTCAGAATAACGAGTAGCTAAAATGTTAGTGAGGAAAATGAAAACATATTATATGTCATATATTAAGACAGTAAAGGCAAAACATTTGTATCATTAAGATCCCATGTTCTTGCTCAGATGACCTTGGTGTAGGTGATGGAAAATATTCTCTCAATAAATGCATGCACTTTTTATTTTCAAATATTCTTAATTTAGTATCAAATTTATTACTTAAAAAATAATTACTTAATAATTTCTTTATTATTTCTTTCATTTAGTTTTATTCATTACTTAATAAAATTATTTTAAAAGTATTTTTTAAATAATTACTTAATAAAAAACACATCATTAGATCATATTTTTGCAGGACTCATGTTATAAAATCATGTTCTATGATAATGTTTGGATTTCACTGCATCATTAGTTCGACCCTGTGTAGTGCGGATATATAGGTAATGGTGTGTTTACTACATGAATATGTATGATTTGGATCTAAATAATGTCAAATCTGGACACTTTTCAGTGAAAAGTGAATAAATGAATAAATAAAAATGGTGCTGAAACCTTCAGGTTTATAATAAAATGGTAAGGTATAGTGTATTCCTGCTGCTGCTGATGTTCTTCCTGTCTGGGGAATTACTGGTCTAAAGTAATATCATTAAAATTAAAAGCTCATTAATATTGCTGTGTGTTCCAACGCAAAGTAATGTACTATTCAGTGATTCAAATCTGACTGCAGTTTTCAAAGAACACTGACAGCTATAGCATACACTCACTGTCCACTTTATTAGGAACACCTGTATACCTGTACTATATATTTCTGCAGTTATCCAATCCTTCAGTCATATGGCAGCAGCACAGGGTATAAAATATTGCAGCTTCAGTTAATTTTTATATCAAACATCAGACTGGGAAAAAGTCTAATCTCTGTTACTTTAACTCTGGCGTGGTTGTCTGTATCAGATGGGCTGGTTTGAGGAATTCAGAAATTGCCGATCTCCTGAGATTTGCACACAACAGTCTCTAGGGTTTTCTTCTTTTTTTACACTGATGCAAAATCATTCAGAATTGTTTAATGTGTAAGAATCAAATTGTTTTCCTGTTCATAATATTGTAAAAAAAAAACAACAACAAAAAAAAACTTAACATTGGTCTATGACCTGATACACACTATATTTCCAGTGACTAGCTAATATGTAATGGGGAGAGACTAACAGAGCTGACATTGCCGTTTTTCTTCTTCCATGAACACTAGAGAACTCATTAGAGTACAGTATTGGCAGTTTCTGGAGAAAATCCTCTGTAAAGTTTCATCTAGCGAGAAGGTCGAATAATTCTCTTAGTAAACCTAGTCATGCAAAAAAAAACCAAAAAAACACAAAACATAGAGAAGTGTCAGAAATGTGGCTTGTCTGGCTTTTGCAAGTGCACCTGTAAGTTCCAGACAGACTTTAGTTCAGTCCTTTACAGTGTGATATTAAACATATGCTTCCATCTGCAGCTTCACAAGACTAAATTTAAGCAGATTATCTTTGTCTACAAAGCAGTAACTATAGTCTATAAAAGTGATACTTGAACATACAGAGCATTACATGAGCAGCAAATATTTATACATACACCGATCAGGCATAACATTATGAACAGGTGAAGTGAATAACACTGACTGTCTCCTCATCATGGCACCTGTTAATGGGTGGGATATATTAGGCAGCAAGTGAACTTTTTGTCCTCAAAGTTGATGTGTTAGAAGCAGGAAAAATGGGCAAGTGTAAGGATTTGATTCACGGTCTGCAGTGGTCAGTATCTATCAAAAGTATCCTTAAAGTCCTTTAAGTCCTGTAAGTTGCGAGGTGGGGCCGTCAGGGCTGTTTTCCCAGCAAAACATGCAATATTAGGCAGGTGGTCATAATGTTATGTCTGATTGGTGTATATAGCTATGAAACTTAAAAAATAACGATAATTGGTTAAATGATCAGTAAGAAAGTTCTCTTGAGAACAAAAAATCTTTTAGTGTCTGTTCTCAACTTGGATGATTTTCTCCTACACCATTCTTTGTCTTGGCAGATTTCATATTCTCATATTCTCTCTCTCTCTCACTCTCTCTCTCTCTCTCTGTAGTATCTGAACGAGATCCTCCTTGAGCACAAGCAGCCCATCGTCTCAACCATCTCTGCTGCGGACGTGCAGGCGGCCTTCAACACCATCGTCACCAGGATCCAGAGATTGTAAGTGTCCGTTTGTCACCTTGCTGGAATTCTCTCAAAACTCCAGAAACCTCAGCATTGCCTTCTTACTGATCTCCTGATTTCCTGAGCATTCATGCATAGCAGCTGTTGCTAAGCACTGTGGATAAGCTCTGAAGTTCATTATCAAATTGCACTGATGGCCACGTCACATATAAATAGCCATTGGAAAAAAGAGATCTGCTTGATCTGTATTTTATGAGATATTCATCTCTCCTCAGCTGTAACTGCAATGCACAGACGCCACCCACTATTAAGGTGGCTGTGGCAGGAGACCAGAGTTACCTGAGCACTGTGCTGAGGTGCTTCGTGGAGCAGCTCGCTAACAAGACACCTGATTGGCTGAGCTACATCCGCTTCCTGGTCATTCCTGTCGGTAAGTTGGTCCCTCCACATTTCTCAAAACATGTTGAATTGTTGTTGTGTAGTTGTATTTAATTGTATTGAGGGTTTTGTTATCTCCATTCTTCAGGTTGCCACCCTGTGGCGAAATACATCTCATCTTTCGATAATAAGTTCAGCAGCATTTTCTTGGACGCTGGCTGGAGAGATGTGTTTGGGAGGTTAGAGACCCCAACATCAGGTGTGAGCCAAATCCTGACAATTAAATCTGTTTGCATGGCTTCAAAATTCAGTTTTTCGAAGACACAGTCCAGTAACCTCTTCACATGGAAAACCATATAAGTAATATATTTTACATTTACATTTCTGGCATTTGGCAGACTCTCTTATCCAGAGTGACGTACAAGAGGTTCACTAGGTCACAGACTAAGGATCATCAGCCTAAAATTATCAACCTACAACATACAACAATACATGAAACAAACAGGGAAAATAGGGGAAGTTCATTCCATCACCTCGGTGCCAGAACAGAGAAGAGTCTAGATGTATACCTACCTTGTACCCTGAGAGATGGTGGGACCAGTCGAGCAGTGCTAGTAGATCCAAGAGAGATCCTGATAAGAGTAACATACACCAATCAGGCATGGCATTAAAACAACTGACAGGTAACATGAATAACATTGATTTTCTAATTGCAATGGCACTGTCAAGAGGTGGGATATATTAGACAGCATATAAACAGTCAGTTCTCAAAGTTGATGTGTTGGAAGCAGGAAAAATGGGTAAAAGTATGTGACAAAGACCAAGTGTGGCGGGTTGATGATCTCCAAACCAGTAGATTTTGTGGGGTGTTCCAGGTATGCCGTGATTACCACCTACCAAAACTGGTCAAAGGAAAGACAACCACTGAACCAGAGACAGGGTTATGGCCACTTGAGGGTAGTGAACAAAGACAAGCCTGTCTGATCTGATCCCACAGAAGAGCAACAGTAGAAAAGTAAATGCTGGCTACGACAGAACGGTGTATATATGCAACTGCTGGACAGCTGCCACTGTAATGAGATAATCAATGCTATCACTTTATGTGTCAGGGGTTTTAATGTTATGGCTGATTAGTGTAATTAGAGTAAGGAGTTGAAGTGTGGAATCTTCTTGAACTCTGTCTAAAATGCATAACCCCTTAAAATCTTCGCTTTTTATTCAAACATTTATTCTAAAGCATTTTAAAAAGCATAGAATCCATTACCCCATTAATTATTTAGTAATGACAGTGTAGTAGAGAAATTGTGTAGGTATTAATTATATGTATTAATAAATGGTGCAGTGGGTTGCTTTTGGTATCATAGCTTTCTTTAGGTTCAAAATATTTCGATCCTGAGCTGAGGGTCAGTAAAATTGCCTGTATAAGCCAGCTAATGGATTAAATAACAACTTTTTTAATGATTGTTGAAATAATAATTACATACATGTAATTATATTACATATAATTACATGCATAGTGTATATTTATCCTTGGTATTGAGTATACCACTTACATTAGACTAACTGGAAAGCAATTAGGTCTCCAGGAACTTTAAAGATATAAAGGATGTTTGCATATGTGCGAGTTTTTACCCATATTTGCTTTCTGTCTGAACAGACAACATCGATGTAGCCGGCCGAGTGTCTCAGTATCTGGCAGGAGCGAACACGTCTCATCACTTCCCCATCTCTGAGGCCATGCTCACCTACAAACAGAAAAGGTACTCCTGTATGTGTGTGTGCGTGTGTGTGTGTGTGAAAAGATATATGATTGAGGTACTTTATGTGCCTAAAAGATTTCTGTTGTTTATCTGTTGTTAAAAATATTTCTGTGTTTTTAACTCTGAGAGTTAGTCTATTAAAAGGATTTCATCAGTGCAATTATAAATCCTTTTAACGTCTTGATTCTGTTCTATGTTTTCTGCATTTTTTTCTGGTTTGTTTTATCTTTATGTGCTTTACTTTTGCATTGAGAAGCATTACTAAACAGCTCCGGACAAACTCGTTTGTAATACTGTTGTGCTTTGGGTTTCTTTCCCTTTTGTCTTTTGTTGGCGCTCAAGGAAAAGAAGTTTGTATTTTGATTTTTACACCAGGTACATGATCGTGTGTGGGTTGACGTTTCCAGTTTGCCCCTGTTGTGTCTAACCCACTCATACTCGATCATAGTGTCATGCGGCTAATTTTAATGTGTGTCTGTCTGTCTTTTTTTCTTTTTTCTTTTGGTCTGGTTCCGTTTGAGTGAGTGCACTGAAGTGTTTTTACAGCGTTTATTATTAGTTAAAGGAATACTTTTATATTATACAAAATAATCTCCATCGCTTACAGGAGTATTCTAACATTTGTGAAGCTCCAGTTATATAAAAAATTAACCACTAACATGACAGCTAGCTACTGTTTAATTCGTAATCATTAAACAATGACTTTTTAGCTAGAAATGAAACAGTTTGAAGAGGTTATGGTTTTTTATAGTGTCGCTTAAGTTACCAGACATCTGTTGTGATTTCTTCATTAGTCATTAATCTTTAATCACCCTGTTTTTGTTCTCGACTTTTTTAGAACAAGCATTTTGTCTTTAGCCCTGGAGTTCGTCTTTATTACCTACATACCTGTGATTGGCTACATCATGGGATTTGCTGTAGAAACTAAGCACATTTAGATTTTCTAGACTATAACCATTTTTTCCCATACATTTATCAGCTCTGCTACACAGTTTGGTCCAAACGGTTCCAATCAACTCAAACTTTATTTATTTATAGAGCACATTTAACACAACAGAAGTTGACCTAAAGTGCCTTACAATGCAAAATGGCGTATCCAAAGACAGCGACAGAAAATTCGACAATAATACTATCAACATAATTATTCAAAATTTATCAAAAGCTAAAGAATTTAAATAAGTCTGAAGGCTAGCTCGATCTTGAAGAGGCCCTGATGTTGGATCATGTCTGACAGATTCAGAAAAGCGTTAAAGACTTTGCTGAGGCCACATCTGGATTGTGGTCTTCCAGTTCCCAAGCCTGGATCTTCTGCATGTGTAGCAGATAAGTTGCTATGGATAAAGGAGTCTGCCAAATGCAATAAATGTATATGAACGTGTGATATTTTTCTAACAAGAATTCAGAAAAAATACTGAAAACTCACTTATAATGGAATGGCAGATGTTGTTTTTTTTTTTAAAGATGTGATTGTATAATGCAAAACTTAGAAAAACAGCCGCACAATAAGAATGAGACAGAGTTGTATGACAGAGCAGGATTAATTCTAATAGAAATAATATGAGTGCCCAAAAAACTGGCCTTCCATTGTAGGTGAGTTTTGTGTTCTTTGTCTTCCTTTCTCAGTACAGAGAAACATGTTCATATTCATGTCTGTAATAATCACACAGTACAGCTATGGTAGATAGAGATTACGTTGAAAAGTACTGGATTATTCCATATGGTGGATAAAAATGGTTAGAAGGGAAATCTCCAACAAGAAAATGAAAAAGGAATCAATCCAGGAAGATCACAAGTACACACACACACACACACACACACACACACAAACACATGGGAGGCTCAGGGTTGGATGACTAGTCTGGACAGGTCTGTATGTCCCCAGGGGAAGGACAAACACATAAGCAGAAAGGTCACACAGCCAATTACCAGCTCACATAAAAGAGAATAAAAAAGAAAGGAGGTTATTAAAAAGTGAAACAGCGGAGGACAGAGAGAGTGGGGTATTAAAACTCATATAAAATGTGAGAGCGAACGAGATGAAGGTTGATTTATGGAGAGAATAAAAAAGAGAAAAACAGCAGAAGGGTGACTTTTCCTTCTTAAAGCTGGACTTTTGCCAGGACCTCGGTGCTTCATCATGGAGTGTGGCAGTCATGAATGTCATAGAAGCATCATGTCCTCTGTACAGACACACACACTCCGGCTTAGTGATCATATTAGTTAAGGTGTTTAGACCAGTTTAACCAGTCATTTTTTACCACTATACTTTAGTATGTTTAGTCAAATTGCTTCATTCTCATTTTGGGTTCAGACATCAGCTTCACGAGCTCAAATTAGCAAAAGGGCATCGTTTATAATCAGACGACTGTGTAGCATTAACCCTGTGTTCCAGTAATGTTTTATCTCACCATCGTCATCATTATCGCACACATGGCTAAAATTCTGCACCTTAGAAGGATGTCGATTTCTATATAGCAGAATGCTACAGTATGTACGCTTGGCAAACACATGAGATGTGCTTAGATGTAGGAAAAATATTCTGATAAGTGCAAAAATCAGATATTTAACTAAACGTTATTTAGAATTTCCAGTTTTAAAATCAAGTAGTTGTGTTATTTAATATCACTCTGACTGCTCAGGTGGTGTTGAAGAAGTATTCTAACAGCAGCTCTGACAGCTGTAATTGAAATCGCTGTTAAATTAATGCTCTCATTTTAATACATTATCATTTCTGTAGTAACTCTCACAGGGACTCTTATGAATGACGCTCTTCGTAATAAGAAATGAATAAATAATATGAAACAAAGCTAATTGTTGACATCGTAAAGCTTTCTGTAAGTAGATGTTTATCAGTAGATGTTTACCAGGCCACTGATTGATTTGATCATTTTATTTGACAGCATTACAGCAACAAGTTTGAAACACCATATAAAAAAAACATGACGCCATTGCAACTAGTGTCCTGTGAGCGAATGTTAAAGACAGTATTGAAGTGCACGATTAGCAGAATGACCACGCACTGCTGTCCACCGCCTTACACTGCACCTGATTGGTGGAGGTTGTAAGCCGCTATCCCAGCATCCACTCATGACTTCATGGCATGACCCACCCGCTTCCTCACAGCACCATGCCACCAGGAGGTGGTGCCATGCCTTTGTCACTCAGCCAGCCTTGACATAACCCGCTCCCTCATACCTGGACACCCGAGTGCACATTCACCCAGCCACTCACTGACTCAGTAACGTTAGTGCTTGAGCTGCATTGTTCTAATATTTCCTCCTTTTTTCAACACACAGCCCTGATGAGGACTCATGCCAGAAGTTTGTGCCATTCATTGGGGTAAGAATGGCGAGCTAATTGACTTTTGTTTAGCAGAATCATTGCAAATTGAATCTGGCCACATGATGTTTATGTATTGTTTTTGCTTGTCTTTTGACAGTTGGTGAAAGTAGGCATTGTTGAGCATAACCTGTCCACCTCAGGTAAGAGCCTTCATGAACAAACCACATCTGGTACATAGTGAACATCTATATACTATTAAATAATTGTGAACATCTTTATAATAAGTTACATAGCCTTCCATAAGTATTCCATCCCCACCGTGAAGCATGCTGGTGGTAGTATCATGTTAAGGATTACCCATTTCCTTTTGGTTTCATTTTGGCAGCATCGTAGCTTTATTCCTAACACTGTCAAATCCCTAGCATCTTCTGCCATATGTTTTCTTTATTCGTTATCCAAACTACTTCAATTTGTGCTTTTAGATTTAAGTTATATAACACTTCCATGTACAGTCCTGGTGCTAGCTGTGTGTGAAATTGATTGATGAGCAGCCGTGTGATTCACGTGCACTTGTGGAGGAGCATGATTTGTCTGGGAAAAGTCAGATTTCGGTACACCGGAAAGGGGCGGGGCTTTATTAAGTTAATTTGATTTTATCGTGTACATATTCCATAAACCTTTAGGCGAGCTACTCAGAAGTGGGTAGACCCCTGCTTTAGATTCGACGCTATTTGCATTGCTTAATAATGGATTTAATGGCAACCAGTGGGATGTTTGAAATTTTAATATACAATCACAAATGTTGTCAATTTTTCCTCCTACTTTAATATCATGGGCTATTTTGTCACAATCCCAGTATAATCCCAGTTGAGATCACTTGTATCAAAAAAAAAAATGTAGTAACGTTTGATGGGGAGTGAATACTTATGCAAGTCACTGTATATTGTAGATAGCCATTGGGCTGTTATTTCTTGTGCATACCACCGTTGATAGTGTAATTTAGTGTGTGTGTGTGTGTGTGTGTGTGTGTGTGTGTGTGTGTGTGTGTACTCTGTAGTGGATTCTGATGACGCCAACGTGATGGGTAGTATGAACATGCTGTCTTCACCTCCAGCCCAGACTGGGGCACCATACGCGAAAGACATGACGTGCACTCCTCCCTCTTCTCCCTCTGTCTCAGCTAGTCTGTCTGGAGCAGGGTACATTACTCTTCTATTTTCCTTTCCTTTTTCTCTCACTCACACAAAGAGATCACTCTAGATTATTACAAGTTGTCTACACTCTCACAGTTCTTTCTCGTACATATTGTGTGGCTTTGCTGTGTATCTTTTACCTCGGACAGCGAATGGAGTGTATCTGTAAGAATTAATTAAAGCTACAGCCTCTTCAGTAACTACTTTCTCCTGGTCAAGGTTAAGATATCAGTGGAACATAGTGTAAAGCACCCCGAATAAGAGTCTGTCCACTACACACACCATATACACACCCAAACACACAGGCACTCGCACACTCATTCCACTTACCAGCATATTTTCTGAACAATGTAAGGCCCAATTATTACCTTAAATCACATGAATTTTGCAGTATATTCCCATGCACTCATGCATGATTAATAAATACTAAAAATACTGATGTACCCAGTGTACATGCCAACAGTAAAGGTATATATGACTCTATCACCAGGTTTGATGAGTTAACATTATTAACTCAATTCACTTTTATTTATATAATGCTTTTAACAATGAACATTTTCACACAGCAGCTTTACAGAAATCTGGTAACACAGTAATAAATCCAGAACTCCAAAATGTATTACCACAGCAGATAGTTTTACTTGATTAAAATTTCAGATATTACTTAGTAAAAAAAAAAAAAAAGAAAAAACTTCTTTAAAAAGGGATATGGCATATACTGTAAATAGGGCATGCAAACACCTAAACACTTTAAGAAATTAAGAGTGTGTGTGTATGTGTGTGTGTAGTTCTCCAGGCTCAGGTGGAGAGGTGATGGGACTGCAGGTGGATTACTGGACCTGTCAGGGTGCAGAAAAGAAGAAAGACGGAGAGAAGAGAGATGTGGGGATGAAAAACACGCTGAAGAGCAACTTCCGCTCCCTGCAGGTCTCACGCATCCCCAGTGGAGGAGAACTCACTCCACCTCACGGCATGGCCATGACCGTCGTCATGAAAGAGAAAAATAAAAAAGGTGACACATACACACACACACACACACACACACACACTATAAACCATCCTTCAGTACTTCTTCTAATTCTTAATTGAGAGCGAATTAAACATAAGACACACTTGTGTGTGTGTGTGTGTGTGTGTGTGTGTGTGTGTGTGTGTGTGTGTGTGTGTGGAGGTATAAAGAGCTAAATGAGTTGCAGTGCTCTCATAACATGTGTGGAAATCCAAGCTGCATGATGAAACATGATAATGGTGTTCAGAAGCTAGCGTTGTCATGGTTACCATAATGCCATGAATTAGACAGGAATACGACAGGAAGGTGAACCCGTGATACCCACCGGAATTTTTAAATTGGTTGCTATGGTGATTGGAACAGTTTCTTGGAGATCCAGTCAGCAGACTGCTTAAGAGCACGAACTGTTCGCTATATCATAGTGCAGGAGGCCAGAAAACTTACAGCAGTTCTTACACGGGGAGACACGTATTCAGAGATGGGTTACGCACACGCTTAAAAACACACTTGATTTTCTATATACAGCATTTAGATCATGCAAATGACCTATATATACTGTAGCCCGTGGCAACCAGGTTGCCAGATTTTCATTAGCAGAAGAGTTTAAAGTGTCCTTTAAACACAAGCAGCTGTTTTTGAACTAAAAAAAGAGGAATAGAGGAATGTGCACTGAAGACACTGATACTGACACAGATACTGTTTTTTTTGTTGTTGTTGTTTTTGTTTTTTGTTTTAAATACAATGCAACATAAATACAAGAGACAGTTTAAAAATGAACAGTGGAAAGGCTAATGTGGTCGTATATGGTGAAGAGGACAGGCGGTGGAAAAAGCATCAAATAGGGATCTAGTATATTGGCAATATATTACAGGTGAATAGTCCTAGTTTTAATCACTGCAAATTTGTTTAGTTTAACAATTTAGCTTCAAGCCTATTTAGCCAGCACTATATATAAAATAACACTTAATCCATTTTTTACATCGTGCTCTGACTCTTAAAAATGCACACAGCTTTATATCCCATGTTCATTTCTTTCATGCACTGTCCAAAAGAGTGCAGATGGTGCGTTATTGTGTTTGTGATTTCTTTCTCCTTGTGATTTATTGGAGCTGGCACAGCAGGCCAGGGTGAGCATTTTGTGTCCCTCTCTGTTTGTAGTGATTTTCCTCAGCAAGAAGCCCAAGGAAAAGGACGTGGACTCCAAGAGCCAGGTGATCGATGGGATTAGTAGGCTGATCTGCACAGCCAAACACCAACACACCATGCTGAGAGGTAAAGAATGGCTCACACACACACACACACACACACACACACACCCCATAACGACATGAATAATTCAAAACCAGATTTGATTAGTTCACACTAGGGGGGAACATTATGAAAGATTCAGGGCATTATGATGATAAGCATACAAGCCAATAGAATGGTTTTCTAACATCTGTAGCAATGTCGTTATTTTATTAGGATTTTCTTTGCTTTTCACATGATAGGGTTTTGTTTATTAAGCAGACAAATGTTGGTCATCATTTTTGCTTCGTCAGTTAATTTGTAGCACATTAATAGTTTGTGTGACTGCTTGGTTGCTTATTGCGATAATTTGTTTATTCATTTCTTTATACTGTAATGTTGTTTATGTGTAGCCTTTATAGAACTCACATTCATTTACAGTGAGGAAGCATTTCAGGTCATACAGGGTGGAACGAAAAATTGTGTTTTTTTTTAATTACAAGAGATATAACTGCTTGGTTATTAATATTAATGTAATATTAATATTAATATAGTTTGAGTCAATTTGACAGCATACTGGCCTGGTACAAAGAAATAAAGATAGATAGATAGATAGATAGATAGATAGATAGATAGATAGATAGATAGATAGATAGATAGATAGATAGATAGATAGATAGATAGATAGATAGATAGATAGATAGATAGATAGATAGATAGATAGATAGATAGATAGATAGATAGATAGACAGACATGATACTGTTTGTAATGGTATGGATAGCAGGTTTACATTTCTGTATTTTCTTATTGTGGTATACTGATATACAGTATATTGTCACACATAGGTGTAGTTTTCACATGGTGGGGATCATCCAGTGTTCAGCTCTACACTAGCAAGCACTGTTCATGTGAACACCCAGCTGTCGTAATCACAGTGATTGAAATAGAAGCATAACTTGGTGGTTCATTATGATTTGGTCGGATAGTATGAATAAGAACAACCCACAAACCACATCACTCATGTACACTCACTCATACACAAACACACACACACTCATACACACACACACGCACACACACACACACACACACATATAAACACTCATACACACACACACACACACACATATAAAAACACTGTGTGTCATAAAATCACTTCGGATTGTCTTATTTACGGCTCTGAGCTCATCGAAATAAAAGATAACTGTCATGTTAGTTGATTGTGATATGATGGAATTTTTGCAAGCCGGGAATTTTAAGCGACTTTATTGACACATCCCTGTGCTATGGAATCTAGCTTACTTCATGTCTCAACAATCTACAGAAATGAACTAGTGCTAACTAACTGATTCTGATACTCACTCAGACTTTATTTTTTCCCAAGGTTCAGAGATGTTTTCTTTTCACTTACTCATTATTATGCTTTTCTTACACTAAAGCATGAAATCATACAAGTTGGCACTCACATTGTGTGAACTGAGGGGTGTAGCAAGGCCACTAGCTGTAAACACTAATCATAGTGGCGCAATTCTTGTTTTTTTTTTAAAGAAACTTTTGGCAGTGAACACTGTCGATAAATTTGATTTAAGAGCTTTGTACGAAAGCCTGATAAGTCAGAAAGGATTACAGATCCGCATACAGCGACAGGGAATGACCTTCAGCTATTTATCAAATTATTTAAATAAACATTATAAAACACTTTGAACGTTACATGACACAGCCGCTGAATGTGAACGTTCAGATTAATAAAATGAAAAACGGCTGCTGAATTCTGTGACAATTAAACACAACTACTAGCTTTTGTGGTTTATATTTTATAATCATACCAACACTAATGTATTGTTTTTAGTAGTTTATATGTAAGGTGATGTCATTTCCTGTTTTTACTTTTATCTTGAAAATGTTTATGGAATATAGGGAGTTTCATCATGTGATACACTATATTGCCAAAGGTTTTGGGACGTGTGCCTTTACATGCACATGAATGTAATATGGAGTTGGCCCGCCCTTTGCAGCTATAACAGCTTCAACTCTTCTGGGAACGCTTTCCACAAGGTTTAGGAGTGTGTTTATGGGAATTTTTTACTTTTCCTCTAGAAGCGCATTTGTGAGGTCAGGCACTGATGTTAGACGAGAAGGCCTGGCTCACAGTCTTTGCTGTAATTCATCCCAAAGGTGTTCTATGGGGTTGAGGTCAGGACTCTGTGCAGGCCAGTCAAGTTCCTCCACACCAAACTCTCTCATCCATGTCTTTATGGACCTTGTTTTGTGCACTCGAAAGCAGTCATGTTGGAACAGGAAGGGGCCATCACCAAACTGTTCCCACAAAGTTGGGAGCATGAAATTGTCCAAAATGTCTTGGTATGCTGAAGCATTAAGAGTTCCTTTCACTGGAACTAAGGGGTCGAGCCCAACCCCTGAAAAACGACACCTGAATTCAATGGTATGGAGCAGTGTCCCAAAACTTTGGGCAATATAGTAGATTCAAAGCTATAGCCATAGATTTGGGTATAAAGAAAAATCTATAATGTTAATGATTTAATGTTAATGAAACTAAAACTAAACCCTTGTCCTCACACTCTGATGAAGTCCTTATAGAAAATGTCTGCCATCTGCTGGTTATATTGTATTATTATGTCTAGGTTTGTGCACTTTAGGGGTGTGAATATCTCTCTTTTTGCCATCAATTTAGAGAAATCAGATACAATACTGTAGTCATGATCTGATGCTCTTGATTTCGTTAATGATCTCATACGATTCTGTTTAATATCAGTACAATTCAGTTGAAATAAGTTTCAGTTTCCAGTATGGGAAAGTCTTTAAAACAGAGGGTCCTTTCACACTGTTCATTTCATGAACAATTGGTCATGTGAAAGCTGTCATGTGACCCAGGAAGCACTACATGGTACCAAACCCGAGAGTTCGGTTCTTCTGAATTCCTCTGAATGTTAACTCGTACTAGTGTTCACACTTGTTCAGGAAGTAAAGTAAACCTGCTCATGAGTTTTAACCAATGACGACATGATTAGTTTCCACAACACCAAAATAACACAAAAAATAGATTCAAGAGACTCAAGTGAGTCTGATGATTCAGATTCAGATTCAACTGATCAGTTTCTTGTTAAAATGACAAACTGTGTTTAACAAATGAATCCCTTTTGATTTGGCTTGTAATCAGTCAGTTGTATCATTGAACCAGTTTCATCATTCAAATCATTATTTTTGTTTACACCTCTACAGTATTCAGATTTTCAATATTTGCTTTTTTCATGTACACTTTTAAGCTAATTCCATATAGTTTATTCAGGTGCATGTTCATCACAAGCTGTGGTTCACTCAGTCGCTAAATTTGTTGCTACATTCCTCTCATTTATTTCTTGACCAGTTTCTATTGATGGTGTGGAGTGGCACGATGTGAAGTTTTTCCAGCTGGCCGCGCAGTGGCCCACCCATGTCAAGCACTTCCCCGTGGGAATCTTCGGCTACACCAAGTCCCTGTGACAAACCCATGATTCTCTGGAACTTTCTCTGGCGCACGCCTCATGAAGCAAGGAAGAGACGGTCTGAGGAAAAAGGGAGACTGAGAAAAAAGAAAAAAACCCAAAATGTGGATTTTCCTGTGGAAACACTCTGAAGCCTGTGTCCCAAACTACATGGATGTTGTTGTTATTACTGTTCTGTTCTGTTCTTGGCTGTTGCACCAGCAAAAGGAAGAAGGTTTGTAAAAAAAAATATATATATATATATATATATAAATATATACATGCTGCCATTTTTTGTATACATATTGTGGTTAGAATTTTGTAGCCACCACGTAATGGCAGCTTGGTTTTGCACTTTGTTTGGTTAGCATTTTTATTATTTCAATGAAATCCTGTGGTCGTATTTGTCCTGTGTACAAGGTGGTGTGTGTGTGTGGTGGTGGTGGTGCAGCAGTGAGGGTGATTGTACTGATAAAAAGGGGGAGGTTGTTGGGGCAGGGATCAGTGGGGGTGGGGAGGGATCAGTGGGGGTGGGGAGGGATCAGTGGGGGTGGGGTGGGGAGGGATCAGGTTTGCTCTTCAGAGTGATTCAGACCTTGCTGTGAAATTTAAAGAGCTCTTCTTTTTAATGGCTCTTCTTTTCAAGGTTGTAGGCTGAAGGCAGGAGCAAGGACTCGCACATGTTAAAGAAATACCCCAGTGTTTTACCACCTGAACAGTGTAGTGCATGTGTGAATACGACACAACAGAACTTCCTTGTACAGAGAAAATTACTTTAAACTAATTTCCTTGAAAATCATCTTAAATGTGAATCTAAAGGTAGTTGTTGAATTCCATCGATAAAGACATGGCTTATAATTACACAAATTCAAAACTTCCCAGTTTATATTCTAACTCATCAGTCGTGTCGTTTCATCTGAATTCTAACACTGCAACAACACAGTAAACATTCATTGTCTACTGCTTATCCGATCTATACTCGGGTCACAGGGAGGCTGTGCCTATCTCAGGCGTCAATGGACATCAAGGCAGGACGGAGTGCCAACCCATCGCAGGGTACACACACTCTCTCATTCACACACACTACAGACAATTTTAGAGATGCCAATCAACCTACAATGCATGTCTTTGGACCAGGGGAGGAAACCGGAGTACCTGGAAGAAACCCCTGAGGCACGGGGAGAACATGCAAACTCCACACACACACACACGGCGGAGACGGGAATCGAACCCCCAACCCTGGAGGTGTGAGGCAAACGTGCTAACCACTAAGCCACCGTGCCCCCCAACATTCATACAAGTTACTCCCAAATTTCCCAAATATTTTGTAGTAGACATATAGCACTAGGCTCACACAGCTGAACCCCACGCTCACAATAGAAAGCAACCAACCGCACAAATGTCCAGCATTTTTTTAGTACAGATGAGAAATTCTAGTAGCTCTATAGAGCTTTTAAGGCAAATTAAACACAACGCTGTGTGTGAAAATTGTTTGTTTGATTTACATGTTATATGCTTGGCTTTACTTTACTAGATTTCATTGCTGGCAGATTAGCAAAGCAAGCTAACTTCTCTGACACTTCCATCCCAGCTTTATTTTTCTTCACGTTTCTATACCCGCATAACGGGCAGGTCATTTATGACGAGAGGATATCAATATTAGTCATGTTTATTTTTCTGTGTCGAACAATAAATGGGAAATAATGCAAGAAGGAACTAATGGTGTAAGTAGGGAACTAAAGAAAACTCACACCACACAAACCAGATGAATCGTTTTAGGCGATTTGTTTTTTTTTCTCGCTTTACCGTTTGTTTATTGAAATTCTGGCACATACATAGAAAATAAATGGTTGTCTGTCACTAGTGTGAACACAAATGCAGGAGATTATTCCAATGAAAAAAAAGTAGTCCCCTGTCTGAAATCAGAATTAGACCTGAATTTACTTTACTCCCTTTGACAAATAAGGAAAGTTTTGCAGTTTGTCCTTAGACATCTATGATGAGTGAGATGTTTCTCAGGACAGGGAAACATGTTCACGTTCTGTGTGTAGTAACAGCACATACACTGCAATGCAGTAGACACAGATTAGATTAAAAACACTGGGGTATTTATTTAATGCAATGCGTAGCATGGAGTTTGCCTGGTTTGACTCGAAAGCACAGTGATCTGAAAGCAAAAAAAAAACAAAAAAAAGGCAAACTATGAACTAGATGCTGCTCTCATCCTGTCTAAGCTTTTAACAAAAAGAGGGAAAGTCAGTTCTGTGCAAATTTAAAGGGAGATTTGAAATTTGGCTCATGACTGCGATATAGATACCTCAGTTTGAGGAAAGTTTCAATACGGATCTCAGACCAAAAACTGTCGCAAAGCTCCAAACACATCACATACAAAAAAATGTGCCCTTTAAGTACGTTATCGATGTGTAGGCCAGACTCTGATTAGAGACGTCTCAGATTTATAACGGCAAATAATAATAATAATATTTCGGGACACATGATATTATCCTCGGATGAAAATGAATGAACTTCTGGAAGTGCACTAGGGCTTTTATTGAGTGTACTTGCTCGAGCGATATTGTGCACACAGGGTCAATTGCATCAGCTGTCGACTGCCATTAAAGGGCTTGTGCTTAATGATAACGAGTTGAGAGCAAGGTGCTCCATGTTTTTACAGTAAAGCTGTGTTTTTGTATATCCATTCTCAATAATCCCTTTACACATCTGTGTGTGTGTATATACAGTATATATACCTATATGTGCGTGTGTGTGTGTGTGTGTGTGTGTGATTGAAGATAACGATTGAAGACGAACAGAAAGTGAATAGTTTGGAAATCGGCGAAATGGTTAACAAGTTTTAAAAGGGTTCTGTGTGTGTGTGTGTGTGTGTTACTGCACATGTGTGTTTGAAGAGGAGAGGAACCAGGAGAAGGTCTTCAGCATGATTTGAGGATGATTTAAGGCTGAGGGCATTTCTGTAAGCATTGCAGTGTTATTCTATATATATATATATATTTCTTTCTATATAAACCAAGTTGAGACTGGTACACTGTTACATATAGAGGGGTTGTGTGTAGTCTCATTGTCAATTGTACAAAAATTGTCCCTACTTTGTCATAGCTCTACAGCATTTCATCGGACGGCCTCGGCTTCGTTCACGTGCAGTTACGAGGCTGAATTTTGTTCGTCACACTTTTGGACTTCTCTGACGTTTTGTTACGAAACACTACAATGATGTAAGCTTGCCCTCCTTTAACATCCAAGAGCGATCGGTAAAGAAAAACAAAAAAACACTAATATGCGGCCAGTCTGTTTGTCGAGATAAAGATCTGCAGACATATTTTGCACAAATGTCATTTTAAGTGATATGACAGTATTCCTTTGCGGTATACCACTGAGGCAAGCTTTGCTCCTTATGTTCCCGTTCCATATCTGAACGTATGTAATTTTGTTTCGTATTGTTTTTACTCTGTTCAGTTGTCTTAAAAACTGTTGTTGTGAATACAAAAAAAACAATTTTAACCTTGCCTGCATTATTTTTAACTGTTATTGTTATTAACATGTTGTTTTGTATTACCCTTTTAAAGGAGTTGACCTCTTTTATAGGATATTTTGTGTTCAATTAAGGTTTTGAAGCATTTCACATGTAACTGAATACAGGAAAAAATGAACCAGTGTGTTCTGTTTTATGAGTGCACAGACAAATACTTTTGTTTTGCTTTTTTCTGTATTTGATAAATACATAACATTGTGTAAATTGATGAAATAAACGCTAATGCTAAAACGCGGTGTGCATTTAATACCATAGCAGTGAGAATTTGTAACTGGTCAGTAACGTCTTAGTCTAACAAGTGATCCTTTATTAAAAATAAACAGCAATTATTCAGCTTGCAAGTTATAGGGAGTAAAAATACAAGTGTATTAGTAAGAACTCAGGCCATCACACATACAGCTGCAATGTGCCATGGTGTCGTTTGCGTAAGTCATCCATCTTTCCAAATGATGTTCCCTCAGCTGGTGTTTTAATGATGGTGCTGGAGAACGCTGTCCAACACAACAGTCCAAACTCACAGCATGTGATTTATATCATTTCCTCCTCATCAAACTATTCAGTGGGTCCGCATGCCTTGCAGATAGGACTGGCGTCGTCCTGGAAGGATAGAACTTCATTCATTTGCAGTGACTCTTGCATCTAGGGGACAACTGGACATACACCCTACTATCCAGAATGTCCTCACAGCATAGCAGAGCCTCTGTTTTTTCCCTTTAATTAGTCAGTCACCCATACATATATTTTTAGGTCAGTTCAGAGATTTATTATAAAAAATAACCTGCAGGGTATATTTGTTTTATTTCAGCAGGGAAAGCAGTGCCTGTGGCACAGGATTAACAGTGGTTAAAACCACAGAGAAGCTTTAGCTGTGTTTCTCATTTGGAGACCACTTCAAAGTAAAACCAGTGAAAAAGACACGACATGAACTGGTGTAGTGCGGAAGAAAGCTTACATCTAAAGAACTGGAGGCACACAGATTTAGTCATAGATCCACTGATTTTTTTTTTTTTTTTTTTTACTGCACATCTGCAGCATCTTCAATTTATTTCATTTTAATCAGTTAGAGGAGCTGCTTCAAAAATGTCTTTTAAAGAGACTCAATGTATTTCAGACAGACTTTCCACTGTACTTTAATAAAGGTGAAATAACTTTTACATTAAAGCAAGTAATGTTTACTACCAGCAGGTTGGTGGTTTACTGGCAGCTTGTGATTTCTCTTTATTCCAACAGATGGCAGTAGTGTAAGAAAATGCTTATTACCCTAACACGTCTAGAAGAAGAGCTTTGTAAATATATTCATGTACACCGATCAGGCATAACATTATGACCACCTGTCTAATATTGTGTTGGTCCCCATTTTGCTGCCAAAACAGCCCTGACCCGTCATGCACTGTGTATTCTGACACCTTTCTATCAGAACCAGCATTAACTTCTTCAGCAATTTGAGCAACAGTAGCTCGTCTGTTGGATCAGATCACACGGCCCAGCCTTCACTCCCCATGTGCATCAGTGAGCCTTGGCTGCCCATGACCCTGTCACCAGTTCACCTCTGTTCCTTCCTTGGACCACTTTTGATAGATATTGACCACTGCAGACCAGGAACACCCCACAAGAGCTGCAGTTTTGGAGATGCTCTGATCCAGTCGTCTAGCCATCACAATTTGGCCCTTGTCAAACCCTTACACTTGTCCATTTTTCCTGCTTCTAACACATCAACTTTGAGGACAAAATGTTCACTTGCTGCCTAATATATCCCACCCATGATGAGGAGATAATCAGTGTTATCCTGTCATAATGTTATGTCTGATCGTACATGTACTGAACTGTACATATTCAGTTAAAGTTGTCTAAACCACAGGTAAATAATCAAAGTTTTATATATCTTTTCGTAGGTCAATTTTAAAAATCTGAAGCACCTCTACTGCAGTGGTATTGCCTTAGTATCATTAAATTATTTTGAGGCATCCTATAGTCATCCAAGCCTAACTAAATCACCCCAAACCATGTGACAAAATGTGTGATGGTTTGATGAGACCAATTTGAAAATACATAATTCCATAAATCCAAAAAGTATGTATGGTGCTAAAAGTTAACCCATCCACTGAGGGCCTAGCCCAGATAAGTCCCAAGCATGGATAAAATGGGAGGGCTGTGTCAGGAAGGGCATCCGGCGTAAAACCTGTGCCAAATCAAATCTGCTGTGGTGACCATGAACAGGGAGCAGCCAAAAGAACAACGCCAACATGTCCAGTGCCAGAATTACAGCATACCCATGTAGCAATGGTGGTTGCATCATGCTTTAGGGCTGCTTTTATTATTCAGCTAGAACTTGGGCTGTTGTCAAAGTGGACAGAATCATGAATAGTCTTTTTGGTTTATTTGTTTGTATGTTTTTCATTAATAGCTTTAAAAAAAAAAAAAAAAAAAAAAAAAAAGACCTAGCCAGAGCCCAGACCTGAATCCACAGGAGGTCGATAGGACAAGAATGTTTTTGCACAAAAAAGTGTGGAAATATTTCCAAGTCAAGATGTGTTGACATGGCCCTGTGTGAAAAAGTGTTTGCCCCCTAAGACTAATAACTGGTTGGGCCACGCTTAGCAGCAACAACTGCAATCAAGCGTTTTCCATAACTTGCAATGAGTCTGTTACAGCGCTGTGGAGGAATTTTGGCCCACTCGTCTTTGCAGAATTGTTGTAATTCAGCCACATTGGAGGGTTTTCGTGCATGAACCACCTTTTTAAGGTCATGCCACAGCATCTCAATCGGATTGAGGTCAGGACTTTGACTAGGCCACTCCAAAGTCTTCATTTTGTTTTTCTTCAGCCATTCAGAGGTGGACTTGCTGGTGTGTTTTGGATCATTGTCCTGCTGCAGAACCCAAGTTCGCTTCAGCTAAGAAATCAGGAAGGGGGCCAACACTTTTTCACACCACTGTGTGTGTGTGTGTATATATATATATATATATATATATATATATATATACACACACACACACACACATATATATATATATATATATATATATATATATATATATATATATATATATATATATATAATATATATTTTTTTTTTTTTTTTTTTTTTTTTTTTTTTTTTTTCACTTAATTATTTATACATGTATATATTAAAGTCATAAAACATAAAAGTCATAATAACCTACCATTTTAACAGGGTGTGTAGACTGTTTATATTTATTTGTATAAATAAAGAAGTACATAATTAATGCCATCATAACACACACACACACACACACACACGCACAGCAATACTCGACTCTTTTGCACAGCTGATTCCAAAATTTAAAAAAAAAGTCGGAGGTAAAGTAAAGCAAATAAGTCCTTCAGTAATGTCTCTTTAATGTTTTTAAAGGCACAGAAATACTGGTAAAGGTACTGGCTATACCGGTGATATTGTGCATTGTGAGTATAAAGAAATTACTGTAAAGAGAAAACGGGATGAATTATGTTGAAATACAGTACGTGATTTGGAGGATTGTGTATTTTCTGATGCATTCACCTCCTTTAAGTGTACAGGAAAACGTGAACTAGCAAATATCTGAGATCTTCTATAGTTTTGGTGACTTCCGGTTTTGAGCTTTTATTGCGCTGAACTTTATGGTGGAAATGAACAGCAGGGCGTTTCTGTTGAACCCGGTCCTCTGATTAAACCCAGCTCCCACCTCCTGTTCCTCACTACAGCGCATCACAGCTCAGTGTGCTGGAGATACTGGTCTCTTTCCCGGAGACACTGCTCTCTGTACTGGAGATACTGGTCTCTGTTCTGGTGGATATTCTGGATGTCGTTACACGAGAGGACTGCCGTTAACCGGGTCATCACACACACACACACACACACACACACACACACACACACACACACACACACACACACACACACACACACACACACAAGCAAGCTGTTATTGGAGCTGAGCTGCTGATCTGTGAAGTGTATCCGGTATGTTAACTTTGCTCACCGTCTTAAACACATGTACATGGATCTTCATACCTCTAATCAACAATCATAAAATAAATCTATTCAAAAATCTTTCTAACATTAAATGAAAATAGCTTCACTGTTGATTGCTTTTCCCCCCTTTGATTAATTTGTTCAGAAAGGGTTTTTTTTTCCGCTTATTTGGAATATTTTTTGGTAGAATACCAGATTGTAAACATGTTCTTCATGTTCGAATCTCATCTGTTTAGATCATTTTCACAAATTATGAGTTATCTCTTGTGTGTTTATACTGAGAAGGCCATTGTGATTGACTGTCTAGTGTTGCTTCAGTTTCTGTCAGAGTTCAGCAAACAGTCCTGGTTAAGCTAAAGCACTAAATAAAACACTGACCTCTGTTTATCACCTTTAACCAGAAAAAATGTCTGAATTTGGACCGTCTTTTTTCTATCAACCCGCTTACAAGTATGTTCCATGTATTCGTTTTATTTGGCACGACATATCTTTTGTTAGTCTTAGTTACAAATGTGATGTTTGAGTATATATCACAAGGCTGAAAAATGCAAATGAGTCCTTGATCCAGTTTATTAACCAGTTTTTTTAACCTTGTTCTAATCCTGAACAATTTAAGATGTTTCATATGATTCTTTTAATGATTTAGAGCATCCACATGCTGTATATACATATATATACTGTATATACAGAACACATCACTGTCATGCTCTCACTGACTCACACACACACACATGCATATATATATATATATATATATATATCCTGTTACAATGAGATTATTTAAAGGAAGATAATAGACGTCAAGAGGTCACTGACTGGTCTTTAATACTTTGCAAGGTATATCACGTTATACGTTTATTTTAGTCATATTTTGTAGTCCTTAATTTATTTATTTTTTTAAATCAAGTTAAATTAAGTGTTTTATATTTTGACACCAATATTTCTTTGTATGTGTGAGAGAAAAGTTTGCTGCATAATATATGGGTCCTTTTCAAATGCTTTTTCATGGAGCATTTGACGGTTCTGTGTTTATGTGATGACGAAGCAGGATTTGGTTCTCTGGAAGGTAATAACACAGTGGACTATGACCTGGTGTTATTAAGGAAAAGTGAATATGAGGCAGATATGGCATGATTACGACTCCTCTGAGGTAAAGATAGTGGCCAGGTCTGTATTCATTACTGTGTGTGTCTGACAGCATATGATATAACTGCAACTGCTCTTTAAAAAACATGCTTTATATCCCTGCTCATGACACACATTTATACCACAGCATAGGTCATTTCACAATTCTGAAGATGTTAAATTTCTAATTTTCTACAGTAACACTTCTATACTAGGCCTCCTGGTGGTCCAACGGCAGGATCCCGTGCTCTCATTGCTGCGGCCCGGGAATCGAACCCTTCTGTAGTAGAATTTTTAAAGTAGCAGCTTACACAGGGACTTGTTATTGGATGTGCTACGGAAACAGAGAAAAATGTGTAATCGTTGATACACGTGAGTTGCTGATTATTTATTGTTTTTGAAGGAGTCTCCAGTTTATAGTTTATAATAGTGAGAGGTGAAGCTGTTCCTTTAAATGATCCAACAGAAGAAGCCTCTAGGATAGAGGGACTGTTTAGACCTGCAGTAATGTAACTGAAAATACACTCTATCTTGCTCTCTCACCCTCCCTCACTCTCTCTCTCTCTCTCTCTCTCTCTCTCTCTCTCTCTCTCTCTCTCTCTCTCTCTCTCTCTCTCTCTCTCTCTCCCCCCCCCACCCCCACTGCTCACAAGCACAGGTCTTATGACAGTGAGGTGAAATGATAAAAACAGGTGTAGGGAACATAGTTGTTTTCAAGCATTTCATCTGCTTTAAAATACAAAGATGAAAGTTTAGTTACAGAGGACTGCTGCTAGTTGCTCAGCTTTAGGTTATTGTATACAACATTCATTGTCTACCGCTTATCCAAACTATTCTCAGGTCATGGGGAGCCTGTGCCTATCTCAGGCATCATTGGGCATCAAGGCAGGATACACCCTGGACAGAGTGCCAACCCATCGCAGGGCACACACACACTCTTTAGAGATGCCAATCAACCTACCATGCATGTCTTTGGATTGGGGGAGGAAACCGGAGTACCCGGAGGAAACCCCTGAGGCACGGGGAGAACATGCAAACTCCACACACACACCCCGGTGGAGGCAGGAATCGAACCCCCAACCCTGGAGGTGTGAGGCAAACGTGCTAACCACTAAGCCACCGTGTCCCCCATGTATGCCACATGTATGCCACATGTATGCCACATGTATGCCACATGTATGCCACATGAAGGGCCACATGAAAGGGCCACATGAAAGGGCCACATGAATTAAGAAAATTAAAAACCATAAATAGGTTAATATGGGGATCCATCGACAGGTCTAATAAAGACTTTATAAAGTCGAAAGAAGAATCTTCTGCCAAGCTTCAGTAGTTTGTGATTAGGCATCATGGATTCAGGGTTTGTCTGTAGAGTGTGGAGGATTCAAGCAGTTTTTTCTGCAGCTGTCAAAGCACCAGCAAGAGGTTTTAATAAAAAGATGAAGTGAAGAGAAATCCATCAAAGGAAAAAATGGAAGCTGAGCATTGCAACATTATGGTGTAAGAGGACAGTTCTAACTGCTGTCCACCCATCCATCCATCCAGTTTATCCTAGGGGACTCGGAGCACAAGGAAGGGGACAAACCCCGGACAGGGTACCAACCCATCACTGCACAGAATCTTACTCAGGTGTTGCTTCTGCTTGATAATAAGATTGGATAAGATTGGACCCTGATCTATGTATGTGTTCGACACAACCTCTACAGCATCTGTATTAATCTACACATTCTGCATGCTGGATTTAGTCACATTTATGTTTGACTTCTTATACCGTGTGCATGCGTGCAAATGTCACAGAATCTATGCTGGGCTTGAATCCAATTGCATTGAGAAACAAATCAAGATTGCAATTTTAATTTGATTATTTTGTGCGTTCTGGCAATTTAATACCTAGTAATTTAGATGGAAGTCGTTCTGAAAGTGAACCCTCAATTACAGCCTCTCGTTTTGATGTTCTCTCCAAAGCCACACCTCAATATATGCACACTGCTTAGGCTAGAATATTAGAGCAGCAGGGGATGATTATATCTAAATATTATTATAATTAATTATATCTAAATTAACAGGCAACTAGAGACAGCCGGAGTCCATATTTTCCCTTCTGACCAGATGTTTTAATTAGAGTTGCCATAATGCAAGGAGAATTTTGGCAAATATTATAAAACATGTCCTGGCTTAAAATTTTCCCACTGGATCCTTAATTTCACATTTTAAACACACACACCACAAATGTTACAGATGGCAGGGAGTTGTTATACTGGCTTTGTCTTGTTATCATTGCAACCTAAAGTTTATTGCATCATGCGAGTGACTGTTAATAAATGACCAGCGTGAGATGGTTCCATTGTTGTTGTGACCATTTGGTCTCATGGAATGAATATGGATAGGTCACTCTGACTGGTTCATATTTTAGTACATGTTTATGACAGCTCTGGGTTAATGGTGAACTGCAGTGCAGTGAGGCAATGCTAAAGAGTAGAAGTGTGCTTTGATAACAGAGGGCATGAGTACAGAGCTTTATAGAGGTGTTTTACTTTAGACTATTCTTAAGGTACACTTCCATTTCAGTCTCGCATTCATCTTCAGTATCTGTTTTAATCTGGTCAGGGATTCAGAACTTATCCCAGGAACACTGGGCAGATTTACATATGAGATGCCAAATTGAACATATCCAATTCACCTATATGTATGCTTTTAGACATTAGCAGAACCCAGAGGACAAACAATGTCTGAAAGCTTTATAAAAGGTTCATGAATCATGCAATGATTTAGAAATATGTGCTTTACTTTACTTAAATACTGTCTTCAGTGATAGCCATTAGAATGAAAAAGAAAGCAAAGGGACATGATCGCACATGCTGATTTTAATCACAGCCACATATAAAGCATGATTCATTTTTAAAATTGAAGTTATTTTATAATGTATTTCACAGCCTTTTTTTTTTTTAAATAAATGATTCAGCTGAAAACTTTTAGAAAAAACGGACTACACTTTTTAAAGAAAGTGTTGTATATACACACTAGAGTAAAGTGTCTATGGACTTAACATGATTTATTAAACGTTAACTTGGACTTTGTAACTGCTAACTTTCCCATAAGCTCTTAAATCAAAGTTTAAAACAAACTTTTTTTTTTCTTGAGAAACAACAAAAATTATTGTTATTTTGCTTGAATTTTGTTGTTTATTAAGTTTGTTGTTTGTTATTATTCCCAGATTTCTGGGATGTCTGAGATAATTTTATAATATACAGTTTTAAAAATACTTGAAGTTTTAGAAATACTACACACCACAGACTACATGAATAAATCCCAAGATATTTTGCATTCACATTTTGTGAACACATCACTGAATTTTCTTTGAATTCTCCCAGTAAGAGCATGTCCACCATGGTGTTCTCCTGTGAGGAGAAGCTGGAGAGACTAACGCAGGAGGAGATCATCTCCAAAACCAAGACGGTGATCCAGGGCCTTGAGGCACTGAAAAAGCGAGCACAACCTCATGCTGCAAAGCCTGATGGAGACCGTGAAGTATTTGAACAGGGACGAAGAGGCCGGCCTGGTGCCTGAGAAGTCTTCGTTGCTGCACAGGTCTGTGGAGATGATCGAACTGGGCCTGGAGGAGTCGAAGGTGAGAAAAGAAGTGAAGCAGTTAGAGCAGGTTTGGATCAGAAGGGTAAAGGTCTTAGACAATGACAAAAAATAAACATAGACATAAAAATAGGACGGGGTTTAAGGAGGTCAAATGAAATCGCATGAGAAGCTTGTTAGATTAAATAAATGGGGGATTTCATTCATTTTGGTCTTAGAGGAGATTACAAGTAGCTATTGAATCTATCAACATTTGAGCAAAATTATTTTTGGGGTTTTTTATGTCCATCAATCCCAAATTGATCAATCTAATCAAAAACCATCCCTGTTTAAAATGACATGTTTGGATTGAGGGATACATTAACAGACCTCTCTGTGTTGTGCAGAAAGACCTCTGATCCATCGACGTGTGTTACCCCTGCAGGTGATGATGGCTCTGGCTGCGCACCTGAGTGCAGTGGAAGCAGAGAAACAGAAGCTGCGAGCTAAGGTGCGTTGGGTTTGCCAAGAGAACAAGTGGCTGTGGGAGGAACTGGCCAACGTGCAGCAGAAACTGCTGAAGTCTGAGGAGAACTTAGCCCAGGTAGAGGTGGAGAAGGAGCACCTGGAGTTCATGAACCAGCTCAAGCAGAATGATCAGGAAGACTTGCCAGAGGTAGAACATACACACGAACTTTTTCACATAATACTCTGTGAACTCGCTGTGAACTTTTTTAATTACTACTATCATTAGATAAAATAACAGAAAACTAAACACACAATCTATTTACTTCATATCATAGTATTTTTTATCCAGAGCATTACTGTAATTAAAGGCAGTAGTTCACTATTTACTATAGCCCTGACATAATGCTGTGTTCAAGATCAAGCAGAAGTTTTCAACCATAGTGCAATATAAGATGTAGTGTGCTTTAAAATGCTTAATCGGGCATCCATCAATAATATGGTTTAAGGTCAGTAAATAGTTGGATTTTAAAAAGTCTGTTTTTTGTAAGCTTTTTTATAAAACTGCAGGTTTTCATGTTTTTATTTTGTATTATGTCGTACTATAGTCTACATCCCACATTCACTGTTCAAACGAATGAAGTGCAACCTCATCACAAAAATGAACATCTGAAATCTGCAACACTATGTCGAGATAAGACAGAGGCATTTTGCAAGCAAGAGCTATAAACATAAGATGTACTCTTAGGCCGCCATCACCAAAAGAGTAGCAGTTGGTGAAAAAAACACCTTGCCAACTGTTCAGCACTGGAGTGGCTCTTTTATGCTTTGGGTTGTATGGAATAAGGAATAAGTCCTTACACAGCAAGTCTTAGAGCTTGTCACATTTTAGCTTTTGTCATTGCAGTGATACTAATTTCTGCTAGTCCAGCTAAAATTATTTTGTTTGTTTTGTTGTTGCTATGTTAGCATCAAGTGTACAGTGTACCTTCACATAACTTTCTTGTAACAGATGACATCATTAAACTTCTGCTAAATTTCCTCAAATTCTGCTAGATTTCCTCTCCTTAATGTTTAGGTGTTTTTAGGTGTTTTTTTCCCCCCTCAACCAGTACAGAGTGGTGTCTCACTGGTAAAGGCTTTAGGGTCACTAATCAGAAGCTCATGGATTCAAACCCCAGCACCACCAAGCTGCCACTGTTAGACATTTAAGCCTTTCTTTTTCAGGTTTCTGTATCATAGCTGCCCCAAGCTTCCTAATAAGCTGAGATATGCTTGATAATGTATAATTTAAAAAAAAAAATAAAGGCCTCTACACTTATATTATATGTAAGTATATGGGAAGAGTCTACAAAGCAGTTCAGAATGTCAAATGTGCAACCAGCATAGAGGATCGAGGCTTGGTGTGAGATATTTGGGCCAAGAATTTTAAATAAATAATCAATACTCATTTGTGCTTCATAGAGCATCAAATCCTTGCATGCATCTTACTTGCATGCTATTTTCCTGTCACCCCTTTGAAAGCGAACAAGGTAAACATGTCAATAAATTCTTAATATTGACTTAATATTCTAAATATGTTGAGTTATGCAAACTGGTTTTCAAAATTTAGACCTGAGATAAATAATAGATTTCCTCTTGCTAGATATTGTATTCAGTGAGGAGCTGTAATAAATCCAGAGCCACAATCTGAGAGTTTGATGTTAACACAGTATCATGCTGAAATTCATGTTTTGGCCTATATACAGTGCTATTTGATACACATGTTAAATTAATAAATATGCCAACTTAATTACATTGGTTCTTTAAATTCATTCATTCATTGTCTACCGCTTATCCGAACTACACTCGGGTCACGGGGAGCCTGTGCCTATCTCAGGCATCATAGCAGGATACACCCTGGACGGAGTGCCAACCCATCGCAGGGCACACACACACACGCACAATTTTGATATGCCAGTCAACCTACAATGCATGTCTTTGGACTGGGGGAGGAAACCGGAGGAAACCCCTGAGGCACGGGGAGAACATGCAAACTCCACACACACATGGCGGAGGCGGGAATCGAACCCCCAACCCTGGAGGTGTGAGGCGAACGTGCTAACCACTAAGCCACTGTGCCCCCCTTCTTTAAAGTCCACAAAAAATTATTTAATAGTTTTTTGGGTTTTTTTAAGAATGCCAGAGACAAGTAGTGGTTATATTAATCATGTTGAGGTTGTTATAAATGAGATTTGTGCAGCAGGACAGGGAAAATGAGGAGAAATCAAAAGACATTCTAGATGAACTGTTCCCTGAAGAAGAGGAGGCGAATCAACCACAAAGTAGGACATTTCTCTCATCTATTTCTATAAATGAGCGCTTTTGACATCTTTGAAGTGTTGCTCGGCTTCATTTTTGAAGAAGGAAATGTGTCTCATTGGAATGAGGAATTTATTTCTGTGTGCACAGCATCACAGCAAACGAGCAGTGCGGCAATGGCAGAGGTCAGTCAGGGAGGCTGTGAGGTACCTGAACGCTTCAAATCCCTCTATAACCTGGTGAGACAGTACACCAGACAAGGTCGCTATGAAGTGGCAGTGATACTGTGTAAACAGGCTCTGGAGGACGTGGAGAGGAAACTGGGCCATGATCACCCCGACGTAGCAACCTTGCTCAACATCCTCGCTTATGTATACAGGCCAGTCCTCATTTATTTGCCATGCAAATGAATCATGAGCATGTTTCCTCAACTCTTAGGTTGTTGTTTCTTCATTACTAGACCGTGAATGTCCTTTTAACCCAGGTCTCGTATTAGATTCTATAATCATTTATGTTACTGGGCACCAAATGTCCCCACAAGGATAGGAATATCTTACAGATTTTAACTTGTTTGGTCCTTATAAGGAAAACTGCAGCTTTTCTTATGAAAAATTCTTTAGGTTACTGTGGTGAGACTGAGGTGTAAGAATAGAATAAATTAGCTGCATTAATAATTAAGGCAGCAGATGGACCTGATAAAGATAGTAAGACCAGGTGAAGTGATGAGTAGAAAGTAAAATCACCTTGTAGTTTCATTTCACTTTCCACTTCATTTTAACAGGCAGGGATTTTTTTAAGAACACTTTTGTTTCTCCTTATTATTTTTAGCTTAACTCTTTATTTCCACCTGTTTCGGGGTGTCCATGTTCATGGTGGTTAAAAACCCATATGAAAGTAGACATTTAGAGCTTTAAGAATTTGTAGTATTTTCTAAGTATTTCTGATTTTAATCTAACCTACTAATGGCACATGTTTCATAGAAAAGTTCCTAAAAACAAAAGGTTGTTTTTTTCCAATGATGAGTTCAAACCCGTTTCTAATCTCTGAGACGCCCCAAGTGTTTGTTCATGAGCTTCAAAGATTCAAAGGTGTTATCTACAACCACTAAAATTTTGTGTAAGGTTATCCAGACAGAGGGAAAAACAACGTCTCATATTGAAAGCCAACACTGTCCTGACTTTTTTATATCAGACTTACGGCGATAAGATAATTCATTTGTATATACTGATTACATGTACTGAACATATACATACACTGAGACATGTTCTTTTTGCATCTGGAGCTTGTATTACAGAGGAATATTAATATGCACAAATATTATACACTATATTGCCAAAGGTTTTGGGACATCTCTTCAAATCATTGAATTCAGGTGTTGTTTTTCAGGGGTTGGGCTTGGCCCCTTAGTTCCAGTGAAAGGAACTCTTAATGCTTCAGCATAACAAGACATTTTGGACAATTTCATGCTCAGAACTTGACCCCTTCCTGTTCCAACATGACTGTACACCAGTGCACAAACCAAGGTCCATAAAGGCATGGATGAGAGACTTTGGTGTGGAGGAACGTCACAGAGTCCTGACCTCAACCCGATAGAACACCTTTGGTATGAACTAGAGCAGAGACTGCTCAGGCCAAAACTGGGACGTCTGTCTTTACATGCACATGAATTTAATATGGAGTTGGCCCATCCTTTGCAGGCACTGATGTTGGACAAGAAGGCCTGGCTCGCAGTCTCCGCTCTTATTCATCCCAAAGGTGTTCTATCGGGTTGAGGTCAGGATTCGCTCATCCATGACCTTGCTTTGTGCACTCGAAAGCAGTCATGTTGGAACAGGAAGGGGTCATCCGCAAACTGTTCCCACAAAGTTGGGAGCATGAAATTGTCCAAAATGTCTTGGTATGCTGAAGCATTAAGAGTTCCTTATACTGGAACTAAGGGGCCGAGCCCAAGCCCTGAAAAACAACACCTGAATTCAATGATTTGTAGGGGTTTCCAAAAATGTTAGCAATATAGTGCATGTTTAATCTTCTCCTTATTTCGGCTTTTCCCTTCAGGGGTCGCCACAGCGAATCATCTCTCTCCACCTATCCCTATCTTCTGCATCCTCAACACTTGCACCCACTAGCTTCATATCCTCATTTATTACATCCATATACCTCCTCTTTGGCCTTCCTCTTTGCCTCCTGCCTGGCAGCTCCATGTCCAACATTCTCTTACCAATATACTCACTCTCCCTCCTCTGAACATGTCCAAACCATCTTAATCTGGCCTCCCTAACTTTGTCCCCCAAACGTCCAACATGAGCTGTCCCTCTGATGTACTCGTTCCTAATCCTGTTCCAACCTGCCTGCACTCACTTCTTTACCTCTTTCCCACACTCTCCATTACTCTGGACTGTTGACCCCAAGTACTTAAACTCCTGTACCTTCTTCACCTCTTCACCCTGTAACCTTACTGTTCCACTTCCCTCCCTTTCATTCACACACATTCACGCACATGTACTCAGTCTTACTACGACTGACTTCGATTCCTTTTCTCTCCAGCTCAAACCTCCATCTCTCCAGGTTTTCCTCCACCTGCTCCCTGCTCTCACTACACATCACAATGTCATCTGCAAACATCATTGTCCAAGGAGACTCCTGTCTGACCTCCTCTGACAACTGGTCCATCACTATAGCAAACAGGAAGGGGCTCAGAGCCGATCCCTGATGCAGTCCCACCTCCACTTTGAACTCCTCTGTCTGACCTACAGCACACCTCACCACTGTCCTGCTCCTCTCATACATGTCCTGCACCACTCTGACATACTTCTCCGCTACTCCTGACTTCCTCATACAGTACCACAGCTCTTCTCTTGGCACCCTGTCATACGCTTTCTCCAAGTCTACAAAACACACAGTGCAACTCCCTCTGACCATCCCTATACTTCTCCATCAAAATTCTCAGAGCAAAAATTGCATCCGTTGTGCTCTTTCTGGGCATGAAGCCATACTGCTGCTCACAAATTTCTACTACATTCCTTAACCTAGCTTCCACCACTCTTTCCCATAGCTTCATTGTATGGCTCATCAACTTTATCCCCCTATAGTTACTGCAACTCTGCACGTCACCCTTATTCTTAAAGATCGGCACTAACACACTTCTTCTCCATTCCTCAGGCAATATAGTGTATGTTTAATATTATATTAATATGCCATGATATCCTCTGTAGTTACATAAAGGTGATTACAGGGGTAAAAAATATTAATTTACAAATTCACAGAGTTGAAGTTCCAGTTCCAAAATAAAATAATGACTTATAATAATATTTTGATGGTGTTAATATGTAACAGATTCAGTTAAGTAATTTAGTCTCCTGTCCTCTTTGTATTAAAGGGGTCAGAATAATTTTAAAGAAGCGTACCGTCTCCTGTATGACGCCGTGACTATAAGAGAGAGGACTCTGGGTGAGGAGCATCCCTCGGTGAGTTGCAGCACACACACACACACACACACAGAATGAAAGAGTATAAAAAGAACTAGAAAAGTGTCAACTCCATACTGTGGTCATGCCTCAGTAGTCTCAGTCAGTTTGATTGCGAACACTCACTGTTCTCCACACTGGGGTTACTATTTTAACAGTGTCATGTGACCTGCAGGTAGCTGCTACGCTGAATAACATTTCAGTGCTGCACGGGAAGATGGGGAAGTACATGGAGGCCGAGCCGCTGTGTAAAAGAGCTCTGGAGCTGAGGGAGAAGGTATCCTGCTTATTTATTCAGCTCCTGATGTCTTTATTTCTACACATAGAGAGTAATTACACAATTTTATAACAGGAAATACAATTAACCTGTAATGAAGCTTGAGAGAGATGAGATGAGATGAGGTGAGAGATGAAACTGAGAGTATACACAAAGTGGTCATGATTGTGAGAATCTGTGAACGTGTTAGTGAGTGTGCATTGTGGGAAGTGAGGTCTGGTGCTTCATGTTAGTAGACCGTGATGCAGGATGGGAAATGGATTTTAAGGCTTGGGTAGAACTGACAATTACACAGAACTATAACAAATAAAGTATAAAGTACAGTGTGTTGTTTTTTAATGCTTAAAATATTGTTAGCGTTGTAAAATTGCTGTGTATACACCGCTTCATCTCGTCCCCTCGTACATACCTACTGCATATACAGTGCTGTGCACTTATTTACATCTCTTCTTCTACAGCCTGCAATTGAATCAAGACTTGATTGAAGTGTTTCCTATTTGATTTACACAGTAAATCTGATAAACGTTCTAAACACAATAAACTTTTGCATACATTTTTTTTTTTATTGTAAGACAAAAGCTAATTAGACAGAAAAAAAGCAAACAGCTGTTGGTTGCACATATTTACTCCCTGTGTCAATACTTTGTAGATGTAGGATGCTGATATTTCTGCCCAATATTCTTTGTAAATTGTCTGTCTGTGTTGGTGTCCAGGTCCTGGGCAGAGATCATCCAGATGTAGCCAAGCAGCTGAATAACCTGGCTCTGGTTTGTCAGCACCAGGGCAAGTATGAGGAGGTGGAGTATTACTACTGCAGAGCCCTCGACATATATGAGAGGAACCTGGGTCATGATGACCCCAATGTTGCCAAAACAAAAAACAATCTGGTGAGCAGCCACACTACACTTGGATGATTGGTGTCCAGTTTGGTGTTTTGGGGTTTTTTTTGGGTTTTTTTGCATGTACCATAGAACAGTACTCTGAAGATCAATGTTAGATTTAGGGGTCCAAGCACCAACATGCTCAGAACCCCAACAGATTTTGCTAGGATTTTTCTTCTTCTTCTTCTTTTCCTACCTTTCCTGGAAAGGTAGGAAAAGAAAACAAACCATGCCCCTCCTATTACTCAGAGAAAGCATAATTGGTCTGATCAATCTGATCCCCACGCCACCATTGAAACCCATAAATCACACATGTATCATACAGTGAAATTTCTTTCCCTGAACTTGGCTTTTTGGATTTGTGTAATATTTGAGACTAATAATTATGATCGAACTAGTCCTAGGATCCCCATAAGTGTTATATCAGTGTTAAAATACTCAACAGAGATTGAATCTCAATAATTATTAAAAGCAGGTTAAAATGTATAAATAGTATGTTGGCCACATGCTAAGCAATCCTTACTCAATTCTCTCAACTCTCTCTCTCTCTCTCTCTCTCTCTCTCTCTCTCTCTCTCTCTCTCTCTCTCTCTCTCTCTCTCTCTCTCACTTATCCACACATATCCATAAGGCCATTGATGACCGACAGTATTTATTTTGCATTTCTTCTAGGCCTCGTGCTATCTGAAACAGGGTAAATACAAGGAGGCTGAAATCCTGTACAAAGAAATTCTTACACAAGCTTATAAGAAGGAATTTGGGACAGTAGACGGTGAGTATTCAGCTATTAGAGAATTTCTCTTGCATTTACAGCATGTCCTCATATTGTGTGCTCATTTAACCCTCCACTCAGATCACTACAATACTGATTATTGATCACATTTACACCGATCAGGCATAACATTATGACAACCTGTATTAATATTGTGTTGGTCCCCCTTTTTGCTGCCAAAACAGCCCTGACCCATCATACACTGAGCCCTGACCCGTCATACTGTGTACTCTGACACCTTTCTATCAGAACCAACATTAACTTCTTCAGCAATTTGAGCAACAGTAGCTCGTCTGTTGGATCAGATCGCACGGGCCAGCCTTCACTCCCCATGTGCATCAGTGACCCTTGGCTGCCCATGACCCTGTCACCAGTTCACCACTGTTCCTTTCTTTGAGCACTTTTGATAGATACTGACCACTGCAGACCGGGAACACCCCACAAGAGCTGCAGTTTTGGAGATGCTCTGATCCAGTCGTCTAGCCATCACAATTTGGCCCTTGTCAAACTCACTCACAAAATGTTCACTTGCTGCCTAATATATCCCACCCACTAACAGGTGCCATGATGAGGAGATAATCAGTGTTATTCACGTCACCTGCCACTGCTCATAATGTTATGCCTGATCAGTGTATATCTCTCTTGTATTAGATTATTACTTTTGTTACTCCTTGGCCTCTCACACTCTGTTTCTTTTTCTCTGCAATGCTATTTACATGTTTAACAAATAGCTCAAGTTGTGGCAGAGAGAAGCTCAAGCTGATGATCGAGCATTTCATGTTCTGAAGACGGTGTTACTAAATGTTGCATTATTGTGTTACGTGGCATATGAAAAGTCTTGATTTGACAATTTGTAAGTTCTCAAGTTTATTGTAGGACTGTCTAAAATATAAAAGACAGAAAATGTCTGTGAAACGATCCTATTTAAACTCCATATAAAAGGTACACATTTACATTAAAAGACATTGTTTGACTCAGTGACACTGAGTACACTTTTTTATACAGCAGAAGAATTCTGCTGTAAAAAAAACAACAACCTTGGAGTAATATTATTAACCCGAGGAAGTTTTTAGCTCTATATCAGGCTTTTCTGCATTTTTATAGATAACTTAGGGTGAGAAATTCAACAGATATCTTGAATAAGTTTGGGGTGAAAGATAAATTGTGTAAAGATCATTTATGGCCATTTACAGCATTAGACTCTTATGACGATATGTAAATGTACATGTAAATGTTTGAATAATCTCTATTTTTAATTCACTATTTATTTTTTTTTTTTTACATGTATGTATCTCTATAGTGTGTACTTTTATGTACTTATTTGAACTGATGTTATATTTTTTCCTCTTTGTCATCCCAAAGACTGTCTGATCTGTCTGATTAATCTGTCTGATCAAAACAAAATGTGTGTTTATTTGATATGATTTAAATTAATTCTGTTGATTTTTGTGATAATGATTTCAATAAATCAGCATGTCATTAAATTTCTTTTTCTGATCTGTTTTTTTTTTTTTACCTTTGTTTTAAAAATTAATTGTATAGACCTTTACTAGACCTCATTATGTCAAACACGCAGAGTTACAGATATGCGATATACAATAATTAACCAGTTGCTCCTCGAATCGGTTGTTAGATTAGGATATTTGTATCTGAATGGCACTGTAGAGTTGTGTTTAGCTGTAGGTTTATAGTCAGGGTAATTCGTCATCATGGCCACACTACGTTTATGTCGTAGCTTTGAACCCGTATCCCTGTCTCTTTCTTTCTAGCTGAAAACAAACCTGTCTGGATGTATGCAGAGGATGGCAGAGTAAGTCACTCCTCATATGTGTCATAGTCTAAAGAACCCACAATCACTGTTTTTTTTTCACCATTATGCATCATCACATACTGTAGCTCTCCCAAACAGCCAAACTGCACTGACTCAAATCTGAGATTGTTTTTATTTCTCTACTCTCTCACCCTCAGGGCCTGGGGGGTAATGACACTCATTATGCTGAAGGTAGAGGCTGGCATGTGACCAGGTGAGCAAAACAAGGCTGAATTACACTGCAAAGTTCACACAAGCAGATCCTTTCAGCATTAACGCTCTAATCCCAATTACAGCTCCATGGTCCAGAAGCTGTGTGTTTGTGCAGGTGTAATTTCTTTCCATTTTTATTCAACCCTTAATTATTCAGTTACTTCAAGCATATGTACTAGTAATTACTATGGATTATTCAGTAACAATATTAGATAGAAGAAGAAGTTGCTTTCGGCTGCTCCCTGTTCGGGGTCGCCACAGCGTACCAACTGGTCTGCACAACAACTTGGCACAGGTTTTACGCCGGATGCCCTTCCTGCCGCAACCCTCCCATTTTTCCGGGCTTGGGACCAGCACTGCAACCAGTGGCTGGGGTTGAGGCATTGGCTGGGAATCAAACCCGGGCCTTCCCTATGATAGGCGAGCAACCTACCACTGAGCCACCAATACCTCAACAATATTGGACGGACGGACGGACGGACGGACGGACGGACGGACGGACGGACGGACGGACGGACGGACGGACGGACGGACGGACGGACGGACGGACGGACGGACGGACGGACGGACGGACGGACGGACGGACGGACGGACGGACGGACGGACGGACGGACGGACGGACGGACGGACGGACGGACGGACGGACGGACGGACGGACGGACGGACGGACGGACGGACGGACGGACGGACGGACGGACGGACGGACGGACGGACGGACGGACGGACGGACGGACGGACGGACGGACGGACGGACGGACGGACGGACGGACAAGGAATGTACTTAGAAGACTGACTGAGTTTTAAATAAAATCTCGACTCTTGAGGCACACATATTTGAGTATGTTGTGTGTGATTGTTTCGTAGCCCTATAATAAACAGCGCCATGCGGAGTCTCGGAGCTCTGTATCGATATCAGGGCAAAAACGAAGCAGCAGATATTATGGAGGATTACGCCAGGAGAACACGCAAACAGGTCAGTGTCACATCAGCTCCGATTATAAAAACAAACACCAATTCCCAGAATCCTCTGACAAATCTACTAATGAACATCCCAGCACCTGATCTCACACATAACTGGTTAATTTTTTATTTCAGATCTGTCCTTAATGACAGGCACATAACATACACACCATCGCTCTTAGCTATTCATTCTTCAACTATTCATCCGGCTTCTATTCAGCCTCATTCATCCTGCCCCAAACTCATATTCCACTACTTTACGTGGTCCTACATGGATTTCCTAAAGAATTATTCTTCCTAAATACAGTCAGTGCCCTGCTTCAGTGAATAATCTCACCTGTATATTGCAGACTTGTACCTAAGCACTGCTTCTGTAATCATAAAGACATTCTTGTGCTCATCTCAGGACACTTATTCAGGGAGAGAAGCATTATTATTTATTTTATTACTTACTTATTTACCACTTATTTAAAAGTAGTATTGCCAGTTTTTCATGCCATGCCCAACCTGCATCAGACAACTAACCTGACTTGCACCTGATTTGCAACCTGAGTCATTTCTTAATCCGAATTAATTAACGATCACTGTAAAGCCTTTAGAACTGCAGCATAACAAAAAACAAAACAAATCCTTTGGCTCTTTTGTTAGGTTTTACTCCATATTACAGTAAATCAACAGTAACATATAGAATCTCTGAACACGGCTTTGCTTATTGTGCATCAGGGAGCCATAGTGGAGCCTCTGAAGGATGAGAGCCGGAGGAGAAGCTCTTCTACTTACTGCATTAAGTATGAACCTAGAGATGATGGCAGAGTGGAGTGGCATGGGGTGAGTGATTTCACTTACATTCTCACACACACTTCAGTTAAACATGTATACTGTACATTACAATGTTTTACACACACACACACACACACACACACCTGATCTTGGGTTTTCATACAAAACACAATCAGCTTTGCTGTTAAAGCAGATATTTCTAAAATGTATTATACACAACTCATAGTGCAAAGAAACTATAATCTGCTCTAGAATTAAATTGTCATTGTATGTATATTTACTATGAATGTTAGTTCTAATATTGTTCTCATTGTTTTTTATTTTTATTTTTATTCAAATCAATCATGGTTGTTGACACTGCACATATGCAAATAAGAACATTTACCCAGGGTTTAAGATTGTACAGTGTAAAATGTCAGATTACGAATATATTATTAATTATTTTATTAAAACCCCTGGTAAAGTATGTGTATGATTGATAATATATTTTAGTTTTCACCATAAAGTCTTTTCTAAACAACTACAATGGAGTCAGAAATTGTTTAAATATCATTTTTCGCTTACTGTTTCTTTAAGAAAAAGATGTGTGTATGCCTGGGAGAGTCGTATGTGGACCATTAGAAGTAGTGCTGCTCTCTTCTCAAGCCAAACATCACCAACAGTACATACCAGCAAGTACTTATTCATCATTATACAGAGATGTAATTAGCCATGTGGTCGCTTGTTCCTTTGACATCGTCCCATTCGGATTGTAATGGATGATGTGGTTGGAACTATCTGCCCTTACAAGAAACAAACCTAAGATGAAAAGAACTCATTTGTTAAGAAAGTACAAATATAAAAAACATTAAATATTATTCCTTTGGACATAAGTGGGTCCTGACCTGATATTCAAAGATACTTAAATCCCCTGATTGCTAAAGAGCAAGACTCTTAACCCTCACCACCTCAGATATATACTTGGAGTGTATACATCTTCAGTGACTGCCTGGTCAGGACCAGGATGGTTTTAATTACACCCCTAGTGTGTATGTTGTCTTGCAGTGGGCTGTTTTCTCATTCTGGTTGTATTTCTGCTTCATGCAACACTCTTATGAACACTTCAGATTCACCTGATGCAGCAGATGAATAACCAAACGAATAAATAAAAAATTCATGACACAGTAATTTACCTCAAAGCAGAATCTGGCTCAGAAATCTTTAGAGAGGCAATAGTTTTAGACTGTTGTTGCCTTTTAGTCTTTTGGCTCAACAGAGAAGTAGTCATTAATTACGCAGTCAGTCAACTCTTCTGCTTAAAGGCATGTAGGTAAATCATGTACAGATGTTTTATTATTATTATTATTATTATTATTATTATTATTATTATTATTCGGACGGGTTTTAGCAGTTTTGTGTGTTCTCTGTCTTCACTCTCCAGTCTTTCTCTCTCTTTCTTCTTCCACAATCTTCCTCCTTGTGCTCCAACAATAAATCAGATCTCATTGCATTTCTCTCTCTGAACCCCTCTATTCCTCTTTTAAACTTTCTCTCTCTGGGACTTTTTCTTTCTTTATTTAGATTATTACTGCCGGAGATTGTAGAGGAGGTTGATATAAGTGCAGAAGTTTTAATAGAAGTGCAGAAAGGTAACCAACAGTGGGAAAAAAAGAACCAAAACATGAATAGAGGACACTAGGGAAAATATATCTGGACTATAAGTGAGGCTAGGGCATGTGGGACAGCACATGAACAACAACAAAAGCTTAAAAAAGAAAGACACAGAAACCAGAACTTAAATATGGGTGATATTGGAGAGTAACATGAACCGGGTGAGTGAACAGTGGGACATGTGACATGGTAATGTAGTTCAGCAGCATAACACATGACAGTTACTCTTTTGTGTTGGGTTAAATTACAGCTTCATGGCCAGATAGTTAATGATCACAGCTGGGTTAAATGTCAAAGGCTTGAATTTATGAGACATTTACAGCTCTGAAGAAACACATCAGTCAGGGCTTTAGTGTAGTGCTGTGAGAGCTTGTTGTCCTGCTCACATTTATCCGTTTACTTACTGACTCTCAATGAACCAGATATGTTAAATGTACAGTTAAATGTACAGTATTTAACATGCTAGTACAAGGATTTTATTGTTTTTATTAAATGAAAATGATTCATTAAGGAAAAACTGTGTATAAAACAATTGTGTTTTATTTAGCCAGTTAATTGTGTATAAAAAAAGTCTGTACAACAATAGTTATAAGACTCTGAATTGAGTTATCTTAATGAGTCCAAGCTTCTACAGACATGCAGTTTTCTCGTACTGTTGTGCGTTTTGCTTAAGAAAGAGTGGAGTAACGAGTCGTTTTCTACAGGGCTTCATACACTAAGAGGAGGTTTGAGACATCATTTGTAAAGCAAAAAGTATCTCAGTGTGGGGCGGCAAAGGCTTTAAATGTGCTTGGTGAAATGAGCTTGGCCTTTAGACTGTGCTAATGAGTGAAGCAGACTAGGGGAAGCAGCCATTGTGCTTGCAAAAGAAGCTTACTTTAAAAAAAAAAAAGAAAAGAAAAGAATGTGACTGAGGAAAAGGCCAGAAGGAATTCTAAGTCTATTCTCAAAATGGCAGCTGGAGGTGAGCCTTTTTACAAGGAACACAAAAACAGTTAAAACCCAGTGCTGCAGTAAAAATGTTTATACTTTAACAACACATTTTTCTTAAAAAATATGCCTGAACTTTTTCAGGTAAGATAAGATCTAGTATTTATTTCTATTATTATTTGTTAATATTGACCACCATTGATAATACCAATCAAGAAATATCCATCATTCATCTTACATGTAGTAAAATATAATAACTAAGTTTAAATATCTGAAAAAGGAGCAAACAACAATGAAAAGTGCAGATTATAATGCTTAAAGGTGTGTGTAGATCCTGATAGATAGATAGATAATGAGTTCATAAAGAATATAATGTTGTAGTAAAGTGGGCGGAGTCTGTTTTGGTTTTCATTACTAATGCAATTCTGTTTTCAGGCAGCAGAGGGCTCTAAGCCCAATAAACTGCTCTTTCAGTGAGAAATAAACAACACAACTTGTCATTTTAAATAACATTGAAATCTACAACCTATTAACTCAGTGTTTTTTTTGTTGAATTATCTGTATAGACGTGGGAAATGCCTAACATGAAATTCTTCCACAGCTAATTTTGAAGCTACTTTTAATTTGCCAACACAACACAGATATGTGAGAGTGTTTGGTGTGTTTATCTGTAGTAAAGCCAGTGTTGATGGCATGACAGTGTTGTTTGGACTGTGTGCACTTTCTTAATGTCATTGACACAAGCCGGTAAATGGCTTTACAACTGAGAAGGAGTGATCTGTCTGATCTGTAGCTCTCTGATTGCTGATTATTGGCTTTCTCTCATGTGGTGACCTACATCTTGGTTTCCATGGGAACAAGGTTTAGTGGAAACAGTGCTATAATCCAGCAAGCACTGAATGACCTGAGCTGTTTGTTAGTCCTTTTATGAGGTGTGTGTGTGTGTGTGTGTATGAGAGAGAGAGAGAGAGAGAGAGAGAGAGAGAGAGAGAGAGAGAGAGAGAGAGAGAGAGATGTTGCGTATGGTAAGCTGACTCCTAAATAAATTGACCAAATGATAATACAGTGTTTGCTTGTAGGTAAGATCAGTACCTCAGGTGTGTGTGTGTGTGTGCCAACAAAACAACTCACCAGGAATGGAAAATCTTACAGTTTTGGAAAGGAAAAAAAGAAATGTAATTTTTTTAGATTTTTATTGTGGGGATATGCCAAATATTAAAACATATTTATTTTATTTTATATTTTTACTGCAGCTTTTACATGAATAACATAAAGCACCAAATACCTTCATTTTCATTCCTAAGGATAAGGTTAGGTTTTATTTGTACACAACTGTGTAGGTTATGTAGTTTCCCAAGGATAATTTGACAAACGTGTGTGTGTGTGTGTGTGTGTGTGTGTGTGTGTGTGTAGGGTAGCATTTTGAAAAGGGCTGGTTCTCTGGGTAAAATGCGAGAGGTGCTGCACAAGAGCAGTGAGATACTGGTGAAGAAGCTGCAGGATACCATACTGCAAGGTTCCTCTAACCCTTAGTAAGATTTACATTTATTTAAATATTTCAAAGATGTTTACATATCTCAAAGGTTTTTAACAAAGATTTTAGAATTATTTAATATGTTTAATATATTTAACATATTTTATGTCACATATTTCTTTTAAATGTTGTATGATTTTACTGTTTTCATTTTATACAAGACCGCACAGACCCAGTGTACAGATTAGCACAGAATTTCTGACTTCCTTTCTTTGTTAAATTGCATTGTTCCTTGCGTGATATTTCAGAAAACATTTTTTATGATATATTTTTTTATGATATATTTCAAGATACATATGTAACATTTTGTACAGCTATTATAACCCGCACTTTATGATTGATTTCATGTAGCTTGAAGAGAGCAGCTTCGCTGAATTACCTGAACAGGACAGGAGATAATGCTGATCCTTTTCAGGTAAGACAATTCAGGGTTAATAAACCAGCACTAACAACAGCATTGAAGTTGGTTACTCCTGTAGCGCTTACCCTTTGTGATGACACCCACGATATGAAAGATCATGCTTTACATTTTCTTTAATAATTTAGGAAATATTTGCCGTACAGATTTACTGATATTGCGTCTGGTCACAGTGGTTTAACAGGAAGCTTCATGTTTTAGCAGTAAAAAAGCTATAAATCAGGGATTTCCAGGTTCCTGCTCCAGCATTCCACACCACTCTATTTAGTTGGATTCTGCTTAGAATGAAACAAGAAGTGTATAAATACAGCCATCTCTGCAATTATACAGAAATGTGTATACATTTTCAGAGCATCATTCTGCTCTTCAGTGTGATTTGGTTTCTTGCACGATCAAAGAAAAAATACATTCTGTCTTCACCCCATTGCCCCAAAAAGCTGGCTGTATCAGGTAACTAAAGACATGTTCCTGTAACCAGGTATAAAGGAAGTGATGAATTCTGGACAGGAATTTAGACATATTAGAAAGAAAAAACATGTAGCTATCAGATTGGAACAGAAAATAAGTGCTTTTTTTCACTCGGTTTTCATAAACACTACAGAAAATGAATGGATGTAGAATCTATTACATTCAATAAAACAATTTTTGCTCCCTGTAAATTTTCTAATCCTCGCTGTAAGTAGCAGGACCACAGCTATTAAACAAGCTCTTTTTTTTTATTTGATTATACTTTATTGTATATTGTGGAAGCTTCTACACTAACCTGGTCATTCAGCCATAGGTTTGTGTGTATCATCAACATGTCTGATTAAAACCGTATAAAAACAGCCTTCTTTATTTTAGCTAAAACTCTTTGTGTTCACAGAGTGGCAGAGGAGGCAGACGGCTGAGAGACAGTCGAGCCCTGAGCTCCAGCACTGTGGAGCTGCATGGAGGCACTGGAAAATAGAAAACACACACACACACACACACACACACACACTTGCATGCACACAAATTCTTTTCTTTTACCTTTATCCCTGCATACAATTATATTTCTAGCTTATGATCCACACACAGTACCTGTGGGTTTTCCTCTTGTTAGTTGTTTTTGTGTACCATAATGTACAAATGATCACCGTTATTAATAATTAAGGAATGTGCCTACAATATTATTTATATGGAATGTCTTCTTCTTTCGGCTTTTCCCTTCAGGAGTCGCCACAGCGAATCATCTCTCTCCACCTATCCCTATCTTCTGCATCCTCAACACTTGCACCCACTAGCTTCATATCCTCATTAATTCCATCCATATACCTCCTTTTTGGCCTTCCTCTTTGCTTCCTGCCTGGCAGCTCCATGTCCAACATTCTCCTACCAATATACTCACTCTCCCTCCTCTGAACATGTCCAAACCATCTTAATCTGATTTATATGGAATGTGAAATGTGATATATTTGATATTTGAAAAGGCTTGTTCACCATTTGAATGTTTGCACCTCTCAGGGAAAACTGACTCTTCCATAAATAAAGCAGTGATGACTGCACAGGTCATGAACCTAAAACTGTTTTTTTTTTTTCCATGTTTGTTTATTTGATTCAGCTCACAGCCACATGCAGTGTACTGCACAGCTGGGCTGCTGTTCGTGATTTTGAAGTGTGTCATTGGGCTACATCTATGATAGCCTCATATTCAACCAAAAGAGAAGGAAGGAAATAATGTAAAATTCCATAATTGTGACATTAGAGATGTTAGAGGTGTTTATTTGTGTGTCTTATTGTTGGAATCACTATGAACTGTTCTTCCTGATGCTGCATGAGCTACTCAGGGATAAAGATACAGATCTGTGTAGTTGATTCAGAGAGCTTTGTATCAGACCACACAGTGTAGTGGACATTTCTGCTGACTTGTTTTCAAATAAGGCACAATTTCAGATTTCTTTTTTTATTTGTATAGTTTTAGTTTTGTACCACACAAGGCTGTGAATTTCCATATTTTGTTTTAAAAATGGGAACTGAAATCCTCTGGAGTAAATTTGTGGCATGTCCCAAAGGTCATGGATAAAATTCATGTAATTCAAGTAAATAATTAAATCTTTAATTTTTACAGCATTTACCTGGTTTCCTGTTTTATTTATTTCCAGTCAATATTTAGCCTTTTTATTATTATTTTTGCGCTCTGACAGACTGAGTAGAATTTAAAGTCTGTTGATTTACCAAATGGTAAATCTCTACACCCACTACAATCGATATCTTTTTCAACAGTTACCTAAATGCTGATGTTTTAATGTAATTACTTCGACAGCTTTTTTTTCTTGTTAGCTCTGCAGCACATTTCACCGTTTAATTCAATTTGTATAGCAGTTGTATTTAATAATGGACATAGGCCTTAAAGCAGCTTTACAGAAGTATAGAAACATAGAGGAAAAATGATAAATAATGATATAATTGAAATGATTTAAATGAATAATGATAAAGTTTAAGGTGAACACTTAAATGAAATTTAAAGGCAGCATGAAAACCACTGCTATATGGATGAAGAAATATAGGGTAGTAACAGTAATAATAATTTACATTTGACAGACATTCTTATCCAGAGCGACATACATTTTATCTCATTTTATACAACTGTGAGGGCTAAGGGCCTTGCTCAGGGGCCCAGCAGTGGTGGACTTGGTGGATATGGGATGCAAACTCACAACCTTCTGATCAGTAGACCAACATCTTAGTCACTAAGCTAATACACTTAACTATAAATGTTAATAAAAATTTAAATTTAAAAATAAATAAATAAATAAATAAAAAAAAAATAAAAAAAAAAACAAACAAATAAATAAACACCATATTCAAAATATTCAAACAAATATTTATAAAAAAATACACACAAGGAATAATAAATACAAGAAATAATTAAATGTCCTCACAAATACGCTTACTGCTTGTTTACTGCGCAGATTAGCTATTGGCTAATCAAAGCTTTAAAAAACAAACAAACAAAAAAAACCCTCTTAATTCCTGTCTGCTAACATCGTTAATTCCTTCTTCATTTTTCTAATTCCATGTGATAAAAGCCAAACAAGAGCAAACAGACTGTATTTGTTTTCAGACTGATTCTCTCATTCACACACATCCTCACTGATAGTAGAGGCGGAGGTCACATGACTACCGCAGACGGTGCAGCGTGAGACGGACAGAAGAACCGCGGCAGCCGTTTCGCTCCTGTCTCCTCCTGAACCGGGTGAGTGTTTACTGTTTATTAGACCGGTTTTTAATGTAGCCTGTGTGTGTGTGTGTAGCCTAGTTCGTATATATTTGCACTAGGCTGTGTTGTATCTGCGATATAATTCGGTGTTGCGGTTTAACGTCATTGTTTACAGGTTGATTTAATGTTCTTTAAATGACCATAAAAAGCCTCTGGATGTCTCAGTGACATTGACACATGGGTATAAACGCATGTGGTTTGTTTTAGTGTCCATTGAAAAGAAACGCGCTTTTCTATCAAGTAATGTGTTTCCTGCTGGTTGACCTACTTTCTTGGAATTGAAGCTCTGGATGGAATGAGGGAGAAAACATGGTGTCCTGAGCGTTTAATCCCATTTCAGTGTGAGGATCTACTCAACCGTGCAATCTGTGACTTCTCAGCAGTTTCTTTCCTACTTTTGTACACAATTGAATTGTTCACACTCACGTGGAAGTGTGGTGATTTGACTGCAATAGGCTGTGAGAAGATCTCCAGGGTTTTCAAAATAGTCTACATTGTTTAGAAAGTCACCTTTTGTTTTGTTTTGTTTAACTAGCATGTAGTAATTGAGAAACCGTAACAAGATCATATCACAAGATTGATGTAACAAGCCGATTATAAGGGTTTTTTTGTATGGTTAAATTAATTGCATGATTAATATTAATTTTGGGTTTGCATTGGTGGCTCAGTGGTAGGTTTCTCGCCTATCATGCGGAAGGCCCGGGTTCGATTCCCAGCCAATGCCCCAATCCCAGTCACTGGATGCAGTGCCGGTCCCAAGCCCGGAAAAATGGGGGGGTTGTGTCAGGAAGGGCATCCGGTGTAAAACCTGTGCCAAGTTGTTGTGCGGACCAATTGGTCTGCTGTGGCGACCCCGAACAGGGAGCAGCCGAAAGCAACTAATATTAATATTGGGTTTAGCATTTTCACAAGACCGAACCGAAATTTCGTATCGAGTGAAGGAATTCTCTTATGATCAGTATTAAACACATGGCCGATTGTGTAACTGTTTAAAAAAAGAGCCCCAAGGAAAAACACACAACCCTGAAATAAAAATAAATTACTGTAACTAATAATTGACCTATAACACAATAGAGAGCCTAAAGTCTGTGGGAATATCCCGTTTCAGACTTGGTCCTCCTTTGCTGTTATAATAATCTCCTCTCTTCTGGGAAGGAAGAATGGAGGTTAGATTTTGGAGCATAGTGTGTCAGAGTGGATTTGTGTTCATTCAGCCACTAGAGCATTAGTGAGGTCAGGCACTGATGTCGGGTGAGGAGGTCAGGGGCACAGCCAATGTTTCTGATCATCCCAAAGGTGTTGAGGTCTGGGCTCTGTGCAGGACACTCAAACCTTGGCAAGCCATTTTAAAAAAAAAAATTATTTTACAGATTCTCACTTTTGTGCAAAGGGGAAATGTCGTGCTGCCATGCTAGTTCCAGTGAAGAGAAATGTAACACTGTACAGCAAACAAAGGCATCCTAGACAACTGTGTGGTTCCACATTTGTGGCAACTGTTTGGGGAAGAACCATGCATGGGTGTGACAGTCTGGTGTCCAGATGCTTTTTAGCAAATACTGTATTACTAATATTGTCCTTACCACAGAAACACACAGACCAAACCATTTTAAACAATCGGGGATGTTCGTATTAACTTATGAGTTGCAAATGATTAAAACTGTAACTTCCATGAATTAAAATCAGGCCACAAGGGTGACCTATACAGGTGGTTTTAATGTTATGGCTGATCAGTGTATCTGAGCACAAATTGGTGCCGAAACATGGGTGTGCTTGTGGTGTGTAGGTCAGGCATTGTCGGTCTCATTTCTGTGGTGTTGATGTCACCAGGGAATAAAAAGTGTGTGGGTAATAAAGAGAGGCAGGGTGTGAGATGCATGTTAATTAAAATTGCTTGTGTACTAGCAGGTAGCACTTTTCTATCTTTTAGTTTGTAAAAGATTGGAATTCGGCTTCATTTATTAAGGCCTGGCCTGAGAGAGTTATACACAAAGTTGTTCAGAGAGCATGAATCAACAATTGGCCGTACTTTTACAGGTATACTTTTCATACAGGTTATTTCCCAGGGGATGTGATAGCCAGACTACTGATTGTTTGAGCAAGATTTGCATTCATGGCTGTCCCTAATTTCCTCCTTTGTAAATAATCTAAATGTGTCTAAAAAGAAGCCTACTTTTTCATATCTTCAGTTCAGTAAACAAAAACCTGTGTTCCTTGCTGTATTTCAGGTCACACTACAAACTAGGCAAACATGGCTCTTATCTCCTTTGAAGATCTTGCTGAACTGGATGATGAGCAATTAGATGATGAAGTCACTGATAACTCCCAGCCAGCCGATGAGGAGGAGGAGGAACGGCTGCTTGCTCACTGGCAGGCTGTGGGGCGGACGCATCAGGTCAGCGTCCCAAGAGGTAGAGTTTCTGAATTTCGGGTTAGGAAAGGATTTGATTATACATATATCATTGTTCCTTTTTCAGTTAATTCCTTGTTCTTTTGTTCAACAAGCTTTAAGGCTGTAAGCAATAATTTAGCTTCTTGCACATTTGGATAACAGGTGGGAGGGACAGTAAGTTTAATCCTATTACAAACATGCTGGCAACTGGAAGCTAACCTTAGACTGCACACATTCAGTGAGTCGAATGAAGAATATGAATAGAAGAAATATGGAACACAGTGGTTGCTTCTCGCAGTTTGTTAGGACAATATTTACATTTTTGTTTTGTACAAATCTTGTATAGAATTTTAATATAAGTACTGTTAGTATTATAACAACCACCATCATGACCGCACCTATACAGAATCTACACAAAATATCCCATAAAATCAAAGTCTATATAGTTTACATTTTATTTACAAATTAAATCAGAACATATTTTAGAAGTAATCAAACCTTTAAAAAGTCCATTCATTAGTTCTGGTGAATAAGCCTTACACTTGCAACCACCAACACACTTTTTTAATAGTCCAGCTATATTGTTTTTTCTTCCCGCTTCAGTATTATGGGTTGTTCTGTGTAGATTCCTGTCACATAATTCCAGTTAGGTCCATTTCATGTCTAGGATGTAACACTACAAAATGTGGAAAATCCGGGATAGCTACTGTCTATTTTAATTTCTATTTTGAGTTCAGAATCATGAATGTAAAAAAAGAGCATGGGCATGGTACTACAAGGCTAATGTAAGTAAGTGTACAAGCTTTTGACATTAGGCGAACTGCATGCTTAACAAGCTCGCCTCAAGCCATGTTGAGTTTCGAGCTCGCCGTAATAGAAGCTATCTTGAAACCAGAATTTCTTTTTCTTCAGCACATAGTTTAGTCTCATTTAAGCGCGATATCTGGTTCAGGCAGCAGGTGTGAATCCTGGCATTTGGCAGTGATTCTGAATCATAGTATAATTCCACAGTACAAAATCTAATTTTTTATACTTCTTGGCTGTTCTTGTTATAACATGTACTAAACTACAGAAGTGAATGCCAGACACCAAATAAATGCTGTTGAACATTTCTGTATGAACGAGTCCTTGGGGCTGCTGCACAGCTTAGTCATTTAACATGTTTTTCTTCTCCCTCCTAGCTGATACACAGAGCTGTGCTGAGAATTGAAGGGCTCTACAAGGTCACGTAGATTTGTCTGTGGATACAATGCCCTCAAGCTTGTCTACCGCTTCGAGCTGCTCTGTAGCATTGATAGCATTTATTTTCCTTCAGTTCTACAGGTTTATAGTTGTAATCCATATCAGAGAAATATTGCCAGAGTAAAACATTACAGGCTTAAAACTGTGTGTTTGTGTGTTTGAGGGTGAGGGTGCCTTTAGATGAGTGTTACAACATTTCACTCCATAAGATCGCCACCTCTAACCAGACCATGACCAGCAAATGAAGGATGTAAGATAATCACGCTCAACTCACACATTGTGTGGTTTATATATTTTCCTCTCAGAGATGACTGGACCAATTGTGGAGATGACGAGGAGGAATCAGCAAGTGCAACAGGTTCCTTTCGTCACCATATCAACACATGAAAAGGTAAAGGTTTGTCCTGAATAAATGCGTTTTAAGATTTAGAAGACATTTTATACTCAGTGACGTGAGGTCATATCTCTGCTTTATTATGAACAAGTGTCTATAAATGAACATAAACATATTTCCTCAAGATGTCCTGCAATAAATCCTTATCAAATTTCATATGGGAAAGTTTTCTTTCATTGTTTTTATTGTCTACTTGTGTTTCTCAGATGATTATTAGGTAAGTTAGCTAGCTAGTTAATTTAGCCAAAAAAACGTTCATTTGCAACTAGCAACTTTTCAGCATTTGCAACAAAGCAACTTCTTCAGCTTATTAGACCAAATTAGGGGCATTGGTGGCTCAGTGGTAGGTTTCTCGCCTATCATGCGGAAGGCCCGGGTTCGATTCCCAGCCAATGCCTCAACCCCAGCCACTGGATGCAGTGCCGGTCCCAAGCCTGGAAAAATGGGAGGGTTGCATCAGGAAGGGCATCCGGCATAAAAAACATTTGCCAAGTTGTTGTGCGACCCCGAGCAGCCGAAAGCAACTTCTTCAGCTTATTAGACCAAATTGTAAACAAAGAAAAACGGCTAACAGTCCTATGGAGGTTAATTAACCTACATAGGACCGTAGCACCATAAATGTATTAATTGTATTAAATGTATTAATTAACCTCCATAGGACCGTAGCACCATAAATGTACTGGAAAGAACCTTTTTGAGGTTGTGTAAAAAATAATAGGTCACATCATATTTTGTTACCACATGGCAGCATAAAAAAAACTGGGCAAAGAAACCTGGGAGCAAAGTATACACAAAAAAAGACAACTCTTTGGTTTTATGACAAGCTAATTCTTTGTCAAACATTACACAGCAAGTGCACAAAGAGGTATCGAGGTGATAATCACTGGCCATAGAGGTTATCTGAACCTCAGTTACATATGTAACTAGCATTTCACAGTAAATGCTTTTCATCACTTCAGACTGGAACCTGCGTGCCAACAACTGTCATGGTGCTCCCTCTCTGAAACGCACTTCATCACTTCAGTATTGTCTTTGTGCAGCAGGTTGCTGCTGATTAGGATGGAATTTGACAGCTTCAAGGTCACACCATGCACTTAATTAAAGACAAACATTTTCAGAAATTCTTTTCAAACCAATTCAGCATGTCATGACATGGCAACATTTGGAGTTTGCTTGTGTACTGTTCCCTAGATATGGAAAACAAACAAATGTTGCATAATACAGATACACTCTTAATAAATGTCCATGATTTCTGGGTTCTGTATGAATTTTTTCCCACCATGTTTGCGTCACCATTTAATAATAGCATTAATAAAGCACTGCACCTTATACTGCCATAGATTGACAATAGCACATGCCGAGGCAACAAAAAATGCATTTTTCCAAACCTAAAGGCATGTCCCCAGCAAGTCACGGAATAAACAGCATGTCACACAAAAGACAGACAGCACAGTGGTGTAGCAGGTAGCATTGCTACCTCACAGCTCCAGGATCCCTAATTCAACCCAACCAGTAGGTGGTCTGGCTGTGTCAATTGCCCCTGTGTATGAATGTCTGCAAGTGTGGGACTGGGGTCTCATAAAGGATGTATCCCTGCTTCATCCTGAGGATTCTTGGGACAGACTTCGGATCTAACACAATCCCGGATTACTGAAAATAAATAAATGAATTCCTTGTGGCTCATACACAATCAAAGGGAATCTTTACATAATGCACACATATTGCACAAACAGTGTTGGGAAGGTTACTTTGGAAATGTAATAGGTTACAGATTACAAATGACCCTATTTAAAATGTAATAAGTAGTGTAACTTTTCAATTACTTTATAAAAGTAAAGTAACTGATTACATTTGATTACCTTTTGATTACTTTTAAGTTTCTAATAGATATTTTCAACTAAATCATTTCCAAACATTTATACCAGGCAGGGTTAACCTTACAGTAGTACTCAACTCTGTTTACTGTTAGAATTTCAACATCTTTCATCGCTTGAATTAAGATTATATTCATTTCATTTTAAGCACAGCCACCACAACACCAGACTTCATAACAAAAATGGTTTAATACTGTTTTAGGAATCAAATCTTTGCATAGCTATGACCGGACACACTGGCAAGTAACAATGCCTTGAAAAAAATATTCTGAAAAAATAAAGCATACACATGAAACCAAATAGGCCATAAAACAGTTATTAAAAGAAAAACACTGGTGTCTCATAACCTTCAATGCAATTAATTAAATCTGTGCGTGTGTTTGGGTGTGTGTACGCGAGCGTGTACATGCTTTATCCTCCAAAAATCAAACTGGACAACCCTTGAGAAAAACAGGTTATATTTTTGGAAATGAAATGCAGCAGAATGTCATCATTCACATCATAAGTCACTTTTCAGTTGAAAATCACGCAGCAGTCTAAAGCACTGATTTTACAAAAGACACTGAAAATGAAAATGGCTTAACGTAACATTGCTTTGGTCAGAGGAGTCTGTTGGTGCTCTGAATTTCACAACTCGATGACTTTGCGAGTCATCATAACGTATGCTACAATGCTAAAATAACTAAGCTATATTAGATTTGACATTACCAACACATTTTCAAGGAGGAAAAATGTGAGCTATATATTTTCTGTCAAAGGGTTGATAAATAGAAGTGTGCCTGGTAAAGGTAGCTAGCAGACTAGCTAATTTGTGCTAATAGCTACTAGCTAGCAGACTAGCTCATTTGTTGTGAATGTTTTGAATACAGGTCTTGAATACATTATGGGGTCGATGAAGGCGCTGGCGTGTTTTAGTGGATTTTTTTCCCACATAGTAGCTACAGTAACTCGACTGACCACTCCGTCACTTTTTATTATCCAGAAACGAGTAATATATCATTCCAAACTAAAGGGTCTGTTTTTATTTCTGTACACTCACAATAATGACAAAAACCATATGCTTTTATAAAATAAAGAAAGGCTAGGTTACATACCTGCAGATGATTCCTCAGGTTAGACAATGAAGCCTTTGCTGTCGAGAGCATTTTAACAGCTGGATAATTAATTTTGCACTGAACTGTTAGATTTGCGCACTTATCGGATTTCAGGATGAAATTATTTTTACATTTCCAGCACTGAAATACATTTTTATCACTCGCCATGATGCCAACTTGTTGTAGTAGCTTAAAGCTTTCAGCAGTAATGTGGATGAATGTAATTAGCAGACTTGGTGCCACAAATTCAAACCAGAGAACCAATCAAAAGCCTCAGAATAGCACCGCTTTAACCAATTCTGGCAACACATTAATATTATTCAACATATCCTAGTTTTTTAAAGAACATATTCAGATGTAACCCTATTTGTAATCTTTAACATTTTCATAAGTAACTGTAATTTAATTACATAATTTTTCTCGGTAACTAACGAATTACGGTTACATTTATTTTGTAATTAAATTATGTAACGCCGTTACATGTAACTAGTTACTCCACAACCCTGTGCACAAATCTATCTATCTATCTATCTATCTATCTATCTATCTATCTATCTATCTATCTATCTATCTATCTATCTATCTATCTATCTGTCTGTCTGTCTGTCTGTCTGTCTCTGTCTGTCTGTCTGTCTCTATCTGTCCGTCTGTCTCTATCTGTCTGTCTATCTATCTGTCTGTCTGTATGTCTGTCTATATATCTTAATGGCTATCTGTCTGTCTATATATCTTTATGTCTATGTATGTATGTATGTATGTATGTATCTATCTATCTATCTATCTATCTATCTATCTATCTATCTATCTATCTATCTATCTATCTATCTATCTGTCTGTCTGTCTGTCTTTAAATGTTGTGGGATTGTTAAACAGTTTTTAGTACTGCACTACATCCAGTAAAGTTTTTATTTTGGCCAAAGCAGTTTTCAGTAACACGGTTTTTCATCATACTCATGTTGAGAAACGGCAATCACGCATAAATTATTAAGCATGTTTAAGCCACCGATGATTTTTTTTATTTAGTGACAAATAAAAAACCGAGTTAAATGACACAGAGCTAAAAGTGCATTGTGTGGTAAATCTTTCAGTAATGCAGCTCAGCCACTGCAGCACGTCTGCTTCCACAGCCACACACTTACTCTTCCTCCTCATAAAGTGCCATTGCTTACTGTATGTCCTCACTGAACAGCTAGTCGTATCTGTCTTCAAATACATAAATGTGTTGGCCTTATTAAGTCATTAATATGAAACAACCAAATTTCATACAATTATTTATGAACTTTTTGGTTACAGCTGAAATAAATAAGCGATTTAAACTCCACTTGTATGTAAATTTACACAAAAGCAAAGCTTGTAAATTTCTTGTAGGATTCAAATGTTATTCTCTGAAATGCATTTGCCTTTTTGTGTGTCTGTGTATGTGTTAGATGGGTGAAGTGATCTATGAGGAGAGGGTGTATCCACCTGGTAAATGGGCCTGTATCACTGTTGGAGAAAAGATGTATGAGCAGAGCATCTCGAATGGCTTCATGAAACTCATGCGCTTCATCTGCAATGAGAACTCTGCTGGTATTTAACATGACTGAACACAAATCACAACAAGGACACACTATAACTCATGAACAACATACAGTATATCTTTTCTTGCTAATGATTCCTCCAGGTCGTTACTTGGGCATGACCGTACCTGTGGTGAATGGAATAACGATGATGGAGGATGGAAGGGGCTTCGAAAGTGAAGTCCTGACAGCTTTCTACTTGCCTTCAGAGTTTCAGGCAAACCCTCCGCAACCTGCTGACCCAGATATCACCATCGTCCACAGGGATTCGATGCGAGTAATCACCCGGTAAGATGCTTCCCTTCATGACTGGTCTCACTGTTAAACCAGGCTTCATCTTATCTTGATTTTGTGCCTGCATGCTTGGGAAGGTTTTTAGCCGATCAAGCTATACTGAAATATGTGGTAGTTATCAGTCACATCAGACTTCTGGCTTCAAATTGGCCGAGATCTTGTTTAGAAAGGGCTGGAGTGCTTAACCATCATTAGAAAGTTAAGTTGCATTGACTTTACATAACTACACATCCTGTACATGTCGACATTTGGTCATTTCACATGATGGGAATTTATAACGACGTCATCTTAACTTTTAAAGGCAGTGTAAAGTGAATAATGACTAATTGTTTTCCAGTGGAAAGCGTATGGTGATGTGTGTATGTGCTTCCATTAGTGTTTTCTTCGGCACCACCACAGAGGAGACAGTCTCCCTGCAGATCAGCCTGCTGTGGGAGCTGCTGGGAGCATCTGATGACATTCACCAAGGCCAGTACATGGTTGCCGTTTACGAGAACCCTGGGGTACCGTCCCGTCGAAACGAGATCTGGTTCATCTACCGGAACCCATAAGGGGTTCTGCTCCTACACACACACACACACACACACACACAGAGCCATTGTTACAGTACCTCCCCTGTGGCACCAGAGAGAAAGATGAGGGAAGTAGGATGAATAAGACAGGACAGGGCTTAAGTACTACCAACAGTATTAACTCAGGCAACTGAGCATTTGAGTGAATATTTACAGGTCATATAATAAAAATTTATTTTTGTATATGATAAAAGATGCTTTTGTTCCAGTAATAGAGAATAAATACATAATTCCATCACAAATATTAAGTCACGTATGAAGTGTATAAGAGGAATCAGAGTAGACACAGTCTTCAGGTAGCATTTTTACTCAGCTTGAAAGACCCTCATGGTTCTTTCTCTTTACAACTTTTCATCTAAATTTGACAAACTGGAGAGTGACCAAGAGAGGGCATTTAACCCAGCCTTTTTTCCAGGACCTCACTAATTCTGTTAAATTCTGAAACACGGGTTGTGCTTTTGCATCACATTCATACACTAACTTCATTCAGTTTGGCTTTTGTCTACATTGATTTCTTTTAAAACGTCATGAAACACTGCACCTTCCATTACCACCACTACACACACACACACACTTACACACTTTTGTATTGTCAGAACTGTAATATTGTCTGTTATCCTTAATAGTCTATGTGAGAAAACTGTAGTAGTGTGAAATTCAGAATGTACTTAACTTCACGGTGTATATTAGAAGAAATCTCTTTTCAGGTAATATTACACGCCTCCATTAACACAGCTTTTCCACCAGCAAGACAATCATATCAGGTTCGACGAAGTGCTACTCAACAAATGAATGCATAGACAAATAGAGTAGTTAATGCACTGAATAACTTTTATAATAGACCAAAGGTTTATGCAGCATGACAAATCAGAGGTGTTTCTACAGACGGATTTTACTGTGACTCTATTTAAAATGTAACTGTGATTTTAATTATGATCAATAAGGGTAAGAAAAAATTTGATTATTTTTACAAACACAAGCCTGAAGAAATAAATGAGAAAATATATGTATTTTCCCTCATATATGCCTGTTAGTTTGAATAACAAGAATGAACTTATTTTAAAACTTATTTTAATATACATATATACGCTGACTAATTGATTGAACGGTAGTTAGTCTGTTTGACCACTAGGTGGCAAGCATGGACACTTATATGGGACCATTAAGCTGTATATTAAGCTGTAGATACTCTTTATTATTTACATCAAAAGACTTTCTACCAACATATATATAATCACTGATCTGGTAACTTAATCATTTTTTTGTCAGAATGTTCTCCTGTGTGCCACTTTCCTCCTTGTGTTTGTATTTGTCCCATATTCACACACATTTTCCACACTGATGTTATTACAGTTGAATAGAGTAATCATGCTTACTGTGTCTTTTAACAAAGTAGGAGCCTAATGCAGCAGATATCAATGTTATAAAGTAGCTGGTGTTTATTATACTGTGGTGATGTAAATTCCATGTGCTGTGGACCTTAAGGTTCATATATTGTGGACATTAGTTTATGCTTTCTTCTGAATAATAAAGTGCAGCTCTTGTAAACTTCTCTGGTTTTATTTGTCTATGCTTTATTGTATGTGGCATACACCGATCAGGCATAACATTATGCCTAATATTGTGTTGGTCCCCCTTTTGCTGCAAAAACAGCCCTGACCTGTGATGCACTGTGTATTCTGACACCTTTCTGTCAGAACCAGCATTAACTTCTTCAGCAGTTTGAGCAACAGTAGCTCGTCTGTTGGGTCGGATCACACGGGCTAGCCTTCGGTCCACATGTGCATCAATGACCCTGTCGCCGGTTCACCACTGTTCCTTCCTTGGACCACTTTAGATAGATACTGACCACTGCAGACCGGGAACACCCCACAAGAGCTGCAGTTTTGGAGATGCTCTGATCCAGCCGTCTAGCCATCACAATATGGTCCTTGTCAAACTCGCTCAAATCCTTACGCTTGCCCATTTTTCCTGCTTCTAACACATCAACTTTGAGGAGAAAATGTTCACTTGCTGCCTAATATATCCCGGAGGAGATAATTATGAGGATGATAATTATAATCAGTGTTATTTACTTCACCTGCCAGTGCTCATAATGTTATGCCTGATCGGTGTATAATAACATAATCTGATATTCAGCATTGGGCCAGTACCAGCAGAATAAAGAATTAATCCGACATGATATTACAACATTATGTTAAAATTTATATCACACAATTGCAATGTGATTTTTATTTATTTATTTTTTTTAAGCTGCGGTTTGTGTAATATATTGTTGACTTACAGACATTTGAAATCATGTGGAATTAGATATCTTGGAATTACTTTGGAATGTGGTGTGCTACAAACCCGATTCCAAAAAAGTTGGGACACTGTACAAATTGTGAATAAAAACAGAATGCAATGATGTGGAAGTTTCAAATTTCAATATTTTATTCAGAATACAACATAGATGACATATCAAATGTTTAAACTGAGAAAATGGATCATTTTAAGGGAAAAATAAGTTGATTTTAAATTCAACACATCTCAAAAAAAGTTGGGACAAGGCCATGTTTACCACTGTGTGGCATCCCCTCTTCTTTTTATAACAGTCTGCAAACGTCTGGGGACTGAGGAGACAAGTTGCTCAAGTTTAGGAATAGGAATGTTGTCCCATTCTTCTCTAATACAGGCTTCTAGTTGCTCAACTGTCTTAAGTCTTCTTTGTCGCATCTTCCTCTTTATGATGCGCCAAATGTTTTCTATGGGTGAAAGATCTGGACTGCAGGCTGGCCATTTCAGTACCCGGATCCTTCTTCTACGCAGCCATGATGTTGTAATTGATGCAGTATGTGGTCTGGCATTGTCATGTTGGAAAATGCAAGGTCTTCCCTGAAAGAGACGACGTCTGGATGGGAGCATATGTTGTTCTAGAACTTGGATATACCTTTCAGCATTGATGGTCCTTTCCAGATGTGTAAGCGGCCCATGCCACACGACTCATGCAACCCCATACCATCAGAGATGCAGGCTTCTGAACTGAGCGCTGATAACAACTTGGGTTGTCCTTGTCCTCTTTAGTCCGGATGACATGGCGTCCCAGTTTTCCAAAAAGAACTTCAAATTTTGATTCGTCTGACCACAGAACAGTTTTCCACTTTGCCACAGTCCATTTTAAATGAGCCTTGGCCCAGAGAAAACGCCTGCGCTTCTGGATCATGTTTAGATATGGCTTCTTTTCTGACCTATAGAGTTTTAGCCGGCAACGGCGAATGGCACGGTGGATTGTGTTCACCGACAATGTTTTCTGGAAGTATTCCTGAGCCCATGTTGTGATTTCCATTACAGCAGCATTCCTGTATGTGATGCAGTGCCGTCTAAGGGCCCGAAGATCACGGGCATCCAGTATGGTTTTCCGGCCTTGACCCTTACGCACAGAGATTGTTCCAGATTCTCTGAAACTTTGGATGATATTATGCACTGTAGATGATGATAACTTCAAACTCTTTGCAATTTTTCTCTGAGAAACTCCTTTCTGATATTGCTCCACTATTTTTCGCCGCAGCATTGGGGGAATTGGTGATCCTCTGCCCATCTTGACTTCTGAGAGACACTGCCACTCTGAGAGGCTCTTTTTATACCCAATCATGTTGCCAATTGACCTAATAAGTTGCAAATTGGTCCTCCAGCTGTTCCTTATATGTACATTTAACTTTTCCGGCCTCTTATTGCTACCTGTCCCAACTTTTTTGGAATGTGTAGCTCTCATGAAATCCAAAATGAGCCAATATTTGGCATGACATTTCAAAATGTCTCACTTTCAACATTTGATATGTTATCTATATTCTATTGTGAATAAAATATAAGTTTATGAGATTTGTAAATTATTGCATTCCTTTTTTATTCACAATTTGTACAGTGTCCCAACTTTTTTGGAATCAGGTTTATAGAATTGGGACTATCCTGCAATATTGTGTGCTAGGATCAGAATGAATCTGGAATATTCATTCATTCATTCATTGTCTACCGCTTATCCAATCTACTCTCGGGTCACGGGGAGCCTGTGCCTATCTCAGGCGTCATTGGGCATCAAGGCAGGATACACCCTAGATGGAGTGCCAACCCATCGCAGGGTACACACACTCTCTCATTCACTCACACAATCACACACTACGGACAATTTAGAGATGCCAATCAACCTACAATGCATGTCTTTGGACCGGGGGAGGAAACCGGAGTACCAGGAGGAAACCCCCAAGGCACGGGGAGAACATGCAAACTCCACACACACATGGCGGAGGCAGGAATTGAACCCCCAACCCTGGAGGTGTGAGACAAACGTGCTAACCACTAAGCCACCGTGCCCCCCAATCTGGAATATTGTATGCTTAAATTGGAATTAGTCAGGTATTTGGTGTGCTGGTTTTTTAATTAAGCTGGAATTTGGTACGGTACAAAAGGATCTAGGCTCGAGATTGGTGTCAGAATTGGAGTAAGACTAAAATATTGTGTATTATAATTGGAATTGGCCAAGAATAATGTGTGCTAGAATTCACCAATCAGGCATAACATTATGAGCACTGGCTGGTAAAGTGAATAACACTGATTATCTCCTCATTATGGCACCTGTTAGTGGGTGGGATATATTAGGCAGCAAGTGAACTTTTGTCCTCAAAGTTGATGTGTTAGAAGTAGGAAAAATGGGCAAGTGTAAGGATTTGAGCGAGTTTGACAAGGGCCAAATTGTGATGGCTAGACAACTGGATCAGAGCATCTCCATAACTGCAGCTCTTGTGGGGTGTTCCCGGTCTGCAGTGGTCAGTATCTATCAAAAGTGGTCCAAGGAAGGAACAGTGGTGAACCGGCGACAGGGTCATGGGTGACCAAGGATCACTGATGCACGTGGGGAGCAAAGGCTGGCCCGTGTGATCCGATCCAACAGACGAGTTACTGTTGCTCAGATTGCTGAAGATATTAATGCTGGTTCTGATAGAAAGTTGTCAGAATACACAGTGCATGACGGGTCAGGGCTGTTTTGGCAGCAAAAGTCATTATGCCTGATTGGTGATTTATCCTGTAATTTAATATCTTAGAATTAGAAATATTGAAAAAAAAATGCAATTTCCATTTTTCCAGAAACTGTCTGGAATTATGTTGTCCTAAAACTTTAATTAGGATGAAATTTGGTGTAGAAGAATTGAATTTAACCTGGAATATATTGTGTGCTAGAACTGAAATTAGCCTGGGAGTTATTGTGGTAGGATTGATGTAGGATCCTGTATGATGAGAAAACTCTTGCGCAAGCGCAGTCTGATGGTGGCGTTACAGCGCACTTCGAAACAGTAATGCTTAAAGGTTTGCACATTTCTGGTTGCAGGTGATTGGAAAGAAATAACAACCACTCCTCCACCGCTATGGCACTAAATCCCAAATGACTCTTCTATACCTGGATAAGTGTACGATCCAGGTACAGTGATATAATGGTGACTATGTAGTGCACTATAGGTAGCTTTTTGGGATTCGGCCTCGCTTCTAATTTACTACAACACCGGAAGTTTCCATCCAACCCGGCGCTCGTTTGTGGGCGGGGCTTATGTAGTAAAGGCGGGGCTTACTGCTGGGACGGTGAGCGCTAACACGACTAACCAGATGTAACTAGATTCGATTACAAAGTGTAGTATTGGTTTTTTTTCGTGACCCGACGTTTTTTTTACGGAAAGAGCTAAAAACGTCTGCTTGCTGGACTTCCTGCCAAACCAGACGCAGCTGGAAGGAGGGGAGCAGAAGTGGTAAAATATCCAGAGCTCCATTGACGTTATAGGAAAGAAAGTTGTAAGTAATGAAAGCAGCATGGAGCGCCTGCTACATCCCCCCTGCGGATCTCTAGTTACTCTCTACTAAACCACTACACTGCTTTTCACGCACTCCAGTTCACGTAGCCTAAAAAAACCCCAGAAGTTAGAGGGGAAACTGGGTTTTTCATCCGATCTGCGACAGACTTGTTGGTAGATTGTTGGTTCACCTTTTCTGCGTGGGTTCAAGTTGAAACATGATTTGGTCGATGGAGGAGAAAAGTCAGCGCCAGGAAAGCCGGACACGGAGTGCTGCTGCTGTGTGCACAATCTTCACGCTTTTTTGGCAAGGTATGAAAATGATCTGCTGTGTAGTTTTATCTGCTTTGTCATTTTCTGCGCATCTTTACTTCGTTTTGGTTGCAACGTGTACAACTGCTCGTAGATTTAGCTGAAGCGTAGTTTTATATTCATTGATCATTTTTAGGACCTCACTGTGGATGAGCCGGTCACCTAAATCTGTAATTATACAGCCTATTTATGTACTAGTGCATGTAGATTAGCTCTAAACTTCCCAACATGGCTTATACTCACAAGTCTTGATTGTGTGAGTGGCTTGATTTGTTTCCTAAAGCCTCCAGTCCTGGTTCTGTGCCTCATGCATTCATTATTCAAGCATGCTTTTTGCATTGGCAGGCTTCCTCCCTGACTACAGCCTTGTGCTTGGAAATAACCTTGCTGTGATAGTCCATTTTAGGACTGAAATGGTTATGTCTGTTGTGTGGTTCCTTGTCCTGAGTAATGATGCAGGTTTGCCATAAGGAGCAGAGGTGGAGAATCCTTACTGGTCTTGTGATGCATAAACAATGGAGAGGATTAAAGTTACCAGTGCTCTTGTGCCAAATGGTTGTGCTCCAAACAAAAGGGTGATTTACGTTATACGTTGTAAAGCAACGTTTGAGGATTGCACACATTTGTATGATTGCAGATCATGGAAATTGGGGGGAAATAACTGCATCTATCCATGGCTCTCTGAATAGTGAAATTCCTTACTGTGAACTAGAGACCACTTTGCGGTCTTCCATCTCAACCAGGATTCTGAATGATGACATTGCTTGACTCTATGCTGGCGAATTCAACAGGCTCTTTCATGACTCTGGCGAGCAGTCTAGGATTAATGCCCAACTCCATATTGCTCTGAGTGTACTCAGATGCTCCTGGTGTTGTGTAGTGCATCGTCCCTAATCTCTATAAGAGCATAAAAGTGATATCGATGGATTTTAAAGGACAGTAGGCGTGAAAACTGAGTGTGTCCTTCAAATGAGTGCTGAGTACTGAATGCTCTGCCTGCATCCCAGGGGACCCAGGTGAGGCAGAGCTGGCGTTGTGTGTGGGGGTGGATAAAGAGAACGCTGTGTTGTGTATGGCTGAAGTATTCCTCTAGGGCCCTCCGAGGAAGTAGTGTAACATTTGCATGGGTGCCTGAAAGATAAAAGCACGCAGGGTAGCGGCACTTCACAGGTACTTGAAGGCCCGGTCGATGTTTACGAACATCAGGGGAGCCGTCATACTCCTTTGTTGTGCTAATTGGAGCAGGTCTGGGAAAGCCGATTCCTCACAATGGTCAAATAAATGTGCAAGGTGTGAAGACAGACTGCATTTTACATGCAATAGTGTCAGACCCGTATTCTCTTTTATGGGCCGCATTTATATTTTACCTTTTATTGTGAATCAACTTTTATGGGCTAATCTTAAGTGATTTTGGAAACAACATAGATTTTTGTTTCACCACTTTAACATATAATGGGCTGTTTTGTGTAGATTCATTTAAGTCTTTTTGAGTTTATAACACTGAAAATGTGAAAGTCCACGGTTCCGTGTCATCAAAGGATATCGCATAGATTTTGTGCTGGAAGGGTTTCTGGTTCAAAAGTTCCTAAAAGAGCTTCCCAGGATTGAATTACAAAGCACTTTAATATTGAGTCCTTGAAAAGCCCATGTCATTAAAAGCAGACTGAGAATTTCCTCAAAGAATACTTTCGACTCTGTCTGGAGTTTGGAAACTTCTGGTTATTTGGAAGCGTCGTACTCTGCCGCAGTGATGTACACAGTGGCTCATACGACTCAAAATCTATATAAACAGTGTTTCAGGGAATCCTTTTCACTAACAGATACAGTATAATTTGTGGTCAGCTACATTTACTTATATTGTTAAAATGTCATGAATAGATTTGGTGGAATAAACTATTGTTCGTTTTCATTTTATTTTTCTTAACTGACCTCGTGTTCTCAAACAAGTCCAAAAGTTTGGATTGCCCCGGAGCCGGGGCGGAAAAAGGAAACTGTACCCCTATTTTAAGTTTTTATCCAAAAAAAGTTACAATCCAAAACATGAGGCGAAAGTAACTGAAAAATAATTCGAAAAGACGCTGGAGGCAGTTACACTGGCAAAACTTCAGACGCTCCATCCACTGGCCACAGAGTCTTTTATATCTTTTTTTGTATACTTTTCTGGTCACAAGCTTCAGAATTCAAGTTGCAGCAGTTTCCAGTAGGGAAAAAAAGTTTAAATAAACAAAGATTTATAAAAAAAAATTGATCAAAATGATTTCAAGTGTTTGTTGATGGACTTCTAGAAAAGTTCTGTGGTTGGTCTGTGCAATGTCACTCAACACTTCCTGTTTCAGGAAAAGTAGACTTAAAAAAAAAATGTATTTAGTGACAAAACATACTAAATTTTAACACACGCTATAGGGCTATTTTTATTTATTTATTTTTTTTGGAATGCCGATATTTTCCAGTGGGCTGCACGGTGGTACAGAAAGTAGTTTTGCTTCCTTACAGCTCCAGGTTTTGATCCTGAGCTCAAATTACTGACTTTGTGGCGTTTTGCTCAAGTTCCCTGTGTTTGCTTGAGTTTCTCCAATTTCTCTGGTTTCTGCTCAAAAACAGGCAAGTTGGCAGATTGACGTGCTAAAGCTGTGTCTGTGTGTGATGTGTACCATACAGGGCATGTTCCCTCCTCACACCGAGCGATCCTGTGAGCCGCTCCGTATTCATTGACAGTATAAAGTCATGTGTTCCACTAAAACAAGGACCTCAGTGTTTCTTGCATCTGACTAGAAATCTCAAAATGGAATCCCTACTTGTAAAGCTGGGAAGGTTATCCATATCCTTTCATTTGAAATGAGTTATACTGAATATACTAATGTCTGAATTACAAGCAATCCTCATAAAGACATTTTTGTGTGTCGAATCTATAACACTGACTATACAGTACACTGTTTTTTGGAGGAAAACCATGCATCACTCATTTTAGATAGTTTGCTTGATTTTTGCTAATAAAAGGCAAACATGGGGGGAAAGGTTCATATTTATCCTCTGCTTTGTGCACGCACAGAGTTTGAGAATGACGTCATTCTGAATTGTGACTTTCCGCTTTGGAGTTAAGCCGAGCGCAGCTTCACTGAAGTTGAATAAATAAACCAATTCTAGCATGGAGTATTTGGTGTTTGTTAATTAAGGTCTGTTTCTTTTTGTCATAAGGGAACACAAACTTTTGCATGCTCAGCTATAAGCCTGAGAAAATGTATGCTGAATCTTATCCATAATTCCATGCATACTCAGTGTTGAGAGAGCAACATGATTAAGAAGATGGATTGTGCTCTGTGCTGTCTGGCTGTTGCCACATGTCATTCCATGATTATATTTTGAACAGCAAAGCACAGAGAGCGAGCGAGAGAAAGCGAGCAAGAGGAGGAAAGGGGGGTTAATAGTCTGCATGTGCTTTGGTTAATAGTGGTCATGCTGATGGAGGAAGCAGCTGGTGTGTGTGTGTGTGTGTGTGTTTGAGGGGGTCCTATGGTGGACTGGCATCCTATCCCCCAAGTGTATTACTGCCACAAGCCCAGTGTTCCCAGGCTAGGCTTATGGACCCACTGTAACTCTGACCAGGATAAAGCACTTACTAAAACAAATGAATTCAATTTATAGTTAGTATTGGCAAAATAATGTATGATGATGCATTGAGTAACTTGCATAATAAAACAGCAAAACTATAGAAAAATATCTATTATGGCTCTGGGTGCATCCCAGATCGCACACTTGTGCACTATTATGTGCCAATGTGTAGTATAAATAGTGTGAGTAATGTATTCACATTGAAACAAGAAGTGAATTAGAAGAAACGGGATGATGCACATGTTTAACTGAAAAATGAAGTGTAGAATATTGGACCACTTCTGCGATCAATGCATGCGGCTTTGCTTGCATAGAGGAAAGGGGGCTGAACGACCAGGCACTGTGGCAGAGCTACCAGGCAGACAACATTTTGGTGGACCAGACATTTTAAAGCTTTATGGTATCATAACATCAAACAAAATCAAGCAAATCGATTAAGTGTAAAATGTCCATTATACAATTAAAAAAGCGTTTTTGTTTTTTTTAATTTTACACACAGGTAAGAACCCCCTACCTGGCACAATAGTGCAGTTCGTAACGTCTTTGAAGTTTCCTCTCAAGTCCCTAAACATGCTAATAGTTAAATAGTCTATGCTAAATTGCCCCTGGCTATGAATGCGTGTGTCCTATCTGCACATAGATGCACATGTTCCCAGGCAAGACTGCACATAGGCTCTTGATCCACCTTGATCTTGAGCTGGATCAAGAATAAAAACTCCCAGCTCTTCCTTTTTATTATGAAACGCCATCACCTTTCTCTTTAACAAGCACTACATGCTCCATGTCAAATCATGTCTCGGTATTATTAAAATGCTCAATAGAGCCTGAATTTGGCTGGAGATAATATAAAAGTGGACAGAAGCAGCCGACATCTTGAGCTGTTTGATCAGAGGCTTAATTACGTGGCACAATGACAGCCATGGCGGTGCTGTAAAACTCTCTCTTATGTAGGACTCTTCTACTGGTAGTGATGAAATACAGGCGACTGAGCAGTCTATCTCAGGCTTACTTTTTTTCTCGCCTGGAATGGAGACTTTCACTTCTGTGACCGATGTTTACGTAGCTTGTTGTATTAGGAGATAATGATCAGGTTCTGGCGTTGAACTTGTTGTGAGAGAGAAGGTTGGATAACAGGGGTGTTTGGGTAAGGTAAGATCAGGTCACAATCGTGTTAGAATGTAGTTATGGTGCTTTTGATGTTTGAGGTCCATGGCCACAGATTGTATAGCGTTTTGTAGCTTTCACATGGTCCTAATTCAAAAAAGACGTTTGCTGAACCTAAACTTAGGCGTATCAAATAGACATTTTTGAGGTTACTATTATACAGAGTTACAATTCCTTTTACAAGGCCATGTGCCAGATGACTACGGTTTTATTAAGGGAAACATTAGCAACCTGTCATCCTCTGCAAAATGTCTTCCTGCTACAGCTGTAATCCATTTTGGTTTTGGGCCGACACCAGTAAAGGAGCTTAGCCAATTCCTTGGGCAGAGTGTCGCGCTACGCAAAGAACATCTAGCCTATAATTTCCTTTAACAGCTGGTTAATGCATCTTTTACCTGATTAAGCTATAGCATGTGAAACTTTAATTGGTCAAAGACCTGAACCAAGAGGGACACCAAAGTCACAGAGTCATGTAACTAAATATATTATATTATAAAGCAGGGCTTAGTGGTTAGCATGTTTGCCTCACACCTCTGGTGTTGAGGGTTTGATTCCTGCCTCCACCCTGTGTGTGTGGAGTTTGCATGTTCTCCCTGTGCTTTTGGGGTTGCCTTGGGACTCCAGTTTCTACCCCCAGGTCAAGTGGCAGCTCTAAATTGAGTGTGTGTGCTCTTGTACCCTGTGATGGTTTGGCACCCAGTCCAGGATGTTCCCCATTTTTTGCCTTTTTTTTGGAGAAGCTGCAATTGTGTGTTAGAAGTTTTTAATGTGTTACAGTAATGTTTGGATCAGCAGCTTGGGGAGGCGACGGATAGCATTTATTTGACTTCATTCTGTTCTCGATTAAACCGCTCTTGACTTTGGCAGTGTGTATGGAGGCATTATAATCATGGAATGGGAAACATTGTAAAAGCAGTGTTTGCACCATGGGCTGTTCCTGTCCTGTAAAATGACCACATGTTTTTTGGCGATTATATGACCCTGTAGAGCGAACCTAATGACTACTACTCATACCAGTACTGATCCAACAAAAGGTTTAAGTGTTGGCAGGAGATGATGTAGTATGCAGACATCATGAATACACCCGGATATAGGAAAAGGCTCAAAGCTGACTCAAGATTTCTAATGTGCTTTTTAATGTGCAGATTGAAGAAAAAAAACATTTCCTTCCCATTTTCATGACTCAGCTACCACCCAGGCAGAGTGTAGGCTCACCTATAAATGCTCCGATGCACATGAAGCCAGTTTACTGCATCTTTTTGAACTGCTGCTCATACTGTATCACAGGGCAGATAACGCACTTGGAGGAAAGTTGTACATGAGATCACACACAATGTTTCCGAAACCCATGATTGGCTAGTGCAGCTTTGATTGACAGGGGAGAGAGAGCATTTGCTCCCCATTGAGTTTGAAGAATGGTCTACAAGCAATGGTTCTGTCATCATTTTTAGGTTTGTGTTTGGTCTCCGTTTCGGTTGAGAGTGAGTCAGAGTGACTTGTGCCGTCATAGTCACGTTTGTGTTATTCAGCAATGAGTCACTTCATGGCTGATCAATCACCATTAAGCAGTTTCGATTAAACTGCTATTTCCTTCTTGTGGATTCAGTAGCCTGATTTTTGTCCTGTCATGACACAATAAAGAATTTGGTTTTGTTTTGTGTATGCAGATATTATTTGCTGAATAACTAGTTACCTGTGTTTTGTTGCTTTCAACATCATTTTTTACATTAAAAAAAATCTTTTGTACAAATATAAATGTGTCCAAGCCACCATTCTTGCACCATTCTTTGCATCTCTAATTATGTTTGCTTTACATGAGACTTGAAGCCAGTCTTCATGGTAGTGCGGTTTATTTAATCCACACTTTTTGATTACAAAGATCAAAATCATAGTGAAAGATTAAAATATTACCTATGCTTTTAAATGTCAGATGCACTTTTAATGACACTGTATATTTCTGAGTAAAAGCCGCTTTGATATCCTGAAGATGGTGCCAGGCAAAATAAGGGCAGGTATTTTTAGTGTGTGAAACTGCTGCTAAAATTCAAAGCACTCTTTATGAGTACAAGTGGTTCTTGTTAGTTCTACAAATGCAATTAGTTTGAAGTTCATATGCTTTGGGTTATGGTTATTCTTTTTTTCCCTGTCTGGTGATTTATTTAGAAACAGCATAGTACTCTTTCTTCACATCATAGGTTTTTATGTAGTAACAGGAATGCACATAGATTATTTTAGCTGGAACATGTCCACTCCTGCCATGTCAATTCATCATCAGGAGTTGTGACGAGAATAAAACCTATTTCCTTTTGTTTGGTTGATGTTTTTAGGTGTAAAAATGTGCTGTATAGAAGAATCCTGTTCTCTAGTAAATTGAATTCACATTGCAACATATTTGGGAAATTTATACTTTTCCTAATCACAGTTAAAATCCCATTTGTAATGGATAAGTTTTGGATTCGTTTTAGCATCAAAGATGATTACAGATGAGAGTAGTGAATTTGAATCCAGTATGAATGAGCAAAGGCTGTAGTTTTTACAAGTCTGGACAAATACTTAATCCTGTTCAAATCAAATCCAGCCAGTCAAATCCTTCACAAATTATATTACTAACTCTAATTGACCTATATTCCTGTTGCTGCCACCCAGCCCGAGGAGGGGAAAATATTTAAAAAAAACCTGGACTTTTGCCTTTGTGCATGCTTAAGGAAGATAATGCAGACAAACAAGAACGAAGAAACTAAGAAATAACAACAAAAAAACAATCACGGACGGGCGGACGAACAAGCATGGACGAACGAACAGAAACAAACAAGAGACTAACAAAAACGGACAAACAAAAACAAACAAGAGACAAACAAAAACAGACAAGACAAGAGACAAACGAAAACAGACAAGAGACTAACAAAAACAGACAAGAGACAAACAAAAACAGACAAACAAAAACAAACAAGAGACTAACAAAAACAGACAAAAACAAACAAGAGACTAACAAAAACGGACAAACAAAAACAGACAAACAAAAACAAACAAGAGACTAACAAAAACAGACAAAAACAAACAAGAGACTAACAAAAACGGACAAACAAAAACAAACAAGAGACAAACAAAAACAGACAAAAACAAACGAGACTAACAAAAACAGACAAACAAAAACAAACAAGAGACTAACAAAAACAAACAAAAGTACACTTGGTCCATTTTACACCAGAAGTGAAACTACACGTTAGTAAACATCAACAATTTCACCAACAAAGGCACATCCCTCATATATTCCATCATTTTCCTGTCATATCCAGTATAATATGAAAAACATAGACTATGTAAATTGTAAATTATAACTCTGTTTCATAACCACTGTGTTGCCATCAGCATGTACTAGCTTATGTTTTAATACAATGAAAATTAAAAAAAACGTGGCAAATCAACCAGTTTTGCGACATGTGGTATTTTAAGACAAATAAAATTTGTCATCATTATAATTACTGTGACAGAAAATCTCTACATGTCTTACCGAGCACCTTCATGAGGTTTGGCTCGTCAATTAACTACGCTGTGCCCTTATTTTATAATGTCACGATATGTAACTTTAAAGCTTGAAAATTGACTAAATTTACTTTTTTTGACACTGAACAAAAAACACAATGATGATGACATAAGAACATTTTATACAACTTTTTTTTTGTCACACGTTTAAATAACTTAAAAACAGCTTGCTCTTCAAGAATGGATTTTCTTTGTTGTAGGTGTCACAGGGCTTGTTTTGGTAATTGGTGCCAACACAGGTATAATGTTTGTGTGCGTTTTTTTTTTTTAAGGGAAGGTGGGGTTGAGGGATATTCTCACAAGCCTCAAGAAGCAGTTAATTATACCACATTCCAGTCACATCTTTCACAGTGTGAAGAAAGATGGCCACGGCAGGGGTGTGGGTGGGTGTGTGGGGGCCTCCTGTGGGATGCGTGGTGCGAACAGAATTCATGAACACCCCCTCATACTGTAGCCATGTGTATGGATCAGATTAGCCAAATTAGATGAGCTCCATAGGCATGCTGCATTTGTTCTCACTATAAGGTGGTGGAAACCAGAAGTTAGGGGGTGAGGAAGAAGGTGAGACAGAGGGCTGATCTTGAATCCCTATAGAGCGGAAATCGATTTCTGAACCTCAGCCAGAAAACCGGCTTCTCCACTTATAGCCTGTAGCACATCTATAAACTTGCCCATTCCCAGGACCCTGCTGGCATGGACCCCACGGAGAGCTCCCCACCCCCACTGCTCTTATAGACTGTGTACTATAAACACGAAGAGGCTTGTGCCCCCCCTTTTTTTGCTACCCATTCATTCAGCTAATAATACATGGTGTAGGGTTTCCACCAGTGGTGAGGTGTAGTTTGACCTTCCAGGACAGCTTGCGAATAAAAGTTGTTGCTTGGGAATCGGGTAGATCGTGCTGTGTTCTGTTGTGGAGGCTCTACCCTTGACAGTGGCCTTTGCTGAAGGAAAACAAGGGAAAAAAATCTTTCTTTTGTCACCCAAGCGCAAGTCGATCCATCTGCTGTTCTTGTTTGTGCGGAGCCGTGCACACTTAAGGCTACAGGATATTTTTGGCACATGATGATGGATCTGTAGCTCACAGGTGGGCACAAGAACAAAGAAGGAACCAAGAGGACAAAAGGAAGGAAGGTTGGAGGACCACTTGACCAGTCAATAACGATTACAACACTGATAACATTTTCACTGCTGTGGAGGACAGACGACAGTTTTCAGTGTGGCTTAGGAGCAAGCTGCTGTAATGAGCTTCACAGAGATCAGTGCTGTGTGACAGAATCATATCAGAAATAACAGAAGGTGAAAATTTGTTTTTATTTATGAAGAAATCACAAGGAGGCAACATTGTGATTTTATTTTAAAAAATAGTGGTCAGTTACACTACTTCCACTATTGAAGATCCTCATACAAATCTGCATACTTGAAAAAAAGACTTCCTAGTCACTATGTATGTGCATTACATATACTCCATAATATTATTTTTATCGTGTTCATAATTAAAATATGCATAGATTAATCATTTTTCAGATCCCTCCTACCTACATGAAGCAGTAAAGGCCTTCAAATTTTTTTTTTTTTTAGGAAATTCATCTTATTTGTGAAATTTGGCTTAATGCTACAGTAAACCTATTACTGAATGTCAGACAGATTAGTGTTCAGTTGAAATATATTTTTTTACATCACCAAAAGCTGTTTCTGCCATGAACTATTAACCATCTTTTTGCACATCTATAGTCTTTGTACATAACACTGCATAAATCCTGGCCTTTTTATGACCTTTGGTGAAGATGCGTACGTCATATGCACAGGTGTGTGGAAACTGAGGTGACCATCAGGTCACACACAAACTTTATTCCTCCCACCCATGATTTGAAGTGTTCTTGTTCTTGACACGACTGTAATCAGAGAGGATTTACTTCCTTTAATCAGTACGCAAACCCCCTACCCCCATCCCCAGATATCGCATTACCCTCCTGACGTTCCTGGCAGCTCCTTTAAAAAAAAACAAAAAAAACAACAAAAAAAAAAACTATAGAACCCCAAGAGGACATCACTGCTCTATTGTCTCTGGAGTTTAATATGCGTGTCCAAGGCGTGTAGAGCGACACCTGTTTAGCCAAGTCCATGTGAATATAACTTCTCTGATGGGGGAACAGCTGGAAAAATAGGCCACTTCCTGCCCAAGATGGAACCCCACTGTTTGGTGGACAATGGGGTGCCCTGGAAATATCCGTGACGGGGGCAGAGACTTGTCTGGACAGAGATGATTGTTGGGCCATGGTAGGGCTGTTAAGTCTTCGCTTCGAGTTACCCTCAGGGAGGCCAACAGCTGTATGTTATAAGTTCGTTATTAGGAGTTTGTCAAGTCTTCCACACATGTGCTCCTGACTTAGTTGGTCACTAATTCCTCTGGTGGTATGTTGACTAAAGTGGGCAAGATATTTTTACTCGAGTCTTCCGGACTCTTGGGTCTGTGTAAGCATGAAATTTTTATGGCCAAGTACATTTTGTTCACTTTATACTGGCAACAGTCGCTACCTTTTATAATCCTTTAATATAATCCAATATTAACATATTGCTTGTTCAGTAATATCAGAAACCAAACATTTATACCAAATGTATTAATGGTTAAGTTCTTGTGCCTGGTGGCTGTTCAAGAAAAAAAAATAAACAGTAATTTCCAGAACAGGAAAATGTAGAAATTCAGAACTGGTTTGGAAAATTAGGAATATTCTGACGTCAGTGTAGTGGTGTGTTCAAATGGAACTTTATTCATGCTTGTGAGATGGGAAGGCCAACACATTGCATGCTTGTGGTTCATGTGAGAACATTGTTGCTAGGCAACTAACAGATATGGACGCCATGCATGGTAGTAGCTCAAACACAGCCAAAGCCTTGTAGAAGTACAACAGAAAGGCAGAAAAATTGTTCAAATGAGACAAATCATAAATACCCATATTTCCCTCAGGAAAATTCAGATTTACCTCAGAAATATCCACTTTTGCTTCAGAAATATCAACATTTACCTCAGAATATCTACATTTACCTCAGATATCCACATTTACCTCAGGCATATTCAGAGCTACCTCAGAAATACCAACATTTAACCCAGAAATATCCATATCCTCAAATATGTTTTGGCAAATAACAAATAAAATGCTCTGTAAGTCTAGCAAAAATTCTGTATTTATGCATGAGGAAATGGTTAAAACCCTGCATGTGGTGTCAGCTTATTGATGTTTTAACCAGAATGCCTCACTCACAAGCTCATGGCCTCAACCAGACAGGTGGTATTCATCAGAAGGGTCTTAGTGTTAAATATGAACCTTTTAATGCATCTTTGCTCCCAAGCAGTCATCCCTTCACTGCTCCTGACTTAACCTCTCTGTGGGCAGCAAAATTAATGGATGCTGTATGGACTTACAGCTAAAGACAATATAAAGCCATCATTCTAAAGGTAATAAAAACGTCACCATACATCAGGTCATCTTTCAGAAAAGTTGGATATGTTTTATAGGATCTTCTTTATACATATAAATCAGATTAGTATCTATATACACACACACAAATCTTCTCCAGCCTGTGATTAAAGTGGAGACATGATCCAGGTTCGGACGTCTCAAATTTAAAATAAAAACATCAGGTATAACTACTTCAAGCTTTTTCCACCAGTTTCTTTTGATTACATTACATTGGCCTCATCATGGAAGATGGTTAGATGATGGATAAGTAGGAGCAGGGCTGGTTTTCTATAACTACCATATTTCTCTGGGCAATAATGCATGGTTTTTTGTTTTCCAGCAGATTTCTTTTACCATGAAACACCGTTTTTAATTAGCCTAATTGTGCAATCTTCTTTCTACATTTCTAACACGAATACATGAAAAAAATGAAAATGATCTGATTCAAGAAGTAAAATCTTATACCTCAATAATCAAACTTAAATGAAAAACAATTAAATCATTTTAGCCATTCATTGTTCAGGTGACAAATTTTTCAGTACACTATTGGGTTTTACAAATCTTTTTACAATGATGTGTTATGTGTTAAGTATACAACACTCTCAAAATCTCTAATTATGATTTGTCAGAAGGTGTTGATTAATTTTCTCTAACAGCAGCTTTATTAGTGCCGGCTGTAATTCAAATCCCACGTTTATATGAACATGCTCCTTCACTATCCCTAATTTGACCTTTGCCATCCTGATCCATTTGATTGACTCAGAAATTTAAAACTGGGTTTATTCCTCGCTACGTTCTCACCCCCTTAAGCCAGACTTTCTTACTGGTGTCTCCAGACATTTCTTGCCTCGGGTGACATGTAGTCGTATGTAAATGAGCTTCAGTGCCTTATATTCTGTCATTGCCCATGCTGGAGGTCATCAGTGCGTTTTCATACCAACTAGAAGGCGAGTCTCCACCGAACAACACCCATGCTTTAAAAATCTTAACCCAAGGATGTTTTACCTCTCAGCTTGAAAGCAATTCTTTGTGTAGGAACAACATAATGGCGAGTGAGACCTGAGGGAGTGCTCGAATGAGCTTTACACTCCAGGTTCTGTATAACGACCCTCTTGGGGTAAGCAGAAGGTTCCCACTGGTTATGATTATTGTTTGACTGGGCAGGATGCATTATATTTGAAAATATTCATGGATAGTCTGAATTTGGTCGTTCTGAACCCAAAGCAGAAGCAATGATGTATTTTAGCATTATTATAAGAAGTTGTCCAAATCTGTTCCTCAATCACTTATTGAAATCATCTTTGAATGATTTCTAACCAAAATGGCAGGCGAATTAAAGTGTTCTTCCATCTTGACCTGTGCCAACTTTAGCTTCAGGTTCCTGTTCCTGGCTGATGAAAGCTGATATGATCACCTGCTGATGTAGCCTCTTCAGATGCTTTTCTGATCACCACGGCTGTAAAGAGTGGGCAGCTTGAACCAGTCTCCAAAGGATGGTTACTAACTCGATTTTTTGGGGGGGTTTTTTACTGGAGGGGAACTAACTGGATTTTTTCGCACACCGTTCTGTGTAAACTCTAAACTTTTTTCATGTTGTGCATGAAAATCCCAGAAGAAATATTTCAATCAGCCTGTTTAACACCAGCAACCATGCTACATTTAAAGTCACTGAGATTACATTTTTTATGTACAAATGAATGAGCTCACCATGAAATCTGCATGGCTTTATGCATCGTTCTGCTGTCACATGAATAGCTGAGTGGATAATTGTATAATATGGTATGATTGTGCAAGTGTATGGTTTAAACTATTGTTGAAACTTTGCAGTTCCGTTTCATCAGTCCGACAGTTTTCATATCACTTGGGCAATATCCAAATGGATTCAAATTGTGTGTGTAATGACTGTCGTGAGTACTCAGGTGTCTGTATACTGATCTGATTTCATGCATTTTAATACCCTTTCCAATAAGTAATTTACTCCTGTGAATTCCTGCAATGTTGACTCACTGGGGGAAATCACTGGGGGGAGAAAGTCTGAAAGCCTGCAGTCATCATGGCTCACATTACATGCTTGCAAAGAGTTGACCAAGTTACTAATAGCTTGTCAATATTTAGATCAGAATTGTGTATCAGCCAGCATTTGAAGAAAAATTTGAATGTAAGCACAGTGAAATTTTCTATATACTTGGGCATAAGAGTTTAATCCATTTAGGGTCGTTCTTTCTGCCTGTTCATCAAAAAGGTCAGATTGAGTGAATGCCATCTTTGTGCTGAGCCCCTGAGCCTCTCTACAGGAATCCAGGAAGGGGCGCAGAGAGCGCCTTTCATACAGGTTTGTTTAGAAACAGGCGGTTTAAAGCTTGCAGGCTAAAACGATCGAAAGACAGATGCTGACCATCAAATAAATTATGAGTGTATAATGGTTAAATGATTAAACAGCTGAGTTGAGGAACTTTAATAGAGTTGTGTGATCTGGTCATTAAGTGGCTCAGTAAGTCATGCCACTCCTGTTTCATGTAGGTCACATCGGTTTGGTTGAATATTAAAAATAAATGACGCGCTGTCCTGAAAGCCAGTGTTGTCCCTTGACAGAGAGGCTCAATTTGCAGCTTGTGGGCTGTTTTTCTTTTTTGTTGTTTTTCCTGTAGAAGAATGGAAAACGAAGAAAAATGCCCTTGGTTTATTTCTGGAGCTGCGTTTGTGGCTGGATTTCCTGCGTCATCTCTTTGTGTTCAGGTTTAGTCATGTTTGACATCTTGATGGAGCTGGAGGAAATGAAAGAGAGAAAATTTCTGTCTGTCTGTCCTTCAGAGCAGAATAGATTCGTTCCAGGTGAAGAGGATCTACTTTTGTTAAGTGGCCTTTCCCACACTCAGGAAGAGAGACACTGCTGTTAAACATGGAGAGTACTTGTAGAGGTTCCTCTGTGAAGATCCCATATTCTAGCAACAATCACAAAAGAAGAGCCTGGTGTTTGTGCATGAATCCTGAGATGATGTGTGTAGTTTTCTCATGGCTGAATGGCGCAGTTATGTTTCTACATGATACTACATGTTTTGAATTAGTGGTTCTGACGACTGTTTAATGAAAATACAACATGGACGGAGATGCTACGAAAACCCCGAGTGTAATGGAAGAGACTAAGCTTTCAAGCATGGAGATGCACAAAACTTTATTCATTCATCAGTCATCTTTAGTGACCACTGTATCTTGGCCAGGGTTGTGGTAGGTTGTGTCAACTGTGTATGTGAACAGAAAACTCCTGTAGCACCCAAAAAAAGGAAAGATGCAGTTGAGTATAATTACAAAAATAGGAACATGGAAAACTCATTTAATGTCTTGTTGGTTATTTAATATAATTTCCTCTTTTTAAATTTCTTTCTTTTTATGCTAAGGGTGCACAAACTTTTGCACCTGAATCGAATGCACGATGCAGTGATCACACACGCACCCAAAAACTCAAATGTGTATAAAGGCATGTTTTTTCCCCCTGCATCTTAATCTACATTCTTCCCTGTGTGCCGCCATGCAGGACAGCGAGACAGCGTGGTGTTGACATCATTTCAGGCCGGGTTTTTTTTTTTAAAAAATCTGGTCTCCGGTTAGCCAGGTGCAGGCCTTTCCAGCCCATCTTACAGCTGCAGAACCTCCCACCCTGTCACAGTCAAAAAAAAAAAAAGGGTCAATCTGTAATCTCATTAAGAGAACAGACTCTCAGTGTTCAGCTTCACTCGAGATGAGAACATTGTGTTTATAAAGTGTTCACGTTAAAGCAAAGTGTTTAATCTACTTCTCCAGGCAACTAAGCCGAATTTATACTTTGAAGAAGATTCCTGACGAGCCCTTTAAGCCTTTATGGTTTGTGATGAGTCACAGCATCTCTAGTTAGTTTCTTTACAACAGAGTGCTCACTGTGTGCAGTACTTATTAATTAAATGAGCAGAACTGTACACTTATTTAGGTGAAACAGAAAGTCTACAGCTATACAGAAAATGGTTCATCTTACTGCAAACGTTCAATGTTTATTGTGTTATAGTGTATAGATTTGTTCCTCTCTTTATTTGACAGGTCAATAGGGTGATGAGTGCATAGAATATCATCATGTGGTGTTTAAGATGAGGCTCATGATTTGATGATGCCTGGGTAGTGAACAGTGCATAAGTATAACAGACAGTATAATATGCAATTTGTTATCGTCATAACATAATGAAAAACAGCAATGGTGCTGTTGAGCATCAAGTACAAACCTGCCATAAATCCTTAAGGTCTGGTGAATTGGATTATGGCTTTTTTGTTTAGTTACATTCTTTTCATAGCATGGGTGATGCCAGCTCACATATAACTGATGTTGTTTGTTGGTTGTGCCGCGTTCTCAGAGATCCAGATTTACTTCTATCCTTTCAAATCTTTTCAGTTCAGGTTGATGGAAAGTGTAGCTGTAGGAGCTTATTCTTTCAACTGAATTCACTTCATCACGTGAAACCTTTCAGAAGGGCAATGAGTGTGATGTTTGCTAATGTTTTACTTCTCAAGTGGAAATCAGACTTCAAGTTCCTTGCCTGGCTGCTCCTTCACTCTCTTCCTCCTCCTTCCTCCTACCCCAGTTGCTAAAAGTGAAGACGGACCCCTGATCATTTCTGTCCTCATGCTTATTCAATGTGCTTTGCCCTGCTCTGTGGGAACCCGCGCCTTCATTTCCCATTCACCTCACACGCTGACTCTGTCCCAGCATGGGCCATGCCTTCTGGAGTGGGACTGACTGGTGTCTTTATGTATCAGTGAGCAATGTCTAGATGAATGAAGGATCCACTCTGCAGGGGGGGAAAAGCGTGCAGAGAAGCCATGGATAAGAGTTCTGGGATGCCTGTCATTTTCTGGAACGTGTATTTTTGGAAAGGTTTTTAATGCTAATTCAGTCTGCCGTTTGAAAATAATAGCTCTTGATTTGTTTAAGGAAGGATTTTTTTTGGTAATTTTTCTGTCAACAAAGTCAGCAAACACCAACCAGCCCTATGACGAATCTTATTTTCTTGTATACGGTCACTTGGTGCTAATCTTCAATAACTTCTATCATTGGGGTATCAGTCAACAAGCGAAGACTGAGAGGTCATCAGGTCCTTGGCAATATAGAGAGCTCCGTCCACCTGTCCATCTCCGTCATCATCATACCTATGCTGGTTGAAGAAGCCGACAGATCTGAAAGCCCTCTGTAGTTACAAAGGTCAAGATTTAAGGACGAGGGAAATATTACATACCTTAGATCAACATAAAAAGAGAAACTCATATGCTGAGTCCACATTGCCTGACCTGTGTCTCCAGCCCACCTGCACCCTGCACAGCTGGACTTGAAACACAGAGCAGATGGAGGGTGGAGATCAGAGGGCCTCTTACTTCTTCATTAACCCTTTTCCAGTGATTAAAATGGTGGTTCTCATTTCCAAGCAGACTTTTTCAAGTAATTCTCAAATTGTTACGTAGTTAGATAGATAGCTATTTTAATCAAGTTGCAAAGATATCAAAGTAAAAGTAAAAAGTAAGCACTTTTTCCTGATCAGGGGCATATTGGACATGGCAGGGACATAGGGTGTGAGGCAGAATTGCACTCTGGATGGGACACCAGTCCATTGTGGGGCACAATACACACACATACATTCAACCTGGGGGGCATTTTAGCATAACCAATCCACCTACTACCCTTTTTAATTTTAGAGGTTAGAGGAAATCCACACAAAAACATTGATAACATGTGGAACTCAACACAGACAGTAACCTGATCTCAGACTTGAACCAGGGATCCTGGACCCTGCACCACAGTTCCACCCCATCTTTCATTTAATTGCTCTTAATTACCCTACAAATTTTCAGTATGATTCAAAAGTACTTGATGCTATTCAGAGATTTTGGTCAGACATTTTCCAGTTTTTCTAGATGTGTTTTACTCCCAGACACTATGACAGCAGTTATTGGCTGGAAGATTCATTGGAAAGTCCAAAAATTACGGTTGCATGTTCAATATGGTATGATTGTAGCTAAGAAAAACATCCAGTTTCTGTGGTCGAAAAATGTTAAGTCTTTCTTTTCAGTACTAAGTACTAAGCTCTACCTTACATTTGGAAAGAATTAGATACAACATTTCTGCCAAATTTGATAAAAAGTGGGAACCAGTTTTCAGGGGTGTTTTTGTCTCATCACAAAGACAAATTATTTATTTGTTTGTTTTTTAATTTTTTTTAATTTAATTAAATTTGTTTTTGTCATTTAAAAGAAAACGGTAGTCTTGTGTGTCGTAATCCTTTTTCTTACTCTTTATTCTCTACACTGCACAGATTGTTGATATATGAAGGGTTTGTCTGTTGTTGGTTTTTGTTCTTGCTTACTGATGTTTTAAATTTTGCAAAATCATAATTAAAAACTTTTTTGATTCTATTCACAACTGAATGGTGATTATATAATTAGTTGTGTTTCTGAAGTGCAGGTCCTATCCAACATATTTTACCATCTGAAGTCAAATCCTCTAGTGTTTACACACATCACCAAGACGTTACATGAAAAGCCATAGCTAGAGATTTTGTTCATTTTCTAGTACATGTCAGATTTTCTGCAATTACAAGATTGTGGTTCAGAGATTCTTGACATTTTGTCATGTGAAAGTGATAATCGGTGCCTTACTATGTACTTTTGCAAGATAATAGAGCATGTGTCTGTGGTGTGAAGCTTGGACAGGTTTCGTCATGCTAGTATCAGTTGTTTCCGGTCTCATTCATAGTTACTGCGCCTAAAGCCAGCATGTGGCCCTCATAATAGGTGGATGTAGTTACGGTGCCTTCCGCATGTGCTACTGATTTTAATTAGCCACTAATATTCTTGTACTGGTATGTCACTGACTCGGAAACGTAATGACTATTTGTGCTAAATGTGCAAGGTGTGATTTTCTAGTTGCATCACTCGCATCTATGTTAAGTTTTTTAAGACTTTTGTAATGCACAGTAAAAAGAACAGCCATATCTAGCTTTGCTGTAAGCTTTGAGAACAGCAAAGAGAGCTGTGTGTTTGTAAGGACGCTCGTTTTCACTCACTCGACCTAATTACAATCCGTTCCCTTTTTTCTCAGCACTGTGCGTCCATGCCGCATCCTTCCATTTCACGAAGGAGCCCAAATCCCAGGATGCATTGCACGGACGCAGCGCCATGTTGCGTTGCGAAGTGAACGATCCTGGAGGCATCACGTACAGCTGGCTTCACAACGGCCAGCCCATCTCTGACACGGAGCGCCGCTTTCAGGAAGGAGGCAACTTGAAGTTCACCGCCATCGACCGGGCCCTGGACTCCGGCACCTTCCAGTGTATGGCCACCAAAAATGAAACGGGAGAAAAGGAGCACACAAGCGAGGCCAATTTCAACATTAAATGTAAGCTGGATATTAATGTTTCCCAAAAAACCCAAGTATAACCGCCCCACCCTCAAAATATTTTTGTGACTTGCATCCGGCATTAGTCTGCTACCACATTAAGCTGCGCTTTAAAGGCACACATGTAAACCATTGGATGTTTTGTTTTTTGTTTTTTTCTCTGCCCCACCCCTTCACCACACTGCCTCTGCAGAAAACCAAATAGAGCCGGCATGAGAGAAAGTTATTTCAGGCCAGTGAAGGGGGCACACAAAGCTCCCCTTTATACATCCTTGCCAAGATTAATTGCTTGAAATGCAGCAGCTCGCCACTTGTGTTGGATAACATGGAAGGTCAGCTGAAAAGTGGGGCCTGTTTTCAGTGAGAGTGTGAAACATGTCCAGATGGTGTCAATGAGGGAGTTTGAGTCTGAAAATAAGACAGTAGCCAGGTTTTAAGAAACTAACTATTAGTTTATTATTAGTTTTAATGGCATTTTCTTTGCATTCTCTCTCTATAGGGTTGGAAAGTGGTGGAGTGACACTTCAGAGTCCAGCCTCAGAGGCAGAGATTGAGAGCTCCTCGTCTGTTATCTTGCTCTGTAACATCGACGGACACCCGCGGTGAGAGAGATTATATTTACAGAAGAATTTTTTTGCCAGTATGGCTAAATGAAGTGAAAGTTTAAGGTCTAAGCTGTTTACCTTGCTGTCATTCAGGAGTTTTTGTGTTGAAATGGAAAAACAATTGCAGAAAATGATATCTTTGCAAGTGAAAATATCTGGAATATACACAAATACAACTCTCTTTATTAGAACGTCTTGATTATTATGCGATTATTAAGCCAATTAATCTCTAGATATATTTACTCAGCTCAAGCTTAAGTGTTTATTTTTGATAATCAAATTATTTCCCCATAGAAAACCATTTTGACAGATTGACATTAGAAAATATGTCTAGAAATAATAAAATTTCTTTTACATAATAATGATATAAGGGATTATTAGATACTTTTTTGTAAAGTGGTGATATCTTAACCTTATTATTTTTATCTTATCTATATCTTGATTAATAATAATAATACAGTAATGCATATAAAACATTAGAGAATATACTGTCCATGCTAAAAATGTAGTGTAATGGGGATATTTTTATATTTGGATTCATTAACATTTGATTTCTAGACCTTATACATAAGTTAAAAAAGAAAAGAAAATGTGATTAGTAGGGGGGCACGGTGGCTTAGTGGTTAGCACGTTTGCCTCACACCTCCAGGGTTGGGGGTTCGATTCCCGCCTCCGCCATGTGTGTGTGGAGTTTGCATGTTCTCCCCGTGCCTTGGGGGTTTCCTCCGGGTGCTCCGGTTTCCTCCCCCAGTCCAAAGACATGCATGGTAGGTTGATTGGTATCTCTAAATTGTCTGTAGTGTGTGATTGCGTGAGTGAATGAGAGAGTGTGTGTGTGTGTGCCCTGCGATGGGTTGGCACTCCGTCCAGGGTGTATCCTGCCTTGATGCCCTATGACGCCTGAGATAGGCACAGGCTCCCCGTGACCCGAGTATAGATCGGATAAGCGGCAGACAATGAATGAATGAATGAATTTGATTAGTAAAAAAATCTGATCTTGGTGCATGTCAGAAAGGAAAACAGAAAATAAAGCTGTTTCTTTCCTTCTGTTTTGTTTAATTTTGAAATGAGAAACGATTAACTGCAGCAAGCACAGATCACGCTTCACCTGGACTCACACACAAAATAGTAATGTTAACCTGACTAAAACGCTTATTTTGTGCATGTTTTTATGGGGTGATGGGAATTCTGCCAAAATAACTAAATATAAATAGGATTTTATGGCAAAGGATTGCTCATTGTCAATGATCTCTTGCTGAATCCTGCAGGCCGACAAATCGCTGGTATAGAGACGGCGTGCTTTTAGCAGAAAAGAGCCAGAAGATCAACAATAAAGAGCGAACACTGACTCTACCCAGTGCCAGTCCTGATGATAACGGCATCTACTACTGCTGTGCCAAAAACGCTGCTGGCCAAGTGTGCAGCAGCACCAACTTCACCCTTAACATCATAGGTGTGGGTTTATTTTTTTACCAGGAATATAGATACAGTTTAAACAGATCTGTGTTTTTTCTCTCAACTGACCCGTCTTTCCCTGTTCGACATTCTTCTGTCTGGTCAAAAAAAAAAGGAGAAACACATTTTTGTGATGTTTTTGTTGTAGATAAGAGTTACCCTCAACCGGTGGTGAAGCCCGAGGATCTGGTGGTGCTGAAAAACGAGGAGGCGCATTTTCACTGCCAGTTCACGGCTGAGCCGCAGCCCGATGTAGAGTGGTTCCATGGGGACGAGCTGATCTCCAACAAGAGTCGGTGTGTGTTGCTGAGACGAAAGATTCCCGTTGTTCATTTTCTGTCCGTCTTGTACGGTGGCCAAGTAGTGCAAAACAAAATAACAAATCAAAAAACACAGACAAACAGGAAAAGGTAGGTATAGTTTGCGAATGGAATTCTTACCGCTGATTGGACGAGACATCTGTCACTCAGGATATACAAGAAGTAGTAGAAGTGTGCATCTAACTTTTTCTTGTGCATGTGTGGAGTTTTGCGTTCACTTTAACCCATTTTTCCCCCCAATAATGCAACTTTTAATCTTTTAAAGAAAATAAACATATAAGAATTCATTCAATACCGTGATTTTGGATATGCTGATAGCGTATCGTGGCATAAAGATTAGTTTGCGATGTCTTAAAACACACCTAAAGAACGCAGGTATGTTTTGAAGACAAAACTATTCCAGATTAAATGATGTAAGGAGCATTATAAGAGTAGAGCTGCGTTTATATACCCACACTTTCTACTGTCGCAGCATGCTGTACTTCCTGTATATCCTGAGTGACAGATGTCTCGTCCAATCAGCGGTAAGAATTCCACTCGCAAAGTATACCTACCTTTTCAGGTTTGTCTAAATTGTCATTGTGTTTGAGGGTTTGTTTTTTTGTTTTTGGATTTTTTTATTGTGTTTTGCACCTCTCGGCCACCCGTAGTCTTGTCTTGTCTATGCTCGTCTAACTCCTGCTGTCTCCACAGTGTGTTTCTGCTCAGCAACGGCTCACTCTTCATCAGCCAGGTGAAGCAGCGCAACACCGGCCGCTACACTTGTGTGGCTCAGGGTGTCCGCGGCCAGCGTGTCTCACTTGAGGCTTTTCTGAGAATAGCAGGTAAAACACACATACTAGTTTCTAGACATTGTCTGAAATATAACATCATCCGGTTACACCCTCTAGCAGTCACCAGTTCATAATAGTTTCATATAGGGACTGTGAGGGGTGTTAGATTTACTAACCAATAGTGTGGTATTATTATGAACTACAGTCATTTAATAATATTAGTAATTTAATAGTGTAGTATCCAGAAGCAGCAGTACAGCCCGCGGTAGAAGCAGTGTGGGTGGCTTTTTCCCATCACTTGGTAACTGAGATGATGTCATTCAACACTGTAGAGAAGACCGTGACATTAAAGCAGGCAGCAACCATCAACATTCATAGAAATGAGCACATGACTACACACTAGACCTCAGGATATGTTGGGGGGTTTTATTCCAGCCTCCACCCATTGTCTTTGGAGCTTGTATGTTCTCCCTGTGCTTCAGGGGTTTCCTCAGGGGACTCTGGTTTCCTCCTCCAGCTGATTGGCATCTCTAAATTGTCCGTAGTGTGTGAATGGGTGTGTGTGTGTGAGCAGTTGTGCCCTCTGATGGTCCCAGGTCTTCTCCACTGTCACATACAAGTGCTGCAGGTGGTGCTGTTAAAATTACTTCCAACAGCAGAAACGGTGTTGAAGCAGTTGTTTTTGGAAATAGATAAAAATAATAGAAGAGGAAACTAGAGAATATATTTTCTCTTATAAGAGAAAAGAACAAAGTGAAATATCATCCATACTGGAATAAAATGTGCCCCACAATGTAATATTGTTCATGAAAGCCCACAGAACATCTACCTAGCATATGCTGATGCCTCTTTATAACTTCATCGCTCTCACTGATGTATTTTACTGAAGTAACACATGGCAAGGTGGTGAAAGATGTTTAGATTTACACCGATCAGGCATAACATTATGAGCAGTGACAGGTGAAGTGAATAACACTGATTATCTCCTCATCATGACACCTGTTAGTGGGTGGGATATATTAGGCAGCAAGTGAATATTTTGTCCTCAAAGTTGATGTGTTAGAAGCAGGAAAAATGAGCAAGTGTAAGGATTTGAGCGAGTTTGACAAGGACCATATTGTGATGGGTAGACAACTGGATCAGAGCATCTCCAAAACTGCAGCTCTTGTGGGGTGTTCCTGGTCTGCTGTGGTCAGTGTCTATCAAAAGTGGTCCAAGGAAGGAACAGTGGTGAACCGGCGACAGGGTCATGGGCAGCCAAGGCTCATTGATGCACGTGGGGAGTGAAGGCTGGTGATCCGATCCAACAGACGAGCTACTGTTGCTCAAATTGCTGAAGAAGTTAATACTGAATATGATAGAAAGGTATCACAGTGCATGAAGAGTCAGGGCTGTTTTGGCAGCAAAAGGGGGACCAACACAATATTAGGCAGGTGGTCATAATGTTATGCCAGATCGGTGTATTTATGGTCAAATGTTTTCTATATTTGATTTATTGGGCATGGATGTAATTAGAGAAGTCCTTATTTGAACCACAATCCTCAGTGCAATCCAATACACAATTTTATATAGATTTTCTGAATGAATTATGAATTATGACTTACACAGAGTGGAGAAGATGAAGAAGACAGCAGTTTTAATATGTATCTATTTAGTAACTGCTCAAGTGAAAATGAAATATTATATATTTGGAGTTGTGTATGCAGATTCAGCAGAGTGTCTGGAATTGTAGACATTCAAATACACCACCATTCAGACAGATGCTTTTTGTAAAAGAAGCTGTTTTTGCGGTGTGCATTAAGCATACTTAACTCTCTTCCACCAATAAGGTGCCAACACTAGTTCTAGAGCCAATAGCTCATCTGGAGAAGCTTGGAAATGTGACATAAAATAGTCCAGTTTTCAGCTAAAATAATCAGTTCTCTTCCAGCACTAATATTCTACTGGACTGGAACCAACAACCAGTTTGGAGTGGACATGTGAGCCACTTTCCATGGTCTTCATGTATCCCAGCTTTGGAAGTTGGGGTCAGAGTGCAGGGGCAGCTTTCATACAGCTCCCCTGGAGCAGAGAGGGTTAAGGGCCTTACTCAAGGGCCCAAAAGTGGCAGCTTGGCAGTGCTGGGGCTTGAACCAATAATCTTCTGATCAACAACTCAAAGCCTTAATGTGACTTGATCCAAACAGAAACAAAACAGATCAGTACAGGCAGACAAGGACAAAACTGAAATCAGATATGAAGACAAACAAGCGGAATGATTTACACAGCTGCTCTTTTCCTAACGGATAAACACTGAGATAGAGATCTTTATCAATCTCCAATAACTTATAGATTACCTTCATCATTCAGTCTGCATTACGTCTTTCTACCTCTGTCAGAAATCGATGACATGCAAGCTCGACAGTCTCGTGTCTTCACGGCCAACTCTCTGGAGCGGGTCTCCTGCCGGCCACCTCGCGGTCACCCCGAGCCCGAGGTGTGGTGGGAGCAGGCGGGTCAGCGTGTGCCCACTGAGGGCCGTGTGTTCCAGGATGGTCTGGATCTAGTGTTCAGCCCGACGCGTGCAGAGGACTCGGGCAGCTACACCTGTTTTGCCCAGAACAAAGCTGGACAGAAGAAACAGGAACTCACCGTCACTGTGGCCAGTGAGTAGGACTGCAGTCGCCTTCTGTTTAATTTGTACTTTTTATTCAGTTGAATTTCAGCTTTTCATTAACGTGTTCCATTAATGCCATTGCTGCTCATATCATCAATAGCGCCACCTGAATGGGTGCAGAAGCCAGATACAGAGAGCCAGCTGGAAGAGGGGCATGCTGGGTATTTACACTGTTACACCCGTGCCACACCTGATCCTGAGGTCACGTGGTATCGCAACATGCAGCCAATCGGTGCCGAGGTGAGAGGAAAGACGAGGTCACATAGAGTTGAATGCCTTAAGTTTCCCACGTCTTAAAGCCAATAAGCAAGTCTGTACAGATAGCAGAAATGTAATGCCGTTGCTTTTCCTAATTTGCATGCGAGAAAACAATCTAAATTTTCCAATTGGAAGGCAGCTCCCTCGATAGGTAGCATTTGAGGGTACATGAGAACAAACTTTCCTATTCAAATCTCAGTCTCATGTCAATGGCCTTTAGAAATAAACTCTCAGTGGATTTGTTTCATAGTAATAACTTCTTGGGTCTGAGAATTCACTATATCTGATGTACACTAACATAGACTCTGTGTGTGTGTGTATGACAGGATGCACGTTTTAAGCAATTCTCCAATGGAACCCTGCGTATCAACAGTGTGGAGGTGTATGATGGCCATATGTACAACTGTGAGAGTAAAAATGAAGCCGGGAAACTTGGTGCCTATGCCAGAGTCACTATACTGGGTAAGGAATGAGAGAGAGAGAGAATCGATGGTAAAATTAACTTAAAACTTTAGATCCATCTTGGATTATTTTGCTGTAACAGACAACACTTATGTGTTTATTCCTTAATGGTCTCTTCTGTGTGTTTCCATGCATTTCCGCTGTTACTCTTCATTCTCTCTCTCTCTCTTTCTCTCTCTCTCTTTCTGTGCCCCACAGAACGGCTAAAGTTCACTCCGACACCACAGTCCTTACAGTGCCAGGAGCTGGATAAGGAAGGCAGCCTGCAGTGTTCTGCCAAGGGCCGTCTGCCCCCCACCATCCGCTGGACGAAAACTGGTGTGTATCTGCACACAGAAGAAAGAGATTAAATATTCTCTGCAGTTATAGCATTCCGGTGGCCTCTTTAATTAAATGGTCTGGGTTCCATTTTGCATACACACAAAAACCAGAAAATGGCGGAAGCCTAAATATAAGCTGATTTATAAAGTGGCATGGAGGCCAACTCTCCTTAATAGATCCCAGCTTGCATAAGACCGTGTGTATTAGGTTTCTGTTTTCTCTTCTGTGAAAGTATAATTGGTTCTTATCACATACATTTTACAATTACATTTTTGACATTTATTAGGTGCTTAAGATTACAGGATGAAGAGGTGAAGAAGGTACAGGAGTTTAAGTACTTGGGGTCAACAGTCCAGAGTAATGGAGAGTGTGGGGAAAGAGGTAAAGAAGCGAGTGCAGGCAGGTTGGAATGGGTGGAGAAAGGTATCGGGAGTTCTGTGTCTTCTTCTTCTTTCGGCTTTTCCCTTCAGGGGTCGCCACAGCGAATCATCTCTCTCCACCTATCCCTATCTTCTGCATCCTCAACCCTTGCACCCACTAGCTTCATATCCTCATTTATTCCATCCATATACCTCCTCTTTGGCCTTCCTCTTTGCCTCCTGCCTGGCAGCCCCATGTCCAACATTCTCCTACCAATATACTCACTGTCCCTCCTCTGAACATGTCCAAACCATCTTAATCTGGCCTCCCTAACTTTGTCCCCCAAACGTCCAACATGAGCTGTCCCTCTGATGTACTCATTCCTAATCCTGTCCAATCTTGTCACTCCCAAAGAGAACCTCAACATCTTCAGCTCTGCTACCTCTAGCTCTGACTCCTGTCTCTTCCTCAGTGACACTGTCTCTAAACCATACAGCATGGCCGGTCTCACCACTGTCCTGTACACCTTCCCCTTGATTCTCGCTGATATTTTCTGATCGCACAGAACTCCCGACACCTTTCTCCACCCATTCCAACCTGCCTGCACTCGCTTCTTTACCTCTTTCCCACACTCTCCATTACTCTGGACTGTTGACCCCAAGTACTTAAACTCCTGTACCTTCTTCACCTCTTCACCCTGTAACCTTACTGTTCCACTTCCCTCCCTTTCATTCACACACATGTACTCAGTCTTACTACGACTGACTTTCATTCCTCTTCTCTCCAGCGCAAACCTCCACCTCTCCAGGTTTTCCTCCACCTGCTCCCTGCTCTCACTACAGATCACAATGTCATCTGCAAACATCATTGTCCAAGGAGACTCCTGTCTGACCTCCTCTGACAACTGGTCCATCACTATAGCAAACAGGAAGGGGCTCAGAGCCGATCCCTGATGCAGTCCCACCTCCACTTTGAACTGCTCTGTCTGACCTACAGCACACCTCACCACTGTCCTGCTCCTCTCATACATGTCCTGCACCACTCTGACATACTTCTCTGCTACTCCTGACTTCCTCATACAGTACCACAGTTCTTCTCTTGGCACCCTGTCATATGCTTTCTCCAAGTCTACAAACACACAGTGCAACTCCTTCTGACCATCCCTATACTTCTCCATCAAAATCCTCAGAGCAAAAATTGCATCTGTTGTGCTCTTTCTGGGCATGAAGCCATACTGCTGCTCACAAATTTCCACTACCTTCCTTAACCTAGCTTCCACTACTCTTTCCTATACCTTCATTGTATGGCTCATCAACTTTATCCCCCTATAGTTACTGCAACTCTGCACGTCACCCTTATTCTTAAAGATCGGCACTAACACACTTCTTCTCCATTCCTCAGGCATCCTCTCACTCTCTAAAACCCTGTTGAACAAATTAGCTAAAAATTCCACTGCTGCCTCTCCCAGACACTTCCAGACCTCCACCGGAATGTCATCAGGACCAACTGCCTTCCCACTTTTCATCCTCTTCAAAGCCTTCGTGACTTCATCCTTTCTAATCTTATCTACTTTCTGTTCCACAGAGTTCACCCCTTCTACTCTTTTTTCCCTCTCATTTTCCTCATTTATCAGCTCCTCAAAGTATTCCTTCCATCTCCTCTGTACACTCTCCTCACTTGTGATATCGGGAGTTCTGTGTGATAGGAACATATCAGTGAGAATCAAGGGGAAGGTGTACAGGACAGTGGTGAGACCGGCCATGCTGTATGGTTTAGAGACAGTGTCACTGAGGAAGAGACAGGAGTCAGAGCTAGAGGTAGCAGAGCTGAAGATGTTGAGGTTCTCTTTGGGAGTGACAAGATTGGACAGGATTAGGAACGAATACATCAGAGGGACAGCTCATGTTGGACATTTGGGGGACAAAGTTAGGGAGGCCAGATTAAGATGGTTTGGACATGTTCAGAGGAGGGAGAGTGAGTATATTGGTAGGAGAATGTTGGACATGGAGCTGCCAGGCAGGAGGCAAAGAGGAAGGCCAAAGAGGAGGTATATGGATGGAATTAATGAGGATATGAAGCTAGTGGGTGAAAGTGTTGAGGATGCAGAAGATGGGGATAGGTGGAGAGAGATGATTCGCTGTGGCGAAAAGCCGAAAGAAGAAGAATTAGGCGCTTTTATCTAAAGCGACTTCCAAATAAGGACTTTTTTTTTGACTGGAGACGAGTTATGGGTTAGTTAAATGTTCACAGAAGAGGTGTGTCTTTACATTTACATTTCTGGCATTTGGCAGACTCTCTTATCCAGAGCGATGTACAAGAGTGCTTTGAAATCTCTGTCACTGAATACATTTAACACTGGTTCACTATCCCCATAGCCTAAAAATGTGTTTTTTTTAATCAACATACAACAATACATAAAACAAACAGGGAAAAAAAAGAGCTAAAAGTTTAAGTGCTTCAGGAAGAGGTAGGTCTTCATCAGGCATTTCAAGACAGTCAGTGACTCGGCTGTTCAGACATCTAGGGGAAGTTCATTCCATCACCTCGGTGCCAGAACAGAGAAGAGTCTAGATGTATACCTACCTTGTACGCTGAGAGATGGTGGGACCAGTCGAGCAGTGCTAGTAGATCGGAGGGAGTGAGGTGCAGTGCGAGGAGTGATGAGCTTTGAGGTAAGAGGGTGCTGGTCCATTCTTGGCTTTGTAAGCAAGCATCAATGTTTTGAATCTTGTGTTTTTAGGGAACGCAGCAGCGGGTTGGTGTGGGAGAGCTTAGGCAGGTTGAAAACAAGTCATTTTGGATCATTTGCAGAGGACAAATTGCATTCAGAGGTAGACCTGTCAGTAGAGAGCTGCAGGAGTCCAGTCTTGAAATGACCAGAGATTGAACAAGCACCTGAACAGCCTGTGTGGATAAAAATGGCTGAATCCTTCTGATGATGTAGAGAACCAACATGAACATGTCACATTAGCAACATGGGAGAAAAAGCTCAGTTGATTGTCCATGGTTACCAGAATGTTGAAAGCAATGACCGATCGGGAGATCAGAGAGTTGTGCAGGGATATCGCAAGATCCTGGCCTGGGGATCTTTATCCATAATTTGAAGATATTGATTCTGCTGTTAGAAGTTAGAGGTTAGAAGTTCATTCCACCACTAAGGGACAGTCAGTGGAAAGGATCCAGAAGGTTCTGGTTATGACTTGTGGATTATTCACTACCAGACGTTGGTGGTTATCTAATCCAAAGTTGCGGGAGAGAACATAAGTGTCCTAACAAGCAGAGTGTTGAGTTTGAGGTGTGTAATTCCAGACAAGGTCTTGTACATGAGCATCTAGGCCTTGAATTTGATGTGTGCAGCTTTGGGAAGCCAGGGGAGGGAGATGAAGAGGGGTTGTGACATGCCCCCCCTCCACTCTCTCATACAATACATGATTTAGTATGCATACATACAGGGCTACAATGAGGAACCATTGTAGAGGTTTTTTCACAGTGAATAATATAATACACTAGGAATATTGCAGGAAATGTTTCATCCACATCAGACAGAGCTAAAAGGACATCACAGATAATGTTGAACAATAAAGCTGTGAAAATGCTTTGTTATTGATCGAATTGACCTTCTGAACTTCAGACGTGAACGCAACTTAAAGATGAAGACACGATCGATCAGACATCCTGCAGAAAAGCGATCAGGAGTTGTTTGAGTACAGTTCACTTTGTCTGTTCATGTGATGGATGCTTTTATCCAAAGCCGCTCACGGGAGAGATGGGATTCGGTCCAAGCGCTTGTTTTTTGTGGTGAGCTCTTCGATCATGGCTCCTGTTCAAGACTTAATTTGAAGATGATGATTCTTATAAGCCAGAATTTATCCTGAGCCAAAAAAAATCCTGAGCAGTTTTTCAAAAACACACTTCCTTTTTCTGGCCATCTTTCTGTCATCCAAATGCACCAATGCAACCATTGTTTACAGAAATTTCATAGCTTAAAGCGAACTCATGATTTTAATGGACGCATCACATGTATTGAGAGAGAATAGTGCCTCTCTGTTGAGGACTGTGAGTGGAGGAATTGCTGCATGTCGGAAATGTTTTACATTAATTCTGATTAGTTAGTCTGGGAAAGTTGTATTTTTTTGAAGCTGTCTCAGTTCCTGTCGAAAGTTTTTTTTTAAATTTTTTTTATTTATAATTTTATTTACTTTACTTTGGGACTGGAAATACTTTTTTTTAAAAATTGGTACAGAGTGTGTGATCGAGTCAGTGAGTCCGTCAGTGAGTGTTGGAACGATGTCTCCATTGTGCAGGATCATTATTCACTTAATAAAATGCAATTGTTATAAAGCAGTGAAACGTTTCGGGAATGTTTTGGTCCAGTAGCTGCTGCTGTTCGAAAGTGTGTATGGCCATGTTTTTATCTCAGTAAGACGTGTGTGTGTGTGCGCGTGTGTGTGTGTGTGTGTGTGTGTGTGTCCCGCAGACGGCAGTGAGATCCCAGCGTGGGTGGAAAAGAACGGAGGAACTCTGCACTTCTCCAAAGTGACGCGGGCAGATGCAGGGAACTACACCTGCGTGGCCGCCAACAGCCTGCAAGGAGAAATCCGTGCTGTGGTTCAGCTCACTGTGGCAGGTGCAGTACAGTAACATGCAAAGCCTCGCTTACAGATGTAGTGAACAGCTCCAGTATTCCTTTGTCATACAGAAATAACCAGGGTTGCATTTTACAAGCTTTACTTCTAGCTTTAGGAATGTTTGCCCATAAAAAAATAAAATCCTTCATCTGTACACTGAATAAAATGCTTAAAAAAAGGTTTGATTTAGAAACATAGCTCCCATGAAGTCTATAAGTTTGCAGTTGCCAGATATTAAGATATGATGATGAGTAAATCATTCACATTATTCGTATTTTATAGTTTTAATCTGTTATTGTTTCTATACCAATAACTAATTTATAGGAACTTGTATGCCAGAGGTTTCTCATAATCTAATGCTCATAATAAAATGTCTTTTCATTTGAAAAAAAGTTATTTATGAGTAGTTAACGTTAAACCTAGCTATAAAAAGCAAAGAAAAAAAGTGGTGTGCTGCGGTGTAAGCGTAATAAAACAGTTCGGGACGATGGTAACACATCACACCACCCCAGTGTGGATTATTTTCTTGTAACAGCATGTGTTAAAGTGTTTTATTCCTGACTTAAACAGTGATCATGCAAGTACAAGTTATTTCAGATGTTGTTGCCATAACAACATGCTCAGACCCCATTTCTTGGGGTCTTGGTTGAATGGAATTTCATTGTTTTAAACAATTCTACAGTTAAAACAAGCATTATTTCAGAACAGATCTTGACTGTTATACATTTAATTTAATGCAGAAACCAACTTCGTATCCCTCCACTCTCTCTTTTAGTGTATGTGGCATTTAAGCTGAAGCCAGAGAACACTACAGTGTATCAGGGTCACACTGCCGTGTTGCACTGCCAAGCCACAGGAGATCCTTCACCCATCATCCAGTGGAAAAAGAAAGACAAATTCCTCGAGTCTAACAAAAGCAGGTAGCTGTGCCCTGCATGAAAATAGCATGTATAATCTTTTGTAAAATGAATAGTGTTCAAACTCCTTCTCTAATCAATTCTCTGGTTGGTGTGATAAAGGTTCCAGACAATGCCCAATGGCTCTCTGGTTGTTCATGACGTCAGTACAGAAGACACGGGCAGCTACACCTGCATTGCTGGGAACAGCTGCAACATCGCACACACATCCGCTGAGCTCTTCGTTGTGGGTGAGTAGCTGCTTCTTCTTTCAGCTGTTCCCTTCAGGAGTCGCCACAGCAAACCATCTCTCTCCACCTATCCCTATCTTCTGCATCTTCAACACTTGCACCCACTAGCTTCATATCCTCATTTATCACTTCCATATACCTCCTCTTTGGCCTTCCTCTTTGCCTCCTGCCTGGCAGCTCCATGTCCAACATTCTCCTACCAATATACTCACTCTCCCTCCTCTGAACATGTCCAAACCATCTTAATCTGGCCTCCCTAACTTTGTCCCCCAAATGTGAAACGTGAGCTGTCCCTCTGATGTACTAGTTCCTAATCCTGTCCAACCTTGTCACTCCCAAAGAGAACCTCAACATCTTCAGCTCTGCTACCTCTAGCTCTGACTCCTGTCTCTTCCTCAGTAAACTGTCTCTAAACCATACAGCGTGGCCGGTCTCATGGAGTAGATGCTCAGCAAAACCGTTTTAATCTTCTCTCCTAGAATTTGAATATTCCAGGAAGCCAATACAAAGCATATTTAGAAGACAACAAATGCCAGAGGCCAGGGCGAGAGATTAGCTGCTGTATATTGGGGACCGTTAAAAAGCAGGAATTCAAATTCAGTTCAATTCTAAATAGTCGATTATTCTTATTTTCCAAAACTAATTAGGGACTTTTGCTGTTTTTTCATTTTTATTTTTAGTCAAACCAACAGTTTTCACTGCTGACGAACGATAGCAAAGAAAGGCTCAAGCTACAATTAAGTTAAGTCACACCCAGGCTGCAAACTCCAAATCCAGCTTCAATACTTTCTTAAGCTGTAATACTAACAACAAAAATATAAATCAGTTCAAAAATATAAATCTGTGTATCATTTGTCACACTATTTATTAATGTACCATTTCTTAGAAGGTAATTAAAAAACAAACCTGATATTGTTGATTCTGGAACTGAGAGCACGCAGCATGGAAGCTCGTGTCCATTATCAGAGATGCTCTTATAGCTCACTGACCAACTTTCTATGGAGTTTGCAATATCTGGGAGGGTTTTCCAGGCCGATAATGACCTGGGAGATAAAACAGGGTGTTGGTAACAACCTGCAAGGAATTTATTTTTTATTTATTTAACGTAAAAGGATTACAAAGGATTACAAAATCAGTCTCGCACATAACATCTAAAATGAAATCAAAGTGATAATGTTCCATTAAAGAAAAGAGTTCAGGGGACTTTTATTATTTCTGTTCTAATAAATTACTTTTAACCTTCATTTCTTTACCATTTATCACCGTTTTCCCCCATGACTAGTGAATGTGTTAACCGTTTAGTCTCTATAGCTCTTACTTATACTTCTATTGGTGTGTTGTGTGTTTGTGGTTGTAGAAAAGCCAGTGCAGCACATTCTGGCAGACGATGAGAAGGCTCCCTACAAGATGATTCAGACGGTCGGGCTGTCTGTAGGCGCAGCTGTCGCTTACATTATCGTCGTGCTCGGCCTCATGTTCTACTGCAAGCAAAGACGCAAAGCCAAGAGCCTGCAGAAGGGCCAGGACAAAGAGGAGCCCGAGATGGAGTGTCTCAATGGTATGTCTTTGGGCACGTGTTTAGAATATTGTCATGTCTCCATGCTCACCCAATCCTCACCCAAAAAACTAAATAAATTAAACAAAAAGAGCAAAAGTGTTTCCTTTTGGGTTCCAAAGTTCTGGTTAGGTGTCTGTATTAGACAGTAGTAATTAGCTAACGTAGTAATAGCAGTGGGGGGCACGGTGGCTTGGTGGTTTGCACGTTTGCCTCACACCTCCAGGGTTGGCGGTTTGATTCCCGCCTCCGCCATGTGTGTGTGGAGTTTGCATGTTCTCCCCGTGCCTCTGGGGTTTCCTCTGGGTACTCCGGTTTCCTCCCCCGGTCCAAAGACATGCATTGTAGGTTGATTGGCATCTCTAAATTGTCCGTAGTGTGTGATTGCGTGAGTGAATGAGAGAGTGTGTGTGAGTGTGTGTGAGTGTGTGTGAGTGTGTGTGAGTGTGTGTGAGTGTGTGTGAGTGTGTGTGAGTGTGTGTGAGTGTGTGTGAGTGTGTGTGAGTGTGTGTACCCTGCGATGGGTTGGCACTCCGTCCAGGGTGTATCCTGCCTTGATGCCCAATGACGCCTGAGATAGGCACCAGCTCCCCGTGACCCAAGAGTAGATCGGATAAGCGGTAGACAATAAATGAATGAAGTAATAGCAGTGGAAGATCATCACAAACCAGCTGTGAGAGGACACAGATAAGACTAAAGATTTTATTTACAGCTTGGTTGTTACAGTATTCATTTTAAAAAGATCACAATTCTATAATGGAAAGCTAAAATGATCTAGCATTAGATCGAATGTTTTGTTAATCATAATCAAATGTTTCCTGATTTCTCCTACAGGGGGCACCATGCAGCAGAACGGCCAAACCACAGCCGAGATCCAGGAGGATGTGCCGCTGAGCACAATGTCTGCTGCGGGAAACAACAAACGCCACAGCACTCAGGACAAGCTGCAGTTTCCCCGCGCCAATCTGCAAGCCATCACCACTCTGGGTATAAAAGCTTTTTCTGCTAAAATCAGATAGGCCACAAATTTTGTTCAAAAGCGGCACATGTAACACGTGTGCTCACGTTCTTCCTCAGGTAAAGGAGAGTTTGGAGAGGTGTTCCTGGCCAAGGTGAAGAGCGGTGTGGATGAGGAAGAAACGGCCGTCCTGGTGAAGAGCCTGCAGACCAGAGATGAGCAGGTGCAGTCAGATTTTCGACGGGAATGTGAGATGTTTGCTAAACTCAGCCACCTGAACATCACACGTCTGCTGGGCATGTGCAGAGAAGCAGAGCCGTATTACATGATCCTGGAATACGCGGATATGGTGAGTTGCCGATTTCCCTTTCACCACGGCGCACAGTTCCATGTTGTTCAGCATTTTGCCACCTACTGTGCTATATTTGTTTAGAGAAACTATATCCTGGTTTTGTTTTTCTTGTGTTTTTTGCTAGTCACCTGACCTCTGCCTATTTCCTGTTCTGATTTGTCTGTCTGCTCATTAAAAAACATAACATTTTTACTACACCTCTGTACATGGCATTCGGTCAGTTCCTTAAATTCCTCTATATTACCACTGTGAAGCATTCCTAAACCCGGGCTTAAAGGTAGGTTTTATAACGAGTATACTTGCTTGTTGCTTGTAGTTGGTCTCTGGTGGGTGTGTAGCAACCACATAAATGTGAAGCAATTGTATATAGGGCCTATGGTTGTGAGTGGGGAACTGAAGAAAAGTCGAACCACAAGCGTTATCGAATTGCAGTTTGGACTGGTCACTTTACAGCATAATACCTCATTTGCATACCATTCAGAAAACTTTAATTCCGATGTTGTTGTTTCTGATATCATGGCTGTGTGATGCTCATGCTTAAAAAATACCTATCGCGTCAGGTTAGACAGCAGAAATGCAGCAAGACTGCCATTGTATTGTGTCACGGTGTACGGGTGAAGGAGAGTCGGGAGCTGGTAATCAGTAGTAGCTTCAGAATAGCCAGCTTAGCAAAGAGAGCCAAAAACACAAGTGTGTAGGGATTTCTACATGGCACTTTTATTCGACAAAATAAAACGAAGCAAGCATGTGTTAATTCATTTGTTAAATCCTGCATGACTACAGTATGAAGCATGATGAGGATTTCCTTTCACCGCTCGTTATAAGTTCAGAAAGTTCAGAACGGTGGTTCAGCCTGGTAATTAGTTCCAGCCACACGTAATACGCTTTCTTCTGTACACAAATTAAATTCTAGTTCACCGTAACAAAAAGTAGTGCCACCTTGTGGCATCATTTGACATTACTTTATATTCACATTGCTAAGATTTTCTGTTACACCATCTCTCGTGAACTTTAACGGTGGTGTGATGTGACATTTTCACCGAAATATCCTGAAATGGAAAGTTCATTCATAATGTGTGCACTTGATTTCATAAAGTACAAACAAATAACAATTTTGTTGTATGAGCTTCAGTGCAAATGAGACTTGTTACATGCTACAATGCACAATTTCTTATTCGGAATAGTTTGGAAATAAATGTAGAGTCAATCCCACAAGGTTTGCCTTAAAAAAAAAAAAGCAGTTAAGCATCTGAACAACCCGTAACACCTTACAAACACTGTGGAAGCCTTATTTGTGCAGAAATACTTTGTTGTAACTAATCTGATGGAGATTGTCCTGTTATTAGTTTCATTATATTAATCAGGGTGCAAATAGACAAAAATAAAATGACTAGAGATTAACTAAATAAAGTGATTTTGGTCTGGAGAAGCAAACTTCTAGTTGTCGTTATTTCACATTTGTTTGTTGTTTGAACAAAGAAGAAATGTTTCACATTGGCCCTTTCACAACTGGCCTGTTTCTTTTCCACAGGGTGACCTGAAGCAATATCTAAAAATCTCCAAAAGTAAAGATGAGAAAGTGAAAGTGCACCCACTCAGCACCAAGCAGAAGGTAAAACTAGTGACATAAACACACACACACTATAATTATGTAACAGTGAACGTTTTCATACCTGTTGCTTGTTTAAATATTTTATCATGTTCGTACAGAAACACACACACACACAATGTCTTGTGTCTTTTCCCAGGTGTCGGTGTGTCTGCAGGTTGCTCGGGGGATGGAGCATCTCTCTAATCAGCGCTTTGTCCACAGGGATCTGGCTGCACGCAACTGCCTCATTAGTGCCAAGAGGCAGGTCAAAGTGTCAGCACTGGGCCTCAGCAAAGATGTCTACAACAGGTGCACATACACACACTAACACATCATAATTACATGTGTACATGTGGTGATATTAGATATGAGGGATAAAACATGATCTCTCTAAATAGATCAACACTGAAACTATTAGGGCTGAGCAACATGGAGCATTACATTGATGGCGTGATGAGACATACAGATGCCCTCCTCTTAATCTTTATTCACAGATTGTGATTCACTTTTTTTTTTTTTTTTTTTGTAGGGCTGCTTTTTTGAAAAAGGATTATTTGTCTGAAATATGGCGAGTAGGACTAAAATTATTGTGTACTAACAGACAGAGAAAGTTTCACGCATCAGTAGATCTTAAATACACAAAATAGGAAGGATTGAAGTTGTGTCTAGATCTGTGTCACAGAATATTTAGAATTTTATGCAACAGTGCTTTTTAAGCTTTTTGTGCAAACCACTTTTAAGAAGGATATGAATGAGGTTTTGTGAACTAAATATTCATATAATAAACAATTTTTTGACTTCTCTCTCAGCGAGATGGTAGGGTTTGGATAGAGGATGCAAGGAAGGCTAGTTGTGGCTGAATAAATCAGGAGAAGAGGCAAAATGTTTTCAACCATGAGTCTGGCTCTGTACTTATGCTTGTTTTTGATATAAAATCGCTCTTTGTCTAATCAGCAGTCCAGCTGTCATGACTATAAACCACAAATTGCTAAGCCCATGTGATTTAAAAAAAAAAAATTTTTCCCCCCAATCACGTAGGTGGTTCCATTAGGAGATTATTTTATACACTTGCTCAAAATTAAAGTTTTCCCTCTACTCCCCTGCTATCGCTTTACGACCCTCAGGCAAAGAGCCGGTGTTGTATCTAACTCTGAGCACCATTCAAACTCTGCATATGATCCAGAACGCAGCTGTGTGACTTGGTTTCAACTTTATTGAAGTTCTTCCACACCACTACTTTACTACACTCCCTCCTCTCCCTTCCTGTTGCTGCCTGCATCACATATAATATACTGATCCTCTTACCTCAAAGTACTTCTCACTCCACACACTGCGTCACACTCCCTCTGATCCACCGGCACTGATTGACCGATCACACCTTCTCTCAGGGTACAAGGAAGACCTGCATTAAGACTCATCACTGTTCTGGCACCATGGTGTGTGGAATGAACTTCCTGTAGATGCCCGATGTTTGGAGTCACTAGCTATCTTCAAATGGTGTCTAAAAATCCATCTCTTCCTAAAATACTTTTACTAGCACATTTTATACATACATACATACATACATACATGCACATTGACCAGGCATAACATTTTGACCACCCGCCTAATATTGTGTTGATTGTGTTGGTCCCCCTTTTGCTGCTAAAACATCCCTGACCCGTCATGCACTGTGTATTTTGACACCTTTCTATCAGAACCAGCATTAACGTCTTCAGCAATTTGAGCAACGGTAGCTCGTCTGTTAGATCAGACCACACAGGCCAGCCTTTGCTCTTCACGTACATCAGTGAGCCTTGGCCCCCTCATGATCCAGTGGTCTAGCCATCACAATTTGGCCCTTGTCAAACTCGCTCAAATCCTTACACTTGCCAATTTTTCCTGCTTCTAACACATCAACTTTGAGGACAAAATGTTCACTTGCTGCTTAATATATCCCACCCACTAACAGGTGCCAATATATCCCACCCATTAACAGGTGCCATGAGATAATCAGTGTTATTCACTTCCTGTCTGTTCTCATAATGTTATGCCTGATCAGTGTGTGTGTGTGTGTGTGTGTGTATGTATTTATGTATATATGTATATACATATACACACTGCCCATCCAAAAAAAAAAAAGTCAGAATGAAAAGTCACTCTAATATTTCGTTGCACCGCCTTTAGCTTTGATTACAGCATGCATTCACTGTGGCATTTCGATAATCTTCTGCAATGTCACAACATTTATTCCCGTCCAATTCCCGTGGTTAATTTTTCACCAAGACCTTTTATTGATGATTGGAGAGTCAGAGTGCTGCTTAAAGTCTTCTCCAGCACATCCCAAAGATTCTCAATGGGGTTAATGTCTGGACTCTGTGGTGGCCAATCCATGTGTGAAAATGATATCTCATGCTCCCTGAACCACTCTTTCACAATGTGAGCCTGATGAATCCTGGCATTGTCATCTTGGAATATGCCTGTGCCATCAGGGAAGAAAAAAAATCCATTGATGGAATAACCTGGTCATTCAGTATATTCAGGTAGTCAGCTGACCTCATTCTTTGGGCACATAATGTTGCTGAACCTAGACCTGACCAACTGCAGCAACCCCAGCTCATAGCACTGCTCCCACAGGCTTGTACAGTAGGCACTAGGCATGATGGGAGCATCACTTAATCCGCCTCTCTTCGTACCCTGATGCGCCCATCACTCTGGAACAGGGTAAATCTGGACTCATCAGACCAAATGACCTTCTTCCACTGCTCCAGAGTCCAATCTTTATTCTCCCTAGCAAACTGAAGCCTTTTTTTCCGATTAGCCTCACTGATAAGTGGTTTTCTTAAGGCTACACAGCTGTTTCGTCCCAATCCCTTCAGTTCCCTTTGCATTGTGCATGTGGAAATGCTCTTACTTTCACTATTAAGCATAGCCGTGAGTTTGACAGTTGTTGTTTTTTATGATTTGATTTCACCAAACGTTTAAGTGATTGCTGATCACGATCATTCAAGATTTTTTTCCGACCATGAAGATGATGGTTCCCCACTATCCTTCCAGTTTTTAATAAGGCATTGGACAGTTCTTAACCCAATTTTAGTTTTAGTTTCAGCAAATCTCCTTAGATGTTTTCTTTGCTTGATGCATGCCAATAATTTGACCCTTCTGAAACGGATTAACATCTTTTCCGCGACCAAAGGATGTGTCTTCTGACATGGATGTTTAAGAAATGAGAAGCTACTCCTTGCATCAGTTAGGGTTAAAGAACTTGTTGCCAGCTGAAACAATCATCCATGCAGTAATTATCCAATGGGAGGCTCTTACCTATTTGCTTAGTTAAATCCAGGTGGTCATGTCAAGAAGCTTTTATTGTCATTCCAACCACATATAGCTGACTCAGTACATAGTGAAATGAGACAACGTTTCTCCAGGACCCTGGTGCCACATTAAAACAACACACAATATGTAATTACAAAAAAAACGAAACAGCAGCACAGAGCTAGGACAGAAGTTTGTCCTAGCTACATATAGTGCAAAGTGTGCAAACATGGCAAAGACAAGACAGTGCAAAGACAAAGTACAAAAACAACACAAGACAGAATACAAAAACGTGCAAGGCGCAATGTGATGTGCATTACATATATGTTTGTAACCATATACATAGCAGCATGACCATTGTAGTGTGCAGAAATCTGTTAGCAGCAGTTAAAAATTTAGTGCAAATAAGTAATAATATATAACAGTGGTTGAGGTAGTGCAAGTAGAAAGTACATTGTATTGAGAGTCCGTTCACACAGGTGTGTGTGTGTGTGTGTGTGTGTGTGTAAGAGAGAGAGCTGGTGTAGTTCAGTTCTGGGTGTTGAGGAGCCTGATGGCTTGTGGAAAGAAACTGTTACACAGTCTGGTTGTGAGGGCCTGAATGCTTCGGTATCTCTTTCCAGACGGCATGAGGGTGAAGTGTGTGTGTGTGAGGGGTGTGTGGGGTCGTCCACAATGCTGTTTGATTTGCGGATGCAACGTGTGGTGTACATGTCCGTGATGGAGGGGAGAGAGACTCCAATGATCTTTTCAGCTGTCCTCACTATCCGCTGCAGGGTCTGATCCGAGACGGTGCAATTCCCAAACCAGGCAGTGATTCAGCTGCTCAGGACGCTCTCGATGGTCCCTCTATAGGACATGGTCAGGATGGGAGGAGGTAGATGGGCTTTCCTCACCCTCCACTGGAAGTAGAGGCGCTGCTGGGCTTTCTTGCTGATGGAGCTGGTGTTGAGTGACCAGGTGAAGTTCTTCACTAGATGTACACCAAGGAATTTGGTGCTCTTGACGATCTCCACAGGGGATCCGTCGATGAACAGTGGAGAATGGTCACTCTGTGCTCTTCTAAAGTCAACAACCATCTCTTTAGTCTTGTCAACATTCAAAGACAGGTTGTTGGCTCTACACCAGGCTGTTAGTCGCTGCACCTCCTCTCTGTATGCTGACTCGTCGTTCTTGCTGATGAGACCCACCACGGTCATGTCATCGGCAAACTTGATGATGTGGTTCGAACTGTGCATTGCTGCACAGTCGTGAGTCAAAGTGAACGGCAGTGGGCTGAGCACACAGCCCTGAGGGGCTCCAGTGCTCAGTGTGGTGGTGCTGGAGAAGCTGTTCCCGATCCGGACTAACTGAGGTCTAGCAAGTCAGGAAGTCCCGGATCCAGTTGCAGAGGGAGGTGGTCAGGCCCAGCAGGCTCAGTTTCTCAATAAGGTGCTGAGGGATGATCGTGTTGAATGCTGAACTGAAGTCTATGAACAGCATTCATACATATGTGTCCTTATTGTCCAGGTGAGTGAGGCACAGATGGAGGGTTGTGGTGATGGCATCGTTCGTGGATTGATTCGGACGATACACAAACTGCAAGGGGTCCAGTGAAGGGTGGTAGCTGGGTCTTGATGTGCCTCATGACGAGCCTCTCGAAGCATTTCATCACTATGGGTGTGAGTGCAACGGGACATTAGTCATTGAGGCAGGAAACTGTAGACTCCTTCGGCACGGGACGATGGTTGTTGTCTTGAGGCATGTAGGAACAACGGCGCTGCTCAGGGAAATGTTGAAGATGTCGGTGAAGACATCCGTTAGCTGTTCTGCACATTCCCTGAGCACTCTGCCAGGAATGTTGTCTGGTCCAGCAGACGTCCGTGGGTTAACTCTGCCTAGAGTTCTCCTCGCATCAGCCGTGGAAAGACAGAGCACCTGGTCGTTAGGAGGAGGGATGGTCTTCCTCGCTGCTACGTTGTTCTGTGCTTTGAAGCGAGCGTAGAAGTCATTCAGCGCATCTGGGAGGGAGGCGTCACTGTCACAGGCAGATATGGTGTGATCGCCTGTATGCCCTGCCACATGCGCCGGGAGTCTCTGCTATCTTGAAAGTGCCCGTGGATTCTCTGGGCAATTCTCTGGTGACCTTTTTTTTTTTTTTTTTTTTTTTTTTTTTTTTTTTTTTTTTTTTTTTTTTTGGGACAGGCTGTGTGTGGCTGTGTGTGGCTGTGTGTGTGTGTATATGTATGTATGTATGTATGTATGTATGTATAATGAATGTATAATGAATGTGTCCCTTTCTTGCTAAATTTCCTCTCAACAGAGTTTTAGACTGATGGTATTCATAGTCTGTGACCTAGTGAACCAGTACTGATTGTACTGACTAATCCTTGATGGAGACTTGTTTAATTTGCTCTGGATAAGGACATCCGCTGAATGCCGTAAATGTTACAGTACATGCTTTATTTGCCATATGACTGAAGACTTACTGTCTGTATCTGTGTATTTGTTTTTAGCGAGTATTACCATTACCGTCAGGCCTGGATCCCCCTGCGCTGGCTCCCATCCGAGTCTGTGTTTGAAGACGACTTCTCCACTAAGACGGACGTGTGGTCTTTTGGTGTGTTCATGTGGGAGGTTTTCAGCTTCGGAGAGCTTCCCTATGCTGATCTTGCTGACGACAAAGTACTGGAAGGTAAAAAAAAAATATATATATATATATATATGCTTATGTGAAGATATGGAGCTGGAACTGGAAACAAAAAAGTACTAGCTAGATTGTTTCTCACCAAGACTTGAACTGTGCATAGTTTTGCTAAATGTTTTATTGAAAAAGGGGAAATACTGAAAAGTCATTTTAATCAAATGAATGAATTGTTCCATTCAGTTTTTCCACTGTGAATATCAATGGCAGCTTTAACTTGTCCATGGTATAAGTAGGATCGACAGCTAGGTGTGCATTACATGATTTTCTGCATCACGTCAGGTAGCTCTTTGCCTCCACATTGTGCATGATAAATGTGTACTGCACACCTAGCCATGGATTATATTCTTACATATTCTGTTAGTGTTATTTTTTAGTATTTCGATGTTTGCATGTGAAGCAGGGAACTGCTGATGGATTTGGGAACAGCTACTAGGATTACTCTCTTACTCACCTTAGTCTTTTTCCATATGGCTTTTAATGATGGCTCTGATAAAAGCCTTTGCTCTGTATACTCCAGATCTTCAGGAAGGGAAGCTGAAGTTGTCCCCTCCTCATGGCTGCCCATCTCGCATCTACAAGCTGATGCTACGCTGCTGGGCCTCCAGTCCTAAAGACAGAGTGTCCTTCAGTGACGTTGTCACAGCCTTCGGTGACCTTCCATCTGAGAGCAAAGTGTGAGGGAGGGTCCGGCTGTTAGGACTATCAGATCCATAGTCTTTAGCTGTTAAGAGGCTTCAGTCTCCTTCTTCTCAAAGGAAAAACAGACTGCTTCTGAACAAACGCAGGATCTTGTGTGGTTTTTGAGTCTCTTTTCTACCTGTCGATACAGCCAGTGTGTGGAGTTTGTGAGGAAGTTACTTTATATGCTGGAATGAACAAACAAAAAAAATAAGAATGAAAGAAAAAGATGCATGTTTTGAGCTACATTAACGGAAATAACAATCATTTCACCTCTGTCTGCCGAGCAGGAAGAGAGCCTGTACACTCACACCAAGTGCATTTGTTATATAAACTGTTAATATCATGCACTGATCAGTTTTTTTTGTTTTTTTTTGTATTATAGAAGGATTGCTCCAGGAACCTCGTAATGTATTTTAAAGGTTCTGTGTTTTTTTTTTAATGTTTGTACTGTACAGAAAGGTACTGTTTATATTCATCGTGTTATTTGTTAGTTTGTTTTGCTTTCTTTTAAATCCAGAGGAAAGCTGGATTTAAGTGTTGAAAGGTTATATACCTGACTAGTGGTCCATGATGTGATAAAATTTCAGCTCAAGTGCCTGTAAAATGAAGGATAGCCTTAGTACACACAGAACGCTGTAACTTGTATGGTTTATTTTATGTTTTTATACATTAGTTTTGTTTACCAATTACTGTTTCAGATGTACACTTGTTGGTTTTGATAAAAATCCGGAAAAAAACGCTAAAAAAAATCTGTGAGCCGTGGAATACGCATATATTGTGCGAATATAATAAAGGTTTACCTTTTACAAAGATACCAGTTCTCTCTCTCTTTATTTTTGTTTTGTTTGTTTTGACTGTCCTCAAATAGTCTCTATGTATTTATACTTTACCAATACTTAATCAGCGTGAAAAATCCATCTGGGTAACTGCCGTTGCTATGCTCTGGTCACCAAGGCAACAGGTATTGCCTCTTAGGAACAATGGCGACCTAGAAACACTGAGTTACATAGATGCATACACCGATCAGGCATAACATTATGAGCAGTGACAGGTGAAGTGTATAACACTGATTATCTCCTCATCATGGCACCTGTTAGTGGGTGGGATATATTAAGCAGCAAGTGAACATTTTGTCCTCAAAGTTGATGTGTTAGAAGTAGGAAAAATGGGCAAGTGTAAGGATTTGAGCGAGTTTGACAAGGACCAAATTATGATGGCTAGACGACTGGATCAGAGCATCTCCAAAACTGCAGCTCTTGTGGGGTGTTCCCGGTCTGCAGTGGTCAGTATCTATCAAAGTATCCTTTAAGCCCTGTATTTTGTGAGGTGTGGCCCTTGGAGGCCCCACATTGCAACTTACAGGACCTAATGGATCTGCTGCTAACATCCTGGTGCCAGATACTACAGAACTCCTTCAGGGATCTATTGTAGTCTATTCCTCGACGGGTCGAGGCAAAAGAGGGACGAACACAATATTAGGCAGGTGGTCATAATATAATGCCTGATCGGTGTAAATATACACAACACAGCGAATAAGGGATGATTCTAGACGTAAACGTGCACGTAAAAACAAAAGACGTAAAAATAGTGTTCCTTTTTTATTTTTCGATTCAATATGTCGTTGTATTTCATGTGGTGGTATTGAGTAGTACTATCTTTATATAATCTCCCTATTTATTTCTGCCTCATGGTTTAGATGTATAACACGAGTTATACTATAGAGTTGTTTCTGAGATGCGCCTTTGCGTGTGTCTTGGCGCATGCGCTCTTCACTTTTCTACCCTAAAAGGTTTCTTCGTATTTTCAATGCTGCAGGCATTTCTAATTAGTGACTAGACTCCAAATATACTATATATAGTTCCGTTTTCCTTATATTATCAATGTAAGAAAGAAGACGAAAAATCGCTAGACCACATTTATTACAAGCAATACAATTATTCAGTCGCTAGAGGGAGATCTTGACCTAAAAAAAGTCATAATCATGTGGACGGTATCAGGAGCTCAAGTTGATTCCTATCAAGCTGTGTCAATAATATAGTATTACTTTGGATATATAATCATTATATACATATTTTTCCCAATTGATCTACCAGATGATATACCACGTGTTAAGCATAGATCATCACCTCCCCTCAACCCTGTCTATCCATAGATCCACAAGACCACAACTGACCAGACATAATTAGTATGGTAGTACGTTCTCAAAAGAGCAAAGGCACAAACATGACACTGGTATCACACACTGCATCTCAAGGTCACTGAATGGAGAACTTTCTATCTGCCAGCATCCCTAGGTCAAACACTGCCCAACAAAGAAGGGCAATAAGACTGTTAAAACAGCCCTGTGTCTGGAATAGATGTACTGTGCTCTCTAGCTATACACCAACAAGGTTGATTTAACTAAAATGATCTATAAACATACGTAGTGTTTAAGAATTCCAGAAATTCTGCTGCATCAGATACACATAGCAGCAAAACACATGCTACCATATCAGAATGATTCACGAGTCAAGGAATATTTCAACAATACTGGTCCTGTAGTGGTTTCTTCATACTATTGGCTGTAGAACTGGCTACCTATATGAGCTGTGCAAAATGCACTATGCAATTATTTTGTGTATCACCATGGTTCCTAGTGAATATGGTTCCTTTCCTTATCCACAATTCACATTTTAGCCACAATCACGTGGTTCTGCACCTGAGGTTATCTCTTTTTTCTTCCATCACTATAAAAAGCTTCCATTACAAAACACAGTTGGTTGTTAAACTGCATAAGTATGGTCTTCACTGTCTAAATGAATTCTGTTATCTGGAATATGACAGAGGAAAAGGAGACTTGCAGAATCACAATAAAACAGTTCCTGGCTACTCTGAGATGATAGCAATTTTGTTGCCCATCATGCACTGGTGTCCCATCCAGTGCATATTCCTGTCTTGCACCCAATGTTTTCAGGATAGTGTGCTGTGACCCTGAATTAGTTTGCATGTATGTGAATTATTATTAGAAATTTGGGGGCAAGTGATTTAGTGGTTAGCATGTTTGTCTTGCACCACCAAGGTTTGGAGCTGGTGTGTGTACGTATGTATGTGAAATTGTGCTGCAATCTGGGATGGAATGGAACCTTGTCCTGTGTCCCCTGGGCTTCAGGCTCCCCACAATCCTGTGTAGGATAGGTGGTGGAGAAATTGATGGGTTTTTGTTTATGGAGTGTCAATAATTTTCTCACATGTTTTTTGAGAGAAATATTATTTTCCACATGAGGAATTTCTACCGCTTTTTAAGTGGAAATGTAAAATCTTTGTTTGTCAGACGCTTTTCTTGATTTTATTCAAATGCAAAAGTAAGAAATACATTACCACATACAGTACATTTGAATGTCTTCCATTATTTCGTGACTTTTTCATATCAGGTAGAAACTTGGTGATACATGTGTTGGGGGGGGGAAACGTCCATCTTTTGTAGATTCATAAAATCATAGAGTGTCATTTTATCAGGCATGACAGGGCAGAATGAAGTTGTGTGTGTGTGTGTGTGTGTGTGTGTGTGTGTGTGTGTGTGTGTGTGTGTGTGTGTGTGTGTGTATTTATATCTTAGTGGGGAACAAACGTCCAGTTTGTCCTTGCTTGTTCTGATGAGGAAAACTACTTTGTCTTTTACAAAAACTTCATCTTTTATGAAATAAAAAATACTACAGTCTTTCCTTTTATTTTAGGTTAGTGCTCGGTTAAATGTGGTGCATAGCATTAATTAGTTGCATTAGTAATCATTTGAATATGGAAAATCTTCACAATGCTTGTATATGTTTGGGTTAAGTGCGTGTGCGCGCCTGTGCCGGTGCGCGCTCCCGCCGCTCATCCTCTGCGCGCTGCAGTTTCACCTGGAAGCGGAGCAGCGCAGCGCAGCCGCTTCCCCTGTCTCTCTGTCTCTCTCTCTCTCTCGCTGCCTGTCTCTCTCTTCCCCCCCGTGCGGCTCCCCGGCTCTGGCTCATGTCGGCTCGGCCGGGGTCTCGTTGCGCTCCAGTACGGACAGCTACTGCCATTTTAGCCCTCAGGCCGGGCATGCCGGTATAAAAGAGGTGGCATTTTTTCCTGCCTTTTCCCCTCGTATCTCTCGTCCCTTCTCTGCGGCCTGGAAGACACAAAATGTCGACCAGAACGCCGTTACCAACCGTTAACGAGCGCGACACGGAGAATGTAAGTATACCCACTTAGATGTGAAAACGTTGTTTGTCGTGTTTATCAGTGTTTCGCTTGATGCATGGATATTACACATCAGCTTGCTAGCTTGCTAACTAGCTAGCTCCCATCCTGGTAGAGAAGCTAGCGGTTGTGCTCTGCTGGCTAATGTGCTAATAAATCGGTCCCTTTTCTCTCCTCTCGCGTTAATGCTGGTTAACTGTGATTAATGGTTTTATCCAGGAGCTAACATATCTTCCTCATGTGGACAAGTTAGGTTAAATGTGTATTTGTTTACACGCTTAAATCTAGGGTTAACCTCGTATTAACTACTAAACCTAATGACGGAGCGATTCAGGTGCATAGCGATGCTCTCTGTCCTGCCCTTTAACGATAGTCGGCTAATGCTAACTGGAACAATAAGAGTTTACAGGGTTGCAGTGAAAAGAGGAATCACAGGATTTCCCTTCTGTCTCCCTGTCTCAGTTCCTATCCAGACGAGACTTTACAATCTGATGTGTAATTATTAAAATTGAGACAGTGTCTAGAGGTATGAAAAGGTCCTTGAGCGACCACCAAAATCCTCCTCCTTATTATCATCATCATCATCATCATCATCATCATCGCTATCTTATACTATATTTCAAAGGCAAATAATATATACAAGACAACATTTCTGTTGCTCTTTACTCTAATGGACTGAAGAGATGCATGTTCTCGGAAGCATTGCTCTTATATTATGCATAAGAGGACCAATCTATAAATCCTCCATATAAATATTCATGAGCTGTGCATAAGAGTTCACATGAGCTCTAACCGGATCCGTTCACTGTGGAGTTAAAGTGCACGCTCTCATTGAGCAGGCATGCATCATTAAGAAATGAAACGTGTTTATTATACCATACATTAACAGTCTCTAATGCTGATTCAGTGTTGTTTGGACGCCAGTTATTGCTGCAGTGACTCTCCAATTTCTAGACGCACTGCACATCTTTTTTTTTTTTTTTAAGAAAGGCCAGAAGAGTTTGATTCAAGATTGGAGATCTTGAAAAATGAAATCAACTCTATGATGATGATGATGATGATGTGCTAACAGTTACTTAGTGGATGTTTATTTCAGGTTCTGCATATAGTGACTAACCTGCTTTAATGATCTGCACTCATCATGTCCGGGCATGTGTTCCTGTGAAATCTTTTCCCAGCCAGCACGCTGGTGGCCAAGGGACTGCAGAAGTAATAAATAAATTTCGCCCTATTATTCTATTACGCTTCAGCGTTGTTTGGATAAAGCCAAAATGTAATCCAGTCAATATGAGATGGATCACATCAGAGAGAGGAGTGTGTGGGGTGAAATCTTCACGTGTGAGTTTGATGTTGCACAAAGGCAGGAAAATTAGTTACGGAAAAGAAAATTAAAAACAGGAAAGAAAACCAAACCCAGAACGTAATAATTTTTGGCTGTTTGGACATTCGTGCATTTATTTTGAATGCATTCATCATCCCGTAACAATTCCATATGTGAGGACTAAACTCTGACGGGTGTGCTGTTATCATAGATTTTATAATCTTATTATAGATTAATTAATTAAGTTACAACCACTGACTCCTTCCATAAATAATAAACAAACATTTCGTATCAACATTTCAATGAACGTCACTGTATCAACTATTTAACATTTGTCTTGGTTGAATAACAACACACTTTTTAATATCTGTTCATTATTAGGTATGGATTATGTAAAATACATACACCGATCAGGCATAACATTTGGATCGACTGGATCAGAGCATCTCTAAAACTGCAGCTCTTGTGGGGTGTTCCCGGTCTGCAGTAGTCCGTATCTATCAAAAGTGGTCCAAGAAAGGAACAGTGGTGAACCAGTGACAGGGTCATGGGTAGCCAAGGCTCATTGATGCACGTGGGGAGTGAAAGCTGGCCCGTGTGATCCGATCCAACAGATGAGCTACTGTTGCTCAAATTGCTGAAGAAGTTAATGCTGGTTCTGATAGAAAGGTCAGGGCTGTTTTGGCGGCAAAAGGGGGACCAACACAATGTTAGGCAGGTGGTCATAATGTTGTGCCTGGTTGGTGTACATACGTACATGTCCCTGTGTACGTTTCTACGATAGAAATGATAACGTATTAAAAAGAGCACATCAGTCTAACCCTGTGATTTATGTTGCAGCCGGGACTACTGTCAGAGCCGCTCTTATAGAAAATGACTCAACACCTTCTGACCAATTAGAGTCGAGAAAGCAATAGTGATGTGAAATATGCTATTAATAATTTGCTAATAATGACATTGCAGCATTACAAAAGCGTTTTAATGAATTTTGTGCCTTTCAGAAGCGTTAGAGAAGTAAAAAGGACTCCATGAACAAACTATGTTGTAATTAAATCATGTGTGATCTTGCCTTGATCTCTTGGCTTGCCAGCAGACTTGGGCACAGATGTTTGCTGGATTTTTTTGTTGCTTGTGAGTAAACTGTCTGGTCAGGACACGAGCAGGCTAAAACAAGACATTTTATTCAGCAGCAGGTTTGCCAGGTCTGCATGGTGAAAGCAGCCCAATAGCCATTCCAGACTTGCCCAGAAAGAAGCCTTTTACCTGAATATCTGCCCCTTTCTCACACTATACACACACCAGAACAGGCATTATTGCCAAATATACTGTAATAGTAATGATTAAATCAAGACATGTGTATCTAAATGTTAACATCAACAGTTGTGTGTTTTCTTTGTTAAATAACATAGTTTTTTTATTAGACTTGGGCGTGATTTTTTTGTAGTTTGTTTCTACAGAAACAGTACTGTATAAGGATAACAAGCACATTAATAGAAACTTGTGATTTGATTACTGTCAGAGCTGCTATTGTAGACATTGTAGCTAATTCCGACCAATCAGGATCGAGAATGCAACGTTGGTGTGGGGTAATGTACAATAATTGACATTTGAAGAAGCAGTATTTATACTTAACACAGCTATAAACAGCTGGTGCTGAGAATCAGGAGGGAGCTCAAAAGGCAGCTAGTTTTGTTATTAAGACTGCATGATTGAGATTTGTTGTTGAGACAATGGTTGTAATTGTTTTGTGTATGTGCACACATGTATGCCTGCAAGCCTTTATAAACCTGCTCCTGGTATAATGAGCTGGGTAAAGTAGGTGCTGTTTGATTTTCAGTGCCAGCGTCCTTTAAACTGAACTTGTGAAAAAGGTTTTAAGGACATACACCGGCCTAACATTCAGGCCTAACATTATGACCACCTGCCTAATATTGTGTTGGTCCCCATTTTTTGCCAAAACAGCCCTGACCCGTCATGCACTGTGTATTCTGACACCTTTCTATCAGAACCAGCATTAACTTCTTCAGCAATTTGAGCAACAGTAGCTCGTCTGTTGGATCGGATCACACGGGCCAGCCTTCACTCCCCACATGCATCAGTGAGCCTTGGCCTCCCATGACCCTGTCGCCGGTTCACCACTGTTCCTTCCTTGTGAACCTTCCTATGTCGGACCGGTGTATAACTGATCAATAGATCACACGGTCAGTTCATCATATTTATTTTTTTATATCAAATTTCACTTTTTTTCCTCAGCACTTCTTTAATCATCTGTCAGGTCTGCTTTTGTAGTTTAATTTTTTACCTGTTAAACACCACTAAGCTTTAATAACACTGATAGTAATGTGTCTTCAAGATGACTGATAACTAGGAAATAATATTGAATCCTGTGCATAGATGCATACGTTCATGTCAAAATCAAATGGTCTCATAGATGACATTTTGAAACCCAGAGTCCTGTTAAAAATGCCTTCATGCATAACTTGGTGCAAGATGCCTGCCTAGGTCCATCTGCTGATTTTTTAAAAAATTTGTATAGAGAAATGTGGAATCCCTCAATTGGTGTTTTGATGAAAGTGGTCCAGTGCGCTGCACTTCAGTCCAAAATCTCCCAAAGGTGCATAAGAAATGTTCCTTGTCATCAAACTATTCATGTCCTGTTAACGTAATATTCCCATCTCCGATCAGAATCGAAAAGTTGACAAATCCTAATGATTTTGTATTGATTTACAGTCTGTATACACAGTTGAGTGTAAAGACAGACAATATACGATGGAACAAAATAGTGACTAAACCATGTCTGAGTGCGTCTGGGTTCAGTGAAGCTTATCATCTTCGCCTGGGCTCTTGCACTTCAGTTGCATAACGGGAACAAGGCTGAGAGGTAACGAGAGCTTTCTGAGAAAGAGCTCACATAAGGGGGGCATCAGGATAGAGTAGCTTTCTGGAATGTTGTAGCTTGGTACTGTGTGCATTGTAATTTTAATTCAGGAATAGTTGTGGTGGATTATTCACTTTGAGAAAGGGCCAGAATGCAGTTGCTGTTTTTCTTTTTCTTTTTTTTTTTTTTTTGTAGCTTGTAGTGTTCTGAGTGTCTCCAATTGATTCACTGATTTGATTCAAGAACTAATCAAGCACTGTTCTCCGGCTGCTTTGTAAATCAAAAAAAAGGTACCATGAACAAAATGTATGCGAGTGAGTTTTCCATTGGATTTTACCCTGTGGACTGTTATTTTTTATGGAATCATCAAAGCTCATTCACGCTTTTATGGATGGCTATAATTCATAGTTTGGCATGGATCAGTTTAAGTGATTTAATTTTCCAGTAGAAATAATCTTTACAACACAATATCAGTATTCCACACGTCTTGGTATCTGCATAGACATTCACATTTTTAAAAGAAGACACAAAGTACTGTTTTTGTCTGATTTGTTGACTTAGTACCTTAAAGATCTTGTAGCATGTTTAAGAGGGGCACTGCACCGGGGCATCAGCATTGTGTGTTTTGGTGACATCATTGCTTTATTTGTTCCAGTATGAGAGTTGCATGAGTGGGTGTGGGTAAATCATAATTGCATAAGCTCCAGTTGGCCAGTGTGGGGGTCCTTTTCCCCATGTTAACGTTTACCAAAATATATTAATATGTGGCCAGCTAGTTGAGTATAATAAAGATTCTTCGGAAAATTTTAAAAAACCATTAACTCTGAAACAAAAAAAGTGAAATGCACGACAACAATGGCATTCATTTTTGGGAGAGTGGGTTTGAATCCTGACCATCCATGTCCTGGAGCCAAGGGAGCAAAGTTGGTTAGGATGGGGGAATGACATGCCCCCCCCACCTCTCTTTTCCCCCCATTCCTCCCCCACCTTCCTTCCCTCCCTCCCTTCCTCTCCCCCCCCCTTCCTCTCCTCCCCTCCCTTCCTCTCTCTCCCTCCCTTCCTCTCTCTCCCTCCCTTCCCCCTCTCTCCCCCTCCCTCCCTTCCCCCCCTTTTCCTCCCTCCCTTTCCTCTCTCTCTCCCTCCCTTCCCCCTCTCTCTCCCCCCCTTTCCCTCTCTCTCCCCCTCCCTTCCTCTCTCTCTCTCCCCCCCTTTTCCTCTCTCTCCCTCCCTTCCTCTCTCCTCTCCCCCCCTTTCCCCTCTCTCTCTCCCCCCCTTTCCCTTTCCCTCTCTCTCCCCTCCCTTCCTCTCTCTCTCCCCCCTTTCCCTTCCCTCTCCCCCCTCCCCTCCCTCCCCTTCCCCCTTCCTCTCCCCTCCCTCCCCTTCCTCTCTCTCTCCCCCTCTCCCTTCCTCTCTCTCTCCCCCCCCTTCCCTTCCCCCCCTCTCTCTCTCCCCTCTCTCTCTCCCCTTTTCTTTTCTCTCTCTCTCTTTTCTCTCTCTCTCCCCCTTCCTCTCCCTTTCCCCTTCCCCCCTCCCCCTTTTCTCTCTCTCTCTCTCTCTCTCTCTCTCTCTCCCCTCTCCCCTCTCTCTCCCCCCTTCCTCTCCCTCCCTTCCCCTCTCTCTCTCTCTCTCTCTCTCTCTCTCTTTCCTCCCCCTCCCTTCCCCTCTCTCTTTTCCTCTCCCCCTTTTCCTCTCTCTCTTTTCCCTCTCCCTTCCTCTCTCTCTTTTCCCTTCTCCTTCCTCTCTCTCTCTCCCTTCCCCCCCTTTCCCCTCTCTCGCTCCCTTCCCCTCTCCCCTCCCCCTTTCCTCCCTTCCCCTCTCTCCCTCCCTTCCCCTCTCTCTCCCCCTCCCCCTTCCTCTCTCTCCCCCTCTCCCCCCTCTCTCTCTTTTCTCCCCTCTCTCTCTCTCTCTCTCCCTTCCTCTCTCTCTCTCCCTCTCCCTTCCTCTCTCTCTCTCCCTCTCCCTTCCTCTCTCTCTCTCCCCCCCTCCCCTTCCTCCCTCTCTCCCTCTCTCTCTTCCTCTCTCCCTTCCTCTCTCTCTCTTCCTCTCTCCCTTCCTCTCTCTCTCTCTCCCTCTCACTTCCTCTCTCTCTCTCCTCTCACTTCCTCTCTCTCCCCCTTCCCCCCCTCTCTCTCCCTCTCACTTCCTCTCTCTCTCTTCCTTCCTCCCTTCCTCTCTCTCTCTCTCTCTCTCTCCTCTCCCCTTCCCCCTTCCTCTCCCCTTCCTCTCTCTCTCTCCCCTCTCACTTCCTTCCTTCCTCTCTCCCTCTCTCTCTCCTCTCTCTCCCTTTCTCTTGCTCTATCTACCCCCCCCCCCTCTCTCTCCCTCCCTCCCTTTCTCCCCCTCCCTCTCTCTCGCTCTCCCTCTATATATTTAGCTATAAATCACACACTAACATTTTCTATTTGAACATCTTTGTCATTTTGGCATCTCTTATCATTATACTGCCACACTGACTGTAAACAGTTATGTTGCTCCTGCAAGCTGATGGAGATATGAGTCTAGACATTAACAGCATATTTTATACGTACTATATCACTTTCCCTTGATCTAAAAACTTTTTTTTAACATGGTTCTACACCAAATAAGTTTTCTTCTCTCTTGTCAGTGCTGCTTGTTGTTCTCCATGCTCTTACTGTGAAATGATTTTAAGTGATCAGAAGAGACAAATCAGCATTAATGTGTTTTTTTTATTTTCGAGTCAGGTGATTGTTTTCGTAAAAGTAAATGAGTTTGTATTAATAAGCGTATGTTGGTGTAATTTCCAGTCAGTTTCTTCATACACATTGCTCATTCATAGCGAGGGACTTCCTGTCAACACTTCAACTGCACATCCTTTATATAGATCAGTGTCCAATCTTATCCAGAAAAGGGGACACCTGAATCAACTGAAAAAAAGGGAAGAGTAACTGATTTACATAGGTGGAACCAGTGTGTCTCCTACATTTGTAATTTGTAAGGTTTCTTAATAGACCCTTTTTGCACCGATGTCACGATTACGTCACAGTGCTAGGTGGAGGAAAAAGAAAAAAAACTGTAGGCGACCAATACAAACCAGTACAGAGTTGGCTACATAAGGAACACAAATGTCATCTTTTGTTGTTGTTGGGTGACAGAATTGACGGAGTACAGGCTCCAATTTGAAGTTTTATTGCATACCTTCTGCCATTGCCAGACAAAAAAATGACGACAGCTGTGGTGTAATGCAATAAAACAAGTAGACTGGACAGAAACAATCATCAAAAATGCTCGCGATTGCAGCGCACACTTCGTATCAGACAAGGTAAAAGAACCGATTGTTTTTCGTTGGTATAGTTTGATTACGTGTCTAAATGTATCTTATGCATGCTCACCTCATCAGAAATTGGGGAGGAAGTTAAAATAATTTCTCATTATCAACTTGCATGTAAGTTAGCTAACTGGTAGCTAACGACCGGAGACACTGTTTGTGTCAACTCCCTTTCTACAGTTGCCAGAAGCACTTGGTTTTTCTGTCAGATATGTGTAGATGTCAGGTCACTCAATCGGAGGTCATCCTGTCACATCGTCCATCCATTGAATGAGCGTGTACGGATCGGCCAATCTGGTTCCGTCCGTTAAAGTTAATTTTTTTAAATAACATTCACAGTCCTGGACAGTGAGTGACCTAACATAGTCAGATAAATTCGGATTTTGACCAGTCATCGTTTAAAAACAAACTAACAAAACTTGATGATTATCGTTTGTAAAGCGGACAAAAATCGTTTGTAAATCTTTCTGCCTCCAATTAAGCTCTGCCCACAAAAAAGTATACTCCTTGAAAGAGGACAGTCAAAAAGAAAGAAAACACTTTGAGAGACCGTCATTACCCCCCTAAAGTGCTGTGGCAGAGAAGTGACTCCAGAACGAAGCATTATCATGATGATTCTCTGTCAATTTTGTACGACCAATGAATGTCCTGCATTATTTCTCATTATACCCGTATGTATGTGCAGTGCATGTGGGTGCATAAAGCAGTGAAAATGCAGGTTAACGCTTTTCCGTGCAAAGCCATGACACGCGGTGCCGTGGAAAAGTGCTCTTAGACATTCTATAAGAGTGAACATTAAGGCAGATGTCTGCACTGAGTGATGCCATGTTTCTAAGCTTACATGGTTGCACTCAAGTCTTCATGTTTCCACAAACCCAGAATAATACCGCTAGCGACCAATTTCAGAAACCTCTTGTGAATCCTTAGAGACGCACAAAACCCCACAGACAATCCAAGCTGCTGCTTAAGATGATTGTGGGAAGATATAACGGCGCACTTAACAGCTGATGTTGACAGCAACTGTTGGACATCAAGGCTCATCAGGAGCCCATTCTCAAAAAATGCTGTAGTTTACTGTAGAGGAGTTTGCACACAGGCTGAAGTGTAGACAAAAAGTGTACCAAAAAAAATTCTAAATATGCACTACCATACGACATCTTGCAAACTAAACATGTCTTCCTGCTACAGCGACTTGGGTTCTTTTGCTTTTAATTTTGCTTTTGCCTTCTGATTGCTCCTGATCTACCCACTAAGTGTGCAATCCTTTAAAAATCAAAACACAAACGCAGACAGTCAATTTAAAGTCCAGCAAATGCTAGTTATCAGCGATGATGATGATGATGATGATGATGATGCAAAGTGTAGACCCTGGCAGGTGAAAGAAGGACAAACTCATGTCTCAGTGCTTGCAGAACTGAAGTGCACTTTCTCTCTCTCCTTGTCTTGCTCTGTCTCGCTCTCCTTGTCTCTCTCTCTGTTTCTCTCTCCTTGTCTCTCTCTGTTTCGCTCTCCTTGTCTCTCTCTCTCTCTCTCTCTCCTTGTCTCTCTCTCTGTTTCTCTCTCCTTGTCTCTCTCTCCTTGTCTCTCTCTGTCTCTCTCCTTGTCTCGCTCTCCTTGTCTCTCTCTCCTTGTCTCTCTCTGTCTCTCTCTCCTTGTCTCGCTCTGTCTCTCTCTCCTTGTGTCTCTCTCTCCTTGTCTCGCTCTGTCTCTCTCTCCTTGTCTCGCTCTGTCTCTCGCTCTCCTAGTCTGTCTCTCGCTCTCCTAGTCTGTCTCTCGCTCTCCTAGTCTGTCTCTCGCTCTCCTAGTCTGTCTCTCGCTCTCCTTGTCTGTCTCTCTCTGTCTTTCTCTATCTCTCTCTGTCTCTCTCTTTCTTTGTCTCTCTCTCCTTGTCTCTTTCTCTTTTGCTCTGTCTCTCTCACTTGGATTATTTATCTCTGTGTCTCTCTCTCTCTCTCTCTCTCTCTCTCTCTCTCTCTGTCTCACTCTGTCTCTGTCTGTCTCTCTCACTCTCTTTTTCTCTGTCTCTCTCCCTCTGTCTCGCTCTCCGTGTCTGTCTCTCGCTCTCCTTGTCTGTCTCTCTCTCTGTCTCTCTGTCTGTCTCTCTCACTCTCTTTTTCTCTGTCTCTCTCCCTCTGTCTCTCTCTCCTTGTCGCCCCCCCTAAATGCTTGTTGATGCACATTTTGCACCTTGCGGTCATTTCTAACGACCAGGCTCACAGATGCTGCTCTGAGTAGGCATTCATCACATAATCCCTCACACTCTCAGTACCTAAAAATAACTGTTTAAACAACATTTCTCTCATATTGTCATTTTCTCACGCATGATCGTATAATAGGTTTACGTCACATAGCATCATGTGGTTTCGATTGCTGATATTGGGACATTTTTAGTAAGTAAATGAGCATGATATCGACTGTTATCAACATTATTGACTTGAACATGGTTTTCCTAGAAGTTTTTTTTTTTTAATTGGAATTTTTTTTTTAAATGAAACAAAAAAGCACATCATACCAGATGTTATTAATATTATGAAGTCCATTTATGGCTGTCACTGTAAAATATGATGACTCAAATATTTTATGACCGGTAAGTAGTTTGGGAATCTTACCATATCAATGGCTCAGTGAACAATATTGTAACTAGCTGAGTGGGTGGGATCCAGCAAAAGTGGGGTAATATCGTAGAAAAGCCCTTACATTCACTAACGTACTTCATTTGATCATTGTTGAACAACAACTTCTGAGATTTAGTACACCACACGAGTCAAACATTTATTACAAGAGTCAAACATTAAGTAGCTGCTCATATGAGAACATAATCACCTGCTTGCTAGCTGGCTAACCACATGTGTAATTATAGCTAGAAACATTCATGCTGTTGTCTGTGAAAACTCAGGATGATGTTTCCTAGAGATTTGCCCCGATGCTTGACTGGCGTCTGAGTGAACAGATCCTGGACACTTTTAATGTAAGCAGCGTTTATTCCGGATCAATCAAATCCTGGTGCTCATTCCACCTCCAGGTTGTTTGTGAATAACGCAGCAGTTACACTCTGATGTGAACAAAAACAAAAGTGGAGGTGGTCTCTCTTCAGCTCCAGGTGCGATTTCATTGCAGTGAGAAAGTGATTCGATCCTGAATCGATCCAGCTGCAGGAAGTGAACCAAATGTGTTGTGTATTTTGGGTCTTTTTGGGTTTTTTTTAAACTGAGCTAAAGGACAGAGCTGTTGGACCACAGAATGTGTAATGACTTCTGGACATTGGGATTTATAAACAAGAAGAGAAAATGAATGCTGGATGTGTTAAACACAAGGCTTTAGTAGATATTTATACGTTTATCTATTAGACTCTGTGTTCTCATGGTTGGGGTTGGTTCTGTCATTGCTATAAAGACTTGCCCTTTTCACGCATTTCTGACCCATGAATATGTGAAAATTAGTTATGTGCACCTCAAAGTGCATTATTTTCATATGATAGCACGGTCTAGAGTGTCTTATTCCACCTACACCTCAGCGATTATAGTGTTTCATTTATTAATGAATGACGCATCACACAGTTAAACTGTTTTTAGTTAGATTTGATGAAACAAGTTAATTCAGGATCTCATTTTATAGCAGTCTAAAACTGTTGTTCCCTCATCAATGCACCATCCCTCTTTCTCTCTCTGTCTGTCTGTCTGTCTGTCTGTCTGTCTGTCTGTCTGTCTATCTATCTATCTATCTATCTATCTATCTCTCTATCTCTCTCTCTCTCCCTCTCTCTCTCTCTCAATGCAGCTTGTCATTTTACCAAAAAAACCACAAAGCATAGACTCCTCTGTCCTGAAGACTTTCCCTTTCTGGAAAACTTTACAAAGCACCGTGACTGATGCAAAGCACTGACACTCGAGACTTCTTCTGTACATATGAACTACGTGTGTTTTAACTAAATACTTTGCAAAATGACGTGGTTACAACACATCAATGAGTATACTTTTTTTAACAGTTTATTATTAAGCTTGGATAGCGTGGAGCATATGAACTGTTAGTAGAAGCTATAATAAATTAGAAAGAACTTAAAACAAACATTAAAATTAACTTGTATATGTTTCTGACTGATGTACTGTTATGTAAATTGAGTTTTCAGATTTTTACATCACTTCACCAGAGTTAATTTTTTTGGTTTATTTAATTATGGACAGTGTGAAAGCACATTGCATATTGACGAAAAGTACTCTGACTCTGCATGCTGTTTGTAGAACATGAATGACGTCGGTTCTCCGTTTGGAGGAAATGAGAACACTGATGAGTTATTGTTAGTGTGTTAAGTTTATGAGCTCGTGAAGCCAAATTCCTCCCTAGTGTAGGCTGCGTTCCTGTGCCCTTCACTTTCTCGCTGTGAATGAATTCCAGCATTTTGTGGACTGCAACGTCGGTTGCAACCTACTGCTAAAAATAGCTTTTCGTTCAAGGAACAAAGTGTCTGTTGGAACTTTTGAAGGTAGCTCGGAAGCACGACCTTAAGACGACCTTGGAAAAATTGGCCGATACTTCTGACTTGCTTGCGATCACTCGAGGAAATACAGTTACAGGGATGGCACCTAGCCAACAGCTCTGCCCTCCATCTAACCTCTAGGCTTCAGGAGAAGAGTCCGCCTATCGACGGGGCTGGATGGATGGGCTTTTTATTGGGTTATATCTTGCAGCCTGTGGTGTGTTATGAGGCACGGTGGGGGAGGGTTATAGTGTGGAGAAAGGGGCATTAAGGCTTACACAGAGGAGGAGGAGGCGGTGGTTGTTTTTGTGCTCTAGCTTCGGTGTCTGTCCTGCTAAGATTGTCCTACAGACTTCTATCTGTGTGCCGGCCCGTGGCATGCAGCAAGTTGCTAAATCAGCGGTGTTACATTTACTGAACAGCGCACAAATCCGATTTGAGTGAAATTTGAAGCCTTGTGAGCTTGGCCAATCAATGCTTTATTGACTTGTGACTCGCATGAAAAGCAAAGGCATGCTTTATTTGTTGAGATTCACAGATACTAGTGCTAGTTATCTGGTTTGTCTTACTGTGTTAGCTGGAGAAACTGCTTATTGTTTCCAGAGATCATATTTGTGGTTAGAGAAATTTATGCTACTGTTCCGTAGAAGAGAAATGATGAACCAGGGATAAACCAAAAACTCATCATGCTGTAGAGTTAGGGGGTTTTGTCTGGATTTATAACACTGCACATTAGAATAACCACTAAGCTATTTTTGAAAGGCTCTGTTGCTGTCATGATGGAGGAGAAAAGACCATGCAGGATGTCTTGATGCACGTTGTGGTCTCTGCTGAGTGTTCTGAGCACCACCGTGAGTGAGTGAGTGAGTGAGTGAGTGAGTGAGTGAGTGAGTGAGTGAGTGAGTGAGTGAGGGGGTGACTGACTGAGTGGGGAGGGAGTGACTGACTGAGTGAGGGAGGGGGTGACTGACTGAGTGAGGGAGGGGGTGACTGACTGACTGAGTGAGGGAGGGGGTGAGGGAGGGGGTGACTGACTGACTGAGTGAGGGAGGGGGTGAGGGAGGGGGTGACTGACTGACTGAGTGAGGGAGGGGGTGAGGGAGGGGGTGACTGACTGACTGAGTGAGGGAGGGGGTGAGGGAGGGGGTGACTGACTGACTGAGTGAGGGAGGGGGTGAGGGAGGGGGTGACTGACTGACTGACTGAGGGAGGGGGTGAGGGAGGGGGTGACTGACTGACTGACTGAGGGAGGGGGTGACTGACTGACTGACTGAGGGAGGGGGTGACTGACTGACTGACTGAGGGAGGGGGTGACTGACTGACTGACTGAGGGAGGGGGTGAGGGAGGGGGGTGACTGACTGACTGACTGAGGGAGGGAGTGAGGGGGGGGGGTGACTGACTGACTGACTGAGGGAGGGGGTGACTGAGTGAGGGAGGGTGTGACTGACTGACTGACTGAGGGAGGGGGTGACTGACTGACTGAGGGGGGGGGGGGGTGACTGACTGAGTGAGGGAGGGGGTGACTGACTGACTGACTGAGGGAGGGGGTGACTGACTGAGGGGAGGGAGGGGGGGTGAGGGAGGGGGTGACTGACTGAGTGAGGGAGGGGGGGGGGGGGGGGACTGACTGAGTGAGGGAGGGGGGTGAGGGAGGGGGGTGACTGACTGAGTGAGGGAGGGGGTGAGGGAGGGGGTGACTGACTGAGTGAGGGAGGGGGTGAGGGAGGGGGTGACTGACTGAGTGAGGGAGGGGGTGAGGGAGGGGGTGACTGACTGAGTGAGGGAGGGGGTGAGGGAGGGGGTGACTGACTGAGTGAGGGAGGGGGGTGACTGACTGAGTGAGGGAGGGGGGGTGACTGACTGAGTGAGGGAGGGGGGTGACTGACTGAGTGAGGGAGGGGGGTGACTGACTGAGTGAGGGAGGGGGTGAGGGAGGGAGGGAGTAAGTAAGCTTCACTTAAGTACTATTGTTGAGGGAGTCCTCAGTTGCTAGGGTTTAAGGGGCCATGCAAGCCTGAGCGGGAAGCAGCTCGAGCAGAAAGAAGTTGTGAAAGACTAGTGCTGGCAAACAGGAACATGTTAAAGGTCAAGGTAAATTCGTGTGTTTAATTTTTTAAATTAAAGTCTTGTCTGTTGGTTACGAACAGTGCTCTTTTTTTGTGATATAGGAACAGATAATACTGGAATACTACTGTGCAGTTTTGGTTTAGTTTAAACACAAATTGGATGGTGTTTATTGCACAGTATGAGAGGGTAGATGATACCCAAGAAATCTGGTCCGCGAGCTGTTGGAGGACAAACTTCTGGCATGTCGTTATAATGAATTGGACATGGTATATGAATAGAAGCTTAGAGTAGCTTTCTGTTTAGTGTGGCTAAAGCTGCTTCAGTAAATTCAGATCATCAGTGTAGCTTCAGTTGTTTCAGATCAGTGTGGTGGACAAATAATGCATTTATTATCTCGTCCACCGGCTAAAGTAGTAGCTAATATAATGTAATAACACATGGCTATCTAGTCAGGACATTTTCACACCTTTTTTCTCTTCTGTAATTTTTGTTGATGACGCATCTGTGTCCATGACTTTTCTGTGACTTATCCATGCATAAAATGATGCACAACATTAAAGCACAGCTCTGCCTGTTTTTCAGCACTTGTCGCTGGTCATCCCAGGCTTTAATCACACTTCGGATGTGGCAGTTGTTCAGTGTGAGCTACATCATAAATGGTAGTTTTTAGGGCCTTGAAAAAACCCTGCAAACTTCCATATTTATACTTGTTATTGTGACGGTTGTGTAGTTTCTAAGCAGAGCTGATATTCATGTGGTTTGACTTATAAGTTCATACACCACATCCTCAAGTTTAATAAATGTTTCCAGTTCCCATCAGGCCTACAGTGATGATGGTGTTGGGTTTAAATGAACTCTGAGGTTTCCTCTCATGGTCTTTGTGGTAATTATTGCAGTGTCGGTCACATCAGGGGGTCTCTTGAGAACGCAGTCAAGCTTCAGAGTTTCATCTAGACTGCTAAAGGACACGTTAGGTTCCCGGTTTCTGGGGTTTTTTGTTCCTTTTTCTGTGTTCTACAGTATGAGTGTGATTTTAATAACTTCAGCAGTTTGGATAAAACTGTAAAGGGGAATATTGTGACCATGTCATTGATGGATTTGTACTTACATTTAGATTTTTTTAGTGATTTAAGCTATGAAATTTTGGCTATTTGTGTATGGTCTGGGCTATGATCCCAAAAAGTGTGATAGTGTGATATGTTTGGAAATGTGAAACACATTTCCTGGAAGAAAGACGAATTTCCAATATGATGCTTGACCATGTTACTAGGAGCATGCTGGTGCAACCATTTATGACACATCAGTATTTTTTTATGACACCATAGTGCTAGTGACCTATGACTAATAAGGAATTTTTAATAAACTGTGTGCACTTGGGGAAGCAGGGTGATATTGAGTCTTATGATGATTTGTGTTTATCATGTTAGTTCTGTGCTGTTTGGTTTCTGTTTGAAGCGAAATGTCTGTTCTAAGCCATGCTTGTGAAATAAAGTCTTGCAGCATTCTGACTGTTTCCACCTTCTGTGTTCTAGCACACGTCTGTGGATGGCTACCCTGACCCTCCAGCACCTCCAGCCAAGTCAGCAAGCAGGCAGAGTCTGCCACGGTGTCGCAACTCTATAGCGTCCATCACAGACGACCAGCCTCACATTGGCAACTACAGGCTGCTTAAAACCATCGGCAAGGGCAACTTCGCTAAAGTCAAACTAGCACGTCATATTTTAACAGGACGGGAGGTAAAGCACACAGGCAAACTTTTGTTTTTCCTCAATCTTGTTGTTTTTCAGTCATGTGCCTTCAGGAGCATCTAAATGGCCACAATCTGTAAATTTGTTCATTTCTAAATGTTATTAGTGAAATGATTGTTTAACATAGGTTACATCTATAATCTGAACTGTTAAAAAGCAGAATGTAGGGCAATTTGATGAAAAAGCAAACAAAGACAGTTTGACAGCAGCTCCTCTGTTGGAGTTTGCTTATTCAGACTTTTGTATGCAAGGAGTGATTATAAGCAAGCCTGTACATTTTTTTTTTTTTTTTTTTTTTTTTTAAGTTCAATACTCCTGACATAAGCTGTTCAGCTGTACACACTGTTATGTTCCTTCTCAGTTAACAGTTAACACTGCTCACCCTGCCGCATCTTTCTGTGCATGAGAGCCAGATTTAATTTGCTTTAAGCTGGGAGTCTGACTGCCATATTTAGTTTTGTGTCATAATTGTGATGGAAATTGTTTTCTTCATGACTGCCTCTTTATCTTTAAAGAGAAATCAGACCACTTATCTGTGCTATGTAATAACGAGTACTCCCACTCTCCCATACATCTCTCACTTCTCTTACCAAGGTGCTCACATGTTTTTTATGCAGTTAAGGAGTCATTATATTAGACAAATAACACGGAGAAAGATGTGAAAAAGCTGGGTAGGAGTGTTCTGCAACTTTATAAGACCCATATGAAATAAGGCAAGTGGTTAAGGTGTTGGATTACTGATTGGAGGGGTGTGAGTTCGAATCCTAGGACCATCAAGCTGCTGCTGCTGTGCCGTCGAGCAAGGCCCTTAACCCTCAATTACCCAGTTGTATAAATGATATAATTGTAAGTCGCTCTGGATAAGGGCATCTGCCAAATGCCAGAAATGTAAATTTTGAAACCATTTTTGGAAAATAATTATCATGATCAATCTAAAGGCAAGGCAGCACGGTGGCTTAGTGGTTAGCACATTCGCCTCACACCTCCAGCGTCCTGGGTTTGAGTCTCGCTCCCAGGGTGCTCCGGTTTCCTCCCACAGTCTAGAGACATGCTTCATGCTTCTGATTGGAGTCTCTAAAATTGCCTGTAGTGTGTATGAGTGTGTGTGTGTGCCCTGCTATGGTTTGGCAATGGTGTATCCTGCCGATGACGCCTGAGGTGGGCACAGGCTCCCCGTGATAAGCGGTACAGACAATAGGAAAAAAAATCTAAAGGAAACTTTTTTTGGCATCCTTTATTAGTAACACTATAATAGTTGTTAAATAGTTCATATTTATCTGTACTACATTGTCATGACCAGAGACTGGAGTACCTGAGAGTACCACAGTTCTTGACTTTGGTTGGTCAGATAGTGTTGATGTACACCGATTAGGCATAACATTATGAGCACTGACAGGTGAAGTGAATAACGCTGATTATCTCCTCATCATGACACCTGTTAGTGGGTGGGATATATTAGGGAGCAAGTGAACATTTTGTCCTCAAAGTTGATGTGTTAGAAGCAGGAAAAATGGACAAGTGTATGGATTTGAGCAAGTTTGACGATGGGACAAAGGATGGCTAGACCACTGGATCAGAGCATCTCGAAAACTGCAGCTCTTGTGGGGTGTTCCCGGTCTGCAGTGGTCAGTATCTATCAAAAGTGGTCCAAGGAAGGAACAGTGGTGAACCGGCAACAGGGTCATGGGCGGCCAAGGCTTATTGATGCATGTGGGGAGCGAAGGCTGGCCCATGTGATCCGATTCAACAGACGAGCTACTGTTGCTCAAATTGCTGAAAAAGTTAATGCTGGTTCTGATAGAAAGGTGTCAGAATACACAGTGCATCACAGTTTGTTGCATGTGGGTCAGCAATAGCCACAGACAAGTCAGGGTGCCCAGGTGGTCATACTGTTATGCCTGGTTGGTGTATTTTGTATAACAATAACTCTTATAACAGTTCTAGCTACAAGATAGATTAGAGATGTGCTGACACATTATCATTTTAATAATAACACCCAATTTACAGGGTGCATGTGTCACATAATCTCTGACAATGAATGAAGCAATAATTAACAGCAAAACATTTAACGCATAACATTCCTCTTCTGTGAGGAGTCATTTTCTTAGCGTTTATGTAAGGAGTCTCCAGAGTCAGTGCTTTCTAAAAGCTGCAGCTTCAAGTTTGTTGCCAAGTCTTTTTGCAGTTCAGCAGAAACTAGTTGCAATTTTATCTCTTCTTGTCTTTGAGAGCAATAAAAAGAAGGCTGGTATGGGAATGATGTTTAATGTTAATAGCTGCTATAACGCAAATGAAACTCGCTTGTTTCATGGACAGTTCAAAATTACTCCTTGCAAACTGCTGGACATTAAGAGGAAAAGCTTTGAGACATGCTGTTGGTGGAAACTAATCAACTGAATGTAACACCACCCTGTTGTTGATTCTGGTTCTATAATAGCATCTCCCCTATGTTTTACTCCCTATGCTTTAAATGGTTTGTGTCTTTTCAGATAATGGGATATTAACATAATTTTGAGTCTGTTTTATTAATAAAACACTTTAATTCTCGACCTGGTATTTGGTCAGTTTCTGCATTTTAAAAAAAAAAAAAAAAAAAAATATATATATATATATATATATATATATATATATATATATATATATATATATATATATATATATATATATATATTTTTTGTTCTCCTGTTGCTTATTGCTGTAAGGCATCTTCACTGAAACATACTTGGAACACGATGCTGCCTTTCTGTAGAACTCACTAGAAGACCCATCGCTTGTCAGCTTTTATTTTAGCCACTGGTGTTTTTGGCTATGATTCAGGATCAATTCTTGTCCAACAGTAGAAGAAAAAAACAGACCCATCTCAGTATTCATCTCTGCAAGCATCTTTATTCTTGTGTTCTTGGCTCGTCTTGTCTGTAAACTGATCATGTGATCCAGCCAAAAATTTTGCCTACTCTAGATTGCCCCTTGGTGTGAATGAGGGCATGAATGTGTGTTGGCCTGTGATTCTCTGGTGTGTATTTCCTCCTGTGTTTCTGTCTGAAGCTCTACAGCTTTCCCAGCCTTGATCAGGTGCTTACGAATGAACTTTACAAATGCAGCTTTAAAGTGGAATTATTTTATCATCTACATAATGTGGTGCATGGTGGCTTGGTGGTTAGCACGTTTGCCTCACTCCTCCAGGGTTGGGGTTTCGATTCACACCTCCGCCGTGTGTGTGTGTGTGTGTGTGTGGAGTTTGCATGTTCTCCCCGTACCTTGGGGATTTCTTCCGGGTACTCCGGTTTCCTCCCCCGGTCCAAAGACATGCAATGTAGGTTGATTGGCATCTCTAAATTGTATGTAGCATGTGATTGCGTGTAAATGAATGAATAACTTCCAGCTCTCCAGTACAGTTCTTTTCCAGGGGCTTTAGTTGTGTGTCACTCTTCTCTCTTATGTTTCTGTACAGAATTGATGACAGGCTGTGTAAAGCCCTTATAATGCCCGAGTTCTGCTACTCTATAACATTTATTGATTTTACAGATTAGATTACAGTCATGCTTTATCCTAAACCACATCTGCAGAACTAGATAACAAGATATTGCTGGAGTGAGTGTGCATATGTTTATGAAAAAAAACCTTATGAGCGAGACTTCCATTACACACCTTCATTACTTGTTAGCTATGTTAGATTTATAGCTTCAGAGGAAAACTATACCACAGTGAATATCAGACACCAAGCATGTCTTGGCTGATTGTGTATATAATTGATTCTTTATAAAATATATCATTTTTGAAAATCAGTCTTATCCGGACGGTCCTTGTTTTTTTGCCTTTGTGTTTCTTCTCTCTCTGCCTTGGTCTCTCTCTCTCTGTGTTTTTTGCCTCTGTCTGTGTTTTGCTTACTTGTGATAATCCTACATGATGGATGTTGATCATTCATACCTCTCTGTCTTTCAGGTTGCTGTGAAGATCATTGATAAAACGCAGTTAAATCCCACTAGTTTACAAAAGGTAAGCTATTCTTTTGTTCATTGTTTATCCAGCTGTCAACTTAAACTGAGTTTTCATGTTCATATCTCATAGCACATGTGAAGCCTGACGACTTACGGAGTTACGGAGACTGCATGAAACCCCCCTCAATAATCTTGCCTGCTATAGTGCCCTTAGTGATCTGTTCATAATACACTTCTGATCACTCTTATTTATTTAAGAGAGCATGTCAACACAAGAATTTCAAGGCTTGTTTCTTCTCTCTTGTGTCTCAGGAAGTGTGACAGCAGCTGTGATGATACACTTTCACAAGCATGTCACTGCTGTGTAATGGAGTTCGTTAAGGACATCACATGTTTGAAAGTCCCAGTGATTTTCTTGCCTTAAGCCATGGATAAATGTACTGTATATTGCTGATGCTTCCATGTGGAGAATCGAAAGTAACAAGAAAGAGTGATGGGATCTTTTTCACTTATTTGTATGTCCCCAAGACATACTATTGATATAAGCAGGGCACACTAGGGCTCCTGAGTGGCCACAGAAATCGTGATCCGCATCCTAACGATGATATCTGGAACTTTCACACTGTGGCCCTGTGACACTAATGACACTAGTCCATCACAGACCTTTCATGTATATGGAAGAGGGCAGTTGGCTCTCGGAGTACTTTCAGTTGCTGTGTGTGTGTGGTGTTTAGCTTCCTGTTCACCTTAACATCCCAAACTAGTAGCTGTTGTACATTAGGAGAGAAGAGGTAGCATGTGGGACTCTGCAGTGCCTAAACAGTATATAATTAGGGAGAAATCCCTATTTAAAAAAAAAAAAACAATTATTAATTGTCTGTTAGTAAAATACTAACTGATTTATTACTCACATGAGTTGTATGTCTAGCACAATTTCTATGTGGCTGCCTGCAGTTTCTGAGTGTTTTCTGCTCCCTGCTCGGTTGGTGCACTGCGTCATCATAAATCGCTCCCGGTGTATTACTTACACCCCAAAACAATTCAACAGACAGTTTATTTTCCCAGTGCAGCTTTGTGAAAATGCATCTCAATTTAATAGGAAAAGAAATAGGAGCACGTCATTGGCATATAATGGGAAACTACTTTTTGCACTACTTTTAGCTCAGTGTCATGCTAGATGTTAACAGACTTTTACCTCCATGCCTCTACAAACTGAGACCTTTCTTTTCCAACCAATAAACCGTTTGAAAGTTTAGCTGAAATGAGCCAAGCTTAAAATTGATTCAGCATTAATTACAGCCTGAAGGTGTAAAATTCAAAGCAGGACCACTCTGTCTCCAAAGAACAATAACAGATTAGCTTGTGTGAAGCAATTTTGTAGCTCATAATCTGTAACTAGAAGATTATTTGTAGCTCATAATCTGTAAGTAACTGTGGTGGTGTGATAAGGAGACATCTGCTAGTGAAATGAAGTTTAACAGCATAAATGCCAGCTAAAGCAAGTTTAAAATGTAATTCGGTGTATTCCCTAGCGTCTCGCACACTACAGTGACTTCATGATGTAGCGGTGGAGATACCGATTCACCTGTGATGCAAATCTTTTGATTTCGTTCACAAAATGATTTCCTCACTGATTCATTCAGCAACCTTTTTCATAAATCACACAGTGATAGTGAGAGGTCTTTAGATATTTTGATTAAGCCATTGTTTCATCGGGATCTATCAGACCCGGGATTTTTCACTACTAATTCATTCAGTCATTACGTCTACAATTCTTGTTCAGTGTCGAACTAAGGGGTGCATTTTTTTTTATATCTGCCTCTCTTTTTTTTTTTTTTTTTTCCTTTCCCTTTTTAATTTAGTTAAAAATGCAGTTTGTTACCACAAAGCACAAAACCAGTTTTCTATCCCATATCAGAAAAGGAGCAGCTTTCCCTCTGATTGTGTTGTTAACTTCAGGTCAAAGAGAAAAGGTCTAGGTATAATATTTAGAAATCTTATAAAGGATCAGAGAATCCCAGTCTGAACTTTTGTGCATACATTGCATCCAGTGTAAATTCTGCTGGAATATTCATAGCAGACTAGTCAGGTCACTGTGCTTCACTTTATAGATTCTGTTTGCAGTTCCAGTTCATGCTGGTGTTTCTGATGATCAGCTGGCAGAGTAAAGCATGAACTGGCGTGGCCTTTCACCCAGTTATCAGGGAACTGCAGTAAATCAGCACTAACATTTAAGCTAACATTATCATACCATAATCATAGTAACGGACTGTCTGTTTATCATGATCAGTACACACGCTTATAAAATAGTTTGCCATCAATTGAGTCATTTGGTCTGCATAATGATGGTGAGTCACAAGCCAAAGTTCCAGATGTGCAGTTTATGTCACGCAGAGTCGCACTGCCCTGTTTATTTGAGTAAATTCAAATCACACTGATGCTGGAGTGGTTACTCGCGGTTAAGACGCTCTTATCAGAAGCTGATCGGTTCACATCTTAGCACAGCCAACAGCATATCCTTTAACCTTCATCTGCGCAGAAGAACATCTGTAATTTAAATATGTATTTAAAATTCACCTGTCTCCTTTTCTTTTCTTTTTTTTCCCCTTTTCTTTTTGCAGCAACATCCTAGCAACCACATTCAATACCATAGCAAATGCCTAGCAACAACACTTTAACAACACTAGGCAATTCCTTAATCCTCGCAGCTAATCTGCATTTTCTTCAGGAAAGTGATTCCTTTTTTATCTATTGATGAAGGCTTCACAGCATGAGCTGGTCTTTATCAGGGCTAATCAGTAGCATCTGTAGCTACACAATATACTGCTGTATACAGTATTGCATAATTAATAATTATTACAATATAGGACTTTGCAGTCAGGACTGGGCAGAAGGATGGATATAATAGCATGAAGGAGATGATAGAAAAATCACACTGTCACATAGTTTGTGATCATGCTCGGATCATGATATCTTTTTTATTAAAAAGTAATAATAATAATAATAATGTCTGTCTGAAAAAAACACTGTCTGCAGCTTTAAGATCAACAAAAATAACGTGTGTTGCATGTCATACTACATGTTTCCTTTAAGCTTATTCTGTACACTATACAAACCTTATTATTTCTCATCTTAACATTGCTGGCTGACTTCTTTCTCTGATGGGTTTTTAAGCTTCACTGGTTCCGTGGTACCAAACACTCAGAACCGTGAATGTCTTCACAAAAATGAGAAGTCCAGCTTATAAACATTTAATTTCAGTTTATAATGTGCTTGATCACAGCTAATTACTCATAGGGTTTATTTTACAGTCCAGAATTCAATTTGCAAGTATTCATGACCCTGTTAACATTAAATGAATCCAAAAACCTGACTAAATGCTAATGATAGCGATAACAGCTGATGGCCACAGAGTCCAGTATCTTTTTCCACTGTAATTATGTAACATGGACTCGGCACAAGTTTTGTATTCTGGCAAATCCTCCTTCCTTTATTAGCATCGCTGCGAAGTCACAGACGAATGGGCTATAGTTAAAGAACAGAACAGGACAAAGGCGGACTGCAGACAACCACACAACCCTGATATTTGCAAGCTGCAGTATGAAAATGAGCTGAATTTACGAACCTCAGTTGTGTTCTGTGAGCACACTGATTGGATTAGAGGTTTCATATGAAATGCTACAACAAAAAAAGGATTCTGGGTGATATCCAACTATGACACCTCGCAGGATTTTAATAGACTGTTGCTGTACAAGGCTTTTCACAATTGCAATATAATCACAATATGCTATTTTTATCCATATTGTGCATTCCTAATAGCAAGCATACTGGATCTGTGTGGTTATTTTGCTGAACCCTTTGTACCCACTTTGGAACTTCCTTGTGTTTTGATTATGATCTGTTCCCTAAAGCTGGTTGTGCTGAAATTCCTTCTGGTTCCCATAATCATGTCAACAAGGACGGAGGCCTGCGTTTTGTGGAGATGGAGTGCCTCATAAACACAAACCTGAAATGAGATTCCTGCGAGTTATTTTCATATCTCGGCTATATTTTTGAGGCTCTGGAAAATTGGAAAATTTCCCAAAATAGTCATCAATAACAAAAGCTACGTAATGCATTTTTCGTGCTCTGAACGGTTTTCCATGTGAGCCCATTTTTTAAATGTAACTGAATGATATAAACCTGTGTATGGTACAGTGTTTTATTTTTGTCTTTTATAATGTTGTAATGGTGGCTATATGATTAAGGTGTGCATATCCATTCTGTGTGTGCATTTGTGATCACTGGAGCGTTATCACACTGATCTCCAATGCCTCATTCCCTGATAGGAAGATTAATGACGAGCACAAACACACACGTAGATATACGGTTCTTGGCCCAATTTCTCACACTGTCATTTCTAAAACAAAATGCCATAAGTTATGAAACGAATCAACCTTCAGTCAGCCAAGCTCAGTAGTAAGCACCACAAATGAAGGAATCAAGGATTTTAGTGCTGGTATTAGTGGGTCTCAGTTGTGATACCCAGGACAAGGCCATCATACATGCTCTGTGATGTGGTGGACTCTGGAAGCAATTAAAAGGTTTAGGTTTACTTCAGGGAATTAAGGAATGCTTTTCTCCATATGCGTCATTGTCCTGTTTGAAGTTGCAGTGTGCTTTCCATCTGTTTGCTTAGGGGTGTAAAGAATGACTGATTTGAATCAGTGCACTGTGCATCACAATACTTATGATGCAGCTCTATACTGTGTAGCATGATTATCACACATCCCTTTAAGAAGGTTGTGACCCTTTGCCTGTAAGTCTATATGAAGGAGGTGTGGCCTCTGTTCCTCCCCAGTCTTTGATGGTCTGGCCGCTGTGCCTGTTGGTCTGTATGAAGGAGGTGTGACCTCTCTGCCTCCTCAGTGTGAAGGTGTGGCCTCTGTGCCTGTCGGTCTCTATGAAGGAGCTGTGGCTTCCACGCCTGTCGGTCTCTTTGAAGGAGGTGTGGCCTCCACGCCTGTTGGTCTATATGAAGGAGGTGTGACCTCTATGACTTCTCAGTGTATGAAGGTGTGGCCTTTGTGCCTGTCTGTCTACTTGAAGGAGGTGTGACCTCTGGTTGTCTCAGTGAAGGTGTGGCCTATATGCCTGTAGGTCTATATGAAGGAGGTGTGGCCCCTTTGCCTCCTCAGTCTGTGAAGGTGGTGTGGCCTCCACCTGTCAGTCTTTAAAGGAGGTATGGCCTCTGTGCCTGTCAGTTTATGTAAGGGGGTGTGGTCTCAATGCCTGCCAGCCATAAAGGGATGTGCTCTCTCAGCTCCTTTGTTTATGAAAATTGAAATTGATCTGCTTGCATGAGTCACCATGGATCATCTTTAAATCTGTTGAATCATTGTTTTTTAATAGTCTATTTTGTGCAACTTGTTAATCATGTCTCAAGATGCTCATACTATTGTTTCAGAAGAGCTACGCACCGCTACATTGTAGTATACAACAATATCTGGTGTGGTTCAGGCTGCATGAGATGATCTCAAACAAATGCCGTGTCAATGAACACACTACCAGGATTTATATTCTTGTCTGCTACAGACTGGTAAGCTGTTGCGTCACTGTGGTCGAGTTTAGAAATATCTTTCTAAAAATAGCTGCTTGGATTTCTCCACAGCTGATGTGCAGCACCAAGCAGACAAATGTGTTTTATTTTCCCTCTGACTGTTCTCCTTATCATGTCTCTTTCCTATGAGAGGTCTCCTTTATATAAGTAGACACATTTCCATCAACAGCTAGAGGTCCGAATCAAAATACCAGTCATATTTTAGATATTCTAAATCATGATGTAATACCTAATGCCAAATAAAATGAGTATATTCAGCTTCAGCAGATGTAAAAACTGTTCAAACAGACTGTCACTGTCATCATTAATATACTTTCATTACCCCATAACGTAATGACACCCCAGTAACTTGGTATTTTTCACACTGGAATTCAATTCCAACCTCTTTATTGCAGTCGGGTTATTTTAATACATGCAGTGTGCTGTCCCAATGCTCTTGCGCAGTATAATTAACATTTTAACCAGATTTGGGTGATCAGTGTAAAGCCGTGTTCCCACGTAGAGCTGCTGATGCTTCTGCAAGGGGTGGAAAATTCGGCGCTGAATCCGAAGACGTGCACCCAAGAACAAAATGTTTGTGTGACAGCTTTGTCATGTGATAAATTGATCTGCCAGTGTGTATTGTTGGAGTTTGGTGGTCTGCTGTTGATGGAGTTGAAAGAACACTCCCCTTCTTTTTTGACCATTTGTTGCCCCCATGCATTCTCTCTGACTAAAGCTCTCTTTTTGGGTGGTGTTGGGCCTGTGGTGGTTTTGGCAAGCTCTCTTAAAAATGCACCAAACTTAAAACTTGTCTTATGTGGTCTATAATTGGTCAATTTCTTGTGTCCTGAAAGCAGAGTGCATGAGAATACAGCACAATCCATGAGAAATATATGTACTGTTCACCTCAGTCACTGATTATCCAATCCTACAGGAGCTCAAGACCAGACTCTAGTGGCTGCTGATTGGACGAACAGGCAACACATTCATTTACTGTCATTCACAGAAAAGACCTCCTGTTGCTCTGGCTATAAAAAAAAAAAAGCAGTCTGTTTTGGCCTTTTGAATAGCAAGTCTGTTTGTCCAAGCTGTTAAGTCTCTGTGGTTGAATTTTCACGGCAGAGGAAACAGATGCACATGGTTCAAATCGTACTTTTTTGTAAGCTGCTTCTTATAACTCTGATGACCATAATTCTTATACTTTTCACAGGTGAATGAATCTACTCCTCCTGGGTTTGTTTGTCTGTCAACCCCGTGTCTCTGGAAGAGGTGGAAAGTCTCGTCTGTGTCAGTACCGGTGTTTCCCTCATTTGAAGCCATGGGATCTACTTGTCACCCTATCATTCTTGCTGCTATATATCGCCCACCTAAGCCAAACACCGACTTTCTGATTGAATTTGCCACGTTTCTTACTCATTTAAGTGCACTTTCTCCAAATATATTGTTGTTGGGAGATTTTAATATACATATGGACAGTACCACCAATCTTCTCAGCAGGGACTTTTTTATCCTGTCTGGATAGTTTTGGTCTTCAGCAATTCATAGATTTCCTGACTCATTTGAAAGGACATATTCTGGACTTGGTTTGCTGTTTTTGCCTTGTGACTGTTCTTCACTTGATCTTCCGTTCTCTGATCACTTGCTGATGTATTTCAGTATCAGTTCTACCTTATCCCAACTAAAACGGTCACTTTCAGTTTCTTTCCGCAATATTAAACACATTGACTTATCTATTCTTTCTAATGGGATCAACAGCCTGCCTGGAACTGAGGATTTGCTCACCACCGACGACCTCGTCTTCCACTACAACAATAGTCTTCATAGCCTTCTCAATGATCTTGCTCCTCTGAAAACCCGGACTGTCTCTTTTACTCATTCTGCACCATGGTACACACCTGAGCTCCGTCAGCTTAAAGCTAGAGGTCATCAATTAGAATGTCTTCACTTAAAAACGGGACTTACTGTTCATAAACAAATGTATCATAACCATCTGCTTCAAGGATGCTATTTCTACTGCAAAATCTATCTATTATTCTAACTTGATTAAGTCAGGCGCAGGTAATACAAGAGTTATTTTCTCAACTTTTAACAGGTTATTACGGCCGCCGGATACTCTCCCACCTCACCTTTATTCAACTGCTCAATGTGATAATTTTATGACATTTTTTTATATCTAAAATTGACAATATTCATCATCAGCTAACCTCTCTGAACACCTCATTTTCCATTTCTCTTCTTACATCCTCTGCTTCTTCATTATCTAGTTTTAAACTGCCAACTATTGCTGAAGTTTCACAGATTATTCATGAATCCAAACCTTCAACTAGTCAGTTAGATCCTCTCCCAACCTATTTAGTAAAAACCTGCTTGCCTTCTTTATCCGCTTTAATAACTAACATTATACATTCTTTTTTGAATTCTGGTCATGTTCCATCATCCCTTAAAATTGCTGCAATAACACCTACACTTAAAAAACCTGGCGCGGATCCCAATAACCTTAATAATTTTCGTCCTATCTCAAATTTACCATTTTTGTCCAAAATAGTTGCAGGTCAGATTCTTGATCACTTAACTACCAACAACCTGTTTGAAGAATTTCAGTCTGGTTTTCGTCCATCTCATAGCACTGAGACGGCACTCGTAAAAATCACAAACGATCTTCTAACAATTCTTATTTTTCTTATTTTGTTCTTTTAACAATTCTTATTTTTCTGGATCTGAGTGTAGCTTTTGACACTATCTTTCATAACATTCTCCTTGAATGGCTTGCCTCTCTTGGCATCTCTGGCACGTGTCATGACTGGTTTAAATCATATCCTTCCCACCGTTCAGAGTTTGTTCAGCTTAAAAATTTTAGATCGCAGTAATCTTCTGTTATTAGAGGTGTTCCTCAAGGTTCTGTGCTAGGCCCTCTTTTATTTATCATCTATCTCCTTTCTCTTGGCAAAATCTTTCATAAACATAATATTAATTTTCATTCTTATGCGGATGATACTCAGCTCTACCTGTCCACAAAGCCTACTTCCATGCTTCCTCCTGCTGTTCTTTCGGTCTCTCTAAATGAAATTAAATCCTGGTTTTCTTGCAACTTTCTCCAAATGAATACCAATAAAACAGAAGTTTTTTGGTATTTAGAGACTTGGCTCTAAGTCCACCTTAGCCAAGGTTGATAGTTTTTCATTAAATATTGATAATTCCACTGTTTTTCCTTCAGGTAAAGAGTTTGGGTGTCATCCTTTATAGCACTCTATCCTTTGAGGCTCATGTTAATAACGTCACTCGGTATGCATACTTTCACCTCAGCAATATTAATCGCCTCCGCCCAATCTTGACACAGAACAGACTCTCTGACAACCTTTAAATCCAGACTCAAAACTTATATGTTTAGAACTGCATTTTAACTTGTGCATTATTTTTCTTTTGTTAATTTATTTTTAAATATTTTATTTGTTTTCTATCTGTATGTTTTATATTATGCTGTGTTTTTTAAATGTATTTTTGTAAGGTGACCTTGAGAGCTTGAAAGGTGCCCACAAATAAAATGTATTATTATTATTATTATTATTATTATTATTATTAATTCTGATGCAACGAGATGAGACATCATTTTACTAATCTAATCCCATCATATAGCTGTAACAGAGCTGACGGTTATACAAGTACATGATATTTGGTGGAGGAACAGAGGTTCTTTTAGAGAGACGGACCATTGGTAAATTTTTTCATCTAGAGTGATAGGAAAAAAAAGTAGTGTGTACACATTATGGCTCAATGACAAACCTTTTGGGAAGGTTGAATTATTGAATTCCCCAATGTTGAAATTTTGAACATGATCACACCATCTGACCTGATGGTGTATGAAATCACATTATAAACCAATGCCACCCAAAAAAATGGTAGGAAGCAGCTAGGAGTGTATTGTCATTTGATTTAACTCTGTAAACACACCATATCAGACATTTCCCCCTGAATGGAATAACAGTCTATTACAGAGCACCATGCACACACATTTACAGTGTAGCCAATCCACCGCCTGGCACGTTTTTATGGGAGGAAACTGGTGATAAGAGAGGAAATGCAAGCAGGTATTGGGGGACCAGGCACGAAAACTCCAACAACATGGTGACCTGAGTTCAGCATCAATCCTGGAGCTGTGAGGCACCGGTGCTTCACACTGCACCACAGTGCAGCCAGTAAATCTCTTTCACATAGGAAACAGTACAGCCGTTCACTAGTGACAAAGTGGTCAAACTGCCAATGCTTCAATCTTACAAGAACCTGCAATAGGTCAAAAAAAAATTTATTTGCAGCTAAATCTATGCAATTATTATTCTGTGAAATTTACTGCATGGTTCAGACCGTTTTCAATTGTGCTCTGTTTTCTTCCTGAAATATCCATTGTATTATTAGCTGGTAGTGAAAAAAATATCTTTAAAAGAACTTATTGTTTTTTTTTTCTCAACAGCTTTTTCGTGAAGTAAGGATTATGAAGATTTTGAATCACCCTAATATAGGTAAGACCATTTATGTACTTTGTGTGCTTTTTATTAGCCTTGGTTATATGTCATACACCCACTCAAGATAAATATAAATTATTTACCCCCACTCATAAATGAATACAGACCGAATACAGACCATCCGAAGTCCACTTGTGTCCAGTTAAAGTATCACATTATTTTAATATTAATAAGTAGCATCATTGAGACCAATTAGCACCAACATAGCCCCACGATTCTGCTACAAAGACATCCACCAGTGACTGGACATTAGTCAGAGATGCAACCAAGAGTCCAAGGGGCACCTAGTGTGAACTGAAGAGATTCTCACTTCAGACGGGAGAAGCTGTTGACAGGACAGACATCCCCAGGTGCTCTAGAAAGCTGAGTGCTGAGCTACATGAAATCCTGTTTGGAGTTGAAGTTGCATGTTGGGGACTCATAGAAAGCATGGCAAACATGGAAAAATGCTTCTGTGCTCTGATGAAACCAAAATTGAACTTTTTGTTCTTGATACAGAGCACTGTGTATGGTAGGAACCTCACACGGCTCAGTAACCCGAGAAAACAATCCAATAGTTGTGGTAGCATCAAGTATTGTAGATGTTTAGATCAGATGGTACAAGGAAACTGGTCAAGGGTTGAGGGCAAGATGTATGGAGCTAAGTACATGGCAATCCTAGAAGAAAACCTGACTTGGGTCCGGGTTGGAGATTCACCTCCGAGCCCAAATAACGTACGAATACGGCCAAAACTACACTGAACCAAGAGAACGGATAGAGAAACTGTGTCATCCTTGCAAATTTCTGTTCACCAACGTTGTCCTTCTGCTCTGAGAGTTTGCGTAATTTTGCCAAAAAGAATGAAAAAAACCCCAACAAAAAACAGTATCCATATATGCAAAGCCAATAGAGACGTATCCCAGAGGACCTGCAGCTGTAATTGCAGCCAGTGGTGGTTCAAGCAAGTATTGTCTTTGCACCTTAGCCATGTTGTGATAATCGGACTTATTTATTAATTGGACAGTAGTGACTTATTTATTGTTAGAGATTTGGAGGTTTGCACATTTGAAGGTATATAGTCTTACCATGTGAAATGTGTTATCATAAAATCAACTTGTTTCCAACTTTATTGTATAATTGTGATTATAGTTTTATCTGCTATTGTGTAGCTAATGGTCTCTAACTCGGTGGAATCAGTCGGTGGCTAAAACCACACTGTAACCACAAAAGAAGCAACATAACTCGGAGTTAAAACTTTTAGAGAAAGGGGTTTTCTTATCCCCTGAAAGGGAAGAGGCTTAGTGACATGGCAAAGACAAGCTGGGTTTAAGTGTTAGTTGCTAGTGATAGAATTCTGAGCGTGTGTGTGCATGTGTGTGTGCATGCCTATGTGCACGTGTGTGTGTTTTTAAGTTAGCCAAAGCCCAGCAAGGGGCCAATGAATTACTCTCATAAAGCATGATCAGAGTTTGTGATGAGACTATAAAGACCCAGACCCTGAGAACATTTAGCCTTTGCTGTATCATTTTCCTCCCTCTTTCTCTCCTCACCCTGGCATGCCCTCTTATATATTTTTCATTCACCCCCTTTTTTTTCCCCCCCTTATGCTTTTTTTTTTTTTTTTTTTTTTTTTTTTAAATCCAGCCTTCTCCATCTCCAGCTTCGCAACGTATCTCTCCTCTGATTACTGTGTGTCTCTTGAGGAACAGGGCTTGTTTTCCTGCTCTCCTTCTCAGATCACTTTCCTTTCTAATGCTGCACGTTTCCCTTTCTCGGTCTCTCTCACTACGTTTTAATTAAATTTGAACCGGATTGTGTTCCTAACAGCGCAGTATTGCGGTAGTGCAATGACCGGTAGTCAGGCACCTCTTCAGCAGTTTTCTCTTCAGGCCACACTTGGCTTCTATACTATTGATTGTGATGACGGGGCATCTTTCTGGCTTCATCATATTCTGTTTTGCAGCCCAGCACGAGAGACTGTGTGTGTGTGTGTGTGCTTGATTTTCTCTTTGGCTAAAACTGAGTTTACTTAAGCTGTTAATAAACCCCTGATGACTTGCTGATACCTTCATCTTACTCTGTCTCTGTTTATAGTTGCTTCATTATATAACTGCGTCTGTCTACACAGGTGTTGTCGTTCATCCTTCCCTCTTTATCTCAGGGGCGTGGTTACATGGGTGGCACACAATAGCGGCTGCCATCATAATTTCCACTGCAACTCCGAGTTCAAATCACAGCTACGAGTTGTTTATTACCCCAATGCAATCTAGCTCACTGTAAACAATCACTTACATTCTGTGAGCAGTGTTGTTCTAAACATATTTGCGGTTAGACGTCTAAAAGTTTCTCTTACTTTGACAGAACATGCTTCTAAACTTGGACATGCTGCTGATTCTATGTGAAGGGCATGGTGTGTGTCTTTATTTGCGTGTGTGTGTGGGTGGATGTGTTGCGGGAGGTATTTGGCCATCTCGTTTGTTTGGTTTTATTTATTGTTTGCAGCTTTTATTTTAAAGAAGAGCCTATAGGGGTTTTTTTTTTGGTTACTGAGGTTAAGGTAATAAAAGTAATATTAGTTAGTTGTATTGATAATTATGTCAAAATATTTTACACACTTTTTCTTAATATCCCTGCAAGTGTGTGCATGCATGCACAGTATTCGCAGTTCACTTATCAGGATTTTTGATGGAGCACTGTCTTCTATGGTACATGATCACTTTGTTCACAGAAGTTTTTCAGACACATAACTTCTCAGCAACTCATCCTTTTAAAATAGATTGTAGGTGTTCTATGTCTAGTTGTTCTTCATTTTCCATGGGGCATGCACAAATGGATATGCTGGAACAAAATTAGGTAGGACCGCAGCAATTTCTCATTGTTTATCAAAGCTATTATTCTTGTCTCTATCCTCTTCTTGTCTCTTCTTCCCAGTTAAATTATTCGAGGTCATAGAAACGGAGAAGACACTTTATTTGATAATGGAGTATGCCAGTGGAGGTGAGTTTTAATGTGCTCAGTCCGTAGTAAGCATTATGTACTGGCATTGCTGGCTCCAGATATCTGAACCTGTGTGTGTGTGTGTGTGTGTGTGTGTGTGTGTGTGTGTGTGTGTGTGTGTGTGTGTGTGTGTGTCATAGGTGAAGTATTTGACTACTTAGTTGCACATGGAAGAATGAAGGAGAAGGAAGCTAGGGCCAAGTTTCGACAGGTGAGTGGATCAAGATAAATACAGTCATATTCCCAAAAAAACACAAAAACTGGAACAAGCAGGAACCTGGAGATCTGGTTGATTTTCAATTGGACAGATGCAAGCGTGACCGTGATGTCAGCAAAAATTCTCCATCTCCCTTACTGCAGTGTGTGATGACCTTGTTCATTTTAACATGAAAGAAGTGTTCCTTTGTCTTATCTAGTGTGAAGTCAGGGTTGCCAGGTCTCAGCAACTCAAGGCATGATGAGACCACTCTAAGTTTCCAATGAGAACTTCAGAGTAGAAAGGGTTACTATATTTGGTTTTTCCAAATCAGAGGTCAGAGATTATTTAATTCTCTGTTTTTAGTTAAACAGAGCGTTCATTTTCAATTCTTTGCTTAAAAAGTGGATCTTGGTGGCCAGGAGCTATTTTTAAACTTTGCTTTTTTTAAACTTAGGAAATAAAATAGACTTGGGTTTTTCCATCTGCAACCTTGTTCCGCTACTAGGTCAATTTTGCTAAAAACCATGACCATGGCAATACTGCATGTGGTTAACCATTATGTATTTGATTCTGTGAAATAACTTTAAGACTTCAGGATTCTGCACTGTGAAATAAAAATGGTCAACATTTAATCTGACTTGACTGACAAATACTCCATTAAATTGGCATTGCATGTAATCAGAAAACTAGAGTTTCTTTTTGTTCGTCAAACTTTGACGGTACAAAAATAGGTACAGTGTTCTGTGGTATGTGCAATAAACTACTGATTGGCCAACTCCCAAGTCTCTTTAGTGTGTACTAAGAACAATTAAATTGGAGCTACTGGCACCGTTTTGTTTTTTTTAAGCGTTGCCCAAAATTCTGGTGCTTTGGACTTTTTGAAAAAGGTCTTTTGTGTATGGCCACACACACACATGCGCACACACACACACATATGCGCACACACACTGACCCCTAGTGGTGTGATGTGGTGCTGCCTTAACATTTTACAGAAATCATTACAAAGCTTTGAGCTTGCCCTTTTACAGCCATAATTGAGCAAGCATTTATCTGATCATTACAAGATAATGAATATGCTGCTCTTCAATTATTAATTAATATGTTGCTGTTCAAATTATTCATTTCATCATGCAGCTGCTAACAGTCAAAATCCCCCAAAAAAGAATTTAGCAGCCTGCATTTTAGCAGTTAGTATCCTAAAAATGGTTGTGTGTGTGTCTCTTTCAGATTGTGTCTGCAGTGCAATATTGTCATCAGAAGAGGATAGTCCACAGGGATCTCAAGGTGAGTTGTGCTCCTCACATGTCACTTCATGACCTCTTGACCTGTTTCTGTACAGGCTTAATTTGTCCTCACTCTGTCTGTCCTTGTCTGTAGGCTGAGAACTTGCTCCTGGATGCTGATATGAACATAAAGATAGCGGACTTTGGCTTCAGTAATGAATTCACCATTGGAAACAAGTTGGACACGTTCTGTGGCAGCCCCCCCTATGCAGCTCCTGAGCTCTTCCAGGGCAAGAAATATGACGGGCCTGAAGTGGACGTCTGGAGCCTGGGGGTCATTCTGTACACACTGGTCAGCGGTTCGCTGCCTTTTGATGGGCAGAATTTAAAGGTCTGTTTAATTTTATTGTCTTTAAGTTAATGCTCATGTTATTGTTTAGTAAATAAATAAATCAAGATTAAAAATTTAAAGTTTAAATATGTTTTCAGTATAATCTGTCAGCCAATAAATCATTTGAATTAGAATTTTTGAGTTTTAGTTCTTGCTTTGAGCTACAATATTATGTGCTTATATCATGTTAACAAATCAGATCAACATACTGTAGATCTGTATTATCATTAGAATTGTTTCTTACATAAAAATTCAGACCCACATCATCCAATTTGATATCTGTTTGGCAGGAAGAAATGTAACTTTAAGTGTATTTTTCTCTAAAGAATCTGTGGTGCATATGAATTCAGAGAGAACTCCATTAACCTGTGCTTGGCATGGCAGTGTTGTGTGCTAACTGAGTGTGTCCACTTCATCATCTCAGGAGCTGAGAGAGCGAGTGCTGAGAGGGAAGTACCGTATTCCGTTCTACATGTCCACCGACTGTGAAAATCTACTAAAGAGACTTCTGGTGCTGAATCCAGGCAAACGTGGCAGTCTAGAGGTACAAGCTTTTCTTAGCTTAGAGTCCTAATCAACACTGCAGTCAGAGTCACTATATCAGTCTATGTCTCGCACTGGATTCAGCTTAGCTCAGTCACAGTTTTTCAAAACTGAGTTTTGCAAAGTTTCTTCATGTTGTGTATGCCTTGATGTCTGAATGCATGTCCCCTGTCCCCGTCCCCCCCCATCCCACAGCAAATTATGAAAGACCGCTGGATGAATGTGGGTCACGAAGAGGAGGAGCTCAAACCGTACACGGAGCCAGAAGCTGATTTCAGTGACACCAAAAGAATAGGTGCCCATGCATGCAGTTGCGCACACAAAAGTTTATTTATATACATGTACACGGTACAGTGTCTGCAGGCAACAGTGAAGCATGAGGGAGGTTCCTGGCAAGTTTGGGGCTGCATTTCTGCAAATGGAGTTGGAGATTTGGTCAGTATTAGTAGTGTCCTCAATGCTGAGAAATAGGACAGATACTTATACATCATGCAATACCACAAGGGAGACGTTGGCCCCAAATGTATTCTGCAGCAGGACAATGACTCCAAACATATAGCCAGTGTCACTAAGATCTGTTAGTTCTCCATTATGTTTGGAACAGCTGCACTCTGCTTTCAGATGTGGCTACAAATGGCAGAGTGCAGTTTTATACATGGCCTTTGCTTTTTATCTGATGTTCCAATGTAACATAAACCATTATCATAGTAATATCATATTACATTTGTAAAACATTTAAAGATTGTTCTTGAGTATATTACTAAATGTTCTCAGGGTGTTCTGTTAACCTAGAACAATGCTGTTATAAGCACACACTTACTATCACTACTGACACGTGTACCGTCCCTCTTTTCCTCTCTCTCTCACTCTCTCTACTGTTCTCTAACCTGCTGCTGTTAACAAGATGAATGGCTGACCTGTGACAGAAAAGTCACCCTCAATCTCTCTCTCTCCTTTAGATCTGATGATTACTATGGGTTTCCCTAAAGAAGAGATCACTGATTCCTTAGTGGGTCAGAAATACAATGAAGTCATGGCTACTTATTTGCTCCTGGGCAGAAAACCTCCGGAGGCGAGAACCACACACAACTAGTCTCTTTCACAAAGTCAGCCACCATTAATATTGGCTGTTTATGTTAACCTCATGATGTTTCTTGTTGCATGCAGTTTGAGGGAAATGAGTCTCTGTCCAGCATAAACCTGTGTCAGATGCCCCGACCCAGCAGTGACCTGAATAACAGCTCATCCCAGTCTCCAGCTCACTCCAAAGTGCAGCGCAGCATCTCTGCCACGCAGAAACAGCGGCGCTACAGTGACCATGGTCAGCTCACACACGCACACCCTGACAAAATAAAAGTGGTCTTGTAACTGAGTTTTACCATTTACTGTTCTGGCACTGGCTACATTTACAGGAAATATCCATCCTGATGACAAACATATTATACTTTATAATTAACATATTGTGATGTTCAATGGCACCTGAGAATATTTGACATGTTCGTATATTTTTACTTTAGTTAACAGTTTCGTACATTACTTTCAATACTGTTCAACCACTTCATCTCTTCTTATAGAGAGTGATGCAGCAACACTGTAGTCAGTTATTCTGCCTAGCTTTCTCACCTCCTCAACACTGTTAATGTTTTATATTTATTTAAAAAAAAGGAAAAGAAAATATATAATTACCCAGTATATCATGTATTTTAGTACACTTTAGTTATACTTTAGTATATCATGGAAACATAAACATTTGAATGTGGATTTTTGGCTTTTAATATGTAAATAATATGAAAATAGGAATACTATTCAGACAGTGAAATTTGTTTTAACAGCACTGCCAGAGACACACACAGTCTACGCACAAGGACTTTCATACACTCTGTTACATCATTATTCTTTGTGAAAATAAACCAGAATATAGGCTATGGCTGTTGCCTTAGAGAGCAGGCTGTAATGTTTAACATAACATTGTTTGACCTGCAGTTGCTCCATCTATCCCACCGGCCGTGTCTTACACCAAGCGCACACAGGCCAACAGTGTGGAGGGAGAGAAGAAAGAGGAATGGGAGGCAGCTCGTAAACTCCCCACCTCCAGCTCCAAAGGAGACATGGCCGTCTCACCGCTTACCACACAAGAGCGCAGAAAGTGTTCAACAGCCTCAGGGGTGAGAGGTTACACATTAGAGTCAAGCACAAAGGTCACTAGATAAACCTGAAAATTACGTATTATTTATAGTTCTGTTCAGGAAAGGTAACTGGTTGTGTAATTATTTGTGCTTATAGGAAGACTCATTTTAAGTTATTAATCCAAGACACTGCATTGATTTGATCTATTTTTGTGTATGTATAAACTAACAGAACAGCACAACAGGAGGGATGACACGGAGGAACACATACGTGTGTGAGCGTGCCAGCACAGATCGCTATTCAGCCATACCTAATGGCAAGGATAGCAGGTAAGCTACAGTACCTTCTTAATTAATGGAAATTAATGTTCTGTAAATGGTCAAATAGTGAAGAAGATTTTTGTGCTGTTATCTTTGTGCCTGGGTGTCCGTGGTGCAAGTCTTCTGGCTGTCAATCATCTCAACTCAAACCTGTCAGCAAAATTATCAACCACATCCTTTCTTCGAATAATGTGAAGTGAAATATTGTGAGGGATATTAACATAAAGAGAACTTTTATGTTCGGAATTAGGAAGAAAATTATTAGACATAAACATTGAAATGTGCCGGTTTGCCTGTATAGATGTGGGAGTGGTTAAGTGTTCTACCACATATGCAGCATACATATTTAATCTGTCTTTCAGTCTGACAGAGATGTCTGCCTCTGGTAGTGGCTCATCTGTGTCTCCTGGAGCTTCCTCAGCACTGGCCTCGGCTAGGCCGCGTCATGTGAAGTCCATGTCCGCCTCAAGCCATCCCACCAAGTCCCCTTTGCCCCCAATAGAGGATAATGCAGAGTACAAGGGGTGAGAGCCTCTTACCCCATTGGCCTAGTTATAGCTTGGCATAAACTGTATGTCGGTTGTTGATACATGAAGCATGCCTTTTTCAGCTAATTATATTGCTATATGTTTTTCTATTGCTATCTCTTTACTTCCCTTTAGCCCTAGTAGCTCCAGGGTACCTGCTGCATCTCCATCGACCCACAGCATCAGCAGTGTGACCCCAGATCGAACACGTTTCCCTCGGGGCACATCTACCCGCAGCACCTTTCACGGAGCCCAGCTGAGAGAACGGCGTAGTGCGACCTACAACGGACCACCTGCCTCTCCTACGCTCTCTCATGACACAGGGGCTCTAGTTCACACTCGGAGGGGCACTTCAACAGGCATCATCAGTAAAATCACTTCCAAGTTTGTGCGTAGGTAAGTTGGCCAAACCTCTTCATCACACTGAGGTTGAACCATACCCAGTGGCTCACTGGTGATTTAGAATTACTGCTAAACAGAATCCCAATCCCCACCCACACATGGGAAAACTACAAAGAAATTATTACTAGAACAAATTAAACTGGAAAAGCTTATTTAAAACTTGTGTTTTTGTTTGAAGAGCAGTGTCTGGTTTCTGTTTAGCTCGTAGGAAAAAGGCAGTGCTTTTGCCTGATGTCAGGATTTTAGTATCTAGACATCTAGATTTTAGTGTCTAGATCATCAGAATCAAAATATGTCGGTGGGAAACATGGTATGTCTGATTTGAAGTAATGGGGGATAGCAGCATTTGTTCAGCAGTGATTGAACAGCTATGGAAATAAGGTGGGGCCTGGAGAAGTTTAATTTAAAAAGCAACCCAGGTTTATTAAAATTTAAAAAAAAATGTTAGGTCTTGTTGTTGAATGCTACTCAAATTACTAGTTACTGTGGGGGTTATTTCTGTAGACATTTGTATAAAACTGTGTGCTACATGAAACCTACCTGATTGTAGAGATTATACTGCAGAATGGCGGGTGTGGCCACAAACACGTACCCACTATGCTGAGTTTTCAGTTTCTCTGACCATGACACGGTCAATCGAGGGCATGCTGTAAAACAAGCTTGATTTTGATCAGTCATTCGGTTCTCTCTGGATTAGTGGCCCAAGCATCCGTCTTCATCTGCAGGTCAGTGTCTCAGTGTTGCAGCTTTAATTCTTCAGTGCTGCTTGTGACATTATAAATCTCCCTGTTCTGACCTTATGTAGACAGGCAAATTTTCACCTAGAGAATGGAATATTCTAGTATGAAACAAGAATGCCTGTCGTGAAAACTGTGGTGTCAGTGAGCCGTGTGCCTTGCTGCAGTGTTTAAAACAGATCCAACAGTATATCCACATTTCATCATCTGATTAAGAGGAACAGGAATGCCCAAGCACTGCAGTGCTGCAGTCATTTCAGTGTTTTTATGGCTGATGCTGGGACACCAAGTACAGTATTCTACGGTGCAACACCATTGGCAGTCGAAATTCAGTTAATAAATTGCACACACAGAAACGCACGGTAAAATATATGATGCGACTGAACCATCGTAAAATAGTTTGCATACGTGACTTGATCTCTGTATAAGTAAGGACATTTTCACACCCAAGTTTTATTTTTTTTAGTCCAAGTCTATTTACATTGAGAGTTTAACTCTGGGATTTGTTGGATGTCTGAGCTGGGAGAATGACCTGACTATTGACAGGGACACTACAATGAGTACTGGTTTACTCACGCACTTGCCGTGTTTATAGTTGGAAATGTCAAAATTCCAGCATATGAAGGTTTTCCCAGGACATGCCAGGGTTTTAGATAAAGCATCTGAAGCAGAATACAGTCTAGTTGAGCAGTTGATGGTTAAAGACCTTGCACATTGCCCACCAGTGGCTCTCTGGCAGTCCTGGAATTCCAACACACACATTTTTGCTGGCACCAAACCGGAGCTTCCGCTGTTCTCATAAGCTTGTGGCTCAGGTGAAGACAAAAACATTTGTCTGTCAGTTTCTCTCTGTGTTTTTTTGGCTCTGGTCCACATTCATTTAGAGAACACTTATTTACAAGTGAAGCAGAATTTGGGTTTATTTTGTGTAAGGTATTCTTTCTTGATTCTTAAGCATATAGATGGAGAAACTCATTGCAAATATACACAATACCTCTGAGTGCTGTGTTTCTTCTTTCTTTCAGGGTTTCATGGAGGTAGGAGTGGTGCTTAGTGACTCTCTGAAATTGACTCCCTAATCTCATGTGCAGTTGATTTTTCTCACCTTTCCAAATACTGATGGTTGTCTGATTACAGATTTCTTCCTGCATAACCCCAGAATCCTGCTTGATATGTGCATGGCTAGCTGAAATGTCAACAGTAAAGCATAAACAACGAATATTTAGGAAACAAAATTCAGTGTGTGTTCTTATCCTTGTATTGAAGGAATGTAGCTGTGTGTTGAGGGAATGTTGAGAGCACTTTGTTGGAATGCTGGATGTCTTGTGTGAGCCTAAATATTGATGCTCTTCCCCCTAAGCCGAAGTATGATGTTCTCAGGAAAGGTGTTAAACAAAAGAAAAACTGGCCTTCTATTTTTTTTTCTTCAGTGGTTTCTGACCTTTTTTATTGCAGTATTTGTCAGGTTCCAGATGTCACAAGATTCATACTTGGAGTCACAATGATAAATATATTTTCAGATGGTTTACAGGTTTTCCAAAAGTTAGCAGACAGACCTAAAAACAGAAGATGCATTCAGTATATAAAATTAAAAAGAAAAACAGAAAAAAACATTTCAACATAGTAAGCATCTTTAGCTAGTTGTAAATTGACCATTTATTGAATTATGCAATGAACCACTTTCCAAATAACTTTGACATTATGAAAAAAGTGGAGTTGGCATGAAAAAGGGAAATTGGCATTTAAAATTGGATCTGTTTATATATTTTTAGTTTTCAGATTGTTAAATGCAGCAATTTGTCTAAAGTAAATGCTTATATATGTATATCTACCCTTCTCAGCAATTTGTTAAAAATCTCTTTTGACATGTATGTGATGTATGAATCAAATCAAAAGATATTATATGAGCCAAACTGGTACACGTGTGCATAACAAACTGGTCTGATTAGCTAAATTTCACTCACCATGTGTTGTGCATATTAAGAACATATTAATTGATTCATTTTGCTGCATTCCACTTTAACGGTGGACTTCCTGTGAAATTCCAGTGAAGGCTACTAGAGTCATCAGTTGCATTAATACTGCATGAAATATTTACTACTGGATGTCTTTGCTCTTTCGACCCCCTGGTGTGTGTTTGTGATGGTTTCACATTTCTTGCTCTGTTTCTCAGTCTAAACTCTTAACTGTCTTTAAGGCTGCCCAGTGAAGGAGAGGCCAGATGCAGAGCAAACAGCTTGAGGTGAGACATCAGCGAAGTGATGCCTGTGTAGATCTGTTTTCATTGCTTTGAGGTCAGGGTGAGTTTTATATTTTTAAAGAATATATTTTGGCCAAGTAGGAGGCAGTGCTGCACCAAAAAATAAAAACTGATCATTTCTGTACCAAGACAACCTTTATATAGCTTATAAGTATCTTATGACATGAAAATGTTATCAGTTTCTTTTTCCTTTCTTTTTTATTTTGCTGGTTACTGGTTTCCAAAGATTCCCAATATGCATCACAGAAGTGCATGACACAATGTTGTATTTTTGGAGGTGTGCCGAGTAGCCCATCAGTGCACCTCTTCCTGTTGCACTTAAAACCTCTGTAAACTAAATTTCCTCTCAGATTTGCAAAGAAAATACACTTCAGTGCAGAGGTATAAAGCAGACTTATGCTGATTGATTATTTGGGATGGATTCATACTTGAATACTGGCTAATATGATGACATTGGATATTTTCTTCCTCAGGAGTGGCTCAGGTGAACCTAAGGACGATGGCCGTGATTCTAAGCCGCGATCTCTACGCTTCACATGGAGCATGAAGACCACATCGTCTATGGAGCCCGGAGACATGATGCGAGAGATCCGCAAGGTGCTAGACGCCAACAATTGTGACTACGAGCAGCGTGAGCGCTTCCTGCTGTTCTGCGTTCACGGCGACGCCCGTCAGGACAGCCTCGTCCAATGGGAGATGGAAGTATGCAAGCTGCCCCGCCTCTCTCTCAACGGCGTCCGCTTCAAGCGCATCTCGGGCACCTCCATCGCCTTCAAGAACATCGCATCCAAAATCGCCAATGAGCTGAAGCTGTGACCGGCACACGGAGCGATTCCGCCAAAAACTGCAAAATGGAAGCTTGCTACGTTGATGTCTACGTTCCCAGTTAGTTTGGCCACCATTTTGAGTTTACTGCTTTCTGAAGCTACTGCTGTATGGTTTTGACCAGTGGATTTAAAAAAGATAAGATTGAGGGGAAAAAAAGAGCATCCTTGGTATCCCCAGTTCCCTTCTTTTCTCTCAAGTCCCACATATACACAAGGTTAGCATAACCATCTTTGCAATAATAATGAAAACCTGTGTCAGGGTCAGCAGGTCGGTGTTCCTTTACAGAACTACCTTTGTAGGCTAAAGCAGAGACTTTTAACGCTACTTTTTCCACATGTACAGTTAAGATACAGAATGTTTTGTTGAATTGTTCATAGACTTGTATAATACAAGACTCTTTCAGCCTATGTATCTGAAGGTGTTGTATAGTATTGAGTTCTGCACAGAAAATTTATGTTAAATGTCTCTTACTGTTTTTGTTTAGCTTTTTGCCTCTGTTGTACAATGTTAGATTTTTTGTTTTTGCCTCTGCCATATGACATTTTAATTATTCTTTTTATATTTTTATTTTTCACTTTTCGACAGGTTGTAGAACCCACGGATCAGTGACGAGTTACTAAATAAGTGTTTCATAAAACAGGCCGAGCACATTCCAAAGGCAAATTGTTTTAACCTGCAATCTTTTTAATTCTCACGCCCTCAGAGTTGTCCTGTTAGTTAGCAAGTTTGACACTCTTCTATTCCATGTATGCTAAAAAGGGACATTAGCTTTTAAATCGATTTGAGGATGATGCTGTAGTCGTAGCAGATGTAGCCCAAATAGGAACAGGAGTGTAACAGGGTTTGGATAAACAAGGTTTCTTTTTTCAGTGGTTTGAGTTCCATCTGATTTCATCTCATTCTCCCTGAAGATGTTCTGTTTATTTATTACGGTTTCTACACCACATTTACTACGCTGCTTTAACTTGTCATCCTTGTGTGAAAGAAGTAGGATGTGACATTTCTGTTTTTGAAAATACTTTAATTTCTTCCTTTTGTAGTTAGTGATGATGATGGTGATGTGTAAGACCACTTGTGCTGGAACATTTCTTCTTGTTCCTGTGTACTGAGGTAATGAGGGTTAAATGTGCAATGCTTTTTGTTGTATTACTGTAATTCTGACACAAACATGGTCCCCGACTGCACACATTTCAAGAGAGTTTGTTCAGTTTGCTTATTTAAAAAAACGGTTTGAAAGTATCTTTCAGAGGTTTAAGCTGTGATCTGATTAAGCTGATCCTTGAGGAGCGTGGTGTTTTATGTTGTAACGGTACATTTCCTGAGCAGATGCTTGATTACGCTGCCTTAGCAGATGGAAATGCTTGAAGATGTTGGGAGAGACAGCAGATTTACTTAAAATGCAACTACCACCCACACCCCCCTCCTTTCCCCCCCTAGTCATTTCACCACTCTACCGCCCTCGTACTCCCTCCAATCAGTGTAGTACTGTACATTTCTCAGTAAAGTCTCAGTAGGGTCATAAAGGTTCAGTCTCACTGGTGCACATTAAAGCTTACTTGAAATAAGATTCCCAAGCCAAAATGTCTGGTGTCCTTTTTTACATTATTTATTACAAATCTGTAATAATTGTAGGTCATTTTTAGAGCTTTCTTGATTTCTTAAATCTCCGTTCAGGATTTTACAGCAGTCAAATGCAAGTTATGTAAGAATACAACAGGCATGCGAGGTGTGCTGTTACAGGGAAACAATCCACAGGTTGTTGTGGGGTTTTATTTATTAAAGAACATGTCGGTCTGTGTCTGCTTTTAATTACATTTAACATCATGAAACATCCACAAGACAAGTTAGCTTTTGTTATAAATTACAATCATTCTCATTTTTTTTCTCCTAGTGCTCTCGCTCGAAAAATTAATATTTCCTTACAGAAATATTCATCCAAGCAATATTTTTTAAATATTTTTTTAACATTCTTAAATAAAAATGTAATCGTTAATAGTTTTTGATTACATCTGGCATAAATCCCTGTGTAGTTGCTGATAATCCAACAGCATTGTGATGTATTTTAATTAGTATCCTGTGCCGTAGGCTCCACCTCAAATTCCAATCAAATTAAAAAATTCAGTCAAACATTTATTTCCAGTACACTGTGGGATTGCACTATGGGATTTAACTACGGATAGCTTTGTGAGCAGAGGTACTGCAGTGTACAACGCACAGTGCATCTCGTCTGTAAAACGTCCTATAGCTGGAACGTGACTCTACTTCTGCGCAGGCACCAGGTCATCAATACCCGCTTTGTCCTCCAGTCTCTTCTCAATCCTGATGAGAAGTTTAACCCCATCAACCACGAGCTGTGTAAACTCCACCTCTGTGAGTCCAATGGTTTGCTGATTGCTTATTTTGTACAATCCATCGGAGTCTGTGTAAAGAGAGAGCATGTATCCAATTAACTGTATTATTTTTTGTATTCATAACATTTAAATAATATTTACACTGAGTGGTGTATAGTGTTATGACAAAAAGAAGGAACCTAATTTATTAAACAATTTCTTTGTATAAGGGAGATTTTAAAAAATATACTGAGGAATTAAATAGTGCTAGGTGGTTCAGTAAACAGCAACTCAAACCAGTTCATGGCTAAGATTCACTATGTATTCCGCTGTTTTCATGGTTACTTAACCAAATTCTACAGTCCTGTATCAACATTTAATGCTGCTACGTGATACTCGCACGAATGAGCAGGTGTACATGTTCCTAATAAAAGTCAGTGGTGATTGTATGTAGTTCCGCACTGTCTGCCTCCATGCGAAGTCTCAGTCTGTCCAGGATTGTGTCCAAATGTTTGTGCTCAGGCAGGTGTATCAGCCTGATGGTGACTATGGCCTTCAGACCGGTGCCCACCTCTGCCGGTGAGCTCACCACCCAGCCCAAGTGAGGCTTCCAGATAAACGGGTGCCTGAGTTTATTATATATTGCCTCCAACTGAAAAAAAACATGGACAAAAAAAACACTGTGGCTTTCACCTAGTGTCATGTGTAATAAGCCTTGTCAGAGAAAGCAGAGAAAGTCTTAACCAAGTCTCACCTTTACTAGATTGATGCATATGGATGCAAATGCCTCCTGAAGATTGGCATCACTTCTTGAAGACACCAGTTTCAGATGGTCCTCCATGTTCACCCAAACTGCCAAGCTCCCATTCTCACTCATCCTGTAAGAGGGTAAGATGCATACAGACACGAAGACAAAAAAACAAACAAACAAGGACATCAATGGTATATTCTTAGGAATAAAGGACTTGTCATGGCGTGATATTTGGAGCCAGTGTCAGACCCATAGTATATCAGCTATTCAACAGTTTCACTCCATACGCTTTAAATTCTGTCAGCATATTAATTACCTCTATTATATAAACATCAGTTTAGAAAAATGTTGCTGTCTGAGCGATGTAAGCTGATGAAGGTGAGTTTACAAATACACAATGCCATGTTTTGTAGTAAATAATTGGAATGAAATCTAAAAACTACTGCAAACAAAGGCAAAGTTTAAGTGCAGAGAGTATGTACAGAAACATTTCTAATCACCAAATGTTTGTGGACACCTGATCCACTGTCTAGAATGTCTGCTGTAGATTTACACTTTTCCTTCACTGGAACTAAAAGCCGTAAACCTGTTCAAGCATGTCAGTGTAACTGTGCACAAAGAAAACTACACAAAGGCATGATTTGCCCAGGTTGGAGTAAAATACATTGAGTGTACTGCACAGAACCCTGACCTCAACCCTAATGAATACCTTTAGAATAAAGTAGAATGGTGACTGTGTGCCAGACCTCCTCAACCAACATCAGTGCCTTGCATCACTAATGCTATTGTGACTGAATGAACATAAGTGACCACAATCCAAAATCTACTGGGAACCCTTCCCAGAAGAGTGGAGGTTATTCTAAAAGCTAAGAGGCACTAAATCTGCACTGGGATGTTCAAAAAGCCCATATGGGTGTGATGGTCAGGTGTTCATGAACATTTGACCAAATAGTGTATATTGTAAGCATTGGGCTAGGGAAAGGGAGTTTATGGAATGGATAAGGTCTGTTTATGTACGTGTGTGTAAAAATAAAAAGGTCTTTTGAATGGTTTTTGATATGGAGTTGGGTTGGAAATGCTTCTGAAACCTGTCAATCAAATCCATACTCACATGGTGTTACAGCTGCTTGGAATTCTGACAGATATGGAAACATGGAATTTTTAAGGGTCCTTCAGAGGAACAAACTAAAGAACCTTTAAGAGTTTTAAATTACAAAATGTATCCATGTGCCTAGTTGTTATCATTACCATTATCGGAATACTACAGTAGTATTTCATTTGGTAAGATCCCAACAAAGGTAGGCGATCTTCCAAAATAAAATATATAATGATATCCACACATTTGCTGTTTCTGTTAATCATTTATAATTATAATTTTTAAAAAATTACATATGTAATAATTTTTTTTTTTTTTTTGAGGATGGTTTGCTCCTTTAATATTAGCTAGTCTAACAAATATGAAGCCCTGTAAATTTTTTTCCTAAATATTCAGGAAAGTATAGCTCCATGACTGGAGTTTAACACCAGGCATGGAGTTTGCTGAGTTTTACCACAGTGCCCGTGCATCAGGCCAATCACGAGTCACGCCAATCTTCATTAATGAAATGGGCGGGGCATCCAGGATGAGCCCTTTATCTTCTGTCTCTTGGTTGAGCTCGTCCATTGAGTAAAGCTTGCCAGGGAGTTCTTCACTAAGTTGGTCCAGAGCTGGAAAACCAATCAGCAAATCATTTGCTAGTATGCACTGACACTACATGCACTGTGCTGACTCATTTAACACTCTTTTAATTTTTCAATTTATTGCAGCACCTTTTTTGGCTAGTGTGTGGAGTTGTCTTCGCTCCCCTCGGCTGCAGTGTGTGGGGAAGCAGAAGTCCTCGATACAGCGAGAAGCGCTCACTTCACAGCTTACAGCATAGGCTTGGTCAAAGTCATCACCTCCCTACACATACACGCACACACACACACTCATAGGGTCTCCTGTGGCATACTAATAAGATACTTATTTCCACATGAATATCCATCATTTGACTATCATGTTCCTAAGTATGTAAGGAATGCAGAATAATAGGATGTGCGGTTACAGGAAAATAATCCACAAAGGGGTGATGTTGTGTTACTTCACTACACTGACATGAATGTTTTCCTACAATACTATGGCCTGAAGTGTTTTATTACTCATATCCCACTGCTTGTATTGATTAAATGTAGAATTAAGCAATTATTTTTATTATCAAATGAGACATCATACTTTTATAGTTTAATGTTTTAATGTGCAGTGTCTCGCACAAAAGTCCTCTGATATGAAGACTCTACCCTGGCTGCTGGAAACTCCTTCCATAAATGCTGAAGAATTCTTCATAACAGTTAGTATGCTTTTTTTGGTTAAAATATTTAGGCGCCTTTGTTATTCTACTTATCAGAAGATTAATATTGATGAATTGAAAATCACCAAAACCTCCCTCTCTTTCTCACTGGATTCGAAATGTATATTTTATTTGTCAAATTGGAAAAGATTAGACTTTCATTAAGGGGTTGTCCTAATGCATTTGGGAAAATATGGAGCCCTTTTTCCCAGCTGGCTAAGAGGATAGATTTTTCACCCTCTTGGACTAACCTTCTCAGGCTGAGTGCTAATATTGTGTTTGATGTAGTGGGGGTGATGGTCTGGTCATTAATTTATCTATTACAGATACACTTGTAAGTCGTTTTGTTTATTTTACTTATTCTTTTATTTTTTTTCTCTTTCTTTCTTTTTTTATTTTCTTTTTTTCCCCTTGTCTTATATACACCAATCAGGCATAACATTATGACCACCTGCCTAACATTCTGTTGGTCCCGATTTTGCTGCCAAATCAGTACTGACCCGTCATGCACTGTGTATTCTGACACCTTTCTGTCAGAACCAGCATTAACTTCTTCAGCAATTTGAGCAACAGTAGCTCATCTGTTGGATCAGATCACACGGGCCAGCCTTCACTCCCCACGTGCATCAATGAGCCGTGGCTGCTCATGACCCTGTCACCGGGTCACCCCTGTTCCTTCCTTGGACCACTTTTGAGAGATACTGACCACTGCAGACTGGGAACACCCCACAAGAGCTGCAGTTATGGAGATATTTGGTCCTTGTCAAACTCACTCAAATCCTTACGCTTGCCCATTTTTCCTGCTTCTAACACATCAACTTTGAGGACAAAATGTTCACTTGCTGCCCAATATATCCCACCCACTAACAGGTGCCATGATGAGGAGATCCATCCATCCATTTTCTATACCTGCTTATCCTACTACTGGGTCAGCAGAAGGCAGGGTACACCCTTTGCCAGTCTATCTCAGGGCCCAATCACACACACACATCACACACACTATGGACAATTTAGAGATGCCAATCAACCTAATGCATTTCTTTGGACTGGGGGAAGAAACCGGAGCACCCAGAGGAAACCCCCGAGGCACGTAGAGAACATGCAAACTCCACACACCCTGGAGGTGTGAGGCAAACGTGATAACCACCAAGCCACCACTATGATGAGGAGATAATCAGTGTTATTCACTTCACCTGTCAGTGCTCAGAATGTTATGCCTGATCGGTGTAAAACGTATCTATAACCCTTATTTCTTACTAATGTTGTGTTGCCAACTGTTTTGTTTTGTAAAACCCAATTTAAAAAAAGATATTTGGGGGGCTTCCAAAAAGTGTCACAAGAATAAATCATTTGCCTCTTGTTGGAAGTTTGTGTGACTTGGTCAAGAGAGCCGGATTGTAGTGAAGCAATTACTCTCTCTCCCCTGTTAGGCATAACAATACTAGCTAATCAAGGGTGTCTGTGAGCTCATGTATGTTAAATAGAGCAGATAGAGCTTTCCTCTAGATGTGTTACACTGCCCTGTGATGCTGTAGGAGCAGCAGTTCAAAAAAAAAGTGGTTGGCTGGTTTCACATGTCTCAGAGGAAGCATGTGTTAGTCATAATTGAGTAGTGCTGGCTGGGGGGGTGAGAATTGGCAAGTGACCACATTAGGGAGAAAATGGGGAAAACTAAAATAAGTCAATTTATTATTACAGTCTCAGTTCATATGAATTGTCTGCCATACAAGTCTCTGTGAATAGATCGATATAAAACTCAGGTCAGGGAGTGTCTGCTGTAAAAAACAAAACAAAAAAAACCTTCTGATTTGAAAATTCAACTGCGCTGTGGTACAAGATAACATATATTGGAACAAATAGTGTAATATAACTAACACTCACCTTGAGGTTATCATAATTGAAGTCACTCTTTTGTGTAACGTGACCAAGCACCTTGTAGCTGTGGTAGGCTTCAATGACACGCTCAAAAAAGTCACAGAAGAGAATGTAGGATTGGGCGTCGCCGGCTAAACAGCCTGCAGACAAGGGCCCTGTGCTTGTTCCTATGTCACAGACAGAAATTGAAAAGATAATGCAGTTTCATCTGGAAAAGTTATCATAGGTTGTTTTTCTTTATGCAGTAGAACGTATGTGCTTACTCAGCTTCATGTGATGGAGGTTAGGGAACTGTTCAACTTACGGTTACTTAAGGCCATTAGGCACTGTGTGGCAAGTCTATTGAATGAACTGCGAGTGCCTTGGTAGATGAAATGCTGAGTGATCACATTCATCCAATACCAGTTTAGACTGCAGTGTATCAGGATATAAGCTAAGGATCTCCCAGCTTTGCAAGTATTATGCAGACACTTGGCAAATTAAAGGGAAAAAACTACATAAAGTGATTTAGTAAGCTGCCGGGCCACTACAAGGCAGCAGAACAGCTTCAGTTCTTCATGCCATCAATTCTACAAGTTTATTAAACTTTAAAAGAACCAAACCAAAAGATATTCTCTTCACCGGTGTTTTGATGCCAGTGTTGGAGAGAGTTACCAGTAACTGCGGTGAGTGTAAAAACCACAGCATATAATTTGCATCATTTTTCTGCTCATGAAACCATTCAGTGAGCCCTCATCCCCTGTGGATGGGGGTGGAGTCATCTTTGAAGAGACCACTCCCATCAGGATAGAAATGTCTATGTGGATAAGCAGACCTGTAAATACCCTCAAAGAACAACAGAGCTAGTTTTTTTCCCCCTTTAATTTGTCACAAGCCTGTAGAGATACCATAGGTTGACTGAAGAAGCTTGCATCCACCGTGATTTCAGTGATCTTTATAATCAAGCTCGAAGTTTGACATCCCAATTAGCATACAATTTGTGAACATTTATTTGTTTGCAGTGAAAGTTTATTTGACTTAAAGTCAAATTTAAGTGTAAACAACTGTTATATTAACAGGCTCTATCCTCCACTGTGACCCTGATCAATAAAGAAGAATCAGTATCAGATCCGATAAATGAAAGATCGTGTATGATTTTCAGATCCTATCCACTGGTAAATTTTGTGCTGTGAGCATAGCTCGAACATCACGGCATTACACTGTGTCACATGTGAAGCATGGTGCCTTTGATATTTCACAGAACTTTCTTGCACATAGCATGCTTTGCTACTAAGAGGATGCCAGAATCAATGAGATTAGTATCATGTAGCATCCAATTCTTATGGCTTTCATTCTTTTATCAGATTAATAAAAAAGGGGGATTTTGGTTCATCCCTTACTGAGAGTTTCGAGTAACCTGAACATATCTTATGAAGATATCTAATGAGTCTGGACTAGACTCTAACGAGTCTAATGAGGCTGTGACTCAAGTTTAGTTTTTTTTTGGTTTTGCTCATTCTTTCTTTCGTTTTTTTCCTGTGGATAGTTGGTTCATTTCGAGATAAAGTTTCCATCTAGAGTCTTTAAAGGTTCTGTGTGAAATTGTAGAACAGAAGTTCTGAAGAAAGCCAGAATCATGTACCATCTAAAGAGCACTTGATTTCTCTTCTAAGACTACATTATAAAACAGGTCTACCTAGGAAAAGTCATTTTGAAACATGTTCTTAAACGATGTGAACTGTAAATGTGCTGAGCTGGTTATGAGTCATCTTTCCTACAAACCATGAGTGTGTTTTGATCTTACAAGCATCGGCAAGTGTGATTTTTCCGATGCCTACAAAGAGCACTTGGTAAATGCAGTCGACCGGTGGAGTGGTTCTGAGCCGACGTGCTGGTATGCAAAGAATATGTGAGGACCAAAGCATGACAGGGCCCGCTGTTATAGTCAAATAATCAAAGTATAGTATGGATTGATGGAAAAAGATAAAGTGCATTATTTCCTTTAACAGTATGTCCTGTGTTGTGTCTTATTCCTCCATTTATTTACTACAACAATTAGCCAACAATTAACAGATGACCTTCAATACATTTTTATCAGATTTACATAATGGCTGCAAAACAATCTTGTGTTCTTACCTAAGCTATAAAACAGCATGTCTCTTTCATCTCTTCAAGTTAATTATTGCAAAAAAAAAACCCAAAAAGAAAACTACACAATTGTCCATGTTACGGAGAAACCAGAAATTATGTAGTCCTGAAGATTTTCCTGTGGTGGAAAACCTACTGCCTCATACAAATCACTAACACTGGAGACTCCTTCTACAAGTGTTAAATAAGCATCTTACAGAAAGTTTTTATTGATAACAAGCGACACAATTAAATATCGGACTTCAGGTTATGTGGCGCATCCTTCGTTCAAGTCCCTGCGGATGAGTGGTTACTATAGAAACCACACCATTAGAACGAGTGCCTTAATATGAACCTGTGGTTTGAATGACACTATTGAATGACACTATAAGGCGCTATTGTCAGAACTGCTGGTATAGAAAATTAATCAACCCAGATCAGGTTCTACGATTATCTCACCTAGGTCCTCCAGGCCTGGACGAATGACGTCATCAAAAATGACTCCACTCTCAGTGGCCCGGTTGAACTGGCGTGTGTACATGTTCAGATCAAGCACGCGGGCCATGCAGGTGTAGTTTCTATCCAGACTTGGGAACTCTTCTTTAGGACAACGCCTCTTCAGTTTCAGCTTGCTCATGGGGTCTGGTGGGATCAGGCTCTAAAAAAGAAATGGTATGGTAAAAGGAGCTTATAACAGATTTCACAGCATGATATTATGATCCACATTTTGCCTGCCAAGACTACGTGCTGCAGGAGTGCTTTGACTATTGTTACATGTTTAATATCCAGCACTATTGTGGGAGCTACTGATTGCTAGGCATGTCAAGGTTGCAGATGGGGTAAAGGTGGTAATCCACTCAATATCATGATGACTAGAACAATGCTGCTGCTGCTTGGCACTGCACTACAAACTGCTTTTCTTTTTTTTTTTCTTTTTTTGCGTAGCTCCACCGCAGCATGGGACTTTCCTCCTGTTTTGCAATGTTAAATGCTTGGTGTATTTTCTGTGAAGGGGAATACCTCGAGCACAGGCCTGTACTTTGTCTCCAAGGGGTACTCCTTGGGAGCTGAAAGAGATGATTGATGTTAGCAAGAGTAGCCATGCATGAACACAATAGTATGTAATAGCATTTCTCCTGTTCTTCTGCTGCTCAGACTGTATATATTATTGTGGGTTAAAAACATCTTTCAATTTAAGGTTACTCACATGTATAGGAATCACAACCTTATTATATTTAATGTCCCATGTTAATGAGCCAAAAGCATCTAGAAAAATTGTCACATGTATACTTGTTTACAGTTTGTTGCAGGTCTTTTGCAAGTCTGCAGAATACAGACATGACCAGCTCCTTTTTTTTCTTTTTTCTTTTTGTTTCCTGTTTTGTTTTGGGGACTTTTTACCCTCAGTCTTGTTTTCAGTAAGTGAAAGGAACTCTAAATGGGGGTTAGTTCAGGAGAGTGAGTTACTTCAGTTCAGCAGCCAGTCAGATAATTCTGAAAAATCTTATATTTGCTTTAGTAATGCTGTCTATACTTAAATTACTAAGCATAAATTTAAGCACAGACATAGATGGACTTGAGAAGATAAAAATCAGTAAAGACCAAACACATGGTTAAATAAATACAAATCATTAAAGGAAAGAATCACCCTGAATGACTTGCATAATAAGGTGTATAATTAATATATAATCCAAGATTCTCTCTCTCTCTCTCTCTCTCTCTCTCTCTCTCTCTCTCTCTCTCTCTCTCTCGCTCTCTCTCTCTCTCTCTTTTCATATTAAACTTTTGAGTTTGTGTAGTTTCCTAAACTACCCACAATGCTGCTATGTTTGGCATTGGCAGAAATTAGCACCTGCTTCTCTATCTCTACCTAAACAGAATGCTGCAGCAGAGCTTTACTCCTTTGTCTTTTCAGCTCTCTCAACCTCCTCATCTGTACACTTTGCTTAAACAGATACATTTCTAATACCAACATGCTAATATAACTGTCAACTCCACTGTGCTAATTACCTCGTAATTTAATAACTAGTCGATGAATCTCTACTAAACTCAGAGCAACTGCGATGTACAGCTGCGTTGTATACTGGAAACTTAACCGTTATTCCTTCAATAATGTTGCATATTTTGTTCTTATCATGAATAGGGGAAGTGTAAGCTCAGTGGTAAAGGTGCTGGACTATTGATTGGGAGGTTGTGAGTGAGTTTGAATCCCAGGTCCCTGAGCAAGGCCCTTAATTGCTCAGTTGTATAAAAAAAACGAGAAGTCGCTGTAGGTCACTCTGGATAAGGGTGTCTGTCAAATGCTGTAGATGTAAATGAATGCCCTCGTATCTGTGTTAGCAGAACCAACTTCCCACATGATGCATAAAAATACAGCAACCTTTAACACTAATCACATTACAAATGTTTCAGGTTAACATTTCTGTGAAGAAAGGTTCAAGCCATAAAAGATTGTTTCTCCGTCCGAAAGGTTTAAAACCTTAACTATTAAATAAAAGCGAACCTCAAAGAACCTTCTTTTTCTAACACGCTCATGTGAGATAATTGGCAGTTCTTCAATCTTTCTTTTAAGCCCAATACATTTTCATGCAACCCATTCTCTATAATCATATATCTGTATCACATCACACAGCTTCAACACTCATCACTGTAATCTAACCGTTGCTACAGTTATTCACTGTATTTAACAAAGCATTTTGTTTGATATCAGCTAGTACAAGCAGTTGGTATCATCAGTTCTTCTTATCATCAGTACTAGCTGACATTTTTTTGGGTAAGCTGTGGTTAGTTAGACTGCATGTTATTCTCACATTCCTTGGTTATTTGGTGAATTTGAATCAGTGACTAAAATCAGGATGTAACTGGAAGCAGGTCTTTTGTGTATCTTTTATGTTTTTTCTATATTTGTTCTGCTCTTCTATTCGGAGTAACTAAAACTTTTACGAGAGTATATATTTAGATTTGGCACTTTTACCACAACATGTCATTGGTTCTGTTATCGAGAGACAACTCACACCAAATCTCTCACCTAATCTCTCACTGGCTGTGTGTGCAAACATGTTTGGCTCAGCCAGGAGGTCAAAAAAAACAAGATATTGACCTCCATATCAACACAAAAATCCAAAATCTGTATCGCCCAGAATAAAATGATCTCTGTACTTGAATCTGTTAAAACATAATGATGTCAAAATACACAAACCTATGCTTATGATAAAACTTGAAATGTTTTACATGATATAATGATCCAGATCTCAAATCCTAACATTATTCTCTCCAAGATTTACAGATTTGGTATTTTAGATTTGGCACATTTACCACAAAGTATGTGTCTCTCAACCATTCGTTGATTCTCTTATTGAGCGACAACTCACACCAAATCTCTCATCTGCTGGACACTGTTATATCTCTTGTTCACAGACTTTTCAGACCATGACATACAATTGATCAAGAAACTGGGGCGTGAATTGTCCAAATAATTACGGTCCTTTTAAATGCGAACTCTTGATAACGAGTTGTAATTCTGGGTGTCCTTCACCCACACGGACATCAACATTCTCAAAAAAAAAAAGCTTTTAAATCTGAATGTTAAAAGACGTCATCAACTAATGCACAACACGGTAGGCACAATATCTACAGCCGCATGTAGCGCTGATGCAATGCAGAATGAAGACATGAAGACTTACGCTTGATCAACCATTCTTTCTTTCTCTTCCACATCCTTTCTCGTCAGCTGTAGAGTGCACCGTGCAAGGACAGGAATAAAGCACAAGCATCGGCTCGTGACAACTGGCCTTAAAATTGAACAAAAGAGCTATGAATAGCCAGGGGGTCTCATCATCCAAGTGCTTACTATCCTTACCTCCCTGAGACCCGAGCATGCTAGTGTCATATTGCTCGGCTGTAACAGTAGCCTATTTTAGACAGCTGTATCACATTTTATTTTGGAACCTCATGAAGACACGATTAGCACCATCCTGGAACTATTCTGTCTCATTAAACACTTTTGGAAAACAATAACTGCTATTGATGTTTGGTCATTAGGACTAATTTGTAGTGACCTTTGTTGTTATCTCATCTACAAACAAATGTGTTAGACAGGAAAACTCTTTCAATTTGGGCACAAATTTGCAAGGCTTGAAGATTCAATAGCACTGCTAATGAGACAGAAGTGGAACCATTGAGTCATTTCAGTGGTGTGTGTGTGTGTGTGTGTGTGTGTGTGTGTTGAATGATTGGTTTCATGTTTCTAGTACTGTGGTTTGTCACTTCTGCAGATTTCGGACACTACCATCAGGATGCCTTTTTCACACTAATGAAAATGCACCAGGTCTTTATTTGAGAAAATCATGCATGTTCCTTATAACATCTATGAAAATGTAAAAAAATACAAAGACTATTAGAAAACACAATTAGCTACAGTGTCTCAGCTTGTCCTCTGAGATATTTCCTCTTTTTTCCAGTAAATTCAGTATAAAAAATAACTTAATCTGTGGCTGAAAATAACTTAGTCTTCTCTGGAATTACTGGCACCCTTCAAGAGAATGGGGAAAGCATTAAACATCGATTATAAAACTTGTGTAACACACGACAAGTCGATGTTTCCACTGAATCAGGAAAAGAGACTTAACTTTCCTCCGATAAATATCTATCAAATACATATATGCCAAAACGATTAGCACCTATTAGTGAAACTGATAAAAATATTCATCAGAGGAAAGAAATGCTTTCAGTCATCGGACAGTGACCAGTTACTGTTTCCTTTGTGTATAAATGAATTTTCTTGTATTTAACAACTGGTCAGCTAGTAGACATCATCTCCATCAAAGCTGTTTAGAAGCATTGCACACTAACTTTCTAGCCATGCAACCTATCTGCATGTTTGGTTAAAAAAAGAAAAGAAAAAAAAAGCCTTTATCTGTAAAATCCTGTAGTATCCTAATCTGTTAGCCCAAATCAGAAGGTCAAAGCAACAAGATAGTGACCACTACATCCACACAAATTGTTATGGTAATAAATCCAAAACCTCTACTGCATAAAAAATGGTCTCTGGATTTAAAAGCTGTAATCTAAATCGAAGATGATGTCCACATGCACAAACCTACGCATATAAAAGAGCTAGAAGCATTTTTTGTATAATGGAGTGAACCAGATTCCCTTTACTCTTGTCTCCAATCTTGTTAGACATTACAGGAAAAAAAAAAACTCTGCTATTCTCTTCAAGAAAGGATTCAACAAATATTAATCATGTGAGTGCCAATCATTTCGAAAACCTGTGTCTATCACTCATTACGTGTTCTTACAGTCATGTTTGTACATAGTCATGATGGGTGCCAACGATTTTAGAGCTGACTATGTATTGGCATTCCTGAAAAACAAATCTCATAAAGGCCAGCTTTACTAGATCCGCACTCCCAGAATACACTACAAATCCTCTAATCCTGTTGTGTCCACCTTGACTTTGATAAACAGAGTGTCGTCTCGTATGTAGACGGCATTTCGGGGACCTTCCAGATCAGTGTGTGAGATGAAGCGGGAGAATCCTAAAGCGGCGTTGCTGTCAGCTGTGGGTCTGCGAAAGCTCTCTTTGGTGGTATCGGGGGTGAAGCTGCAGCTGATGTGGTTGCGTGATCCGCTCTGGTCCAGCACGGTGAGCGTGACGCTCTGGCGGAACGGCCACGGCAGCAGCGAGTCGAAGTCACCTCTCATCACCATGATGTAGAGGGAGAGGTGTGTGCCCCGGGCGCTTCCGTCCCCGTCCGGGTACGCGCGGGCACTCAGCTTGTAGCCGCTGCGGCCGGTGTAGAACGGAGGCGAGGTGAGGGGCATGCCGGCGTCTTTTCTGCGCTGGTAGTCCTGAACCTTCCAGATGAGTTTGCCATCATATGACGTGGACTCAAGTTGGCGAAAACGTTGCTCGTTACACTGCAGCTGCTCCACGTGGATGTCCAGGAGTCGAGTGTGCCGCTGACACGTCTGGCCTAAAGCTCCTGCACGTACACACACACACACACACACACACACACACACACACACACACACACACACACACACACACACACACTGTTTTAAGGCTCAGTGTCAAGTCAGGGGTCACAATTCCTACTGTTGTACCAATTTTATTTGACAGAAAAAGCAAATCGCTGTGTTTCTATCAACTTAACATCATCGTTTGACATTTCTGGGGCATTGGTGGCTCAGTGGTAGGTTTCTCGCCTATCATGGGGAAGGCCCGGGTTCGATTCCCAACCAATGCCTCAACCCCAGCCACTGGATGCAGTGCCGGTCCCAAGCCCGGAAAAATGGGAGGGTTGTGTCAGGAAGGGCATCCGGCGTAAAACATCTGCCAAGTTGTTGTGCGGACCAATTGGTCTGCTGTGGCGACCCCGAACAGGGAGCAGCCGAAAGCAACTTCTTCTATCGTTTGACATTTCATTTTGTCTAATCTTTCACTGATTGATCCTGAACATTTTCCAAAGTCCAAAGTTTCCTCTGTAATTTATAGGGGATATGTAAGTTTTCTTTTCATTACTTTTCACTTCCTGATTTCTCTCTGATGCAGCAGGTCGTGTTGTTGCCTCACGACTCCAGCGTCCCTCAGTTCAATCCTGAGCTCAGGTTATTGTCTGTGTGGAGTTTCACATCTTCCCCCCAAAACATGCCAGTGACTGACTTTTCTAAATTGCCCCAAATTATGAAATTGTGTTTGTACAGTAAAGTGTATAGTGTCTTGCAATGGATCCTTCCATCCAGTACGTAACCCTGACCAGGAGAAAGCAGTTACTAAAGATGAGTGAATGGATGAATTCAATATCTACATAAGAACTGATGGATGGAAGTCACATTATTCACAACCAGATCTATGAGCATGCGAGTTTGAATTTTATTAAGTACCTTGTAGTGACACTCACTGACCGTTTAATCAGATTAATTTGTAGCCGGTGATATGTACAATGTTATCTACACCAGAAACCACTACAGAACTACCACAGACCAGAAATAAGCCAAAATACAACTTAATGTATTTCAGAAACATATAATCTGCAGATTTGTTGATTATGTCACAGACATAATGTCCTCACCCAGATGATCTCTGAGGCTCTGCGTCATCGCCACCTGCTGTCTGAGAGAGTCGATTGAAGCTCGGAGGTCACTCAGCTCCTCTTTAGCCAGCTCAGCATCTAGAACGCTGCGCAGCTCCTGCAGCTCCTGTTTAACGCTGGAGACACACTCCCTTTGCTCCACCACTGACCTCTACAACACAAACACTGCAGGATCAGCCGAGCTGCTGCTAATACACAACCTTCACACAGAGGACGGGTGAGACTGAGGCTGAAAAGACAATCCTATAATGAGTTTTTTTGTTTGAAATGAGTTTCTTTTTAAATGACTTCTCAACCGAAAATTCTCAATTATTATGGAGTTTGCATGTTCTCCCCGTGCCTCGGGGGTTTCCTCCGGGTACTCCGGTTTCCTCCCCCAGTCCAAAGACATGCATTGTAGGTTGATTGGAATCTCTAAATTGTCCGTAGTGTGTAATTGCGTGACTGAATGATAGTGTGTGTGTGTGTGTGTCCTGCGATGGGTTGGCACTCCGTCCAGGGAGTATCCTGCCTTGATGCCCAATGACGCCTGAGATAGCCACAGGCTCGGAGATAGATCGGATAAGCGGTAGACAATGAATGAATGAATTATCTGAAGCTTAGTACTGTTACTGTAACCAGGACTGCCCACATATTGACATTCTTATAGTTACAAAGAAGTGCCATATGATATTAATAAATTGATTCAATAGGCTTTTCTATGAGTACTGTGGGTAAACTTATGACACGACTCATCATTACTCACAGACTCTAGAAACTAAACGGCATAATGTTTTTCATACTAATGGTGTCATTTCTTCGTTAAACAATTTATTTCTGAATAATTTATATCTAAAATGTAACTAAAATCCTATTTTTAATATAACTAATTAATTATTATTAATGTTATTCTTTGCAATCTAAATTCATATTATTAATATTATTATTCTTTATTCTTTGTATTCCTATATATTGTGATACATTTCATCTAGCCCTAGTCTTTACTACAGTTATATTAAAAGTATGGAGTATATTATTTAGTATATACTATAAATGTAAATATTACCTGAACAAAAGTGGCATTACTGAGTAAAGTGTTGAGTTACAGTCTCTTTACCTGAATGGCAGAAAATGTGCTGTCACACTTGGTCACCTCTCTGTTTAGATTAGCAACAAGCAAGTTCCTCTCCTTCAGCTCCCTCTCCTGGAGGGCCAAGTCCTGCTGCAGCTGATCTACCTGAAACACACACACACACACACACACACACACACACACACACACAAAAAAAACAAACAAACAAAAACAAACAAACAGTTCAGTCTATAAGATTTGAAAAAATTCCTACATTATGACAGGTTGCATAAACAGCTCCTGGACCAGCTGGATATACTTGCCGTGCTGCTATAGCTAGGAGTGACCAGACTGTTTTGTAGCTACTGTATATATGTAGTTTCTTGCATTTGCCAAGGAAATCCATGGTAAATACTGGACAAAGAGAAACATTTTTGCTCTGACAGAGTAGAAAGGTTAACAAAGTAGGATCTAACAGTATCATTTTTACACCTGGGAGGCAATATGGTTGATATGAAAGTTTGAAAACTTTTATATAAGTGTGCTAATGAATTACATTAATTGTCGAACCCCCCATTATTTAGAAAAGACTTTACACTGTATGTTTTGTCGGATTTTGTGATTGCAGACAGTAATTACATTTTGTAAAAAAAACATTTTTCACTAAAATAAGCTCCACAGTGTTATAACGCATACAGTGGCATGCTCACTGGTAGCTGGTTTAGTGCCACTGTTCATTCACAGAAAAGCCACACACATATTAAAGTAGTGGCAAAGGTGAAGCTTATGCAGAATGTGGGATTTGAAAAAAAAGAGTGGTTTGTTGAATTGGGGCAGCAGAGAGCGGTCTTTTTGGGGAAGTGGTAGCTCAGTGGTTAAAGGGATTGGCTGCTGATTAGAAGGATGTAAGTTTGAATCCTGGCACCATCAAGCTGCCACTGCTGGGTAACCTTGGACCCTTAACTCTCAATTGCATAAATGAGATAAAGAAGAAGCCTTTATTATTGCCACACATACATTACAGCATAGTTGAATTCTTTTCTTCACATATCCCAGCTGAAGAAGTTGAGGTCAGAGCACAAGGGCAGCTATGATACAGTGTCCCTAGAGCAGAGAGGGCTAAGGGCCTGGCCCAATTGGTAGCTTGGCGTTGCTGGGGCTTGAATCCTGACCTTCTGCTCAATAACCCAGACCCTTAACCATCTGAACCACCACTGCCCCAAAATGTAAGTCACTCTGGATGTCTGCAAAAAGGTATCTGCAAAATGCCCTTCAATGTCTTTGATGTTTCATTAGGTGAGATGGTATGACCGAAACTATATCAGAGGGTTGTTTCAGTCTATGCTACATGATTCTGCACAATCCCATTTTGAGAGGATCACTTCACTGTATAATCTAACATAGAGAACACAGTCTGCTATAGTTTAGTTTAGTGAAGGTCTTGGTTTACTGATCAGAAAATCAGGGGTTCAAGTGCCAACACAGCCACAATATCACAGAGGGTCCTTGAGTAAGGCCCTAAACCCTGACTGCTCCAAGGGCTCTATATCATGGCTGACCCTGTGCTCTGACCCCCAGCTTCCTACACACTGACATATGCAAGGAAAAGATAAAATGTATACCCAACAAAGAAAGGCTTCATTCATTCATTCATTGTCTGCCGCTTATCCGAACTACACTCGGGTCACGGGGAGCCTGTGCCTATCTCAGGCGTCATAGGGCATCAAGGCAGGATACACCCTGGACGGAGTGCCAACCCATCCAGTGCAGGGCACACTCACGCAATCACTCACGCAATCACTCACGCAATCACACACGCAATCACTCACGCAATCACACACGCAATCACTCACGCAATCACTCACGCAATCACTCACGCAATCACACACGCAATCACACACGCAATCACACACGCAATCACACACAACGGACAATTTAGAGATGCCAATCAACCTACCATGCATGTCTTTGGACTGGGGGAGGAAACCGGAGTACCCGGAGGAAACCCCCAAGGCACGGGGAGAACATGCAAAGTCCACACACACGGCGGAGGCGGGAATCGAACCCCCAACCCTGGAGGTGTGAGGCAAACACGCTAACCACTAAGCCACCGTGCCCCCCCCAAAGAAAGGCTTCTTTTTCTTTATTTAAAATTTGTATTAGAAACATGGTGGTGGTAGTGTAACACTAAAAAGTGACCCTATAATGTAACCCTGCAAAACTAAAACAGATTATAAGGCACAACCCAACATTCTAATATACTGAAATTATTATTAAAGTTTGTCTGTGCAAAATCCATACACTTCTTTACCAAATTGGGGTGTGTCTTTAATCTTATGCTGACATGGATCTGTTTAAATCGACTTTGTTTCTTAATGAAACTGCGATTTTGATTAAATGACTCAAAGTTTGAACAGTTCACTGACATTTCCTACCTGTTTAGCAAGCTTGCTGTTGCTCTCCAGTACAAGCAGCACATGGTGGCTAAATTCAGTGTATTCATGGACTTTCACTTTGCTTCTTTTATCCTAAAGTAGAGAGGAAACATACACTTAATCTTAGGCTGAAGAAACATTTAGTAGTGGAAAAGGAGTAGATAATGTTAGTATGCTTACTCGGACTGTGCAGCCATATTGCTTATAAATACAGTCTGTCTCCACTTCTGGACACTCGTCTACATGTCCTTTGAGCTACAGGAATGAAATAGCAAAATGAAATCAAAATAAAATGCTAAACATGTTGGAAACATTGTTTAATTTATAGTCGAAAGTACAGTGAACCTTATGCCTTTTAACCGTCTGAGAGCAGTTATTGGGACACTGAACTTCAGCTTCAGGGCATGACATCTGTTCATGGTCCTGAAATGATCCACAGAACAGGGTTAGCAAGTTAGCTGTGGAGTTAAATCTTACTACTGAAAGCAATACATGAATAAGCGACTGACCGTGAGCTGGGTAACAGGGTACGGCTTTGTGCAATGGCGACAGAACTCTGTGCGAAACTGACAAAGGTTTCGCTGGTGGTCTGATAAATTCTTACGTAACAGGATGTCGGTGCAGCCGGGGTTGGAGCATTGCAGGGTCTCATACTGACAAAGTGTTAGGTGTTTCTAAATGCAAAGACAGACAGTTATTTTGGTCTGTTATTAGTCAGCTCTTTAGCACGAAAAATCTAGGGACTTTCAACTTGTCACTTTGTGTCCAATTTATAGCTTGCTTTTAGTCTCACTGTGCAAGTCGCACAGAGGCAACTTACCTGCAAATTACACAGAGACACCTTTTGTGTGCAATCTGGAGTGTTGCTACAGTAAACTTCAAGATTTAGTAGTTCTCTTTTACAGCAGTTGTCTTGAAAAACCTGCAAAATTTTAAATAGATATAACCATGCCAGAGTTATGGTATATACACGTATTCTATAGATTCTGTATTAGGTGCCTTTTTATACAAATTGTTTTACACAAATATTGGCAAATATTACTGTATTTTCTACATTGCAGTCTCAGGGAATGATTAACAGCACTGTGGTTTAATCCAAAATGGGCAAAAATCTGTACAGCATCAAGAATGATACAATTCTAATATAATTATTAGACGCCCCAACACACAGACACACAAAAATACATAATATACACACCTTTGGTTTCTTTTATTTAGATACACACTGTATAGGTTTTAAGTGAATCAATTATCGAGTGTTAAATAAAATTCTGAATTGCAATTAATTATGCAGTTAACTTTTTGACAGCATATTAAAACATACCTCCTCCGACTTGATCAAAATGCCATCTAAGGGACATTTGGATGTGTCGCTGCTCTTACTGAGGAAAAAAAACTGTGGTTTTAGGTAAGCCTGGATAGACTACTAGATTTGTTAAATATCACAATATAAATCTATATGTAATCTATTTCTTCATGGATTGTATGTGTTTTTTTTCCTTTGTAGTACTTACATGAACATTCTAATGCACTTGGCACAGAAGATGTGGCCACAGCCCGTCTGGTGGGGGTTAAGAATGGCGCCACCGCAGGCCGGGCACATGTAGCGCTCATCAAGCTGGGACACGAAACTGAGTGTGCGATTGGCCAGGACAGACTCCAACTCCCACGACCTCACGGGATCAGAGCTCTGTTTGGAGAGCTGAAGGCTCAAGCATTCGTTCTCCTCAGCTGCCATGTCAAGCTGGGAAGCTCAAGCTACATACATGAGACTGAGTGGACACAGAAGGACAGATAGATGGACACTTCTGCACATTTTTACCCAATTCATAACCAATGTACAAAATATCATACACTTTATTAAGTAGAACTATTCGTTGTTTCATAAGAACAGTTTTTTATCGATGGATCTTGGTACTCTCTCTGTTTTTATTGGTGCAGCAACATATTTACCCATTGATTTGTGGATTTGTGTGGATTGTTGTTAAACAGAACGTTCTGATGAAACAAACGAAGTAGTCATGCACCACAATGGTCTTTACACAGCACCAAAAATGGCTCCTCTAAAGCACCGCTTTTTTATATGACATGATATCAGCCACACAATCATTTTTCTCAATGAGTCATGAGAACTTTAAATTCCTGAATCTCACTAAACGAGTTACTCTGTGATATGTATCACATCGACAGCATTCTCCCAAGCTTTATTAAATCTGCAGATGGGATTTGTTTCAGTTATTACACTATTAAATTAATCAATAACTGTCAATAATTCATATGAATGTCATAGTACACCTAGCACTGCACATTTTAAAGCTTCAGTGGAGAGGAAAAAAATATGATGGTCATGTTCTTTAGACTGAGACCATACACTCTCAGAAAAGAAGTGTACTATTAAAAAAAAAAAGGTCCAATTTTGAGCCTGAAATATTTTTACAGTAGGTTACCAGCCAGCAACATGAAAATGTACAGGTTAGTATCCTTCGTTTTGAGAGTGTAAAATAACTTTGTTTCCTAAAGAGGCTTTTCATTAAAAGACCTTTAATACTTTTGTATTGGTGCACACACACTTTGAATGTTACTAATATGTAAGAATCTTTGTGACGGTGGAGTCAATAAAGTCAATAAGAACCATAATTTAATAATAACTGGACACAGGGCTGAAATTACCATAGACCTGAGGTCAAGCACAGTAATCAGATATGGCTAAATATTTAATATTAACAAATAATTTACCATTCTGATATTTTTAAAGCTTTTCTGCTGCACTGCTTTATGCACCACTATGTATGTTGTTAGCATGACAAAAAGTCTAAAAAGGGATATTTTCAGGGTGGTCTGCCTCCTCGATCTAGCAAAGCTCGTCAATGAGCTGGTCAATCAAATGAATAAAGGTGGCTTTAATTTTTTTTAAAGGGTGTGAGGGAAGATGCAAGCTAAAGTTTTATATTTAGAAGTATCTAACGTTTAATATTTTACAACTGTTTTACCATTGAAGCGTTAAAGGACCGAGAGTAATGTCCAGAAATGCAATGCATTCTAGTTATTCTGACGAGACAAGGAATATTATCAGACATTTTCAGTATGCTGAGTAGAATATTAAGCATGAGTGTAGGTTACCTGGCTTTCATGGTAGTCTTTCAGTCAAATGATTAACAAAAGTGTGTGTGTTATCATCTTCAGACTTAAACTAGAACATGGCAAAACTTGGGGTTTCAAGGGGCTTTTAACTATTTTCTTTATTCCATTAATTCTCTTTTTTTAATCGAATAATGTATATTTATAGTATAGTTGTTATTACTGTTCTTCTCCTTATTATTATTTTTAAACATATTTACATATACACACACTATTCAAGACGTGGCCTGGACTAGATAATATCGTTAATGCATGAGTGCTCTTGTGGAGCTGATGGCTGCAGAACATTGATGATAAAATGATCAATTTGTCCAGAGACTGATGATTAACAGAACCCGATCTCGCTGTAGGAGAGATTAGGCTGTGTCCAACTGACCTCCTGTGTTAGTACTGACTGAACTCTTTCTGTAAAAATAAAAAGAAGAAGAAGAATGTAAGAGGAAAAGTGTGAGGTCCGGTTCCTCTGAGCTGCTGCAGAATGTACGCACTACACGGGGAATCCCCGGTGCAAGGCGGCCGCGGATACAGAAACATCCGAGTGTGAAGCAAACAGCGTGTCTTCTATCAGATATTTTACATTCTATCACTTCGTGTCGTTCAACACGATCTAACAGCTGTGCTTGACATGCGCTCTTCTGCCATTTTCACGTGCTTTTCGTATTGAACGCTTTGCTTTCGCTTTAATCCCCGCTGGAATACACATGAAGCAAGCGCGCGTGTTTGTGTGCGCTTGTGTGTGCTGTGCTCAGGTTACGTACCTCCAGCTCGGTCTAGGTCGTTCCTCTCTCTCTCTCTCTCTCTCCCTCTCTCTCTGTCCCTCTCTCTGTCACTCCAGTCTCTCCAGTGTGTTAGTAATACCGCGTCCTGAGTGTCATGAGCCGACCGGGGAGTTCCGAAGTGAACGCTTTCCTCCGCAACCAGGCGCTGCGGGAACACACGCCGTGACGTCACGGTGTCGGAGCTGGCGCGCTGCCAGCGGAAAGCGCGCTGAACAGGAAGTCAGACTCGTCTCTTACTACAGTCTTCTCTACCGGATGTATCAGAATTGTGCAGCAGCACCATAACCACCACTACCGGCTGGTTTAGCGTTTAAAAAGCTTAACGTCGTTACCTGACGTTTGATTATAGGCGTGGCTGCTGTGTCGTCATCATCTCTAGATAAGGGGTGTTTCCAAACTTTCTGGTCTGCTGAACAGCTTCAGGTTAAATTGTTCGTCTTAGATGACCTATTAAGAAAGCTAGCAGTGGATGGATAAATATACTTAAAACATACCTTTTATCTTTATTTGTATTTTAATATATGTCTTCAGTAACCGCTTTATCCTGATCAAGTTTCAGCATTGTCACTCTGCATACCTGCAGGTTTTTGGGAGGAAACCAGACAACCCAGTGGAAACCCATGCAAGACCATGTTTTGGAAGCAAGGTTCCCTCTCACTTTCAGCAACCATCGTTTTCCTGATCAGGATCATGGTGCATTCAGAGCTTTTGTTAGGAGCACAAGGCATGAGTACACCAGTTCAGTGCAGAGCACTATGCACAGATACAAACACATGGGCAAATTTATCTTAACCAATCCAACTTATGGTATGTTTCTGGGAGGAAACCAGAGAACCCTTAAGAAAACCAATGTGTACATCATAGATCATACACAGAAATTCCATAAAACAGTAACTTTGGATCAGGATTGAACCAAGGGCCCTGAATCTTTAAGGCAGCAAATTATCAACTGTGTCACCTAAGTGAGGTCCATTTTTCCCTTTTTACTATTATTAGACATTACCTTTTGATATCTATGTAAGTGGGGATTAGCAAGTACTCAGCAGATAACCTTGAAATGTTTTATTACACATTTGTAAATGCTTGTCTGTGGATGGTTAACAAAACACACACAGAGAACAGCTAATTACATACCCACCTACACCCCATAGTTTACTTGCATATTTAAATACACTTTTGTATTGCTGCAATACTGAATTATTTTGCCTGAAATATGCAGCACATAGGTACAATCAAAAACTAATCAACATTTTAATGTTCAACAGACAGAAATGTGCCCTCAAAAAGATGAAAAGATGCCCCAAACAAACGAGCACAGATTTAGTGTGGACACTTCTGCTTTAATGCCTGAAATGCAGAGGAAGTAGACACTGTGTCTGTCAAGTGTTACAGGGGGAAAAAATGTAACCCACTAAGAAAGTGGTTTCTACTTAGTAAGTACTATAAATAATTTTGACATTCTAAGAGGTAACTGTGTAAAAAGGGACAAAATTTACATGAAAAAACTAAAAAGTTGGTACATGAAAACAGACTAAAATCAGCCCACAGAGCATACATGAGATAAAATACAACACAAAATGATTAAAATACACACACAACAATGAATTTACAAACATAGTGACATGCAGAAACAACACAAACACAAACCCAGCATCTCTACAGAGTGAATTAACAAAACAAAGGGATTTACAGCAAAACACTGTCAATTATGAAATGAAGAACGAGTATCCATTTTTTTGTATAGGCAAATAAACATATCAATATCATCTCTACATAAAAAGGTACATAATTTAATGCTACAGGGTACATTAAAAAAAGGAACTACCAGCATGGGACTGAACTCACACACCAAGTCAACAGCTTAATCTCTGGTTCAACCATCTGCTATTCTATTCAATGATTTCCAACCAACATGTACAAATAAATAATAATAGTTGGATGAAAATGACTGCACAAGATGATGAAAGACCATGGCTCTAAGAGTGGGGTCAGTGACGTATGACCATGGGGTCCATTACTAACAAATTTTGTTACAGTGGTGAAAACACCAAAGTTCTTATACCTCTTACTAATTTATTAGCCTGTTTGGCAGGCTAAACCTCAATAATTGAAAAACAAGTAGCTCCATAAATAACGGCTACTAGATTCTAAAGTGTGTAATCTGATTTTTATAAATAGTAGGACCGTAAAAGTTTGAAGATGTAACCAAAATATTAAGACTAATATTTGAATATTGCATAAAATAATTATGGTCGTAAAATAATTTCTTTAATAAGGGGATGATTAATTAAAGTTGAGACCCTTTGATGTCAGCTATTTTTAGTGTTCATAGTCAACAAGCTCGTAATCCACGGTATTCATTACCACTCTCAATGAAACTCAATTGGCTGTTCATTATCATGCAATGAACCGTATGGCACAGTAGTTTGTGGAGAGTCTCAAGACCTGTGACAATGTTTAAAGTCTGAAATGTCCATTTTTAAAGAAACATGTTGTTCTCTTAACCATTAAGAGCACTTTTATGGTGTAAGATCTGGACAAAAGGCATTAATCTGTCTGTAGTCCTTAGCACCGAGTATAAAAATAAATAATGTTTATATACACATGACAAGAGTGTCACACAAACAGTGTACTGAACACTTACAACAGGAAATTGAAGGATTTGATAAGCCCTAAAAAAAAACAACAAACAAAAAAAACCACACACCCCTCACTGTCACTTTCTAACTGTAAGCAAGTACCAGTAACTGCAGTATCATAAGTCCAACGGGGAAGTCTGAAATAATCCAGTTCCCCCTGCCTATGCAGATATGAGCCAAAGGTCCAGGAGGCAGAGACAACTCAGTGTTTTTCAGGCTGGATAAGTGTATTGTTCTGTGTTGTAGAAGGAGTTGGATCAGGCCCAGCTCAACCCCCTGGACCTTTGATTTGCAGCATACAAATTCTTTTAGAACACAGACTTATGTTTTGCCACTTGTATTCAATCATAAGAGCAACAAATTATGACTAAAACATTTTAAAAGGGTCAGTTACACAAATATTTAAATAAACATGATATACACAGCAGTCAAAGGCTAACATTACATGCAGACTGGTGACAAATTAAATGGAAAACCAGTGGATCTTTAATGCTGTATGGGCCTTTTCTGGGATGGTTTGGCTTTTCCCTTTAGAGGAAAGAGTTGCTGTTTATCAATACAATGCTCTTCTAAAAACACTTCTTGTGTTTGATGTGAGTGGTCTCTCCCAGAATGACTCCACCCCATTCCACAGGGCACAAGGACTCTGAATGGCTTGATTAGTGTGAATATGATGTAAATTTATGGCCTTCACTGTCAACAAATCTCAATTAAACTGAACACCTATATGAGAGATTTTGGAGCACCATGTTTGACAGCACTTTCCACCACCATCATCAAAACACCAAATAAAGGAATAGTTTTTGGAGGAATGATGTTCATCACTCCAGCACTGTTCCAGAGACTTGGAAAATCAATGGCAAGAAAGACAGAAGCTGATCTGGAACACACATTACCCTTACTAACACCCTTTATGCCATAGATTTTCTTTTAATTTGTCTAATCTGTACATGATCAATACTGTCCTGTGATGATGATATCAAATTGATAGAAAACAATACCACAAATTCAACAACAAAAAATATGCAAATGCTTCTTTCTCACCCTCAATTCGGGGTGTGCTGCTTATGCTCAGTGCAGAGAAGAAGATGGGTTTTCACAAGGGATGCCCACTAGTGTGGGGGGCTGTGGGCCCATGCCGGGGTTGGTGGGTGCAGCAGGGCGAGGATTGAGGCGTGGGGGGAGTGGGTTGGAAGGACGAATGAGTGGCGGTGGCTGGTTCAGAGCTGAACGAGGCTGCAGGAAACGAGCCTGCTGCTGGAGGGGTGGAGGCTGGCGGTGCAGAGCAGGAGTGGCTGGCAGAGAGGGCCGTAGTAAAGGTGGAGGCTGATTCAAGGAGGTACTGCCGCTTGCTGCTGCCATCGCTAATGATGCTACAGCTATGGGAGACGGTCCAGAGACAGGCGTCACCTGACCCTGTAAATGCCATGGCCGTGTAAAACATACTAATATCAACATTTTAAGCAGTGTATAATCATATACATAAAAATACAAACATGCATATCTGTATTTATTTTACTATCTGAACATTAATGTACCTCCTCCTCCTCTTCGTCTGTGCTCTTTCCTGATGGTGGGTTGGAGCTGTTTTTTCCATCTTCCCCAGCAGCTGTGCTGTCTCCATTGGGGGCCCGAGTTCCCTGCTCGGCTTCCCACTCCTGCAGCACCTCCTCCAAGTTAAAACGGCGCCGATAGTTCACAAAAAAGTTCTTAACTTGCCCCACTGTTTTATTGCCAATAACATCTGCGATGGCCTGGAAGTCTTTGCCGTACTTGCGGACTCCTGAATAAAAATGTTTAAAAGAATAAAAGTCAATGTCAAGAACTTAAAAATGATTTAAACAGTAAACATGATGAGAAATGACCTTGAACGGCAAGAAGCTGCTCATCTGTTGTCCATCGGGCATTGACTTTTTGGTTGGACTAGAACACAAGAAATTATACATTAACTACACTCTTAGAAAAGGTATTCATCAAAGGCCTCTTAATGCAGTTAAAGGTTAAGTAATCTCAAGTAATTTAAGTCAAAGTAACTCCATTAAAATCCTGGTTAACAATACTTTCTGGTAGGAAATTACCTTGTTGTTAAACATTTAAACGTTCCCCAGATGAACAATAGAAATAACCTTAAAGGCTTCTAGATTTGAATTGTTTTTAAAGTAGTAGCACCAACCTACAAGGTTTAATCTTAGACTGCTCTCAAAAGTATACTGCCTTTTTTTTTTGCAATAACTGATCACAATATCCCCAAACACTAAATAAAATTTTGACAAAATGGTTAAATAAAATACATAAATATATTTTTGAAATTTAAATGGTGTATTCATATACTAAAACCCCGGTCCCTAAGCAGTGATGACTGCTGACAAAATTTCTTCATATAAAAGGTGATTTTTTTTTCCTCAGAGAGGCTCTAGTTTGACACGATTCCTGCGCCTTTCAGCTCAAATACTCCCAGGACAGCTTGATTGGGTGACTGAGCATTCTATTTCATTACACAAAATACTGCCTTCTTCCTCCACAAATATCTCACAGAGCTTTGAGATGTGTTTGGAGTTACTGAAAATGATAAAGCAAGTCTAAAAGAGCAGGATGAACTAAAAACTCCAGATGACGACAATCTTGAGACAGGCATATTATTGCTGAATTATAAAGCACATCACACAGAAACACTAAAACTTCCTGAAACACTAGACCACTGAATATTACCAAGCAAAAATATGCAGAACATCACAGTGTTATTGTATATGTGATATTTTTATATTCCAAACCATTGTGGTTCGGAATATAAAAGTATAGCCTTTATTTACATTTCACATTTTACATATACTTAAATAATGTGTAAATATTAGACAATTTTGTCAGTCGCAGTGTATTTTCAGACAGTTTAAGTGAAAAGAATCACATATGGAAAACAATTTAAGAAATAAAATAAGGAACAGAATATATAACACTCCCAAGTAAATGGACAGAAACTGCAATTTTGATTTACCTCAGGCAGACGGTATTCATCAATGCCAGATTCAATCCTCTGTTTCAGAGCACTGTTCAGCTGCTTGGCATTTTGGACCTAACAGATGAAGGAAATGAATATAGAACTGTTTCAACACTTGCTAAAAAGCTGATTTTTTTTAGTTTTCTCACCGATGAAAGATCACAAAAATATCACATTTCTGGTAATACTGAGGAAACCTATTCCTGATTTAATAATTATTCTAGAACATTTGATACAATTTAAAGCTATGCACAAATTCACGATAAGAATACTGATTCTGTCAAATAAACCTTCGATGCAAGTTACCTGTCTTTTAAGAGAGACGAGCTCCATGTCAAGCTGTCGCAGGACGGTGTTAGCAGCATTGGAGCTGCAGGACACAGCCACCACGTCCTCCTGTGTGAGGTACATGCCTTTGGGTGGACGGCACTTGGAGCGCTGTGAGTGGTGCCGATGCTGCAGTGTCTGATGGTCTCGCCGGCCCATGCTGATCTTAGAGCTCACTATCTGTGGCTCAACGTGGCTCTGGAGAACACGCAGAGCACAGCTTATGCAAAACATCAAAGTAAACACTCAAAGCAATAAATGTTATACAGTAATTAAGTGAATAACAATTAATTATTACTATATATCAAGGATGATGTCCTATTATAAGGATCACAGTTCATGATAATGCTTTACCTCTTTCTTTGTCTCTTTAGTAGGGTCATAATCACTGTCATTTGCCTCGATAGGATTAGCTTCCTCCATTTCTTCATCACTAGACAATAAACAATTAAGTTAACAATAGAATCTGTATAGCTGAATTCTTCATGTTTTAAATAGAACCAGAAAAAGAGTTAATATGTGACTAGTGCACCTTTCATCTTGATTACTTCGGTTTGCCAGCTTTCTTGCTTGTCTGTCCATCAGGCTTGTCCTGGATCTGGTCTTTTTCCATGAATAGTAGTACTTCACAAGACTTGATATGGATTTGTCTGGCAACTGTTAAGTAATTGAATTTTGTAAAACATGTTATAATAATTTTGTTCAAATTAACACATGAAGAGAAAGAGTAATATGCATGCTTATGATGTAATGCAACCTACAGTGACCATGTGTGATTATCGTCTTGTGACTCACCATCTGCTGGATCCTATGAAAGCTCTTGCCATGGAAGCTGAAGGCTTGCTCAAACAGCACTTTGTCCTCCACCGTCCAGTCATCTGGGAAGGGGGTGAAGTTGGGCAGGTCTGCCAAGGACTTCTCAATGTTGTGCTTGTGCCAGAAGAGCATGCCAAGAGCCTGTTGGACAAACAGTTGCGTCATCCTTTTCATAGGGACTGATTTATGAGCGCTGGCTCATCTACCACAAATTAATATGGTTATGCAAAATAAAAGCTGATGATTTTCTAAAAGTATGTACTAAGCACAGTTTGGATCTATGTACAATTTACAGCTTTCTTGTCTTCAGTAGATTTCATAATTTTTCTTATTCAATCACATATTGTTTTTCTCACTTTCTATGAGTAGTCAACTCCAGTGGCCTTTTTTAAGTGGACAGGGAAAATTCAGAAATAAATACCATGTAATTTTTTTTGCTTGGAAAACCTTAAACATAGTCAAAAAGTCTGTTTTTTTCCCCAATGGAGAATCCTGAATTTATTAATCCCACTGTGTTGATGAGCTCTAAAAAATGTAACGCTATCAAAAGTCTTTGAGTGTTCTCTATAACACAGCCTGTGTTCTGTGTGGTCAGCATGGGGTTAAATATGAAGTGATGTGAATGCATGGTGCATAATATTGGAATTGAAAGGTCATTGATGCATTATAAGCAGTGGTGCTTTAATAAATGTTAATTTGCCTAAGCGATTTATTTTATCAAGCTAATAAATTTTATTTAATTGTATACAGTAGTAGCATGTTTATAATAGACAATTAATGAAGACAACTTGTGCTATATGCTTACTTACTCATGTTGAGAAAACACACGAATAGAGCTCTGTGCTACAGAGTCACAAGCTGTTCAAACTGAAAACTCTGCCTTCACACTAAATAAAGATTACAGGTCCACTTCTGGAAAGATTACTTTTTATTTTGTGGTATTGGGCTTTAGTTCATATTAAATATGTTTAAAGGAGTCATACTCAACACTTGTTGCCAAAACTACTGGGATATCCAAGCCACATTTAGGAAAATAAACTAAACTCGCCGAAAATTAGGAAAAGGAAAGTTTTTCGATTTATTACTCACCAGTTAACATCCCACTACTAAAACATAACATTTAGAAGACCTGACTTTGGTTAAAGCTCTCACTAGTGTGGTATTAACTAGATGTGTTTTGACAGCAAGAGAAGCATGGGTGAGAAAGCATGGCCAAGGCTCATGTGGGGAGCGAAGGCTGGTCCGTGTGATCCGATCCAACAGACAAGCTACTGTTGCTCAAATTGCTGAAGAAGTTAAAGCTGGTTCTGATAGACAGGTGTCAGAATACACAGTGCATGACGGGTCAGGGCTGTTTTGGCAGCAAAAGGGGGACCAACACAATATTAGGCGGGTGGTCATAATGTTATGCCTGATCGGTGTATTTTATCTGGAATGTTTCAAGACATTTATAAACGTTCAAGGGGCATTTAAATGTAATACTTATTTTGACTTTTCAGAAATGTGAAAGAACCCAAATTTACGGACTAGCTAAGGTAGTGCAATTAAAAAAAAAGAAATCAAATGCAATACAAACACTACAATACACAATATCTACCTGCTCCACATTATAGCCATGTTTTTCCTTTGCAATGGCAATGTATTCATCCACTGTGAACAAAACACAAGTGTGTAAGTGTTAGTACAGTCTGATAAAAGATCATTTATATTTATTTAATAAATGTGAGATAATTAATTATTGCCTGTGCTTACATTTAGTGTCCGCAATAGTATGATATGGAGACCACACCAACATGCCTCCAGTGTCTTTATCACTGTATTTGGTAGACCCTAGGAATATGTCAAATAACACAGTTAACACACTGGTTATGGCAATTGTTCAACATGTCCTTCTGAATAATAACCATGTCTACAAGTCTCTAAGCAGAAAACAGACAAAGTATAATAAACTGGGCGTAAAGGTTCAATAAACTAAATGTACAGTTAAAGGCTATAAGGTAATAACGAGGTAATAACGTGTTTGTGTACTTTAGCAGGACTTCAACATGTACAAACACATAACAACCAAAATACGTCAAAACTGTAGCGACTACAAATAAATTCTGTTTATAGCTAACAGCAACTTTGTCGTAATTTTTTATATTATTGCTTAATTACGCTGTAATGGTGTTTCAATTGAATTCGCAACATTTCGCAAACAAGCAACTGGCTAACAAACTAACAAAGCTAGCTTACGCGTAAAAATATTCTTTCTTTTTTTATTAAGAAAACCCTTCTTAGTATTGTTATTCTTCAAAACATTCAGCTGCAAATAACTCTTAATGTAACTGGATAACAAACTAACAATTACTCCCAAAAATGAACTATTTCAGCTTTTCGTGCGCTAGCTCTACACCGAGGCTACCACACTTCGGCTAACTACCAATCAGCTACAAACATACTGCTATTCTAAATAGTACGCCAGGCTTGAATGCAGTGTGCAGTAACTATGGAAACAAATGTTGCCACACTACCCTAGCATACTACTTAGTGTTCTAGTATGCTGCTTCAGACGTAGCCAAATACTCCAGAGGAAACCGGTGAGCCTACCGTACCTGGATCATATTCAGGAATATTGGCTTGATAATCGGATCCCACACGCATTCCGACATCTGCAAGGCAAAAGCATTCTGTATGTATCGACCAGCTGAGATCTTCTTTCAATCAATAAGTCTTAACACTAAAAATCAAAACGCAGAGCGCTGTGTATGTGTGTGTTCGAGGCTATACCGTGCTCGTCGTCGCTGCCACTCTCATCAGAAAAATGGCCATTCGAGGCGTTTGAGGGGCTTTTCGTCCCGTTAGACCGACCTTTCCCTAGGTAGTCCGAACCTTTATCCATCATCCCAGGCATTATAATGATATTTGGGGTTTTTTCTGTATAAAATTAAAAATATGTTCATTCAATGCACGATTTTTGCAGCTAGCCTGTCCCTTGCAATAACTCCCCTGCGCAGCTTGAGCCACAGCGCTACTGATTGGTATTCCTCCGCCACAATATTAGACATTTAATATTTGCAGTATATAATAATAATTTGCTTTGCTTAATATTCAAATTCCATGCTTGAACCGTGTTATTTATTTCTTGCAGATTTATTGTATTCAACAAACAGAGTATATCATTCACACACGCGAACTATCTTCTTTGGCGGAAGGAATTGTTATGCACGTAAAACGGTGCCTGCGTCAGAGTTGTTTATAAATACATTAAATACAGTTGCAAATAATTAGAAATGAAACCCAAATAATTCAGGTTAACGACTTAATCAGTGAAGAAAAAGTGTGTAATATCCTGACATTAATGCTGTCATTAGATTTCACAATAGATTTTTTTTTTAATCTAAAAACAAAAAAAGTCCTTATGGTAAGTGTGTGTGTGTGTGTGTGTGTGTTGAGTTTCTTATTGCCATATTCAAATAATTGTGATATATATAAGGTAAGATTTTTAAAGGCGTCAAATCGTGAACATAACCGCTATATACTCTTCCAGCAGATGGCACCACAACACCGACACGAGAACATACACCGACCAGGCATAACATTATGACCACATGCCTAATATGGTGTTGGTCCCCCTTTTGCTGCCAAAACAGCCCTGACCCATCATGCACTGTGTATTCTGACACCTTTCTATCAGATTCAGCATCAACTTTTTCAGCAATTTGAGCAACAGTAGCTCGTCTGTTGGATCAGATCACACTGGCCAGCCTTCGCTCCCCACGTGCATCAATGAGCCTTGGCTGCCCATGACCCTGTCACCGGTTCCCCTCTGTTCCTTCCTTGGACCACTTTTGATAGATACTGACCACTGCAGACCGGGAACACCCCACAAGAGCTGCAGTTTTGGAGATGCTCTGATCCAGTCGTCTAGCCATCACAATTTGGCCCTTGTCAAACTCGCTCAAATCCTTATGCTTACCCATTTTTTCTGCTTCTAACACATCAACTATGAGTACAAAATGTTCACTTGCTGCCTAATATATCCCACCCACTAACAGGTGCCATGATGAGGAGATAATCAGTGTTATACACTTCACCTGGCAGTGCTCATAATGTTATGCCTGAAGTAAGTTTTAGCACCCACTTTTCTGAACATTATTTTATGATAGAATTCGTGCAGATATACAACATTTAAAACAGACACATACTGAATTTTAAAATATTTTATAATTAAATTTTAGTATTTGATCATAATTATAATATAAGTAATCATCCCTCATTGTGCAATAACACGTGCAATAACCTTATATTTATTTGTTACTGCCCTACAATTCTAGTACATCCCTACATCTTATTCTATTCTATTGTGTACGTACAATTTATTTAATTTTTCAGTTTGTTTTTCTATTTTTGTTTATTTATATTTACATATGAGTATTTTTTATTCTCATCCTATTTTTTTATTGTCTGTGTATTGTTGTTACTGGAAGCTGTGACACTAAAACAAATTCCTTGTATGCGCAAACATACTTGGCAATAAAGCTCTTTCTGACTTATGACTTCTTCTGACTTTTGACATAAATTAACATAATTCTATATTTTATATGGTTGACATGTATGCCGGCACTGTGTATTTCAATATTAAATTAAAATAAATTTGACACAAGGCTATTTTTAATAATGTTCCAAGATACAACAGTGGCACTTTAATATTGTATTTTTACTTTTAGTTTTACGTTGTTGAATCTTTAGGGGTCTTTTTACATATCATGTTATTAGTTACATTTCCCTTTATATTTGAATATTTCCTGTATGTTCAAGATTCAGTTTTTTCATTGCTATTTCCAATAAAATGTTTCATGAAAATGTCATATACAGTTTATTGTTATTTATACACCTGAGAAATTATGTATATAATAAAAATCAGCTTCATGTTATCTATAGAGCTTAGAAATGTATATAAACAGCATCATCATCATCATCATGATCAACAATAACAATGATAATAACAACAATGACATTCTTCTCCTTCTTTTTCTTCTTCTTCTTATTGTTGTTGTCATCATTATCATCATTATTATTATTATTATTATTAGTAGTAGTAGTAGTAGTAGTATACACCTTTGTCAAGTTTGCTGATGACATTGTTGCAGTGGGCCTGATATCTGATAATGATCAGAAGGACTACCTGAAGGCAATGGTGTCAAGAGAACAACCTCCTAAACAACACTTTAAGATCAACAGGGCTCCAGTGGAGAGAGTAGACAGTTTCAGGTACCTTGGTGTTCACATCACAGAGGACCTGTCATGGTTGTGTCACATTAACATCCTGATGTGGAAGGCCTATCAGTGTCTTTACCACCTTAGATGCTTAAGGGACTTGAAATTAGACTGCACTATTGAGAGCATCCTGACAGGAAGCATGACAACCTGGTTTGGGAACTATACTAAGCAGGATATGCAAACTCTCTAGAGGGTGGTGTGTTCAGCTGATCATATCATCCGCACTGTGCTCCTTCAGCAAGCAGAGTTAGACCAAGTCCAGGAAGACAGTGAAGGAACTCAACCATCTGAGGGGTTTTCGAGTTTGCATGTTCTCCCCGTGATTCAGGGATTTCCTCTGTGTACTCCAGTTTCCTTCATCAGCCAAACGACATGTTGATTGGCAGCTCTAAATTGTCTGTAGTGCTTGAGTGTGTGTGTGTGAATGTGGCCTGCAATGGGATTGCCCCCACATCCTAGATAATGTATTTTGTCCGGCCACCAGCAGGTGGAGTCTCCCAGCCGTTCAGCTCCGTTACCGCTGCCGAGGTGGGCGGTGCGACCCGGGCCAGCGAATCCGGTCCGGAGCGGGAGTCTCTCTCACACAAACACACTGATACACACACACACTGACACACACACTGACACACACACACACAAGCGCGCTGTGTTACCGAGGGACAGCAGAGAGCATCACAATCACAGTACCGCATCTCTGTCCCCACAGCATCTGAAATCATGTAGACTCCAAATCAGGACTTCCTGATCGTCCTTTACCGGATCGTTAGAATCATTTCTCAGTCACTGTGTCCCGGTGAGGAGGAGTAAGGATGGCCGGGGGTCGCCGAGGACTCGTGGCCCCTCAGAATACTTTCCTAGAGAATATCGTCCGGAGGTCCAACGGTAAGACAGCAAGCTTATTTAACACAACATACAAAGCTTATTTCTTCCTTTCTTTAAGAGTTCTTCTCCATCACCTTATAGAACAGTGAAGTAACAGACAGTCAGGGGTTCAGGTTCATTTATCAGCCTTTTCTCCAATGCTGAAATCAAAGATCTTAACGCATGGTGTGTCTTTTTAGGCTGGACTGCAAAATTCCCAGTGCTGAAAATGTTAAAACAGTTCCAGCCTGAAGCTATTAATTAATTCAGCCTTGTTGGTGCAGGTGTTATTTCAGCATTGGTTTTTGTTGCACTGCATGCCTGTATTTTATTGTCTGTGTTCAGCACCTCACTTACATACATGGTGAACACCACTACCATACAAATCGATACTAAACAGCAGAAGAGTCGTTGTCAATTTTAGGTTCCTTGGGAGGTTTCAATTTCCTGGACATTTTACACTCTCTGAGACTTTTGGAATCAACCACACTTCAATCTCCTTTTACACATCTCGAAAACATCTCACACAGTGAAAAAAAATCTTCTGTAGTAACTGATAGCTATCCTGTTCCTGGCAGATTTATTGGTCCGTTGTGTACTTCTTTTGACACTGCTTACTCTCCATAAGCTGGATAGTTAGTTTTTTATTAGAGAGATTAATGAGACAATTTTTTGACAGTAATGTAGACCTCGTCTGCCAAAACAGCTAAACTTAATTCACTAATCATCACCATCCTGGGTATAAGTACTTTGATCTCGGCTTCGTCCCAAACCACACTATGTCCTTTATCAAATTAGTAGTGTTACTATTAATATTGTTTTTAACATGCTATTTAGTGCCAGCATTGATTGTAACATATGGATTAGGATGTTTAAAACCAAGAACATGATATTTTTGATTTTCAAATGGTGTCATCTTTGTACTATTTTACCTTTCGCTGTATACACCTGTTTATAATGGTGTTAAAATAACATATTTTACTGCAATTACGTTTTAGTTAGTTTAGTAAGTATACTTCAGTGATGGACTGCACAGACTACCTATATAATTCTCATCTAAACCATATCACTGGTGTTTTAAAGATAAATAAATATGAATTCAAATGGGTTTTCACTAGGAGAAACATTTTTCATGATGTTTATAGTATTTACAGTTTGTTTAGATCACATTACATCCTGTTGTATCTGCTTGCAATGCAATAACCAAACATTTATTGCAGCTTATGAATGCTTTTTCATTTGAATAATGTTATTGCTTGCTTCAGTTCACACAACGTCCTCATTGCTGAATTATCACCTACACCATGTACATATAAATCAAATTCAGCACAGCTGAATTGATTGCTGCAGGTGTTACCTCAGCACTGAGGATTTAGCTGTGTATAAAAACCTGCTTCAACTGTGCCTCCTTTCCTTATTTGCTTTAACACATTTTTTTCCTTTTCAATGTTTCAGTTTGGACATTATCCCATAGACAGACAGGTATATCAAAGTCATGTAGACATTTTTCTCCTTGTGCGTCCATTCAGCTCATCCATATCTGCTGTGGCTTTTCTGCTCATTTAGAAATGTTTTAGTCCAAATATTGCTATCATGTAGGTCTAGGTAGTGCTATTAGAAGTTACTTTCCTTACCATTTCCTACCTTGTTTATACGTTTTCTCCTGTCTGTTTTTATTCCCTTATGTAGAAGTGAGCACTAACAAAGTAGCCTGCTTTATTGTTACAACTTCCCCAGCTGAGTTACTAATCTGTAGCATTTCATTGATGTCCTGTTCCTGTGTTTTGCCTTGTGGAGATTAAATTTACACAGAATAATCCGCAGTGTTGGATGAACTGTTCCACTGTTCGTTTGCGGCCAGCTGGATTTATATAAACACTGCAGGTGTTAATTCAACACTGGGGATCATGCTGTGTGGAAAAGCAAAGAAAATTTGTACAGACAGCCATGCTTTCAGTGGGATTTTTACTCTGTCTCTCTTTCAGGAGAATTGTTTGTAGGATCCTTCACGGGAAAGTTTCCTAAATATACAGATTTACTTTATTTCATTCCAGTCCATTAACAGTCTGGTTATAACGTCTCATCATTTTATGACATTTTCCCTCACTCACCACCTGCAGGCTGTAACTTTAACACTTTATTTGAAGAAAACAGACATTATGGCTTAATAACACATTCATAAGCATTGCATCATTCTTTTATGAAGAATGTAGAAGGATTTATGTGAGGGTTATATCCAGTTTCAGGATGTGGCTCTGATGTTTTTTGTAGCTTTTGTAGTTTCTGTTTTTCACCCAAATCTTTCAATTTTGTCTTTGCAAGTGGCACATGCGTTGAGCTTGAACGCATCTTGAATGAAGTATTGATCTGTTATCTTAGCTGTGGATTTACTCCATCGTCTCCAATGGTGGTCCATTTGCATTAAATTTTAAAGTTATTTAAGAATCCTATATATCAATTTAACTAATGATTTTCATCTCAAATCAAAGTGGAAATCAATGCAGTATTTCTAACATTACTACAAAGCATGAATGTGTCCTGTACCATTGACAGCTTCTCTTATTTCAGAAGCTCATATGTTGGTTTCATGAACAGTGATGATCGGATGGTTACTTCATGGGAGGTGTCTCAATGCCTTAATACTTTGTGTTTCATAAAAACAACTCAATAACTTAAAAATAATAAAATAAAATTTCAGTTTATTCATAATTAAAATTCATATTGAACATATTGAAAAAAATCACACTACATAAAACATCACCTCATGAATTCAGACATAAGTCATTTATAACTCATTTAGTGCTCCTAGAGAAATGGTTATAAATGTGTTATTATGGCCCAGTGTGCACTACCAGTCAAATGTTTGGACATACCTGCTTATAGAAAAGCTTTCTTTTTTCTTTGTTATTTATTATTTGTTTGTTTATTATTTTCAAATAATAATGAAAATGTTAACACTGCAATACTATGTGTAAGTATACAGTTTCTAAGAGCAGTGTTAAATATAGCGAAACTATTTTCTTTTACATAATTAACAGTATTCCTGATGAAGCATTGCACACTTTGGGAATCTTCTCAACAACCTTCATAAGGTAGCTTCAACCAGGAGACTTTGCTTAAAGGTCTCAAACAAGCCGAGCTCCTCAGTGCTTCTCCTAAATTAAGCAAGTGCTTGTGTTTAAGCAAAAACTCTGTATATAAATAATTTTTTTATTCCGAAATAAAATCCACCTTTATCTAAATGTCTATTTGACAAATAATTCTACATTAACCGTTTATATATGCATTTATATATACATACACAATATATATATATATATATATATATATATATATATATATATATATATATATATATATATATATATATATATATATATATATATACAACAGAGTTTGTCCAAATCTTTGATGATAGTATAGGTGCACAATCAAATACACTGTTAGCATTCATCAGTGCCTTGATTGAGAGAGTTTTTTAAGTGGACAACTACACAGAAAAAGGAAGACATGCTCTCTAGCCTGAATTATCTCTGAGTGACCTGATCAGCGAGGTCAGTCCGGATTTCCCACTCTCATTGTGTTTCACGTCTGAGACTAGGCTTTACCTGTCTCTAAGAACCCCCTTTAATGTCTTGCAAGCTTTAATTAGAACATAAAAACTTTAGATCTTTTACATTGCTTTTTTTTTTAATGTTTCATGCCAGACACCAATTTTGTTCTGGGGAATGCTCAGATCGTGGATTGGCCCATTGTCTACAGTAACGATGGATTCTGCAAGCTCTCAGGCTACCATCGAGCTGAAGTCATGCAGAAGAGCAGCACTTGCAGGTTTACAGTCATTTTGTCCTTTTAGTCCAGGAAATTATGCACACCCTGCAAGATTGATCTTATCAGTCATACCACAGCACTGTTGCATTCTTAAATCTGACTGGATTTATGGAAGGAGTCTCCAGTGTCAGTGCTTTCTAACAGCCAGTACGTTTTCATGGCAGAGGACATTGTGCTTTCTAGTTTCTCGGTAATATGACAGGCTTCACAAGAGAAACAGTGAAGGAGAGGCTGGCGGGGGAATAACTCAGTTTATACAATTTAGTTATAATTTTATAAAGTGCTAGCAGGAAATTGTTTTGAGGATGTTTTACAACATTTGCCTCTAAACAGATAAAAAGCATGCCATGATGCCGGGTTTGTTAATACAGTAAAATTTATAATAGTTGCTGTGGTAAAAAGAGGAATAAAACACATCAGGAAATGCAGTTTTTGGAATATAATCACCACCATCACCCTGTTATTGAGTATTTTCCTATAACAGCATGCCCTATGGTAGATATTTTAAAGCTAAAAACACTGCAAAGTGTAGCTGATTCTGTATTTTCCTCTCAGCTTCATGTATGGAGAACTCACAGACAAGGAGACATATGAGAAAGTGCGGCAGACCTTCGAGAACTATGAAATGAACTCATTTGAAATTCTCATGTACAAGAAGAACCGTGAGTAGACAATTTTTCAGTAAGTATGACATATCTGTCTAAACACTATGATGGAACTCACCGTCCTGTCCCCGAACAGGAATGCCCGTGTGGTTCTTTGTGAAGATTGCCCCCATCCGCAACGAGCAGGACAAAGTTGTACTTTTTCTATGCACGTTTAATGACATCACTGCATTCAAGCAGCCCATCGAAGATGATTCATTGAAAGGTTTGTGAAAAAACAAAACACAATGAATGACAGCAGGCTGTTATAATTAAAGGTTTTGCTTTTGAGGGGAGAGAATGTAAATAAAAGTGCATGTTTTTTATGGTTCTCATGTAATTAGTATTACTGCCACAGACTAACAAAATACAACAAAAATGCTAAATGATCATATAATTAAAATCATTTGGCTGCAGTGTCGCTGGGAGACTTTTGGAAAGACTTGTACATGTAAACAGTTGCACGGGTCATAAGTTTTATATTATGGCCATTATAATTTAGGCTAAAGTTACCCAATCCACAACATATCAGGAAGGGCTGTTAATTAGCTGATCAGTTGAATCAGGTTTTTTGAGAGCAGGGAAAACATTAAAATGTGCAGGGCAGGGTGAACCCGAAGACTAGAGTTTGAGAGCCTGTTCGATATTCAATTAAACTTCACCAGAGGATGAAATTCTCACATTTGTTTTTTCTTATTTCCCTAAGGATGGGCTAAGTTTGCCCGACTCACTCGTGCTTTGACAAGCAGCCGTGGCGTCCTTCAGCAGCTGGCTCCTACTGTTCATAAGGGAGAAAATGTCCACAAGCACTCTCGTTTGGCTGAGGTAGAGTGTCTGTGTGTGTGTGTGTGTATGTGTGTGTGTGTGTGTTCAATTCTCATCAAAGGCCATTTCAACCCTTAGTCCCTAAGCACACCTGGCCAAAAGAAGTAGAATGTCTGTGCCAATCTTCACAGCTCCTCTGCTTCCTTGAGATAAATCTTCTACATTTGAGGCAGCTGCTCAAATAACATTCTGTCTAAATAGTTGAACCTCAGTCCATTAGTTTTTATTTAACAAAAAGCTCTGTTTTCGCGAACCTTAAATCACATTTAAAACAACTGTAATTGTCATATTACTGAGTTCTTAAGTGCGTCCTGTTTATAAAACACGCTGCAAACTGAATAGTTTAATAAGATGTTAGTGCTTCCTGTGTTTGTATTCTGTCATGCTCACATACCATCAAGCAGATTTATTTTAGAAACAAACTATTAAAAGTAGGTCTATTATTTAAACATGTACAATAATATTTCATTACTGTTTCACTATTCATATTTTAATGCCTATTTTTGAGCAATTGGATGTCAACTTCTCACCCATAGAAATTGTTTTTATTAAAATTGTTCTAAACTTTACTATAGTGGGTGGTGATTTCCAGAATTGGTTATGCTTTACACACTCCACTTGACAAAACACAATGATAAAATTCACTTTATATGTAGTTATACAAAAACAGTAACAATGAAATATACATTTTTCTTATATATAAATATACATCTTTCTAAAAACTATGATTGAAACAAACAAATTGGAAAGCTTTTGACATTTTGTCTAATTAAAAGATTACATGCTTAATCCTTATCCTAATACAAATGTCTTAGCTCTTTAGCAGTGGCGGACCGTGCATTTCACACCTAGGCCTTCAGTATTGCTCCGTCTGAATCAAGCCGCCCCTCAAAAACCAATTTATGGTTATAAAAACCATCTTAATATGCAGAAATACAGTATAAAGAGCCGTTGCATCGCAGATAGATAACTCCTGTAGCCACAATAAATGCCTTTATTGAATAGACAAACCAGGGGTGAACAAGTCTCCTCCTACTGCAGCTACAGCCGTGACACACATAAAAAACATCAATAATAACCTCATAAACTTGCAATATTATTTAGGAAAATCGCAACGTTTTACTCACCAAAAATTCGTATTATTTGTAAACAAAATCCATCCTCCTCTCTTTCCTCAAAAACAGTTCAATTACTCTGTTGTACAGATTATCCGTGCGCTTCAGTTCCATCGCGATCCTATCCAATCAACGGGTCTGAATACGGTGACGTTGCCATACGCCTGCTAGAGGGCCCTAGTGAAACCAACTCAAAATCTGATTGGTTGAAGCAAAAGTTTCATCGACATTTATTTTGTGTTAGAGGGCCTGCAGGACGGATTGTGAAGGCCTCCGGGCAGACTTCTTTGACTTTGACCCTGCCTGGCAACAAATGATGGCTGAAATGTGATTGGTTAAATGCTTTAATACGAAAATAAATGTCTGGAAGCAGCACAACCATCGGAAAAGCTATGAAAGGAAGCTGACAGACCATTTGGAATTATTTAATAAGTATTCATGGACAAAATATAATTAACATCAGTTTGTGATTCAGATATTTTTTTAGGCCAGCAGAGAAGGCCTTGCAGGCCCTGACGGTCCGCCACTGCTCTTTAGATAATACCTAGGATCACGTCTTTGTATTTCTCTGACTTGGCTATTGTATTATTATTTGCAGTACCTCTTTGCTTTCTAAAAGTATTAGTATTTCTTGTTTTTTCCACTTATTGTTTATCTTGTATTGGACTATGAATTGTTCATTTTATTTAGTGACCAGAGCACTTGTACAAGCCAGCTTCAGCCCTCAGGTTATAAATCCTTTGAGATTTTCCGAGTTCTTTGGATCACTCTGCCTTTAGCTGCAAGTAGCTCTGCCAAATAAGACTTTATAATGAGTCGCATTACTGTCTGGGTATCATTAATCCTTTACTGTTGGCACAAACAGTGTTGTTACATTGCACATCTCAATTCATTCTTGCTCATAAATATCTGAAATTTCATAATATTTGATATTTGATGCACAATGATTATTTAGACACTGACACATTATGTGTGCTTTTATTTTTTTTTTATTTGTAGGTGCTCATTTGAAAAGTAGGTTTAAGAGGTTTAAGTGTGTGAAATAGCATTTCCTCGCATCCAGTGGCGAGAGATTGAAAAATCACGCTGAATTCATGTTTTATGGTGTATTTATTTATTTACTTTATTAATTTTTTTTTTCACAAATAAGTAACGCATAGAAATGATGACAAACCTGAGCAAAATACAAAGTGCCATGCAAAACTGTCATGTAATATAAATAAAGATGTGGTGAGTAAAGCATGAGAAAAATGGATTCACAGATACTTCCCCTCTCCGGGAAAATGAGTATTCACTTATTTTTATTTTTATAAGTACATTAACCTGTAGGTTCCCAGGCATGCAAAACATTAGAGAACCTTCCCAGTGAGCTTGTTAACCAATTTCTGATTTGTCCATTCATAAAGCTGTCCATGAATCATTTCTAGTGCTTTCTAATCTCTAATATAAATGAAAACCAAATGTCTGAATGCTATAAAATAAACATTGCTTAAGAAAACACTGTTTTCATTTGCTGTTAGGTGTTGCAGTTGGGATCAGACATCCTCCCCCAATACAAACAAGAAACACCCAAGACGCCGCCTCACATTATCCTGCATTATTGCACCTTCAAGACCACCTGGGACTGGGTGATCCTCATCCTCACCTTCTACACGGCCATCATGGTTCCCTACAACGTCTCCTTCAAGACCAAGCAGAACAACGTCACCTGGCTGGTGGTGGATAGCATCGTGGACGTCATCTTCCTCGTGGACATTGTGCTGAATTTCCACACGACGTTTGTAGGGCCAGCTGGGGAGGTGATATCTGACCCGAAACTTATCCGCATGAACTATGTGAAGACCTGGTTTGTTATTGATCTGCTTTCCTGCCTACCCTATGATGTCATCAACGCTTTTGAGAATGTAGATGAGGTAAGGATGTTTTTTTTCTTAATCTAGTTCCTTATGGGTTAGTTAAGGAAATCAGTGGAATATCAGTGGAATATTTGGAATTATTTCAAAGAATTGGACTGGGTGGATGTACGATTAGAATATTGTGGATGTGAGTTGTGTTTTGCAAATGTGTTTTTTGCAAATTTGTTGGTCATGCAGTAGTATATAGTGCAGAGGTACTACAGGACTGCAGACCACAGGATGTGCATCTTTTAGTGTAGGTACAGAAATGTGGGTGTATCACTGAGTCCATATATGGATTATGTAAATGAGTGCAGCTGTGAGTGTAATCATAGAGAAATTTCTCCCTCCTTTCTTCTTTTCTTTACTGTTTACAGTAGAGGCTGTTCTGTATGTAAGGAATAAAACATGATGGGTTGTGCTATTGAGGTGGAATTACACCTATAAAAATTGAGGAGCCTGACTCAGGCACAAACATGTCTACCACTTATCCAAACTATTCTCGGGTGACGGGGAGCCTGTGCCTATCTCAGGCGTCATTGGGCATCAAGGCAGTATACACCCTGGACGGAGTGCCAACCCATTGCAGGGCACACACACACACTACGGACAATTTAGAGATGCCAATCAACCTACCACTACCTACAACTGGGGGAGGAAACCGGAGTACCCAGAGGAAACCCCCAAGGCATGGGGAGAACATGCAAACTCCACACACACATGACGGAGGCAGGAATCGAACCCCCAACTCTGAAGGTGTGAGGCAAACGTGCTAACCACTAAGCCACTGTGCCCCCTGGCACAAACATGTATCATTTATTAATCAGATTCTTAAGAACCAAGCAGCACTCAGAGTCAGATCAGAACTACTGCTGCAGAATAACAGTTACAGACAATATTTATTCTTTTATCACCCCACAACTTCTCCATACAATCAACTCAATGTATGGCATTTTATAGGAAAATAATCAATGATATTGGTGTAGCCAGACTGAACATGACCAACCTTTCCATAATTGGAATTTACCATTTGAAAATTACCTAGAAACCACAAAAATACAAAAGCCTTTAAAAATCATTAGGTAATACACAAATAACAAGCACCATATGCTTAAGTGGTTGTTAAAATATCGATTATATATACATGTGTATACACAGTCTGGTTTTCATCCTGACAAATATATGTTCAGATAAAAGAAATCATTATGTACTGTGGTACCACTAGGCAATAATAGTGTGCATTGGGATTACAGGGGATTTACAGCAAGTTGTGGGTAATAATATTGTAAACCTTCCAGGGAATATTATTTCACTCTTGAAAATTCTCCACTGAGAACTTGAATCATGCTTCAAAATGGCTGACATCCAAATAGTACACTATAATATAAATATGGAAAAAAACTCATGTGTGCCAAATAGTGTATCTCAGAATATTTAAAGTGGTAAGAAGGGAACAAAAGCCATTCATATACACTTTTGTCTTTTTTTCTGGAAAGATCTATATTCAGAAATGTAAAAACTTTACTGCTAATGTTAGTTAACAGGATCTTGAGACATTTCTGAGAGGATTTTTAAGCCATGTTCAACAAAAAGTTTCTAATCTTTATTGCTAATGCAAGCTAGCTAGCTAATGAGCTAACCTAATGGGCTTTCTGACAGGACCTTAAGTCATCTGGCTAGTTATATAAAAAGCACTAATCTGACAGGATTTTTAGAAGATTAATGTTCATACAGTGCATGGTCTCAATCTTTACTGCTAACAGTAACTGAATGGCTAAAATAATTATTATAGATAAACATTTGATATTTATCTTCATATCTGTTGATAATATTTACAGTTAGTGCAAGGTGAATAGATGACCTTTATTATCTATTACCTCTAATAGATGATCTCCATCTGTACCACTCTATAACACTCTAGTTTGTAGTCTGCAGTCAAATCTTTTGCTCAGGATTGAGAAAAAACGACTGGCGTAAATTGTCAGATTTCTGGTGGAAATCTCTTAGTGACACTTTTAGAAATTTATTTTTTAACTTGAGTCAGCACTCTGGCATGTCAGTGGTGAAGTTGCTTTGTTCTTGCACTGAAAATAAAACATTGACAGCAAGACATTGCACTTGTATTTGCACTAAAACATCATTTTCAAAATTCAATTCATCCAAACACACAGCAGATAGATAATTTTGGATCATCTGGATAATTCTGGCGAGTTAATGGGCTTGTAGTATGTTTACTGGATTGTGTAGTCCTACCTCAGAGGTTTACCCAGACGGCAGTTGACTGACACATCACATAGCACTACTGTGAATTTCTTTGATCAGCATAGTGTGTCTCTACTAAACAGTTTACTGCTGAAATTATCTATTATTAATTCAGCTTCATTGCACCTACACTCACATAGTTCAGCAGTCACATGCAGCTAATGAGTGCTTTTAGTAGATGTCCATGTTGCTGTGATGATTCTTTCAAACTGAGCACGCCTGAGTGTTTAATCTCTACTTTTGCCAGCCGCCTAGTGTCAGACAAGACATCAGGAAACACTGATTAATGATCCAACTAGCTGTTAATATGGTATTTTGTGTGCCAACTGCAGACACCTTGGGGGAGTTCAGTCCATCTCAGGGGATGTGCCACATACAGAAGCAATTGCACAAAAGTGCTGTCCCTGAGCTCCTGTAAACTTCTGCCAGCGATACCATTTCATCATGATTATAATGCCATTTGTATATGGTTTACACATTCAAAACAAAAGAGAATCAAGACATCACCCAACTTTATTCTCTATTACTGCACTTTTACTGGTGAGAATGAATATCTGTTGGCTCTCTCTCTCTGTCTGTCTCTCTAAAGCAATGCAGGCTTGGAGTACTCATTATAGTTTACCTCATCGCAGTCCTTTCTTGCTTGAAGCATTAGTGAAGCCTCAGCTGTGCAGCCAAACAATGATAGAGCTGTTTACACCAGAGATGTGTTGAAGATTTGAAGAACAGGATTGCTGCTCATGCCTTTAATCAAGCAGTGGTGACGCAAGCTAAGAGTGGTGCAGAGTTTAACATAATTGAAAGCTGAATATTCTCCCTCTTCTCTTGGTCTTGTCCATTGTACTCCTGTCCTTTCCATTCTTGCCTTTCACTGCATTATCAGGTAATAACCTAAAGGTGATACTGTGGATCAGCAATGTTTTCCATTTTCACCTACCATAATGAAAAAATATTTTCCCGCTGTCTTTTTTAAAAGGAATTTTATTTTAGCAGCAATGTGGCCTCCATGCAGCTGCAACACAATATCACAAAAAACATTATCAATATTTCTGTGGATTCATTCTGTCTTCGTAACAGAATTGCTAAATTCTTAAATGTTGAGCATGTGACCTGTGATGCCTAGACATTTAATGGGAATCGAAGGTATCCTACAGGATTTTGGTGATAGTTCTATTGGACTGAATTATTTTCTGGGAAATTTGTATCTGTAATGATCCTGCACTTCATGCAAGAAAAAAATAACACCAATGAAAAATACAATAACATTCACGGTTGTCTGGATGGAACTAGCAAATAGCCCCTAATAATCCCATAACTTTTATGTTGATCTAATCTATTCAAGCCCACTTCATATAAAACCAAAAGGTGAAATGATCATGAAATTTGGTTACCCCTACAATCATTTGGACAATTCCTTCTATCATTATGGGTAACAACTTGTGACTGGAAGTAAACATCTCAATCAGGGTAGAGATATGTCTATGATTTATGATATGATATGTCTGTGATACGATTTACTTTAGTAATCATAACATACCACACTGAATGGTGGAGCTAAAACACATTAATCAGTATGTAATATACTGAGTATATCCTGAATCTGAAACTGAATCAATAATGAGTGAACACTTGTTATAAATGTGCTGAAAGTATGTTATGTTTTTGGAGCTTCACCCACTGAATAATTCGTTGGAATTTTTTGGAGCTCCACCCACTGAAAAATTGTTATTAATACTCTTATAGTTCATATTCACCACATAGCACTTAAAATAAAGTTTGAGATTGTCATGTGTTTTTAAAAATGAATAGACAATTTTAAAATCGGGCTTTATTTTTTTTGCATCATGTGACCAATCATCACTGTTCCATAATTTTATTACCACTGTTGAAATGCTTACTCATATGACTCCCATCTATGGAAACAGAATGTTCTCATAAAGTGTTGTGTGAAGCTGTCAGTGTTATGTTTTTGTGTTAGTGTAGTGAAGTGGTGTAAATAAAGATTAATGTTGCTTGCACAGTCCCCTCCCTCTAAAGCTTCGAGGCCACTGCTTTTGCTGGACTTGTCAACACGGGTTATCCAGTCTTTTCATTCTGCTGCTGTGCTATAAGCAAGCTAACGCAGCTCAGCTCAAACCTGTGTCTATAAAAGGCTTGTACATAGAGAGGAAGCTTCTCCAATGCCACGCATGACTTCTCTTTACTTGCTAGTCAATATGCATTTGCTGATTTACTTTGCTTGAGCGAAGGCAATACATTTTTTATGAGCACTACATGTGAGGGACTATTTCAGTGCTATCAAAGTTTGAAGGGAAAACAATATTTTCCTGCTAAGCTTCAGGGTTTATTATCATATAATCAAATGTTACTCCTGGAGGTACTGTATGGTTTCTACATTTTTATGATCAGATCTTTGAAGAGAATATATGCTTCAATTTTAACCTCATATGCAGAAAACAAACATCATTCATTCAGAGGCAAGATACACCCTGGACAGAGTGCCAACCCATCACAGGGCAAACACACTCTCATGCAATCTTACACTACAGACAATTTAGAGATGCCAATCAACCTACAATTCATGTCTTTGGACCAGGGGAGGAAACTGGAGTACCTGGAGGAAACCCCCGAGGCACAGGGAGAACATACAAACTCCACACACACACACATGACAGAGGCAGGAATCAAAAGAATCAAGAGTGCATCTTATCATGTTAACAAAAATAATCAGACTCCTCTGTCGCATGGTGGAAAAGTACAGAGTTGCAAAGCTCTGATGCAGGAGACTCCATCTGTAAATATTACACATCACCTCACAGAAGTCTTCACCATATCAATGATTAAAATGTTTTTGGTGAAGGTGGAAAATTTTTGCAAATGATGTCTAATTTTTCTTTATTGTTTGATATGCAGGGCATTAGTAGTCTCTTCAGCTCTCTGAAGGTAGTGAGACTCCTGCGTTTGGGCCGTGTGGCCCGCAAGCTGGACCACTACATAGAGTATGGTGCGGCAGTGCTGGTGCTACTAGTGTGTGTTTTTGGACTGGCTGCCCACTGGCTGGCTTGCATCTGGTACAGCATTGGTGACTACGAGGTCATCGACGAGGAGACAAACGTGGTGCGCACTGACAGTTGGCTATATCTTCTGGGCGAGGCAGTGGGCACACCATACCGCTTCAACACCAGCGGTTCAGGCAAGTGGGAGGGTGGTCCCAGCAAGGACTCGGTCTACATCACCTCACTGTATTTCACCATGACCAGCCTGACCAGTATTGGGTTTGGCAACATCGCCCCCACTACAGACGGCGAGAAGATTTTCGCTGTGGCCATGATGATGATCGGATGTGAGTACAATTCTAATAAGAATTTCTAATAAGCAGAACCACAGGCGGTGACCTTTAGTATTATAAGGTTTTAACTGGGTTAAGAATCAATGGGAGATTGTAAATCTAGCCTAAGCATTCAATTTATATTGGTGCTCACAACTCACTTGCTAAGTTAAAGCACATCCATTATGGTGAGAAATCTGTTGTTAATAAAAATTATGCATTGCTTTGACCTAGTAATGCATGGTAAGAAGATCATTAAATTGTGGCTATAAAAACATGGTATACAACCAGAAGTGTTCCTCAGAAAAAAACCCAAAACATTAATTTGGAGGTAAAAATATTCTAAATCCAAAAACTACTGCTTTTGAGTGTTTAAGGCTAAAATGTGGATTGTTTCTCACTAATTACATATACCCCCTGACCTGAACCACTCTATTTGTTTACTAAGAGCAAAAAAGCCCCTGAATCTGACAGAAACGAAAAACAGCTGCATTTCATGGTTTGCAGAACATCAATGATGATGTCTGCTGTTTGTAGATAGATTCTCAATTAAGTGGAAAGAAGACTGACATTTTGTATTCGCATAATAAACAAATAAATCTTTATGTTTTTCTGTCCTTTGTACAAGTGTGCCAAGTTCTTTGGCTCAATGAGATTGTTTGGCAGTCTATGAACTGTGTTGCACTCTTACATTTGAACTGGCATTATGCTATAAGCATTTGAGTCTTTGTATAGTCTAAACTAATATGAAACGCAGCCTCATAAAACTAGTGCACAAGAAATGTGACTGTGCAATTTCCAGTTATTACAGTCAGAACTTTACAGGGTTTTGTCTTTATACTTTGTCCTCCCCTGATGCCGTCTAGTACAGCAGGTGCATTCACTGTACAGAGAATATGATTAACACACTTTCTGCAAGGGCTTTTTGTAGTGCATTGGTGCTATATAGAGGTGAACTAGATTGCATCCTGTCCCGAAATAAAGCCTCGGGAGCGGCCGTGATGGATTACACTATTGGGTCTGGTTTTTGAGAGGATTCTGTCTTTCCACTCTTTGTGAGATTGCAGACGGCACCCTTCAGATGATATTTTCCTCTTGTCTGCACACTACAGTGCCGGGAGACAGGGTAGAGGGAATGGCAAGGGTGTATCTCTAATTTATTTTTTGGCTATATTGTCTGGGATGGAAGTATCCCTAGTTTTAGTTTTATGCATAATATAATACTTGCATGATGAAAGGACTGACCTATATTAAACTTTGTAGGGAGTTGGATGTTGCTCATCCAGGAAAAAATTTAATTTGTCAGAGATTAAGATTTTGATTAAACAATTAGATGCTATTAGATGATTTTAAAATCATCAATATATCAATCAATGTAGTGAATGATGGCATGGTGTGATGTTGTTCAACACAGTAACTCAAGTGGAGTTATTGTTACCCTCCCAAAGCTAGTTATTTTCTAAAAAGCTCACATTTTGAAGTGTTTTATTCCACAGTCCTCTTTATTTATTAAAATCATACTTGTGATACATGTGTAGTAACATTTAACGTTGTGGAATGATGGCAAAACAAGTTAGTTCCTCTAATCATATCATAGCATCTATAACCACAAGCCTGTCTTTTTTCTCTCTCCTGTCGTTGATGCAACAAAAAAAATTGCATTCTGAGCTCATTCTGAGCTGTAATGAACCATTCAAGCTAATAGTTCATCTGTTTTTGTCAGTTTGGACAGTTGAATATTCACACATGCATGCAGTTTTGTATATGCGTGCATGTTCTCGTGTGAAAGTGTTGGCCTGGTTGTTACTGTTGAGTGCTTGTGGTATGTTGTGTGATCTTGCTTGGGGCTGATGGTGATACATGCTGGCAGGAAAGGAGGGGAGACTGACAGGAAGCCAGAGGATCATGCTGGGACAGAGCTGCTGTACCACACAGACATCAGGCTGGTGCTCCGGCTGTCACCCCTTCAGCCAGCAGCATGTTGGCTTAATCATGCGATGTGTGGGTATCGTAGCTATTGCCACTTTTAATGTGCGTGTGTGCGTGTGTGTATGTGTGTATGTGTGTGGTACTGGATCTTGGATATTAGGCCTGCTCTTAGTCTGACTCTTGGTTGATACAGTGTGAGTAATGTAGGGCAGTAAATAAGAATGGCTGAAGCAGGGCACTGCAGCTGGTCTTCAGCATGTATCAGTGAGTCAATACAGTCTAAAATTTCGTCTCCCTTAGTGCTAAGGCACTTTAAGTGTGTCTCCGGGAATGCAGACATCGCCATGCTCTGTTCACTTTACTACTCATCTTTACTACCACTCACCACTGTAATATTTGCATTAATTGCATGTCTTATTGATAAGACCTTGTTTGTGAACCTGATGATATTTCAGAAGACCGCTATAAAAAATAAATAAATAAACTGACGTATAAAGCAAAACAAAACACAATTTTGGTATTATTTCATGTCAGTTTGTATATAGACAATTGGTTGAAGAAATGCGTACACAATCCAGTTGAATAGCTGCATAGCTTCCATCTTTTTGTTGCTAATACAGGTAACATCTTTGACTTTTTTGTTGAATATGTTCCTAAATAACACCATATATTACAAATAACATGAATGGAACAATATTTATTTGTTTCAGTCATTTTAAGTGGTGATATAAATTTTCAAGAATTTTTATTTGTTTTCTGGGTCAAAAAGAATTTAATTCCCTGATTTGTTGTTTGAGATTACTATTAGAATTGGTATTTGTGGGTTAGCAACAAGAAAAAACAATAATTTCTGTTACATTTAGGTCTGACAATATTTTTGCTTTACATTGTTCTTAATTTGTACACACTCACTGATTTTATTACAGTAGCAGTGGGGAGCATTGCTGCCTCAGAGCTTCAGGGTTCCTGATTCAATTCTGAGCTCTGGTTTCTGTCTGTGTGGAGTTTTGCATGTTGTCCACATGGGTTAACTCTGGGTTCTCTAAATTCCTCCCACGTTCCAAAAACATGCTGGTAAAAATGGTTACTGAAAAAGAATGAGTGAATGAGTAGACTGATATTGACTAACTCTGGATCAGTTTGTCTGTGGTATGATGCTCCTGGTGCATATATATTTTCATAGTCGATAAAGATAAAGTTATATGTAGGCCAGGCTGTGTCGATTCTCTTTTCTCTGCCTCTGCACCCTGTTTGGGATATCTAAAATGGAATTTAAATGATATCTAAAATACCAACTGGTGCAGTTTAGTCATGCAGAGTTTGATCCAGAGCTCATGTTGTGTCTGTTTGCATGTTCTCGCTGTATCTGCATGGGTTTTCTTCGACTTCACCCTTTTCCTCTGTTAAAAACATACATGTAGCTATACTAAATTGTGTGTGTATGTGTTCATGGTGCCCTGCAATGAACTGGCGTCCCATTCAAGAGTATTCGTACACTGTGATTCGTATTATTCCCAGTGTTCCTGCTGTGGATCCACTGCAAACCTGACCAGGCTAAAGCTCTTACTGAAGAGTATACAGTATATTGAAACTGAAGATCAGAGCTGAAAATACAATAACTTGCATTGTATTGATCTGTTTACAGTATGTCATGGCTAGGATCAGGATATTATCTTTGCATTAGTTAAAAGCACTCATATAGAAATTATAGCACCCAGACCTAACGATCAGCGAACGATAGCAATCAGATCAAAACTGACCAAATGAACCTTCTGACATAAGTGCCGTGGTATTTATTTCCATGCGGATTGGGTTCAGCAGGTCTGCCTGGTGCTCAAGTGGCAGAAGAGGCAGTGGAGGAGAGTCTGATAAAACTCTGGCTCATGTAGTCTCAGCGCTGCCTGTCATTTCCTTTCCCTTGGCGTCTGTCTGTAAAACATCCTCTCCGCTCCTCCTAACCCATGAGACTTAGATGGCTACATTTCAAACACTTCACTACACCTCAGCGACTTCACAGTGCCCATTAGAGCGATCGTTATTTAATTACAACAGCAAACCCGTAGAGAAAATGGAAAGGATTTGCTGTACTATATGAGAAGTGTGGAGCTTCAGGGCTATATGAAACCGAATTAGTCAGACATTCAGGGTCATAAATCTGAAATATGTTTCATAACACATCTGACAGGGCACTAGGAATGTAGCATTTTTTTCCCAAAATATGGAAGAATCCATGAAATACTTAATATTTCAGAAAAAAAACTAAGAAAAACTTCTTCTTAACTGATTAAAAGCTACTCACCTAACTGGTTATGTAACCATCTTCTTTAAATGTTGTTTTATGGATTTCTTTCTGTACTATCTGTTCCAGGTACAGCAGGTGAAAATGAGCCATTTGACTAAATCTGACACATTCACTGATGTCAATTAATGTTAAATAAAGTAAAAGAATACAATAAATAAATAAATAAATAGATAAATAAATAAATAAACAAACAAACAAATAAATAAATAAAAGTATGGTAAGTATGGTAAGTACCTGGTAGTAAGAGAACAGAGTGTGACATCTCTGCTGAAACTCAATAGGAGACATATTTGAGATTGCTTAGCTCTTTTGTCTCAGGAGAAAAAGCTGGGAGATTAGACTTAAGCAGACGTCTCAATATTATTTCCATTTGATCTTGTGGCTGTCTGTAGAAACTATAGAGATAATTCATGGGTGCAGCATCTGTGTGTCTGGGAGAAAGCTATGAAATGCTCCAGCATGCCTTACAGGGCCCTGTGCAGAGTATTTGTGCATGCTGGAACTGTTCAAACTGAGGGTGCTAAATCCGGAGCTTTAGCTGACACGATCCACTACAAACTGCTGAGAGGGGCGCTTGTCTTTAATTTGCAGCTGTAAGGTCTTTAAGCAGTGTTGTCTTACTGAGAGAATATGAGAGAGAACACTAACACGTTTGAGGTCTGATAATATGATGACAGTGTGTTTCTTGCTTCTTATCATTGCTCAATTTTACCTTTTTACCATAGCTACTTTAGATATAATGGCATTTAGGTGAAGAAAAAACTGGAAAACTTCCACCTTTTTCTTTCCTTTCCAGTGTAGGTATACAGTATGTTGTCTTTTAGATATTTTGAAACTGTCACTGCAAGATCAAAACTATGCATATGCAGTTTTGGAAAGGTTTAATATCACCATAGCAACTACCAACCTGGGGCACTTCTTTTGTATTAGCACAACAATTGGAGACAGCAAGGTTATCTAACTAAAACTGTCAGGCACTAATGCAGAGCACACACACACACACACACACACACACAATATAATCAGACGGGTTATTCTTTTACTGCCAGTGAAAGTAGGCATCTCCATGACTTAGTATAGTGTTTGATCTGCAAGCAACAAAAACCACTAATTATGCTGCCAGTCTGCTTTGTACACTATGCAGTTACAGCAGCCCCCAAAGTACGGCTAAATCATCTGCGTGGTTTGGAATACTTTGTTGAGTTTAAGACTCTCAACTACACTTTCAGCATGGAAGCGACAGTTTCTTCCCCTTAAACTTTCAGTCACACTTGGGATTTAATACCATGGCCACACATTTTTACTTCCACTGCTGATTCCACTGAATCTTGATGATCTCTGTATATTTAAATATGATCTAAAGCCATTATTCTCAAAGTGGGGCCCAGGTGTTTGTGAAGCATAGCCAGGGGTCCGCCATTAAAACTACACTGTCACATTGGTGGAAAAACAACCAATTATTATCAAAGTTATATTTATTATTGGGTTGTTATATTTATAAGATGGCTTAACTAGTCATTTAATTTGAATGTGTTTAACAGCAACAACTCAAAAATCCTTGATTTACATTTCTGGCATTTGGCAGATGCTCTTATCCAGAGCAACTTACAATTTATCTCATTTTATACGACTGAGCAATTGAGGATTAAGGGCCTTGCTCAGGAACCCAGCAGTAGTAGCTTGGTGGACCTGGGATACACTCTGACAACCTTCCGATCAGTAGTTCAACAGCTTAACCACTAAGCTTCCACATCCCCCAGAGCTAGATCTATAAATAGCGATAATCCATAATGATAACCATGGTGAACAGGCAAAAGTGAAAACCAGAGCTCGGAATTAACACTCTAAAAACATGATAAGGTTTCTCAGCGAAACAAAGAAAGCGTATACATAGACAAACAAATGAAGAACTGACACAGTATAGGTGAACACAATTGGATAACAAACCAATGATAGAACAGGGGGTGGAGACAGGACCAGAATATAAACCAAATCAAATACTACCGCATGGCGCTTATCACCATGGGAACTGAATGTGAAGGGGAAATATGTGACCGTCTGTGGAATATTGCTTTTACAGCTCAAGGGGTCCTGAACTTCAGAAAGAAATGTAATATATATTATAACTATATATTATACTGTTATTGCACACAGCGATTTTGCAATAATTACAATTTTTAACTTACTAAAGAACATGCTTTTTAACCCTTTATATAGTTAAAATTAATGTTACAATTGTCCATGAAAATGTTATTCCTGTGTTACTTACATTACAGCAGCTATAAATAGTAGCTCTATAAAATTAATTCTTTTAAAAATCAGCTTGTCATGTTGCTGAATACTGGACTCTGTGCCATAACAAAACACTTACTAACTGACTGTTATAATGCACTGGCCCTGGAGACTGCTTCCATAATTATTACTTAAATTAGAACAAATAATGTCAATCAAGACTCATACTAAAATCCCACTAGTTTACTAGCTATGTTTACCTATTTATATATTCATATAGATGCATGTGCATAGATCCTGGCATGTCCCTAGACCATATTCCTTGGACATTTGACATATTAATATGTTTTTCAAATGTATTATCTTGCATGGTTTTTTAAAAAAAGGATATGGCGCGTGAAATAGAACTTGCCATGTTTTTAAAATTCAGAGATCAGTGAGGTGACAGGAACTGTAATATCACAAAATGGTAGCATTGCCTCTGACTGTGTGAATGTACCTCATCCATTATAGCTGGTGCTTTTGCATCACGCTGGGATAAAAACGACAGTACAACTGTCATCACCGATGCAGTCAGGTGCTCATTCACTAGATGGTCCATGCTGCTGTTTGGCCATGATGAACGCCTCCAGTTTTAAGCCCTGACAGAACCTATTCTCAGGCTGTCGACCTGGTGTGTACTTAATGTCCGCATGAAGTTGTCATTAATCCCACACTGTGACTAACATGCAAACACACCTTTGCTGTGAATCTCCTTTGGCAAGGTTGCGCGCTGTTCTCTGGAGCAGCAAGGAATACACCCTGCCGGGAGAAGCTAAACAATTTGGCACTGTACCAAGTGTCCACTGCATTAAAGCAGAGTGCAGAGTAGTCATCATGCTTCACTTAACTTGAAATGGGATCCAGCAGGCTCATCTGTCAATGGTATTGCCAGAGCCAGAATTGATTTGTATCAGCTTGGCTTGGAAGAGGGGCATCTGGAGAGGACAGAGGGTGACATGCCTATGAAAAAGTGCTGACCTGTGGGGACTAATTGTCAGGGATGGAATCAATCTGCAGGGCCACTGCTGAACATGCAGTATTTGCTTGTAGCTCAATTTTATTGACAGGTAATAGATTTTTAATAGAACCTACACAGAATTTGCATTCTAACAGGATTTGGACTCACAGCATAAAGAGGTGGAAACTTAATAAAGAGGTAATATGCGAGAATGTACAAAAAAGTGCCAAGTGGTAATTTGCTTGATTTAATTCTACCTATATTGGTAGGGATGAATACTTATGCAACATACAAATGTCTTTTTTGTTAGAAATATAAAAATATCAAAAATATTTTAAACTCTGAAATGTTAGATTAAGTCTATTTTATTTCTAGGAGCACCACACAATGTGAAGAAGTTCACTTGGGCTGAATATTTATGCAGAACACTGTATATTAATAATAATTATTATTTATAATCATTTTGATTTATGATCATTGCTTGTATCTTTCCAGCCCTATTGTATGCCACCATCTTTGGAAACGTGACCACTATCTTCCAGCAGATGTACGCTAATACGAACCGCTACCATGAGATGCTGAACAGTGTGAGAGATTTCCTGAAGCTTTACCAGGTCCCTAAGGGGCTTAGTGAGAGGGTCATGGACTACATTGTCTCCACTTGGTCCATGTCCAGGGGAATCGACACCGACAAGGTACCTGGCGCCAAGTGCTGTCAAGAGACTATAATTTGTGTGCAAGGAGCTTGTATTCATCACTCACTCTAACTATCACTTGGTCTCATTTGTTATCCTATTACAATAACATCCGTAGCAAAGTGACAAATGTGCTTTACATGTTCAAGATCACACTTAAAACGCTATGTTAAACTTTCTGAAAATCACAGTGTACAAGAAGTCTGGCATGGGTTCAGATGTCCTTTTAAGATGGCTTCCATTCTACCAAAAGGATTACTAACTGAGTCTAACTTACGTCTTATCCATCATTCTTAGTTGTCTGATTATTGCAAAAGAAACTAATCAAAAAGAAACATCCATCAGAGGCACTTTGGAGGTAAAGGATTGGCCCTTTTCTCTGTTTCCCTTCAGGTGTTGCAGATCTGCCCAAAGGATATGCGAGCGGATATTTGTGTCCATCTCAACAGGAAGGTGTTCAAAGAGCATCCTGCGTTCCGCTTGGCTAGCGATGGGTGTTTGAGGGCTCTTGCCATGGAGTTTCAGACCATTCACAGTGCTCCAGGGGACCTCATCTACCACGCAGGTGAAAGCGTGGACAGTCTCTGCTTTGTGGTGTCGGGATCCTTGGAGGTCATTCAAGATGATGAGGTGGTTGCCATATTGGGTAAGTTCACCTGAAGTGCTAGTCATACAACATTATTTCTCCAGAATGTCTACTCATTAGCCCTCTAGAAAACATTAGTGTGCACTTTTCACACTGTGCTTAACACCAAGTTAAGCACAGGGTTAAATAAATCCTGCTTTTAACCTCGGGGAGGTTGTAATTTAGAAGTGGGGTTAACTCAATTTATTTGCATGGGGTTAGGAAACCTACTTAGAAGCAGGTTTGGCAGTGCTTTCCTAGTATTAACCCCAGATTATTGGTGGCAAACATGTACAGTGTGAAACGTGGTGTTAGAGGGGTTACAACTTAGCGACAGACACACTAACAGAAATTGAACAATGTGTGCCTCTGGTAGTTGTAGTAGTTTCAGCTTTTGAGGGGAAAAAGTCACACAGGTTACCAAAAACACTCCAGTTGGAGCGAAGTCGAGACGGTTTTCTTCCAGTTTTGGTCAGAAAAGTCTGTTCGGGACAAACTGGATGGAACAGTCAGAAATATACCAGTATTTAAGGAACTGACTACTATTTCAAAAGCCATAATGAGTGCAAATTATCATGACCAAAAGGCAGGTACCTGAGGATGTCTTCACATAGTTGTTTTTAATGAACTATATTCAGTCCTGTTAAAGTGGACCTGTAACTGAACAAGCTACAAATTAGCTACGAAAACAGATTTGTGAAAAGTGAAATAGCAGAAAGAAACCAAAAAGGAGAGGGAATTCTGTTGCAAAAAACCAACACGTGCTGAATGGCATAAGCCTGCTTGTGAGTTAAGTTAATTAAGTGAATTAATATACAGTAACAATTTTTTTTTATCACTGACAATTTCTTATTGCTGCTGTCACATTAGTAGCATTGCTAGTAGCACAATCTATTAGCCTGTATTAATCTGACCTGTATCGAACACCAATCAGGGCATTATTCACATGACTGAGCTTATCTGAAAAATGAAAAAAAAAAAAGCGCAGTTGAGTCATCTAAGAAAAAAACATCTGTCACAGGGTTTTTCTAAACAGCCACATGCAGTTTTAATTGGACACCATTTTGGATGTCGGCTTGCTGATGCAATTCATATGGGTTTGTGGTGATGTAACTGATTTCAAACATATTCAGTTGTGTTTTACATTGTACAGTTATTTCATGGCAACACTAAATTGAATTTTCCTTTTTAGAAATTTGTTTTGAAATAATATATAAAATGTAAATGTGCAAGGAAAGGCATGTGGATCTTGTAAGTAGAGTTTTTAAATTATTTTTATTTTTAACCATTTTTTAAGAATACTTCAGCCCTACATGAATATTTTAACAGAATAAATACAATTTACCGTACAAAGTACAATACAATACAAACTCTAGAACATACGCAAGCATCTGGCATTCTTAAATATTCAGCAATAAAAATTGACAAATTTGTCCATCTATCAACTTCTGCTAGTTCCTCAATAACACTGAGTGGCTCTGACTCAGGAGAATAATAAGATTCAACAAAACGAACAGGAAAACATGCCTAGGCATTTATTAAATATTGATTTACAAGGGTGATGGTAAATAATAAGCTGAAACCAAAATGGCAAGGTTTGGGGTTTCTTGAAAATTCATTACCACTCAGAATTACCACTTAGATTGAATTGCCACAATCAGTTTTGTACTCAAGTCTCCATCAGTGAAGAGCTGAAAACATCAGCAAGATTGAATTGATTTTGTAACTGGAATGAATTCCTGGTTACACAATTGCAGTTTTTCCCCCATTAAAGTACAGTTATAGAAGGCAAATTGTTAAAACTGTTAAAGCATGCAATAAATGTACTATGAATCAGTGAATATGAGTTCAGTGTGGGTTTATTATCAGTAATGAAGATCATTAAAAAAAACCACACACACACACTGGAAAGTTGCCTAATCACAGGCCAGTGACACTATTTGAAAAGATATTTTGCTCTCCTTTCTTTCTGGCTTGCAGAAATTTCTCGATGAGCTTCTGGTTAAAGTCACTCATCTCAGTCACCAGTCTCTCTTCCATTCACAGCATGGTCAATGCATTCATAATTCTCTTGTGAAAGGGTATTTTTGTAAAGATATAACCGAATTTTCTTTCATCTCGAGATATTTCGCCTGCTTCCACATTAATCAGTACCTGCCCGTTAACTGACAACCTGCTGAGCAGTAATGAGACTCGTTGAGAATGCTCATATGAGGCCAAATATATAAAAACAATGCTGATTTGCTGACAACAAAAATGGGTGGGTCCCTCACTGGGAAAATTTGAAACAAGCCAATCAGAGCTCAGCCTCAAGTCACATGCTTTTCAAAACACAAACACACGCACACACATGAACGAAATACAGTTTTAATTTTTTTTTATTTTAAATAAATAATAGTATGACTAACAGAGGAATAGTACGACTGAATGATTTTATTTCGTTATTAAAATATATAATCATTGTTAACGTGTTAAAGTAGCATTCCACGCTGGCTAACTTTAAGGGGGCGGTGCCCCAGCGCCCCCTATTGACCGGCCGCCACTGATCTCAAGATTATGGCAGTAAAGCTGGTTTCATGTTACATATTTGCCACAAGTTTACATTTATCTAACACCAACAGCAATTCATCATTTGCTTTTCAGAAATCCTTTCATTCACACATTCACTCATATCTACCTTCTTTTATTCATTTATTCATTTTTTTTCACAGCCTTTAATCTGAGCTTTCTGTTCATTTTCACTTTTCAGGAGTTTCTTTGAGATTAAAACATACTGTGTTACTGAGAACAGATCTCTTTTACATAATGCTGTGTCTGCATGTTTTCTCCATGGCCTTATTCGTGTGATTATTGTCTGTAAATCTCCCGCAACACTCCCACTAGCTGCACGCAATTTGAATTCTGACTGAACATGCAAATTATCACTTGTTACTTGGGATGGTAGTGAATAGTGACCTTATTATTCAGGTGTATTTGAGTCTGTAAATATTACACAGGCAGAGTGAGCATTGATTTTCTGTAGCATTCATCCTACACAGGATCATGGGAAGCCTAGCCCAGGGCACTACGCACAAGGCAGGGGATACCCTGGATGGAGCTCTAACCCATCACAGGGCACAATCATGCATACACACACACACACACACACATCCACATCCACAAATTGACTTACACAATGGTGAAAATCACCATTAAATCTACTTTTATACTTCATTCAATAAGCCATGTAAGTAAATGAATACTTGCTCATTTTCTGACTCAGTGTGATAGAGTGTTCACATACATAATCAGTTGCCAGTTAAAGCTCATTAAGATGATTCATTCACTAGTTGCTGCTGTGGATGTTAGTCTGAAATTATTTCAGACAATTCAACCATCAAGTACACAAGACTACACTGGGAAAAGTGTTTTTATTGTTTTCTTTTGCTTTAATAGACCAGTTCTACATTGTTGAGAAGTGTGTGAGAATTGTGTTTTTTAGGTTCCACTAACAAATTGCTCCCTCGGGTATTTTTGTTGTTCTGTAAGGCTAAAAATATGTAAATATAATCCTTGCACTATGGCATAATGAATTCTGTCGTGATCATTGCTGTGTGGAAGAGCGGTTTCGGAGCGGTTACACGTCACTGTCCAATCCCATTAGAGATAGTTTAGAATCAGACCAGCAGCACATGCCAGCTTAAAGAGGCTTATTTTCAGATGCTACTGAGGCTAGAGTTGAATATAACGGGGGAAAAAACAAATCTTCTAGACATCGCGTCCTCCATGATTAAGCTGTAAGGAGCTTTCATGAGACACTGAGCACTCTCACATTCAGAATCAATTCTTTCAGCTCTTGTGTGATAGAACACATAGATTTATTACTTTGTACATTTATTGCACTCATTTATTCACTATGGTCATTAACTGTGTAGCTCAAAAACCCTCAATCTGGAAATTGAATTTGTAGAACAGAAGCCATGTGATACTTTCTTAACTGCACAAATAAATTTAGTAACATCCTGGAACAATTTTTGCTTTAACTATGGAAATTGACATATACATATATATTGACAACTTTTTTTGAATTTGTGGTTAACGAGTAAACATTTGCATTCATTCAACCCCTGTCGTATCCAGTCACATACAGTTTTTCCATTATATGTTGAATCTTTTATACAGGATTTAGCTCTTGTTCCTTTAGCTCTGAACCTAAAATATGGATTCTTAAATGTATAATGAATTCTTTAAGCGCTGGTGAACTGAATGCAATGCCTTCAGATTTCTTCACACTTGAGAGAGTACCCTCAGGGTTTCCAGCCAGTAATCGCTCACACATAGTTGAATTACTATATCAATTTGCCTTTTAATTAACTCGGTATATGAGGTTAAACTCCTCAGTAGAGTCCTTTTAAGAAAAACATCTCCTCTTGCTACAGCACTGAGACTGGACTCAGTTACAGTGAATCTGCATCTGCTGTGCAGCCTAATGATTGTAAAGAAGGAATTGACATTGGCCTGCTTCATGAAAGCAGGGCTCTGAAAGTGTCCAGACTGTAGTCAGAAGGCTGAAAATATCTTTAAGACAACTTTGAGCCACTGCTGGAGTAAATTGTTTCCTTTGCCATGCCTCTCTGTTTATATTTTTTGTCTTGCTGTCTGAGATACAGATTGAGATTGTGGGTGAGGATGATAAATGTTGTATGCTGGTAACTGGCAAATGGCACAAATGTTCATTTTTCATGTTGCATGAGCTTGGCTGCATTTAAGCACTTATACTAATGAATGTGTTTTCCCCTATAATGAAACAAATAGCCCTTAGCACAATGGATTCAGCAACTGGATGTCTTTTGTTACTGGGGGCAGCTTCAGATTCTCATTGTCACATGTGCTTCATAGTCTTTTGATGAATTCAATTACAGTCGTACCCTAGCAGTCCTGCTGCCAGCTGTGTGTGCACACGAGGCACGGCCACATTTTCATATGCATAGGCTCTGAATCTTAATATTGTGGGTTTGTGGTGGTCTACCTAATTACTATGTGGACTGCTTGCAGTGAGATGAGCTCACCAAAGCAAGAGGAGAGATTGTTCATTAAAGACTTGCTGACTCGGTCCGTATAGGCTAAATGCACCAATAAGACCTCTTAAAGGATCCTTTAGGGAAAAGAAACTATATAGTATATGACAGCTGTCAATTCCCTTTAAAATTGCAGTTTGTACTTCTAAATTCTAAGGGTGAAAATTGTGAAAAAATGGTGATTTGTTGTTCATTAATACATAAAAATATTTAGTCGTTGGCAGATCCATGTGGTGTAAGAGGAATAACACATTTTGGTTTACTTTGTAGTGGATTATTTTAAGATAAGATAAGATAAGATAAAATAGAACTTTATTAATCCCGAAGGAAATTCTTTTGCCAGAGACTACTTCAGATTACAAGAAAAATAAATATAAATGAAATAATCTAAATATCCAAATGTATTCGAAAATATAAATGAAATATAAAATATAAATAAAAAAAATGAATGAAATATTCTGTATATACAACATGTATACAAAATGTATTCAAAGTACAAAAAAGCTGCTAAGGAACTAGAACATATTGTACATGATGTGATAGTGCACATGATCTGGTATTGCACAAAGTATGGTATTGCACATGGTATGATGGTATGATATTGCACATGGTATTATTTTTATACAGCAGCACATTCACAATCTATGGGGGGTACAAACTTTGATGTGGTCATTTATATCCTTGCAGAGTGACTCAGTATATGGTGTGATTTCTTTACTGTTGGCTGTGTTCCAGTTCTGGATGTTTGTACTTTTGCAGAAACATAAGAAAATTGATGATCTGTAGATCTGTAAACAAATGTGATTAATGTATTAAGGCTGTGCTTCATGTTTGACTTTGCATCATGGTTTAGTACATTTAAGATTAACATTTAAGCTCATTTAACTATATACTTAAGCGTAAACTTAAGCTATATTTCTTTCAGCCGCAGCGCGTACACATTAATTGAACAAATGCTTAGCTGACATTTAGTACACATTCATATATGTTGTGATCCCTGAAATATTTGCACATATGCAATAAGGTACAAGATTTTAATCTCTCTCTCTCTCTCTCTCTCTCTCTCTCTCTCTCTCTCTCTCTCTCTCTCTCATTCTCTAAAGGAAAAGGTGATGTGTTTGGAGATGTGTTTTGGAAGGAACCAAACTTAGCGCAGGCCTGCGCCAATGTCCGCGCACTTACCTACTGTGATCTTCATATCATCAAACGTGATGCCTTACAGAAAGTCCTGGAGTTCTACACAGCCTTCTCCAATCACTTCTCACGCAACCTGGTGCTCACATACAACCTGAGGAAGAGGGTGAGTGAGAACTGCTTTTCTGACACTGCTCCATTGTGTATTAGCAGTAATCAGACCCACTTCAGTTCTTTTTCTGTTTCACAATCCTATGCATGGCCTCTGGGCTCCTTGATAGTTTGATCACATGAAACAGTCCCTCAGTGGGTGGTACATTTACTGCGGTGCAGCATTCTATCATTGTATAAATGATATAATCGGGCCATTGTTCACACCAAAGAACACTAAGACTAAACACTGGACTAAGAATTTAATTAGCTAATCTGTTGCATAATACTGCAAAGTATTGAATCAACCACAGCAAAATTCTCAGCATTACTTTATAATATTGGTGTGCTGTAAATGTTCTCTGGTCAATATTAACCAGCTCAGCTTATTGGCTTTTCCTCCAGTGCTACATCAGCTGTGTCCTGCACAGTCATGCGTCTTATTGGACACAGCTCAATTGAAATTCATGTACTCTCTCTCTCTCTCTCTCTCTCTCTCTCTCTCTCTCTCTCTCTCTCTCTCTCTCTCACTCACTCTTTTTCTCCCTGTCTCTCTCTCACTCACTCTCTTTCTCTCTGTCTCTCTCTCACTCTCTTTCTTTCTGTCTCTCTCTCTCTCTCTCTCTCTCTCTCTCTCTCTCTCTCTCTCTCTCTCTCTCTCTCTCTCTCTCTCTGTGTGTAAGCAACTTCTACCAGCTTTAAGATCCATACATTATGTTGGGGAAAGACGTTTGAAGAACTTTCACACAGTCCTGCAGTGATTACTATAAAAGCTGCTGTAATGCGTCTCCCCCTGGGATAATGGGTTTTTGCTGACAACCACTGCATTGTTTCAAGCTCTTTTTTGGAAGAACATGAAAACATAAACTAATATAATTGTTTGGACTACAGAATTATTGGCACCCTTTAGGAAAATTAGCAAAAAATGAGTGCCATTCAATGACTAATAATTTGACCTTATAATAACAAATAACAAAACAAAATAACAAAAAAATAATAGCACTTTCTTAGACTTTAACCACTGTTAAAGACAGCTGTAGATGTTTGAACATTCCACCATGCGTAACATTTCAAGGTCCTTTATATTCTTAGGTTTGTGCATGTGCACTGCGGCCCTTAACCTCCTGACAGAGGCAACCAGGTTTTGTGTAAAAATATTCTGAGACAGAATTCGCCAAGACATTTATATTCATCTTTACCTAAACAACACCAATGAATCAGTGACCCATCACCATAATTATGGGGTGCACAGGTGCTTTTTCTTTTCCTACTATTATTCTGAAGGTTTTTTTAAACTGTTAGTATAATGGTATTTTAACTGCTTATGTATTTTTATATTCACTCCCTTGTGCTGACTTATGCTGGTCAACAAACATCTTCCTCAGTTTAAAGCTCCCCATGGTGATGAATCATGTATTTTAAATATGTGTGGCCTCTATACATATATACACCGCATATATACTGTACATATATTTTTAATATCTTGGAGACTAAATCTTTACCACATATTCTTTAATAAAAGAAAGTATTATTTTGTAACAAAAAAAGTAAGTAGTTTTGCAAATTGTTTGAGCAAAAATTGTTGTATGTAATGTTTATTTTCATAGAATCTGTGTATTCCCATGAAGGGTGCCAATAATTTAGTTTAACAGAAAATATTTTACATAAAATTTACATAAATTAACATTGCATGTTCTCCCTGTGCTAAGGGGTTTTATTGTCTAGTCATGCGTGCAGACTGATTGGCATCTCTAAATCATCTGCAGTATATGAGTTTGTGTGTGTGTGTGTGGCCTGTGATGGGTTGGCACCCCGCCTAGGTTCTCCCCTGCCTTGTGCCCCGAGTCCCCTGGGATAGACTCCAGGCTTCCCGTGACCCTGAGGTTCATAAAATGGATGGATGGAATTTACATAAAAGAACATATAATGATTCTCAACTGAAACAGCATGTTCGTATCTCAAGGGCATTTTCATCTAGATCTTAATTGCTTTAACAGTTGGTCATCAGTCATATCTCGACAGGCTGTTTAACCTCTAGTGAGATGAACAATCGCTTTTCTTGAAAGGTGCATGGATTTTTTTTTTCCTTGTTAAGAAAGAGCAATGTTAAAGAAAGATAATCACACTTTTCCTATCAGTAAACAATGTTGTGTTGCTATCAAAGTAATAGTCTTATTGGTTTAGATAAGAAAATCCTCCTTAAGCCTCTTAGCAGAGATGCAATGACATTATCTTCTGTGCTTTTTAAGAAGATAATCATATTAAGTTAGGTATACTTACACCAAAGTCTTAAGTGTTACACAGTGCTGCTATATGGACTCTGATGTTCAGATTTCATATTTAGATTCAGAGTTATTGAGGAGTTCAGAGAGTCATATTAATTTAGTAATACACAATTAAACTGACCTTTGCGACAACGACTGAACACCTGATACAATCCAGTTTGCGTCTCTTTTCATTTTTTATAAGCATTATAAAATCTGTCACCATTTCCCCCACCCTCCTCATCCTGCAAATGCTGCAAATCTCGTGTTCTACTACATCCCAAAAGATGATTTAGGTCAGATGACTATGAAGAACACCTAAATCATTGTCCTGTTTATGAAATTTAATTGAGATTGTGGCCATGAAGTGATGCACATGGTCAGCAATAATACTCATATTGATTGCTATTAACCGTCTCAATGTGTGCCATCAAAAAACATTCCCCACACCATTACAAAACCTCCACCAGCCTGGACTGTTGACACAAGGCAGGTTGGGTTCATGGATTCATGCTGTTGGCACTAAATTCTGACCTCACCATCTGACAGAAGTGGAACCATACATGGTCTTCTGTTGTTTTAGCACATCTGACTCAAAGTTTGACATGTTGTGCTCTCTGTGATGCTTTTCTGCTCACCACGTACAGAGTGGATATCTGAGTTACTTTGGCCTTTCTGTCTGTCTGTTTTTTTCTCTAAAGAGTAAACTCTAAAGACTGTTCTGGCATGAAAATCCCAGGAAATCAGCAGTTATAGAAACACACAGAACCGACCCGTCTCAGACAAACAACCATGACATGGTCAATATCACACTTGTTCCCCATTTTCATGGTTAATGTTAACATTACACAAGCTGCTGCCCATGATTTGATGCATTGCACAATATTCTCACTTCATATCACACACAAGATGGCATGCAGTATTGTAAATGTTATCTTAAGAGATAGTGTTTCCCTTACAAAATTTTCCAAGAAGAAGTAGTTGCTGCTTGTTAAAGCAGGTGCACCACTGGTGGACCCTGATGGCCCCATTGTGTGCACTGATTTCCATATTTAAACCTCAGCTTCTCTGTTTCTAAACAGTGAGAAAGAGGAACCATAGACAACCTTCAGAAACCATCAGAATAACACAGGTTATTTTACTTTAAGTTATTTTAGGTTATTTTTTTATGTCATTTCACTCTTAAATCTTTAAAACTGATTGGTCAGAAGGGTGATTACATTTTCTGTAACAGCAGCTTTGACAGTAGGTTTTGAACCACTGGGACTTGTATGGCTGATGAGCTACATCTAATGATGAACTGAACAAAAATATGTGGCTCTTTAACAACAGGAAACAATAACTCACATTGTAACAGTCAGTAGTTAAGCTTAAAATTTTTTACCTTTTTCACCAAAGGAAAGCCGAACAATGGAGTAAAATGAATTTTTGGTCTTTTTAACTTCATTAGAAAGTAAGGGGAGGAGTTAAGGGAATTTAGCAGTTATCACATAACTGATATCAGGAATTAACATAGTTCCCCAGATGTTCCATAACATTAAATGGAGTCATAAATGTAATGAAATACAATGTGTTGCTCTTTAATAAATGTTTAAAAATGTGATTGCAGGGGTATAAGAGGAATAAAAGAATTTGGGAGCTGTTTTATAGAAAAACAATCAACTTTTGTGTTTTATGTCTTACTTTACATACTAACAGGCTCAAATATGAGGTTTATGAGGTATGTGATGATCAGTTTCTCATTCTTTGAGCAGGTTTTTGTTCCTGGTTAATTTTCATGATACCCCCTCATCTCTCTCTCTCTCTCGCTCTCTATCTCTCTCTCCGTCTATCTCTCTCTCATGCTTTTCACTGACGCTGTTCTCGTTTTCGGTCTTGTTCCCCGCCTTGCTCTCTCCTCTCTCTTTTAGGATACTCCTATCCTTTTTCACTTCCATCCTCACTCACTCTGTCAAGCCGCTTGCTTCTTTATTATCGATCTGTGGTGAAGACTGCGGAGTATGTGTCAGCGTGTGTGAGTGCTCTAATGTGTTCAGACAGCACAGTGTGAAGTGTGTGACCCTGACTGTCCTGTACAAAGGCTGAATAATATATAGCTCTGTTTTACTGTGTCCACAACACCTGCTCTCCTTGACTACACCAGCGAGACACAGATGATTCAACTGTTAAGAGCCTAAAGATGTGAACAAACTGAGAAAAATTAGTTGCAATGACAGACAGATGAATTTGAGTGCTTCTGATTTAATGTCCTGTAATTGTTACAGTATATACTGTACAGATGTTTATATATGTTTACATATGTTTCCCATGCACAGTATAGTTAAACAAACAGCATTATATTTATGAATGTGGACATTCCACAAGGTTATTACTAGTTAAAAAGGTTTGGAACACGTTATTATAATGAATAGTGACACGTGTAATGAAATGATTATAACTTATAGCACTTTTAAAGCTTTATGAGGTATTAGTGCTCATAAAAATTCTTACAAGGAATCATTGCCAACAAGTATAAGCACTGGAAATGATTTATGAATAAGGGCTTTATAGGAATTGTCACTGATTCAGCTGGAGAATCAGCTTGGAGCTGGTTTTTCACCTGGAAACTGAACGGCAGGCAAATTTGTATGATGTCATTCTGTGTGCTTTTAATTATAGCAATTACACAAGATGTGATCTGTTGATTAGTGTTGTTGATATAATGGTATTTGTACAATGTATTCCATATTAGCTAACGTATAAGTAAAATCTAGATGTGTTTTTGAATTACAGCATGTAAGTGAATTTGGGTTTTTTTCTTTACTGTAATGGTCTAGAGGCTAGGATTCCGTGCTCTCACAGGAACCACCTCAGCCCATGGGTTAACTGGGTTAAATCTAAGTACTGGTCCCAAAACTGAATAAAACGGTATGGTTGCATCAGGAAGGGCATCCAACATAAAACCTATGCCAAAACAAATATGCGGTTCATGTTATTTTAACATTCACTTGAATGATACGGGGAAGAAATCGAATCTTTCAGGGAAGAGTAAAACTCAACTGTCACCTTAACAGCTGAAAAGCAATTTTGTTTCCCATTATTGTGATGGACTGTTGTCCACAAAAATACCTGCTTTGATCCCTGCATCCAATATGTCTTGTCACTAAAAAAAAACCAAAACAAAACAAAGCTAACTTGTGACTGACTGTTCTAAATAGGTTTATATGTAGCCTAATAGGAAAAGCTGATATGTATGAAATGTCTGTTTTTGAATGAATAATCCCAGGATATATTGATTCAAACAGATTCTTTTAAGGTGTTAAGCATAAAAAATGGAGCCGAAAGAGAGCTCGTAATAAGAGCTCATAATATACGGTCTAGACTACAGCATGTTCTCATAGTGTTAGGAAGATTTTTTTTTGCTGAATGTAATGACCCACACTGAGCTATAACCTCTTGCTGCCATTTCAGCAGCTTACAAATGCCAGCAGATTGTCCGAACCAACCCTCCACTTGATCATCTTTAGCCCTGAAGCTGGTGAAATATGAGTCCCAGGAAAGAACATAATAGCACTAAATGGCAATATAGCACAGAAAAGCTGCCATGTCCCATTTAAATTCCATGTTATCCTCAGAGTCTGGATGTACAGCCGAGTGTAAAAATGTGCACGCCCTTCAGACAAAATAAAAAAGATATCCTAGAAAATGTGATCGTTTTATTTGTGTTTGCACATCCTAGTCATGTATAAGCAGATTTGTTGGTGTTGCACGTGAGTGCCGTGATTGACCTCTGGGATAAGAAAAGGCTGCCTGAGTCGTTCCCTGGGCAGGAGCTAATGAATACACAAACCTCATTAACACAAGAGCCCTGCCTCTGCATTCATAAACAGAGCACATCGTCATAAGGAGGGTGAACAGATGGGACGGAGACAGAGTCTGATGCAAATGTCCCATTTTCACTTTTAATCATACAATTTCCAGTGAAACCAATGATCATCATGTGCTTGCTGAAGCCAAACTTTTCCCCCCTAATTTTGTCCTGAGAGCTAAATACTGTGTGCTGTAACTTTCCGAATGCTGAAGTGCTAGTCAACAAATCTGGAAAGTCCCTTATTACATGAACTGTTAATAACATTATGCCTTCACAGGTGCTTTACCTTTTATTGTCATTTCTAAACACATGATTTCTGTTCCTCTTGTGTTTTTTTAGTTAGCTTGGCCTCACTTTATAACTAGGGTACGAGACACCTAAATTAAGACTTCTTTACACAGAGTTCTGGGTGTCCCTGAGCCTGCTCCTGGCTAGTCAAAATTAAACACTGTAGCATGAACAGTGCACTCTAAATCTCACACTTAGAGTGTGTGTTGAGAAAAAAACTTAAATGTATACCTGATTGCAAAAATCTGGACAAGATTAAAGAAATGTAATTGGTACCAAACAAGATATTTATTATTGTAAGTTTCACTGATGTTCCTTCCTTATCATAAAAATATAAACAGACAAATCTTTGTATAATAAGATATCGAGAAGGCTTTTGTTAAATTTCTATTTCTAACATCAACTTTGACAGTTTTACTAGATACAGACTATCTATCTATCTATCTATCTATCTATCTATCTATCTATCTATCTATCTATCTATCTATCTATCTATCTAGGCAAGTTGAAATCTCTGGACAAACAGGCTATCATGATTAGGTCCTTGAGAGGGACCCATAACCTTTACTTGCTCAAGGATATGTTGCTTTGGGAAAAAGTGTCAGCCAAGTGAGCAAATATAGTGGACTGTTACAGCAAAGGAAACTATCTAACAGCTGATTTGGCTTTGCGAGGGTGGTGAGAGAATAACTCACTTAACATAAGTGCACTTTTTCAGTCTGAGAGTTTAAGAGGTCTACCATAACTAGGAGGAAGTCCATAATGATTTGCTTTGGAACAGATATATATATATATATATATATATATATATATATATATATATATATATATATATATATATATATATATATATATATATATGTATAAACATATATATATATACCATCTAGATGTCTAAGAAAATGACTTCCACATCATTTACTATGTACAACTGTTTTGTATGTATGGCCCTCTAATGGTTTGGACTTTAAGAACACAGTCAATACTGGATGTGTGCACTGATAACATGATGTTCATTTAAAATGGATCACTGGTATTTTGAGTTTTGTTTAATTTTGGTTAAAGTTGTTACGGAAAAATTTCATGACATGTAATAGTCAACATTACGATAGTGTGATGTGGCCTGACACAAAGCAGATATATTAGCAACCCAAAGTTGATTATTTTCTAACATAGCTCATACTGATGTCTTTTCAAATATTCATTCATTCATCTTTAGTTTCTGCAATTATTTTGGTCAGAGCCACAGTGGATTCTTGCGAACATCTGGAACAAGGTGGATGGCATCCTGGATGAGGCACAGTTCCTTTGCAGTACACACACACACACACACACACACATACACACACACACACACATACACAGTTATGTTTTTGAGAATCCATAAGAAACCAATTCACACACAGCAAGAATAGGCGCATGTAACCTGAGCTCAGGGGTTACTGTATGGACCTGTGTGGTGGTAGTGCTCCCTGCTGCACCAATGCCCCACCCATCTGGCATGTAACATGTGGCTGTAAGGGCAATGTTATGCTAACCTTTTCCTGTTTTAATCCTCTCCCACAGATAGTCTTCCGCAAGATCAGTGATGTGAAGCGTGAGGAAGAGGAGATGCAGAAAAGGAAGGATGAAGCCCCTCTCAACCTTCCACCAGATCATCCGGTACGGCGTCTTTTCCAGCGTTTCCGTCAGCAGAAGGAGGCTCGGCTGGCAGCAGAGCGAGCTGATCAGGGAGAATTGGACATAGAGAAAGGTTCTGTCCTGATGGAAAAGACTATGGTCCATGAAACCAATGCTACAACCAGTATCGTCACAGTGACCGAGAGCCCTGCCACACCTGACATCCCTTCCTCTTCGGCTTTATCAGACCCTGCCGAAAGGACCTCAAACAGAGCCAAACTTCATGCTCCTACAGACCATGGTGTCAACCAAACAGGAAGTAAATCCACTGAACCTACCAAAGTCAAAGCTTGGGGTAGATTTAAGGAAGCCACAGGGAAGGCAGATCTCTCCTGGAGTGCCGTTTCCAAAGCTGAGTCCATGGAAACCCTTCCAGACAGGACTAAGCTGCAAGAAGAGCTATCACTAAAGAAGACAGACTCGTGCGACAGCGGAATCACAAAGAGCGATCTGCGACTGGACAACGTCGGTGAAGGGAGTGCCCGAACCCCTCAGGAACGGAGCCCCATGCAGGCTGAGGGGAAGCGAGCTTTCTATCCCATTCCTGAACACAACCTGCAGGCTTCTTTGCTGGAGCTAAAGCAGGAGCTGAGAGGTGACATCCATTATTTGAGCAACCGCATGGCAGTCCTGGAGGCACAACTAGCTGAGATGCTGCAACTTCTCAAAGAAAGAAAGACTTCAGGATGCTCACACTTGTACGAAATATCACGACCCGGGACTCCAGATTCAGACAAGGATAACGACATGTTCTCGTAAACAGCCGTTTCATGAATAAGAACTTAAGTATTTGGAGATACTGTATGATCCATGGGGGTGAGTGCTACAATGGTTTAAATTTAGCAATCGACTCTAAGTGTTCTTCAAAGGGGATTTATGGAAGGTCCTGCTAGTTATTTACTGAGATGTGGCCTTCATTTTTTGCCATTGTTGATTGGCATTATGTTTATAGAAGGATTACAGGACTCTTCATCCATACACTGTAAATCAACTGTTAACCTTTGGGTAAAATATCAAATCATATATATTTTTTTCAGCTTTAAACATATTTTTTCACTTGTTTTAAGGACGATGCAAGATATCATTAATTCCAGAACCTTTGATTTCCTGCTTCATGCATTTCACTGTCAGTTGGACCTACTCAGTTAAAAAGGCAATATAATAAGTAAAAATACTTTTTTACAAGTATTACAAACAGCAGGTAAATGGTGTAGCAGTGAAAAGAATTTCACTGTGACAGAAATGAATGTCATTCATTGTCAAATGGTTAATGCATGGCAGATTTTTTTTTCTAGTTATTTTTTTTATAGAAAGCAAAAAAACAACATGATTTCAGAGTATGTAGCAGAATATAAGAGGTGGTATTGTCTTGTGACCCGTCAGTCCTCCAAGACTAAGGCATTACTAATGACATTTGGTAGTAGGAATAAAAAATAGAGCAACATCATATACTGATCAAATGTTCCAAAATGTTGAAAATTGGACTGAATTTGTTTTGTTTTTTTAACAAGTTTAATAGGCCCACCTAAACATACACTTGAATGCGTTTTCATCATCATGAAAATATCAAATATCTGAGATGCACTTTTAATTAAATTAATAAAATTGAATTCATTCATGAAAATAACTAATAAGGCGTATAAGCAATATGGTGATTATATTCTTGCTGATGAGCATGCTCTGGTGGTAACAGAAATGAAACTATGCATGGATGAGGCTTAGCTTAGTCACAATAAATACGCATGTGATTTGTAATCATGTACTCAGTCTTTTTAACATGCTAACACAATCAACATGCTTTCCTACCCCTAACCCTCGCACCCCCTGCAAACTTTCAGTGCACTTCAGTGCTTTTTATACAATATATCATCCTTTTGTTTTCTTGTAACTTTGCAAATGCAATTTATTATCAAAATCATTCATATTTGTATATAGATTGCTAGTGCTTTTGAAAAATTGCTAATTTTGCACTTAAAGTCTATCTAAAGCTGTTTTATATAATTAATATAAATGATTCATATGTTTGCACACCAGAAGATCAACTGTATTTATCAGTTTGTTGATTTTTTTTAATTGCTCTTGATTGAGATACCTTGATCTTGATTTAAAGGTACCTTTTGAATTGTACGTTTTCAATGTTTCATTGCAGCTATTGCAGCTATTGCAGCTAATGCAGCTAAGTGGCTCACTGCATAGCACACCACAGTGTTCTGGGTTTTAACATACCAGCCCTGTGTTCCAATACAGTGCTTCATATCCCTCTACAGTACACGAAGGATGGTGTAGCAGCTTCCAACAGAACCACACTTTGGAAGCAAGATTTAAGTTAATGTCAGAACTCCCATTTTTAGGGAGAAGAATTCCATGGCAGAGTGAAAATCACACAAGTGGGGAAAAAAATGAAATACAATACAATATTGCTTTTCAATAGTGACATGCAGAAAACGTACCACACTGAAAAGCAAAACCCTTGTCACATTGTTCCTGCATCACATGATATCTTTAATGAAAGCACAATCAGCAAGGGATTGCTTTTTAAGAATTAAACACTGAAGTGAATGTAATCCACTTTTAGAAGTAAGATTTCTTTCAAGACCATTAACCTTTATAGTAAGCATGCAACTGTGCTGCTTTTTGTTAGCCTACCTGCAGAAAATGTTTCATACTGAAAAGCAAAACCTTCACTAAAGGTGGTTTGTTACAATATAAATCTCTCCTCAGAGATTCCTGTAAATGTGCATGCAGTGAGGCAAAAGCACAGAACAGTACGTACTGCCACCTTGACCTTATTTATTGCTGTTAAAAGCCGTTAGGTAAAGTGCGACGGTCAAAATTGAACACAGTTTGTTATACTGTTACAATCCTATACAACTCTGTCCTTAATGTCTTTGGCGTTTTAAAAACCATTGCATCATGCAGTCTTTTCCTGAAGTCTACAGCTATATAAACTTGATCACTCAAGCTGCCAAGATGTCATAAAGTATTTAAACAGCCTTTAATGGATGTGGAGATTCCCTCAAGGGGAAATGGAGGCGGAAGTCAGCACGAGAGTGTTAAGCAGTGCTGGAATGGAGGGCTCATCACATGACTGTTTACTTGATCATGAGCTTGTTAAAAGTGGGGGAAATTGCGGAATTGTGCAGTGCGGGACACTTTTAGAGCTCTTAGGCTTGACCAGGTGAGGAAACCTTTTCCTTATCAGTGAGATTTCAAGCAGAACACATTTTGTAAAGAATCTAAGGGCAATAGCTAGCCTAAGAACCCTGGATGAACAATTGTAAGGCTGCTATTGAGAGCTATTGTTTGAAAAAGCAGTGTTTAAGAATGTGAAACACATCCATATGGATCAGTTTCATGAAAGAAATCATAAAAATTAGTTTTAATATATAGGTATGTTTCAGGAAATGTTTGTAGCAGAGGTAAAATATCCACTTATGTTTTTTACAGCAGAATTATAAAACTGTAAACTTACAGTATTGTAGTAATTATCGACTGTAAATGGATATAGGAAGTATGCCAGACTGTCAGATAATGAACCCAAAGACAGCTGAGTTGCACTGGTGTGTTTTCAAAATGCATTGTATGAGTTGGGATTTCACCACATGAAACCGAATAGTTACGAAACATCCATTCAGCATGACCTGATGTATAAACTAATACATCAATTTTAAGATTTCATAGCAATTTTAATAGAGAAAAGGAAAAGGAATGGCACTCTCCTCTTGCGGCTTAATCACTGCTTCATTCCCCTTACTCTTTGTTCAGCGATACATCCCAGTGTTGTGAATAAAGAACTGACTTGTCTTGAGTTCATACGTCTCATTATGTCATTCTCATTCATTTCATTCAAAATCTTTTTGTAAAACATTGTCTATATCCTGTCTATAAATGTTTAAACCAAAAGCACAAGGATGCAGATTGTTCATACAAAATGTAAAGTGCTCAAATGAACGATTTTGTATTTTGGAATTATCTGGACATTTGTTCATTAAAGGAGTAACATATCAATCCTGTATTCATTCCTGACACAAATTGGTTCACATCCATGCATGAAGATGATGAAGATGAGACAACACATAAGGAATTCCATGTCACCGCATGAAGTCAAGCCTTTATTGTCTATATAAAGCCTATAAAGTTTCGATTATATATAGCTGATACAGTACATACTGAAATGAAACAACATTTCCAGGACCCTGGTGCTACATAAAGACACAGAGATACATAAGACAACACAGAACTAAGGGCTAAAAAGTACAGTTAACTTATTAACATAAAGTGCATGTATGTAAGAAAAAATACAGTGTAAGACAAAAGACAGTGTACACTGACAATACAAGACAGATATGACTTTTTTGTTGTTGAAAAACTAAACTAATGAGAGCATCCACAATACACGTCTTTGTGAATTTGCTGTCACTATGGAAACAATAATGCATTAGAACGAAAATATTAATATAAACCTATCATTTATTTCACAGCCGGAGCCACAGTCAGAGTCATGCTGTTATAGAATCAACATAGTTTGATTTAAGAATTGAACAGCATTGTGCTATAAATGATCAGAGTTAAATTTGAATGTATAGCCAGTAACAGGTGTGCTGCTGTATATGTCTCTGCACTTGTTGTCTCTGTTCTTGTGTGATTGCCAGTGCAGTTTAAGTAGCTCTATTTTCTCTGATGGCTACAGTAATCTGATTAAGGCCACCGGGCCTGTCTCATCTGCAGAGTGTTCTGGGGCAGACATCTGATTAAACTGAGAGTCAATGTCTCAAACTAATCACCTGAGTCTCTCTGGCTCTAATTATCACAGTCTTAGCCTCCCTTAATTACATTTAGGGAAAGGTAAACTAAACTCATGAGCAGTAATGGTTACGCAAAGGTTCACCACATGTCCTAACCTTGACATTGAAAGACATTGAAGACAGTTTTATGTTAGGCTGTCTTCATCTTATTCATTTCACTACAGCTAATTAGCCTCTTTTGATTATTAGACTCTCACTGTCTCACTCATACAAATCTATCAAACTGTTCTTTAAAGAATTCAGGAGTGTACAAATCAGCAGCAAGGGCAGCAGGAACAAGCAGATTTTAAGTCCAGGCTATTATTTCTTTTTATTTGATTTTTTTTTTTTTTTTTAAGATTCTTTTGTATCTGCCAGAAAAAGAAAATAACCCAACTAGTTATTGACTTGCCAAAAAAAAAATAAAAAAATTTCTTTTGGGATGTAGCTATATTTAAACGCGAGTCATTCAGCAGGGGTGTGTCGAATGTCAGTTCTGTAACTGTAGCACAAGCTACTTGCTCTGAATCTTACTGCTTGCTGCTCTACATACCCTGACTGAGGCGTGTCTCGTTTTTTACTATCCATATTCATTCAGCAGCACTGAAATAAAAACAACTACATCAACAACTAAAAGCTATCTTGTAAGGCTCCTGCTGTAAGTAACAGTCCCTTCACTTGTGACACAACACTTCCATACACACACATCCCATATCTTAAATGTTGGCTAGCTGAGTGTACTACATTAGCTACATTAGAAACTTTGTTAAAATAAACAATAATAATTGTTTGACTGTAGCTAATCTGCTGATACGTTTGTCAACCCATCTATTCCATGCATTACCGTAAAAGGGGCACCACTGTGGTGCAGGTACATATAAGTATCACTGTATACACTAGTCATCCACTTCCATTTACACAGTAAGCAAACATATAGGACATAGCACATAGTCTTTACACCATAAAGTATTGTTTTTGTGACTGTTTTTGTAAGTGGAATTAGCTGTACATAAAATGGATTTCCTAATATTTATAACATAACGGACTCCAATTCAACTGGTAGGAATTAATAGACATGGGGATTTCTCCAAGAGGAAATGAAGGAGGAAGTCAGCAAGGGAGTGATAACCGTGCTAGAACGTAGGGCACATCATATAACTCCATAATCATGAGTGTCAGCGTGTGTAGTACAGAACACTGTTAGGAAATAAAAGGTTAAAGCTAGAGCACTTAGGGTTTCTGCCTATGGAGAACTCTTAAGGCATATAAAGTAATCAGTCAAAACATTAAAACAACTGACAGGTGAAGTGAATAACATTGATTATCAAGTTGCATTGGCACTGTTAAGGGGTGGGGTATATTAGGCACCAAGTGAACAGTCAGTTCTTGAAGTTGATGTGTTAGAAGCAGGAAAAATGAGCAGGCGTATGATCTGAACAAATGTGACAGGGCCAAATTGTGATCTACAGTATATATATATATATATATATATATATATATATATATATATATATATATATACATTCTCTACACTATGTAGTGTATGTACATCAGTGTAACTGCTTTTATTGTCAATTTTGTTTACTAAATACTATACTTTTACCAGCACCACATGCTTATAATGTCAACGTCAGTGCATATTTTCTGGTGCACCACCCTAATAATATCTGGTCAGCTGTGTTTCTTTACACAGCTGTGGTCCCTCATTATATACAGTATAACTAGTATCTACACTCACAGGGATTTTTAAAAATCATACTATATAGATTTGCATTTTTTTTTAGACATATAGTTAAGGCTATGGACAGTTTGTCAGTCCTCCTGTTTCCCCATCCATAAATAAAAAAGCACCACCATTAGACATAACTCTAATCTCCCTGAGTAGTGGGTGTGTATCAATTTCATAAGTGTTGCTGGGAGTTTAAATAAACTGACTATTTGACATACTGGTCAATTAATTGGATACACCCAACTCATCTTGATGTACAGAGTGTATGACCGGTCAGAGAGACAGCAACACATCTTATATGACCATGCTCAGATTGTTTTCTCAGCCCAGAAGTGACATAGAGGTGTTTAAAAACTGTTGTTGCACCAGATTTCACTGTCACCTCTGTCCTAAGAGTCATCCACCACTTGAAGAACATTGGTCATGGGCAGCTGTTCCTAATAAACGGGGCAGATATTTGACTGTAATTTGCATCTAAAACATGTAATCTATAACATCCTGATCATCTCTATTTTCTGAAGACCTGAACGGTTCTATAGTCGGCATCATTACAAATATATTCCTCTTCTTCACCTAGTTCGACTTCAGTTTTTATAACAGAAGCAAGATTTCAGAAGATTGCACAAAAGTTACATATTATGTGGATTGCATCAAATGAATGATTTGATGTGTTCAGTGTGCAGTGATTGTGCTGGAGAGGACACACAGCATTGAAAGCACTTGAGAGAGATGATCTAAGCTTCATTATGTGAAATGACAGCTGGTTGTCACTCAAATTTTCAACTCTTAAAGGTTTTTTTTTTTTTAACTGTCTTTAGTTCCTTTTATCGCTTGATCACTAAGGCACATCCTGTGATAGGGAAGTACTACTTTCTATTAGTAAACAAAATAGATTTTAGTACACAGTCAAACATGAACAGAGAACCTGTTAAAACATATGATACCGTATGTAGTTCCCCATTCAAAAAAACCCCCAAAAAACTTACGCTCTTAAGCTGAAAGTGGAATATGGAATATGTCTAAATAAAAATTATATTGTGAAGCCTCTTTCTTAAAAAATCTTAACCCTTTTTAACTTTGCCAATATTAGAGAATTCCTTGTAGAACCCCACATTTAGGACTGCAATGTCTTTCTCCTGCTCCCATTTGTTGGTCTGCAATGCAGTGCCAATGTCCCACCATACTTCTCTGTCCTACCTCGCCTCGCCTTGCCTCACCTCCCCCCCCCCCCCCTCTCTCTCTCTCTCTCTCTCTCTCTCTCTTTCTCTCTCTCTCTCTCTCTGCAGTAGTAAGTCCCCTTGAGCGCTGCAGATGGGAGACCAACCCTGGAGCATCCCAGAGCCATGTCTTTCTGCGGTACATTAATGTTACATCTCCCCCTACAGTGAATGAAATACACTACTACAGCTGCAATTATCCTGAATTTTCTTCTTTATTTTTTATTTTAATTTGGTATGAAATAGTCTTTATACACATGAAAATATGAAGTGAAATGCAATATGTGACCCTCATTAACCTGACCCTCATTAACCCAATAAACGTCAACTGTTTAAGCTTCTAGAATTTTCAGATACATAAATACAGTATGGTGAAATTTCTTCCTTCAAACATCCAAAGTATTTGAAGATGCTAGTCTCAGACAGCTGGGTCGGTTATGATATGGCATCCCTGGACCAGAGAGCCAAAAAAGGGGAATTTTGGTGGCGCTGGGATTTAAACTCATTACCTTCTGATCACTTATATGTATATTAAAGGTATAATGCAATGTTACAATTGATAACAGCATCTGTTCACTGCTCTAGATGATCTGAAGTGGGTGTGCACAGGACTACTTTTTAATTTTGCTCAGATATTATTTTTGTTTGAATAAAAAAGAATAGTGCACATCCTGTTTGTATTTATTTAGAACACATTATCTGTTAATAATGTATTCATATTCAGATATATCCCTAATGTCATTTGAGTTTAGAGAGGCTAGGAATTTTAATAGCTTGAAGATGGTTAAATAAATAAAAAAAAGACTTTATAAAAGACATTTTAGATTAAACAGTACTGGTTTATTGTTATGTTGCCTTGGTGGGGAGTGGTGCTGGCTGATGTATTGTTTTAATACAAATCTTTTTTTGTAGTTGTTTTTTTTGTTTTTTTTATTTTGCTCAGATATTTTTTCTTTGCCTAAAAAAAATAGTGCACTGTATCTATATTTGTTCCGAACACATTATCCGTTAATAATGCATTCCATATTCAGATATATCCCTAATGCCATCATTTGAGTTTAGAGCTGTTAGTAACTTTAATAACTTGAAGCTGGCTGAATAAAAATGTGCCTTATAAAATTTTTATTTTTATTTTCTTTTTAAGTCAAAATCTTAAATGAAGGAAAACTTATATTAAGATTATATTATATTAAGATTAAGATTATATTAAGATTTCAGATACAAAATATACAGTAACCAAGTAATTGTAGTGTGTTATCACCGTCACTGTTAAACTGTTGTCATAATATAAATATCTAAAGATATTTAGAGGAGTTTGTTTTACCCGTGTAGCACTTTATGAGTTTGGCTAACCTCTCTCTGCACTGTCAGAACAGCTATTTTTTTTAAACTGGTGCCATGCTGGATGTCATAGAAACAGGCGGGGTGAGCAACCTGATTGGTAGAGAGGTTGAGATCATCCGTTGTTGCCCATGGGGAGAAATGCTGAGTGGACCCTCCTTTTTTTAAAAACAACCCCCTCCACTACCCATCATCTCCACCCACCCCCACCACACTGTACCCCATGGACTTCATGGCCTCCTATTATCCAGCAGATTTGTTTTTCTCATCCTGGTTGAACTTTCTAGTGAGAGAGTAAAAAAAAACTCCATTAGGTTCATACATGTGCCTTAGCAAGGACGCAGGGGGCATAACCTAACAAATGTGTGGAGTCAATTGGTAAGTACTACATTCCTTTTTCACTTACTTATATACTGCATTTGCAAATATATTTATATATTTAATAAGGGAGAAAGCAGGAAATATATAGCTCCGTACTGAAATGTGGATTCCAATCAGGTGTGAATGCAGTCAGAGTGAATGAAATGGTCCTGTTTGAGATGTTGTTCATTAAAAACATGAAATCATTCAAGTATATTTGTGCTACAGGAAATGCTGCATGTATTTGTTTCATTTGAAATGATTCTTGTTTTTAATAACCTGCGTATGGAGAAACTGAATATCTCCATATAGAGTCCTAATTTTGTTTTTTTGTTGTTGTTTTTTTTTAAGAGAAGGCAGGTCTATGTTTTTTCTAAACAAATGAGCAAATTGCTAATGGCTGAAAAAAGGCAATAAGAACCAGGAAATCAAAGGTTTTCTTGCTCCCCAGGTGGAAGCAAAATTTAAGGAAATTTAAGGAAAAAATTTGTGATATACAGAGGCAGAGATAACAATATCACTGGGGTCTGAAGAATCCAAAGTAACATTTATTAAGAATATAAAATTGTTTCTGAAAATTATTTGGGCATTTAGGTCAATTGGGCTGAGGGGGAAGGGGGGTCTGGGGGTTTATGTGCGTCGCAACCAGGACCAGATCCAAAAAAGGTGTTGACATGGAGCTCCTGAACTGTTAAAAGTCATTTTGATGGATTTAATAGGATGCCATCATGGGATTCAACTCGTTTATTGAAATTAAAAGGAAGCAGTGGAAGTAGCACAATATGGTCAAGACATTTGTCATATCCAACATACACACATACACAACATACACACCCCCGATTTCACCTCAAAGAGTAAAATATTCGACACAAATATTCCCAGGCCTTATCCCAACCCATTTTTCATGACCGATGTTTTTCATTCATTTCTTGAATAGTAGAACCAGGCAAGAAAAAAAACATTGCTGCTACACAATGTTGCTCTCACATCATTTACCATGAAGCCTGTGAGGATCACAACAATGGCTCCAGCAAGGCCGTAGCACATCTAAACATTGCTAGATCTCTCTGCTAGTGCATGACCAGCAAAAGTTGAACAATTGGAGGTTTTCCTTCCTGTTCAGCAGTCAGAACTTGGTGGAGCTGCAGCAGCAAATACATCTGTAGATGTAGTGACATTATTCAATGTGATAACACTATGAACAAGATTGCTATTTGCATAAACGGGAAAGAGCTTTGGGTCTGAAGGTGCTGCTTTTCAGGAGTCTAAAATTATTGTTATGGTGCTTCTTTGGGATTGATGCTGGTTGAGGTACTGTCCTAACACAAATCTTTTTTTTTTTTTTTTAGATTTGAGTGAGATTCGAATAGGGCTCAACATCGTATGACATGAACCATTATTTCAAGGACGATATGTACGGGCAGTTCATATAACACATAAAATACTTTGTTTAATTTTTACAGTGTCAACACACAATAGTCAGATAAAGAATAGCCACAACACTTAATCATCACAAGCAACTCAGGACAGAAATGCTGTTATTGGAAAATTCATCAATAGCATGTTGACGTGATATGGTCCACTGTGAAGCAAAATTACTGTAATTGTTGATCATTTTCCTATTGCAAGATTTCCTATCAGCTTCAAATGTGTTTTAATCTTCTTATACCACAGGAATTTATAGTTACATTTAATGTTGTGGAATGTCAGCAAAGCAGGTTAGTTCCTGTTATCTCTTATATTATATGAGGTGTAAAGCATTGTTCACTCACCTCTCTCTTAAAATGAATAAGATTCCTGAAGGATTGTGTCTGTTTTGTCCTAACACAAATCACTGATCTCACAGAAAACTTCAATTAGACACATGTTTAAGTTGAAGTCAGTGTAAACTGTTTACTATAGAAATTATAACATAATACAAAAAGTACATTAACACTGTCAACTAGCTGGTAGCTACCGTTGGAGCTGCTGTTGTAGGATATTAATCAGCACCTTCTTCTTGATAAGACACTGCCTTGATCACTTTATATATAATTAAATATATATACCATATATATATATATTATATATATAAATATATATATATATATATATATATATATATATATATATATATATATATATATATATATATATATATATAATATATATATATATATATATATATATATATATATATATATATATATATATATATATCATATATATATATATAATTTAGATCATTTAAACATGCAAGAAAGCAGGACAATGTTTGTGTCTAGTATGCATTACTTCATAAGATTCGTCTCTTTGCCATGATATAAGAAAAGATGTTCTGTAGCTTACTGAGTCTATGGCTTGTAAATGTTATTAACTAAATGAATCTTACTGGAGTAATTCATTACCCACATGGTGTTTATCATCATCATCATATATTACAGTGAGACATGCAGAGCTGATGAGGAGCTGCGGGGGTTTGCCAGCATATTAAACACATTAAACTAGCCTAATTTCAAGTGCATTGTATTTCTAGAGCACAATGTAAACCTACATCCATTTTAATTATCGGTAATTGTAAGCTATTTATTTATATAACGTCTGCAAATCAGATGTAGTGTAAAATATGTAAAAGGTGTGCCTGAATCAAATCATGTTTAATGGCCATAAAGCAAATCCAAGGTTAAAAAAGGGTGGAAATATGTCCTCACATGTTCATTAAAGTAAAAGCATTCATTTTTATTCAGCAGCTCTCGCATAAGCTTACAATCCAATATAATCCTCAGCCACGACCAAAATAAATCCTTGAATAAAACGTATCAAGGGCAGCCATTATCTATAGTATAAAGTAAATCAATAATATTCATTTTTTTGTTCCCGGTAACATGACAGTCTTGCCATTGGTTTTCGGTTTAAGGTTTCCCAAGGGGGCGCTACTGAGGAGCTGGCTGACCAAGTCTCGACCAAGACTGCTGCTGCTCATCGCCGGCTTGAAAAGGCCTCAAGTCACTCTCATGAGAAGGAAAAGGATGAAGCGCACAAAAGTAGCAAAGGCCACGTAAGCGGTAAATATGGCTATTTTTGCACGTCAGGGTAAAGCCTAGTATCAAACCCCAGAACCTTTTATATTTATATTGAACAGGCTCAAACCGATGAACACGATTTCTTCAAATGAGACTTGATTCAGGATCAACACTCCATTTAACTTACTGCTAGGTAATGTTATTTATGTGCACCAGTTACTTCCTCCACTGCTATGGTGTTTGAGAAATCAAAGCTACTATGCAATTGCATTTTAAGCCATAAATTGAAATATTGTTTGATCATCTTACGCTGTTTGACTGTTTAAGCCTGAATGAGCACGGTTACAAATTTATAACCTACCTCAGTAAGATTGTTCAGGTGGATGAGGTAACATGCTAAATAAATTCACTGTTAAGGGCGATAAGTGTGACACACTCAAGCCTACCAAACAAGACAGTACAGAAGTATGATTTATTGACTAATCTTACTATATGAATAACATAGTTGTTGGAAAAATACTTCAATGACACCTCCACTGAAAATGATGCTGGAAATATAATGGGAATAATATTTTACCTTTTAAAACCAGAAAAGGATGTAGAACATAGGGGTACTGATGGTATTAATACTCATATACTACTACTACTACTACTACTACTACTACTACTAATAATAATAATAATAATAATAATAATAATGATAACAAAGGTAGTGCATTTCACATATACGCTGCTTAAAATTCCAGCACTCCTAATGTAAAATGCCTTCCTACATTCCTGAAACCAGATCTGGAGGGCTGCTTAATTGATTACATAAAATAAGGGCAGGGTTCGTCTGACGGCGACCTTTTCACTGCAAATTCTATACCGTAATTCCTGCACAAATCAATGTTGCTTAACAGGCATAATGAACTCGCCTGTGCTGCATGTATGTTGTGTTTGCTATAAGACAGCTAAGTATTGAGTAAGTAGTGTGCACAGGTTGCACACTGGATTGGTGTACTTATTGAAACATCCAGAGAATATGACTTGTCTCCTGGACAACATAATAAAATGTAAGATACCCAAATAGTGTAGGGTTGAAAAATCAGACCTGGCAGCTGTTCCAACTGCAAAACAAAGTGATTCTGATGCAGCAACATGTCCTATTTGAAGAAATCACATTCACCAGGTGAATGTTGAAAAACGTCTGAGCAGAATTGTGACACAAAGAAAAGGAAATGCTCTTCTGAAATAATTGGATCTAAAAAACAATTTGTCCATTTATAATGCTGTTTTTAGACTGTGGTTGTCTTGTTTGTCATTGGCAAGGATTCAATGTCTTTCTTCTGCTTAAAGAATATTAGTCTGGAAGAAGTATGAGAGTTTAAAAAGTGTTAAATAATGCCCTTATTAACTATGCACAGCTAATACAATACTTGGGTTTGGCTAAAATTGCTTTTTTAAAAATGAGTCAAGTCAAGTCTACAACTACACCAAATTTGGTCAGTTCACTGATGGGTTTACATTGAGCGACATCTTGGAACTGAGGTATGTGCATTCCTATTTTTCAGTTTCAGCCTTTTCTCTCATTTTCTAAGATGTAGATCCAGATTGAATGTTTCATCAGGAATGACACTGTTACAGGAGGGTAAAATGTCAAGATCTTTCACAACACCGTAGCTCAAAATTATTTCTGTCACAGAACCAGCAATCGCCTGCTGCATTTCAACTGAATCCTTAACCCGGAGATCAGTGCTGCCTACTGTAGAAATGGAAGAATTTCAAGACACAGAGGACCTAATTTACCAATCTGTGTCTTCTCGACGAACTAAAATCCACAGCAAAAGAGAGCCAGGATGGAAAGCAAGGGTTTCACAAAGGTCCAGACCTCCTGGCTAAAAACTTGGCCTGTTTCTACCCTATATCCGGCCATCTGTAGATCCCTCCTTATTAAAAGTACACCTGTTATGGTTAATGATGCTATGCTGGGTGTGACTGTATATTCTTTTACATTGTAGTGACAAACACTTGGTTAAACAGAAATGCTTTCTATTCCTTCACTTTCTGTCAGAGATTTTTTTTGATTTGTTCTGATTGTGTGAGTAAATTTACAGATGAGAAATGTTTTAAAAAGTGCACCTTTTCCAGGCAACGACTTGTTACCCGAGACAGAAAAAGTGCCTTGCACAAGTATTCAGCCTCTCTCTTGAACTTTTCTACATTTATTAGTCTGACAACCTGGAACTGGTTAAATGTGTGACCTCCCAGTAACTGACTTTTTTGGCAGACATCCTTCTCTCATAGATGTGACAGATACGTTCAGTTCTTAATAATGGTTTTCATGGTGCAGTGTGGCATGTTTGAGGTTTTTTTTTTATTTTTTATAACCAAACCCTGATTGACACTTTTCTAGAACTTGTACTGATACCTCAGTTGTTTTCATGATGCTAGTTCTTTAGGTATGTTCCCTAAAAAAAAAAAAAAAAAAAAAAAAAAAAAAAAAAAACTTAGGGGCCTTTCAGGAACAACAATTAATTTTTTTAATCTGTTAATAATTTTGGAACTATATTGAAATTTTCACCCCACTTCAGTATTATGGAACATACTCTGCATATCCATGACAATTCCAATACATATTTTAAATAATAATCAATTAAATCAATTTAAATTATTGAATCAAATAAATACATAATTAAAGCCATGTGATACCCACAAAGTAAATAATGGGTGAAAAAGGGGAGGGAGGAAAAATTCAAGGGGAGTGAATACTTATAAAAGGTGCTTTATGCTACAGATAATGACCAGTTTGTTAACTGAACACATTGTCCATTCCACAAAACTGCCTTACAGCTTAATAATGACTGGTTGAACACAGACATCACTGTAAAGGTGACTAAAGGTGTCCAGCATATGGCACAACAAGTAGCAGTATTTATTGCAAAGCTTGGACTTAACCAGAAAGCACTACAATTTTTTATTTTTTTTTTTAAAAGGAGCTTGCACGGTTTGAAAGACATGAAATGAACTTATTAATGAAATGGCTATTTTCTTATTTAAATTCCGTTTTTTACGTTTAGATCGTCTTTTATCCTTCATCTTAGCTCCAACACCAGCAGAAACAAATGTTTCCTCTCTCATCTCTCTACAGACTTTACATACATGTACATACAACTTCCATCAAATAAACAAGGTAACACTTTATATTAAGCTGTCCTATTTGTCCTTTGTAAGATGATGTTGTGGCAACATAATGACCAAGAAGTAAAACTTCACAAAAACAGCAAACAAATTTAAAACAGATGTAATTATTTATTGCACAAAGCTTTTATATATATTTTTTTTTATTATTTCATTTATTTATTTTTTTTTTTTTTTTTTTTTTTTTTTGCATAAATCCAAGACTATTAATCAGCGTACCCTGACTAAATCATTTGCACATCAAATTAAAATTATTATATAATAAATTACATTACCACTTAATATAACGTGTAGCCGGAAAACTATTTAAGCCTGCCTGTAAAAGCATGTGTGAGTCAGAAGCTCTGTTTGTTTACAATTTTGATGACGGACATAATGATGAGGCATGTTAATGGACTGTTAGTTCTCAGAACCTGTATTCTGCAACTGAGAGCATAAATTAACCTGCCAGGTACATGAAGTAAAAAAAAAGTGAGCAGTTAAATCCAGAAAAAAGCATTTGCTTGTTGTCAGAAAACGTGGTAGCGTACCGTACATTGGGCCTTCATAAGTAACACATTCATAAGTAATGCATAAATCATGTTTTTATAAATAAATCCTAGAAAAGTTATTTCAGATATCTGTCAAAATTGATGATGTGACATGTTTTAATGTACTTAGATTTTTGTAGCTGTCATTTTTTGTTTTATGTCACAAATTAGGCTGCGGTCATTTTTTGGTCACAGCAGAATGTTCCATGTAATTTCAGATGCTGCTACAGCTGACCAATCAGATTTTACAGTTACAGCTGACCAACCAAACTTTTTTCTAGCTATGACATATTACGACACCTGTTTTAAGAAACTAGAAATCTATTTCCCGGACGTGATGCAGAAATGTTTTATTAACTTTCTTAGCTTGCCTAGGCTATTCACCTGCAAAGATCATGTCGAATGAGGAGCCAGTTTAACAAAACTCAATCCGGATGTAAAAACGATCCGGATGCCTAAAGATGTCTAAAATTTCACCGAGTATGATTTTCCTGAACGCTGAAACAAAGGAATGTATAATCAATCAAATTTAAGAAAAAACATTATGTATAGTTTACATAAAAATATTACGTTTCTCAAAGTAAACCAGATTTAGTTGTTTACATTAAATAAATTTCTCATTAACAGATTTGAATGATGTAGTGAGCGTGATCACGTAGTATTAACATAAATCAGTTCCAGTGTGAAAACTCACCAGCATGTTGGAGCTGATTGGAATTATATCTATATTATTAAATTTAGGCGATTAATACACGCATGGTAGAATAGTGCACTGTTAATGTGTCTGGTGCAAAACACCAGTGTTGTGGGTTTGATTCTCAGCTCTTGTTAGAGCTCAGAGTTTGATTTGAATCCGCTCTTTAAAAATAGACGCTCGAATCAATATTTTTTTACTCAATTTAATTGCATGGAACTGATGTATGCATTTGAATTAAGTAATTTCAGTGGTTTTTTTGTTTTGTTTTAGTGCAGTGTATGTTAAACTTCAAGTTGTTGAGGTTCATGTGTATTTCACTTTGACACAGAAATAACCAGTTCAGTTTGTAATCAGTGTCATAATGTCCTGTGCTATAGGTTAGAATAAAATATTTAAATCTAATTTCACACTTTTGGGGTAATCAGATTTGAAAAACAAACCAAAAAAGTGTTATTACTTTTTTTTTTTGTTTGAGATGCAAAACGGTAACATGCTCTTGCAGTTTTGCTAGCCTATAATGGTTTGTGCAGAATCAATTCCCAGAAGGGATCCTTGAGTGGAAACTAAGCCGTGGAATGTTTCGTCAATCGATTTCAAAAGTGTAGTGTGGTGAAATGTCATTTTTCAAAATAGCTGAAAGTTTAAAGAAAGAGATTGCGTTACAGGATACAGCGGACTAGATCCGCTCAGAACCAGCAGGCTGTAGGGAATCTGGAACAGCAGAGACAACAGAGAGTCAGAGGTAGCTTGCAGCTGGGAGAGTGATGTGATATGCAGGAGGTTTATCCGTTCAGGTCTGCAGTGCGGGTTGTGCTGGTGCTTGTGTTACTTTGCGGTGAGTTTCTGCTGGATGAGTTTGTACTTGTGCAGCTCCTCCTCCGTCACAGACGGCTGCAGGATGTCCAGAGCACGGCTGAAGTCCTCGGCACACAGCGAGAGCGGAGCATCCTCCGACTCCAGACCTGGGACATGACGTGACGGAAGGAAAAAGAAGAGAGAGAGTGTGAACGAATGAATCACGAAAGTGAGGAGACGGACTAAATGGATGAAGGATGTTCTACTGACTGAAACAGATTGCTACTGTTTTTTTGTTTGTTTTTTGTATTTAAGATAATCTTGCCAAGTTGAATGCTTGTTGTTTTTTTGCAATTAGGCTTAACTGTTAAAAGCAAAAGAAGACGTTTTACTCGTTCTGAAGGACATTTCTGAAAAAATTGTGTATTTCAGAAAGACAGTTAAATCAATATATTGTATGAAAATAAAAACATGAGTAAAATATCAGAAACGATGACCATCTCCTTTAATCTTGCTGTACTGTCTCAGCCATTGAGGAGAGTAGTCAATGGTTACACTTAACATCTCAGATATCCTCACCTCTCCTGAGAAACTCCACACAGATGGCGTGAATTGGCCTTTGTATCAACATTTTCATTGAGCTCTACATGACTGGTGAATCAAAACGGCATTATCAGGATCCATCAAGTCTATTTGTTTAGTCCATCAACAAACAACTCCGCTAAACCGAGCATGCCAGAAATATAAAACCCACAGTGCTCAAGGCAAAATGAAATTAGAAAACGTGTTATTCCTTCTAATGAAAGAATAGTGAGGTGAAAGTGTGATTTTGTTTTTTTTTTTTACACTGATCATAAAATTGCTTTAATGTGTGCACTGAATACTCTTCATAGCTTGTAATGAATCATAAATGTAAAAATCAATAATTAACATTAACAATGAACCTTCAGCGATGTGCAAAATCTTCCTCTTAATAGCAGACATCATGGCGTCAGAGCAGAGAGCATATAGATCGGCTCCCGTGAGCTGAAGTGGACAGCGCTCCACTATTTCTGACAAACTGACACTCGGGTCCACCTTAAACCTGAGAATAGACACACAACCACACACAAACCGCAGTCAGAAAACCTGTCCAAGGCCATACAGCTTATGTAACAATATTAAAATCTAGTTAACAGGTTTTGGGAAACTTTCTAAAATCTCAGAAGGAATCAAAACAGATCAAAATTTACAATCCAGATAAGTCAAATATTTTTGTTGAATATTTTATAATCAATTAGCAAAGGTTAAAGGAAAAGCAGTAGCTTCAGTTTTACAATGAATTTCAGTAAGGTTAGGCCTGTTAGGAGGATGCCTTAAAAATCCTAACTTATTAGATAATGTTGATAAAGGAGTTTCAAATTTGTCCAATTTTACTGTGACACAGAACGTTTTTAGAAGTAGTTAAAATCCTTTTTTTAGAAGTGAAAATAAATTCCAAGCACTCTGGACTGAAAAATCAATACAGAAAGCACAGACGTCTTCATTCATTCATTGTCTACCGCTTATCTGATCTATTCTCGGGTCACGGGGAGCCTGTGCCTATCTCAGGCGTCATAGGGCATCAAGGCAGGATACACCCTGGACGGAGTGCCAAACCATCGCAGGGTACACACACACTCTCATTCGCTCACGCAATCACACACTACGGACAATTTAGAGATGCCAATCAACCTACAATGCATGTTTTTGGACCAGGGGAGGAAACCGGAGCACCTGGAGGAAACCCCCGAGGCACGGGGAGAACATGCAAACTCCACACACACATGGTGGAGGCGGGAATCGAACCCCCAACCCTGGAAGTGTGAGGCAAACGTGCTAACCACCAAGCCACTGTGCCCGCACAGACGTCTTTTTAATCATTATTCAGAAATGATCAAAAAATAATCATTTACATAAATTTTAATAAATTATGTATCTATATGCTTTTGAAAAACTGAAAAGCATCATTTATATAAGAGCATTCACGAATTAATTTAAAATCATGGTTTGTGGATATGTATCAATACTGTAAAGGAAACAGTGAAATATATGGAAAGCCATTTTCAGACCAAACTAATTTCATTCCTAGTTATAATGCCTTGATGACCAATTCCTACCCTCCAAAAACCTGCCACTTGTTTTTATGGAAAGTGTGTTTGGTTTGTAACTTTCCTTTCCAAGCCAGTTTAAGTTGAACTGGCAGCCAGGTCTAACGGTGTAATGTTAATGAGAACGCATACATTTCATACTTGGCCCATCTGCCAACAAGTTTTCTACACCCAGTGCTACCTGCTCACTGTTCCGCTCCCTCCCGTGTGCTCAGACCACACACAAAATACACGCACAGTGTCACAATAACTATGTGAGATTATTAAACTACGGATTGTGTTTTAATCGATATAACAAAGTCTGATTGGTGAAAAGGTGTTGATTAATTTCCTATAACAGCAAGGCTCGGACAAGTGTGCCAGGTACAAGACAAAAATCCCAGGTTTAAATAAATGTGCTTGGTCTACTGCAGTATCCTTACTGTAATAACTCCTCATTCACTGAGACTTAGATGGTGGACACTTCACATAATCTAATAAACAGATTAAAAACTTTACTGTTTTTAGTACGTGTAATTGTTGTGATTGTGAACATATTTATTGAAGTCCCCTAAATCAGCACTTAAGAGGAGTCAGAACATATCCCACATCAGAATGTCTTCAGGATAAAGGCGTGTTTATCTTATTAACTTATGAATCAGGCTTGAAAATGACTGTTGACTGTGATAACAGGAACTTCTTGTTTGGATCTTCTATAAATGACTTTAATTGTAACTGTATTTTAATGGATTTTACTTTAATAAGTAAACATTTTTGCATCATTGGCAAACTGCTGTGGAATAAGAAGAATAAAGCACTTTTTGTCATTGGAAAATATTAAAATTTTGCTAACATGGATGGTAACAGTAACACTGCTTTGTTCCCATGTCATTATTTGTTTATTATCCTATTAAACTTAAACTTTATTCCTCATTTATGTCGACCACTCACAATGCTCTTATTTCATGCTCTTATTACTTATTTTATACTCTTATTACTCCTCGCACTGCACCTCAATCCCTCCGATCTACTAGCACTGCTCGACTGGCCCCTCATCTCTCAGGGTACAAGGTAGGTATACATCTAGACTCTTCTCTGTTCAGGCACTGAGGTGATGGAATGAACTTCCCCTAGATGTCCGTACAGCCGAGTGGCTGTACGCACTGACTGGCTTCAGACACCGGATGAAGACCTACCTCTTCCTGACGCACATAAACTAGCTCTTATTTTTCCCAGTTTGTTTTATGTATTGTTGTATGTACATTAAAAAATAAATAAATAAATTTGTGTGACTCACTTTCGTAATATAGCCTTGAGCACCTGCAGCTGTGATTCCTTGTCTTCATTAATGCCAACATACACTAACTTATCAAATCTAGAAGAGAATTAATTAAGTGCAGACTCAATATCCAATCAGGATAACAAATCAGAAATAGAGAATCATGTGAGGACCTGCTACAGAAGCTTGGTCACTGGTTACCTGCCGGGTCTAAGCAGCGACTGGTCCAGTAAGTCTGGCCGGTTGGTTGCTCCGATCACAAAGACGTCCGTAGATGAATGAAGGCCATCAAGCTCAGCTAAGAGCTGTGACACAACCCTGCCAGCATAGCAGACAACCAGAAAGCACATCATCCCAACCCTCTGGGGATACAGGTCAACTCTGATACTTTGCATATAAATCCATCAGCTCAGACTGGATTATGTTCTAAGATCCTGTAGCCATCATGTAAATAATGTTAATGATCTGAGTAAAGCATTCATTAAACATTTAATCCTGAACCATTTAAATAAAACAGCTTTGTGGCAATGCCTGCTATAAGTAATAAGCTGTATAAATGTAATTGACAATCTGTTTAGTGGAAATGTTCTGGAGTGTGTGTTTTGTTTGGTGGATGAGTTCATGAAACGAACCTGTCCATCACCCCTCCTGAGTCTCCGCTACGGCCTCGGTTAGGAGCCAAAGAGTCCAACTCATCAAAGAAGATGATGCAAGGTGCTGCAGTCCTAGCTTTGCAAAACACTTACAGAAACATACAGGGTGGAAAAGCGTTTACTTTTACATTTTTGTACCTTATTTTTAATTTAAATTTCCATTTAATCCGTGTCTAATGGTTCTGTTAAAAGGTGGCAAATCGACCTCTATCACTCAGTTGAGATTAAAGTTAAAAGAGGCAATTTGTAATTTTTAGAGCCCTCTGCTGACTGCAAGGTGAACTGAAATTAGAATGAAAACACAGACAAGCCCCTTCTCATTCATTCTAACTGACCCCAATCCCTCTGAAACTATATATAAGCTGTGATTTCTGAGAAAAATGAAAAATCTAAACAGAAATCTGAATTTTTAAAGATTAGCTCAATCAACCACATAATATTGATGACTACAGTTTTTCTTTTTAATTTATATGATGATTAAATGTCTCGAAAGACCTTTTTTTTACAAACTGCACCATTGATCATTCATTCATCCATTCATTCATTGTCTTCCGCTTATCCGGAGACGGGTCGCGGGGGCAGCAGTCTAAGCAGGGATGCCCAGACCTCGCTCTCCCCAGACACGTCCTCCAGCTCTTCCGGAGGGACCCCAAGGCGTTCCCAGGCCAATCGAAAGACATAGTCTCTCCAGCATGTCCTGGGTCTTCCCCGGGGCCTCTTCCCGGTGGGGCATGCCCGGAACACCTCCCCAGGGAGACGTCCCTGGAGGCATCCGAAACAGATGCCCGAGCCACCTCAACTGCCCCCTTTCAATGTGGAGGAGCAGCGGGGCTCTACTCTGAGCTCCTCCCGGGTGACAGGGCTCCTTACCCTATCTCTAAGGGAGCGCCCCACCACCCTACGGAGGAAGCTCATTTCGGCCGCTTGTATCCGGGATCTTACCCTTTCGGTCAAGACCCAGAGCTCATGACCATGGGTGAGAGTAGGAACGTAGATTGACTGGTAAATCGAGATCTTCGCCTTCCGGCTCAGCTCCTTCTTCACCACAACAGACCGGTACATAGAACGCATTACTGCTGCCGCTGCACTGATCTGTCTGTCAATCTCACGATCCATTCTTCCCTCACTCGTAAACAAGACCCCGAGATACTTAAACTCCTCCACTTGGGGAAATGGAGCTTCCCCTGGAGGGTGCAAGCCACCTTTTTCCGGTCGAGAACCATGGCCTCAGATTTGGAGGTGCTGACCCTCATGCCAGCCGCTTCACACTCAGCTGCAAAACACCCCAGTGCATGCTGTAAGTCCAGGCTTGAAGGAGCCAACAGGACAACATCATCTGCAAAAATCAGCGATGAAATCCTGTGGTCCCCAAACCGGACTCCCTCCAGCCCCTGGCTGCGCCTAGAAATTCTGTCCATAAAAACAATGAACAGAACCGGTGACAAAGGACAGCCCTGTCGGAGTTCCAACAGATCTGACTTACAGCTGGCAATGCGAACCAAGCTCCTGCTCCGGTTATATAGAGACAGCCCTTAACAGAGGGCCACGGACCCCGTACTCCCAGAGCACCTCCCACAGAATGCCACGAGGGACACGGTCGAACGCCTTCTCCAAGTCCACAAAACACGTGGACTGGTTGGGCAAACTCCCACAAACCCTCAAGCACCCTGTGGAGGGTATAGAGCTGGTCCAGTGTTCCACGACTAGGTCGAAAACTGCAATGCTCCTCCTGTATCCGAGGTTCGACTAACGGTCGGACTCTCCTCTCCAGTACTCTGGAATAGACTTTCCCTGGGAGGCTGAGGAGTGTGATCCCCCTATAGTTGGAAAACACCCTCTGTCCCCCTTCTTAAAAAGAGGGACCACCACCCCGGTCGCCCAGACCAGAGGCACTGTCCCTGACCGCCACGCTATGTTGCAGAGACGTATCAGCCAAGACAGCCCGCACAACATCCAGAGATTTAAGGTACTCAGGGAGAGTCTCATCCACCCCCGGTGCCTTGCCACCAAGGAGCTGCTGAACTACCTCAGTGACCTCAGCTTGGGTGATGAATGAATCCACCTCTGAGTCCTCGGCCTCTGGTTCCTCAACAGAAGGTGTGTCAGTGGGATTGAGGAGATCCTCAAAGTATTCCTTCCACCGTCCGACAATATCCCCAGTCAAGGCCAGCAACTCTCCACCACCAGTGTAAACAGTGCTGGTAGAGAGCTGCTTACTCCTTCTGAGGCGCCGAACAGTCTGCCAGAATTTCCCCGAGGCCGTCCGATAGTCCTTCTCCATGGCCTCACCAAACTCCTCCCAGACCCGAGTTTTTGCTTCCGAGACCACCCCGGCTGCAGTTTGCTTGGCCTGCCGGTATGCCTCAGCTGCCTCCAGGGGTCCCCCAAGCCACCCAGGCTCGATAGGACTCCTTTTTTCAGCTTGACGGCATCCCTTACTTCCAGGGTCCACCACTGTGTTCAGGGATTGCCGCCGCGACCGGCACCAGAGACCTTACGGCCACAGCTCCGGATGGCTGCGTCAACAATGGAGGAGGAGAACATGGTCCACTCAGAATCAATGTCCCCAACCTCCCTCGGGATCTGGTTGAAACTCTCCCTGAAGTGGGAGTTGAAGACCCCCCTAACAGAGGGATCAGCAAGACGTTCCCAACAGACCCTCACAATACGTTTGGGCCTGCCAAGTTTGTCCGGCATACCTTTGATCATACTTCACTAAAAAAATTTTTAAATTTTTTCTCACATTCTCTGATGTTTTCTTCGCTCTGACCAACATACATGTTAATGAGCTCTGGACCTTTGACACTGGAATCAAAAAAATCAAAAGACATCTGGGTTAAGTGACACCCTGAAGCCCCAAAGATGTGAGAGCAGGGAGAATAGTTAAATACACAACAACCAGTAATGAGACACATAAGTCTAACGCAGGCACTCTCAGAAAGAATAGCCCCACCTGAGGAAGGTCATGGAGCACTCAGTGGCCACAGCTTTGGCCAGCAGAGTCTTGCCGGTGCCTGGAGGCCCATAGAGCAGCAGGCCAGAGCGTCTCAGGCCCAGTGAGAGCAGCTCTGGATGCTCCAGAGGGAGCTGGATGGTGTCCAGGATCTCCTTTTTGACCTGCTGCAGACCGCCCACATCCTGCCACTTCACTGATGGGATCTGCCATTCACAAAGCAAAAGCCTTAACTGACTTATTTATCTTGAGATTATAAATAGAATGATTAATTTAGCCACGGATTTTGCCAGCAGCATGTTTTTTTAGTTCTTGCTTATACCACTTACAGCTCTGTGGAATTCTTGAAGGTTCTAATAAATTATTGTTCCTATGATAACAAATTAACAACAGGGGCTTTCTTTGTAAGAGATAATGCTCTATCTAAGCTTTCAGACATGGGGAAAGTCTTCAGGACAGAAGGATTTGTGCTTTGTGCAGTTACTCTGTAACATAAGCTGCATTTTTGTCTTAACTTCAGGAGAGGAAGAAAAAAAAAGAGAGGCTAATGATGGGATGACTGTTTATAGCTGCAGCAAGCTGTAAGTTATAACAGAAACAAAGTTATAAACCTATTAGTGTTTGCTGTGGTATAAGAGCAATGTTCCTTAATTATACAGCATATGAGTAGAAATGCAATTTATGCTTCTATTTTAAAACGTTTTAAAAACTTGCACAAGAAGCTTACACTATTACTGCCCATGCAGGAGAAACAGTTTTCTGCTCGAACAGATTCATTGTGGAATACATGATACATACATTCATACATACATGCATAACTAACTAATAGTTGCACCAAAACAACTTAATAGTCAAATGTCAAAATGAGCCAAAGCAGACCTGAGGAGACCATATCCCTAGTGCTTTTGCTATTACTGTCCGAAATGAGGCCAACCTTTGGTGCGCCGATTGCCTGGGAATGGGCCTCCTGCATAGCCTCCAGTGCTGTGGTGAAGTCAGCACCCATAATGGTCACACCAAATACACACAGGTCCTCCTCTTCTTGAGCAGTGGCCCCATGTGGATAACTACACAACAAAGCAGACAGGCTTCAACATCAACAACAAAATATCTCTACTTCAAGAAGACTTTTTTTCATTACAACTGCAACACAACACCACAGAAGAGGTGGCTAAAAATGATATCCTCCTTGGCAAAGACTGAGACTGAAAGAATGTGCATTGAGTCATGTGTGCTCATTATGCATTCAGATTAAGTGACAATCTCAATTTTAAAGTCTAAATTTACATCACTCAGACAAATATAAAAAGCGTTATTCTGATAATCCCAACTATAATGTATACACCAAGTCAACAATGATGCTTATCATACGCATGTCTTGTTTTTTTTTTATAGAATGGAGAAAATGTGTTCTAAACAGATAACAAATGCACTTATGTATAAAAAGATGCACTATCCAAACTATAAAAAAAGATCATGAGCAAGAACATGAATGTCTGGAGCTGCTTGATTCATTTACAGCATCCTTTCATCTGTAGTAACTGCCAGGTCAGGTTTAATGCTGGTTTGAATTTAGCTGCTAGTTTGTTTATGCTTTGGAAAATAACTTATCTTTTAAAAAAAAAAGCTTTAGACAGACAGACAGACAATTTTATTTGTCATCGGAAAGGAAATTCATTTTCACAGAGGGTGCGTAAATAACACAAGGTCAACTGTACATTACATATGAACTTGTCAGAATACAATAAAAAAAAATAAAAAAAAAAAAACCCTACACATACAAGAGTGTAAGATGGTGGCCAATTTCCTATGTGTTTAAAGCACGTATAGCTGTAGGAACAAAACTCTTACTATAGTTAGTCCTCCTACACATAGGTAGTCTATACCTACGGTTAGATAGAAGGGCAATGAAATACCGATAGGGTGGGTGATCTGGATCATTTAGGATTATATATGCTTTCCGAATTGTGGCTGAATTGGCACAGTCTGATAACTCAGGAGAAGGAATACCAATAATCTTACTAGCCAAATGAGGTATTTTTAAAAGTTTTTTCTTATTAACAGCTGTAAGCATATGAAAAAAAGAAAAAGCACAATACATAAGAACTGGCTCAGTAACACTTTGATACAAGAGAAGAAGAAGAAGAGGCTCAACAGACCACTGCTTAAGTTTACAGAGAACTGCAAGTCTCTATTGGCAGCACTTGTAGCCTATTAAAAGTGAGATGTTCATCCAATGTAATGCCAAGGTATTTAAAATCTTCCACCCTTTCAACCATCTCTCCGTTGATAACAACAAGAAACTAACAAAGGCAGGTACAAACAAAATAAATGTGGGAGGATTTTAAAAAGTCTTCGGAAGTCTCTCAGAAATGATAAGCCTGAGTGACGTATCTGAGGTTGAGAAACCGTCAGAGGCAGAATTCATAAACTATATAGATTTTGGCATTAATATTGACAGTTCTGGCATCAATACCTCTGTTTTTTTGTTTCTAGGGTAAAAGTGATAAGGTTCATAATTCATTTATATAATTAATAATCCTATATACAGTGGGGCAAAAAAGTATTTAGTCAGCCACCAATTGTGCAAGTTCTCCCACTTAAAAAGATGAGAGAGGCCTGTAATTTTCATCATAGGTACACTTCAACTATGAGAGACAGAATGAGAAAAAAAATCCAGAAAATCACATTGTCTGATTTTTAAAGAATTTATTTGCAAGTTATGGTGGAAAATAAGTATTTGGTCAATAACAAAAGTTCATCTCAATACTTTGTTATATACCCTTTGTTGGCAATGACAGAGGTCAAACGTTTTCTGTAAGTCGCCACAAGGTTTTTACACACTGTTGCTGGTAGTTTGGCCCATTCCTCCATGCAGATCTCCTATAGAGCAGTGATGTTTTGGGGCTGTTGCTGGGCAACACAGATTTTCAACTCCCTCCAAAGATTTTCTATGGGGTTGAGATCTGGAGACTGGCTAGGCCACTCCAGGACCTTGAAATGCTTCTTACAAAGCCACTCCTTCATTGCCCGGGCGGTGTGTTTGGGATCATTGTCATGCTGAAAGACCCAGCCACGTTTCATCTTCAATGCCCTTGTTGATGGAAGGAGGTTTTTACTCAAAATCTCACGATACATGGCCCCATTCATTCTTTCCTTTACACGGATCAGTCGCCCTTTGCAGAAAAACAGCCCCAAAGCATGATGTTTCCACCCCCATGCTTCACAGTAGGTATGGTGTTCTTTGGATGCAACTCAGCATTCTTTCTCCTCCAAACACGACAAGTTGAGTTTTTACCAAAAAGTTCTATTTTGGTTTCATCTGACCATATGACATTCTCCCAATCCTCTTCTGGATCATCCAAATGCTCTCTAGCAAACTTCAGACGGGACCGTACATGTACTGGCTTAAGCAGGGGGACACGTCTGGCACTGCAGGATTTGAGTCCCTGGCGGCGTAGTGTGTTACTGATGGTAGCCTTTGTTACTTTGGTCCCAGCTCTCTGCAGGTCATTCACTAGGTCCCCCCATGTGGTTCTGGGATTTTTGCTCACCATTCTTGTGATCATTTTGACCCCACGAGGTGAGATCTTGCGTGGAGCCCCAGATCGAGGGAGATTATCAGTGGTCTTGTATGTCTTCCATTTTCTAATAATTGCTCCCACAGTTGATTTCTTCACACCAAGCTGCTTACCTATTGCAGATTCAGTCTTCCCAGCCTGGTGCAGGTCTACAATTTTGTTTCTGGTGTCCTTTGACAGCTCTTTGGTCTTGGCCATAGTGGAGTTTGGAGTCTGACTGTTTGAGGTTGTGGACAGGTGTCTTTTATACTGATAACGAGTTCAAACAGGTGCCATTAATACAGGTAACGAGTGGAGGACAGAGGAGCCTCTTAAAGAAGAAGTTACGGGTCTGTGAGAGCCAGAAATCTTGCTTTTTTTGTAGGTGACCAAATACTTATTTTCCACCATAATTTGCAAATAAATTCTTTAAAAATCAGACAATGTGATTTTCTGGATTTTTTTTTCTCATTCTGTCTCTCATAGTTGAAGTGTACCTATAATGAAAATTACAGGCCTCTACCATCTTTTTAAGTGGGAGAACTTGCACAATTGTTGGCTGACTAAATACGTTTTTGCCCCACTGTAATTAATAATCCTTTTAGGGTAGGCCTGTAATTCAGTTTAAATGCCAATATGAATACTGATGAATATATTCAAATACACCAAAGAAAAAAAAAAAATCAACTCACTAAGTCTTCAGCAGGCGCCGATGAGCTGCTTTTCCAGCACCAGTGAGAAGTGTGCAGAAATCTCCCAAAATGAATCCCTAGATTAAAACCAGAACTTCAGTAAAACTGCAAAGACATCAAATCTGAACCCAATCTTTAATAAGATAAGTTTACATACAGCCTTGTATAACAGACTGTTGAACTAAAGATGACCTCACCGCTGTCTGTTTAGCAATCTTGGCCAGATTGACATCTTTCCCTAGAGGGAGCTCTTGACTGAGGCTGGCTAGCATGGCTTTCCTCTGTTCCTCTGTGGGACTCTCCATCACCACCTGGTGCACAAAGGCTGGCATTACATCTGAGGACAAATCCCGCTGGCCATGCACACAGCCAACCACGATCACACTGCAATAAGGAATAAAAGTAAAATGTTTTCACTTACAATATCAGTGGCACTGTTTTTCTTCATCCCTGAATCGGTGAAGTCAATGCATTAATTGTTTGCGTTTTGTTTCAGTTTAGAGTCAAAGCCGAAATGTTTCAGATATTTGCGTTACTTTACCTTGAGTGGGCATCAGCTATGAGCTGGTAGAGTGCCGCGGCTACTCTGGAGTCGGGTTCAGTGTTGTCTCGCCGTTGGCCGAGTAACTGCAGGTTCCTCAGCAGAAGCAGACATGGGTGATGGAGCTCGGCTCTGTGGAAAGCTGCCTTCATTTTGGACTCGCAGGCAGCTGCGGTGTCTCCACACAGGGTCACACAGTCCACCTGTGCAAAACACACAGGAAGTAAGATCACCCTTAACTTCATAAAAGCTGCCCTTTTTATAAAAAAAAAAAAAAAAAAAAAAAAAAAAGCCTTTCAGGGAAATTCAATTAAGTGAGCAGACTGGTGGAACAGACAGTAATAAAAAGTAATTACGTAATATATGTCTTCACTGGCAGTTTTGCCTAATTTTTCTGCCAAAAAAAACCCCTCACAAAATAACAAATTTTCAAATAAAACTATTCTGGCTGTATACAATTTTTTTCAGAAATGGTCTCAGGACTGGTTTCTGAAACAGAGCACCAGTCAATTTCACTAGTCAATACACCGGTGAGAGTCACTGCATCATAAACTATTCGCTCCAATCATGTTCCAAATAACCATGGCTGTATTTGGTCATTTGTGCAACATTACACACGTCAACCATGTCTTCCCCAGTACACTTGTGTTTCACTGCCTGTAACTGCATATTGGACCATGATGGGAGGTTATATTTTATGATTTTTTTTTGTGTTATTCATTCTTCTACAAAAGAAGGAGCTAACTATTTCATAAATTACAAGAATCAATCAAGGTCCAATATTTAAATACAGGCCAGGAAACACTGTCTTACCAGGAAATAATGGAAGACGTGTGTAGGAATGACAGCATTTTGTAATACTTTAAAAATAAAAATATATATTGAGGCATTGGTGGCTCAGTGGTAGGTTTCTCGCCTATCATGCGGAAGGCCCGGGTTCGATTCCCAGCCAATGCCTCAACCCCAGCCACTGGATGCAGTGCCGGTCCCAAGCCCGGAAAAATGCGAGGGTTGCGTCAGGAAGGGCATCCGGCGTAAAACATTTGCCAAGTTGTTGTGCGGACCAGTTGGTCCGCTGTGGCGACCCCGAACAGGGAGCAGACAAAAGCAACTTCTTCTTCTAATAATAAAAATATATATTAATGTTCATTAGCTAATAGCTTTTTCAATTAAGGTAGAAAGATTTTTAACGTCATACCAAGTGGACATCTCTTCTGAAATCAATCAACTTGGAATGAAAGTTGAAAATAATTGTAATTGGGCTGAATGAATGATTGCAGTTGATCTGGGTTTGTGTTTTTAAAGATTTCCTGGGAGAAAAGAGCTCTTCAGTGTGGAAGGAGCTGGAAGAGTAAGTGGATGATTTAGGACATCCCTGCTGAAATAGGACATCACTTAGAAATTATATGTTAGGGTTGAGTAGCAAAAAGTTGAAATTTATTTATTTTATTTTCTGCTATACAGCAGAAACCAGACATTTCATTCTGTATTTGAGTCACCTGGAGAATCATGCTAAATCACACGTTAGCATATGTGAAAATAATATGCCTTCAGTTGTTATTTTATATAGTATATAGTTAAGAAGCAGTGTGTGTGCCCTGTGATGGGTTGGCACTCCGTCCAGGGTGTATCCTGCCTTGATGCCCGATGACGCCCGAGATAGGCACAGGCTCCCCGTGACCCGATGATGGATCGGATAAGCGGTACAGACAATGGAAAGGAATGGAATAGTTAAGAAGCCTTTCACTCATATTAACAGTATGCGGTTTGAAAGACTTATTATATTCACTGGTGATACTGTACTACGACTGAAGTAAATTATTCACATGCATCTTACGTGACTTTTTTTTTTTTTTTTTTTTTTAAAGTCAGTGATTGTAAATAGCATCTAAATAAAAGGGTTACTGAACTCTGAATACACTGCACTAGACTAGAATTTCACATTGCCTCACTACTGCAACTTCTTATAACTACTAAACTACTTGAGATGATCAAACTAATAATAAATAAAAAACATTTAAAAAGGTGTGAACAGAGACCTTCAGCAGGTGTAGATGAAGCCTCCGACAAGCCGCCTTGACTGCTGTGACCTTCCCGCAACCATCTGGACCCATGAGAACAACAGAGCAGGCTCGCTGCAAACTTGCACATGCAAAGAAAAAGCTAAAATGAATGACCTTTTCATTAACTGTAATAAATATATTGTAAAATCACATTAAAGAGAATACAAAATTTCTCTTTCACAATATCCTATCCAAGAATGCTGACCTTTCAGTGATGTGTGGCTGGATAATGGAGACCAATTTCTCTACAATGCCTGAGAGTCCTGGAGGCAAAAGACTCGTCCAGAAAGGTGAACCCACCTCTGAGATGGAGCATGGTGCCAGACTATTGGTGAAACCTCTCTGAGGAAAAAAAATAACAATCAGAGTTTAGGCAAATCACTCTACTTTAACCAGACTGCACATGTTGGTACATTTTAAAATAAGGAAGAATTCAAAATCATAGCAAGCAGTGCAAGTTTGAAAGTTATTTATAGGTGACTTTGCACAGATACATTTTTATTGGCACAATACTAAGACTAAAAAAAAAAAATACAACCATGATCTACATCGACTTTTGGGGCATGGTGAAGGTATCAGAACTCCGGTTTAATATATTTTTATTATTTCATATACTAATAGTATTAATTGGCTGCACTGTATATGGTAACAGGGTAAAATTGCAGCTTAGGAAGCTTTTTGAAATGAATATTTAGTGCATGTGTAGGGAATGAATCATGACTGCAAATAAACCCAAATGCAGGGTGCATCCCAAATCGCATACTTATACACTTATGCCATGCTGTAGTATAAACAGTGTTAAAAGAGGAGGGGCTAACAGGCGCTGAGGCTAGGTGATAAAAAAATAAAAAATAAAAAAAAATGCAAGATGGCCAACAATACAATATCAATATTTTAAAAAAATTTACTGCATTCTGCTAAAGCAAGTGGCTTACACTTTTTTTTATTTGAGACATATCACTCTTAAAATTTATACACTAGTAAATGGTGCATAGTTTAAACGCATAGTGTTTATTGCATCATTTGGGACACAGCTCATAAACTGACAATGTGATCATATCATCATGGCAGACACAAATGTCTTCGGCTACAAACTTTCATGTTAATTCTTTGCCACTCAGATGCATCTTGTAGATTTTGGAGAGAGGTCACGCTGAAAAACAAATACTGCCCCAATAGGGCTTTTAAGATGCAATGTAACATGCAGCCAATTAGGAGTAACTTTTGCCTGTGTCTTTATATGTACATGTCAATCATTGCTTCTGATGTAATGAAGCTCGGCCTTACCATATACAGAGAGGTGTGTTCTGTATCAGCAAGATACGATCCAACATCTGCCTCATCCTCAGAAAAGCCGGACACCTGCTTCACTTTAAAATACAAGACTGGCCATCTGCAGAAAAGCCCACATGGTTAAAAAAAAAAAAAAAAAAAAAAAAGGGTCCTGGGATACAGCAAAGCAAACCATGAAATGCAATCCTAGGCAGTAATCCACAAATATATAATCTGTAATAAATTCAGAATTGAACACCTTGTGATTCCATCAGAGCTGCTTTCTACAAAATCAGGATGACCGTGTGTTGGAACACCCAGTATACTTCCCTGCTTGACAAGTCTAAAAAAACAAGAGAGTTTCTAAGGCATTTAGTAGTAAAGGTTTAAGATGTATGGTAAACATTTTACTTTCGAAATAAAAAGTCCTCAGACCTACCGAGGTGTGCTAAAATGCTTAAAGAGAACATTATCAAAGGGTCTGTGGGAGTCATAATCTGGAGATATAATTGCTTCAATGTGGAGTTCTTTGCCATATGGAGGTGCAGCAGAACAACATACACTTGCAGACAGTTTGTGTTCTGTCGGTATTGGTGCCTTGTTCCATCTCTGGGGGAAAAAATAGCTATGCTTAATTTAACTGGCATGTCACTAAATAGTTATTTATCAATGTATATAATTACTCACCTTTATTTTGAGACTTTTATTTCCAATAGGTGCTTCTTCTCCATTGGATAAGTTAAACCACAGTATAGGTGAAATGAAACCTGCGTTATCACTAACATCCATGTCTGAGGACTTGATGAAAGCCACAATTTTCGCCAGCTGACCATCCCCTTTGGCCCTAGCCACAGGCTTTGTGTCACTTTCGTTGTCGGGAGGACTTTGTGCCCCTTCAGCTCCTGAAAATCTTTTTACTTTTCCCGAAGCAGCCATAACCCATTCACCGTTAAACAGCCCTAGCTTCAACAACAAGTTTTTGCTCACAAAAATGGAGCTGTCCATGTCCACCTCTGCATTCTTCCCTATTTTAATTCCAAGTTTTGCCAACCTGCAAAGCTTGGCACGGTCACAGGTGACCTGCACATCCAGCCTGCACTCAAGGGCTTGAAGAACCTCCGTAAATCCAGAGCTGAACAAAAGTCGGTTGCTCAGTAAGGAGCTCCCTGGGCCAAGATTGTTTGCATAATGGGCGAAATCAGAGACAAACAAGGACACGCTGAACGGTCTGTTGGTTATGCTGCTGTCAGCAGAGTCCAAAGCAGCATGGCCATGCAAAATGTCCCTGCAATCAGATACTACAACAGTAGTGTTTACAGTGATCATACCCTGTGTAAGAGGTGCGCAGTCCAGTACGACCAAATCAGAGAGATACTGACGCACCAGAGTCGCTTTATCACCAAGTAGAGGATGGTGTGGTAAAATAAGAGTGTCACCTTTCCTCACCAAAAGAGTTTGTCCAGGACATGATGCCAAAACTAGCAGAAAACTGGAGAATTCTTCTGAAGATGCCCATCTGAAGCTCTGCTTCGTGCGCGCACCAATAACTATCTTGCTCAAAGGCAGAAGCTGTAGGATACGCGCGATTCCTGACTTTTCTTCCTGTAAATTGTAGTGACTTAGAAATGTTTTAGACACAAATATTGCCAGAGTGCTGCTGTTACTATGGACCGTGCAGTCAGGCAGCTCCTCAGCTCTGATGTGGGCGCAAACTAAAACTGCCGACTTTGTGAATGACTGAGTTTCCTGAAATGACAATAACAACGCGCATGAGGTTTCAGCGCAGTTAGAAAACACCCGCGTTAACTGTAACTTATGGACGACAGCTTGCAAGGGGTGCAAATCGTGTGGAAATTGGTCGAGACAGACGAACTTCATGGGCGCCGCCATCTTGATGCCTTGCGCATGCGCTGTGAGATGACACGCGTCCTAGAGATAGCCCAATATATATATAAATATATATATATATATATATATATATATATATATATATATATATATATATATATATATATATATATATATTTATATATATATATTTATATATTTATAAATATATATATATATTTATATATATATATATATATATATATATATATATATATTATATATATATTTTTTTTTTTTTTTTAATATATTTCAAAATAAGCACAGCTCGCATATACGTATAAATATGTTACATATTTGGCTGACATTATTATTATTATTATTATTATTATTATTATTACTAATAATAATAATAATAATAATAATAATAATAATAATAATAATTAACGGTTTAATAATATCAGTTTTCTTATATTCAAACACCTGTATTTAGGTTGCTAATTCTCAACCAGCAGTGCTAAGATTCAACCAGTCAAAGTCAAGCTGAATTCAATAAATAAATAAATAAATAAATAAATAGATTCAAGTTTAATGTCAAAGCCCGAGCTACCCAGGGATTCAAGGTACAAGGTTCTTTATTTGTCAACTCCACCATATGTGCAGATATACAGAGGAATCAAAATACCGTTTCTCTTCTCTCTCATCAAGTGTTTACATTGTCAATGCAGTCAGTGCAAGATAGAAAGATTTTGTATGATTTTGTATGAAAGTAACAGCAGTGTACTTTTAATAAATAGATATAAATAAACCAAGTGAATATACATCTGAGTAAGTGTAAACAGTAAATTCTATTAATATACTATATACTTTCAAAGGTCTATTATATGTAAGGTGCAAATATACATTCAAATAAATGTAAACATTCAGAGGTTCTGAGTATAAAGGCATTTGTAAGGTGCAAGACAGATAGCAGCAGTATGACAGTAGTGCAAAAAGACTGTAAAAGTGCAAACAGTGTCAGACTTAAAGATAGAGGGAAATGCAATCAAGCCTGGAGCATGTTCCATTTTGCCTCCTGTGCTGTCAAATGCCTCCTCTCTCAGAAGCCTGTGCACATATATCACTTTATCAACAGAACACTGTGGAAGCAGTCACAGGGTAAAGGGATAGCTACCTTTTAACTAATGTGTGCCATGGCCAGGTAGACCAAGAAAGACTACCCACTACTGGCAGAAGAATTGTTCAGGATGCAAAGAAAACCCACAAACAACTTTGAGAGAAATACAGGCTGCTCTGGAAAAGAGTGGTGTTGCTATTTCAAGTAGCACAATAATGAAGTACTTGAACACAAATGACCTGCATGGTTGAATTGCCAGGAAAAAGCCGCTACTGTGCCCATGCCTCAAAAAGGCCCACTTTCAGTACACCAGACAGCACCTAGACAAGCCTCACAGTTTCTGGAGCAGAGTCATTTGGAGTGTTTAGACCAAAGTTGAACTTTATAGTCACAATCATAAACTCTATGTTTGGAGAGTTTTCAATAATGCCTATGGTGAAAAGTACACCATCCCCACTGTAAAGCATGGTGGTGGAGCTCTTATTATTCCATTCCATTCCATTGTCTGTACTGCTTATCCGATCTATCATCGGGTCACGGGGAGCATCATCGGGCATCAAGGCAGGATACACCCTGGACGGAGTGCCAACCCATCGCAGAGCACACACACACTCATTCACACACACTACGGGCAATTTAGAGACTCCAATCAGCCTAGAAGCATGTCTTTGGACTGTGGGAGGAAACCCACCAAGCACGGGGAGAACATGCAAACTGCACACACAGTGAGCAGGAGAGAGACTCAAACCCAGGACACTGGAGGTGTGAGGCAAACGTGCTAACCACTAAGCCACCATGCCACCAGCTGCTATTATTATTATTATTATTATTATTATTATTATTATTATTATTATTATTCAAGTCTTTAAGACACCATTTTGCTTCCATATCTAAAACGCACACTAACTGAATGATAAATGAGTTCATTATTCCTCAGAGCCAATGGTACAGTGAGTACAGTGTTCTCAAGCTTGTTTTTCTTCCACAATGGCCAGGGAGACATAGCTTTTGAACACTTGACTCACATAAACCTTTAAGAAAGAAAACCTGGAAAGGTCATGTGTAAATTAGCCTGACCCCTTAAAACTTTAAATGTCAGTAAACCTTTGCTTTGGCCAGACACTAATAAAGGCCTCTGACATTTAAAGGTAGCTTAGGATGCAGGTTGTAGAGCACAAACAATTTTAAATATTACAAAAATGAATGAAACGTCAAATCTAGCATATACAGAATACTACAGAAAATATGAGGTTATATAATAAGTGTAATGTTTTATTTGTAATATCCATGGCGGTTTTTCAGGCCTGCTTGGGCTAGTTAATGACTGGTGTGGTATTGTAATTTTTTTTATATGTACTGGATTTATGGTGTAGTGAACTGCAACATATATTTTTCTTTTTGTATCTTTATACACATACATGGGAATAAAACATTGTCCCTCAAGAGCCCCAGTGCGACACAGAAGATCTGACAGTATGCACAGAATTACATACAATTACATTAAGCAAAAACAGCATGCAGTTACCTGTATTGTAACACTCGTGTTATCAGTGGATGTGGAACCCAACAGCATCCAACAAGAACTTCAAGAATAAAAATAGCTAAAAATAAAAAAACTTCTGCAATTGTGTAATTTTCTACAATTTAGCCATTATAAAGCATTCAGGTGTGACATTAATAATGACAATACAAAGTGTGCAAGATGTTACATCCATTTTAAGATATAGTAGGAGGTAGGAAGGCAGAAGACCACCAGTGAATCCATTCAGTGCTCCTCGGCTATTCAAAAGCTGGAAGACCTCCCAAGTCAGATGAGCCATGACATCCCTTCTACCGGTTCTGTCAGCCTTTCTATAAGATGACCACCTTCTGTCTTTACACACCTTTACACACCCCGCCTTCAAGGGGTCTCATGAGTTGTTTGACATCGCTCTTGATGAGACAGTGCTGGCTGTAAAACAGATGTCCAAGGTCATTGTTATTATCGTGTATTTGTATTGTTAGTATCTGGATCATTTGTAGTCAGACTACTTTTTGACTAGTGTCTGTAACTTCAAAACTTTTTAGGATCATAGAAAAAAACTACTGTGATATGGAAATACTCTTGTAAGATTATACTTTGACATGTTTAGACTTCCTTTAGAGAAGTTGAAGAGAGTGTGTACTCTTAGAAAACCTTTAGGTCCTTTCTACTTGTTTTTGGTCAGTTAAAGTAAAAGTTTCACTGTCAGCTCTTTCGGGTCTCTGTACTTGGATTGACTGAATTTAGGCATCTGTTGAATGAAGTAATGAACAAAACCAAATAAAATCAAAAACATTTAGCCTTTTTTCCTTACATTTTCTCTTATCATAAAAGCTAATTGTCTATTGTGCATTCTTTGGAACAAGGACAAGCAAATATGTTCACCACAAGGATCAATGATAATCTGGACTCCTGTTGACTCCTTATGTGTCCATTGTGCTTAGGTTTTCATGTACACTATCAGGCTAGTGACTAAAACAACTATAAAAACAAGTTAGTTTTGACAATGCTTAAATTACAGACAGGATCACAGGTACACCCTTTTTTTGTTTGTTTGTTTCTTATTTATTTATTTATATTTTACCAGAAACACCGGTAAAATACAGATACACCGGTTCCTGGAGCTGAGGTTCACCGGTGCTGTCCTGCAAGATGACTGGTGTCTGGAAGATGTAGCCATATCCTCAGGTACAACCATCTGCTGCCAGCTGAAGGTACCATCCCACACCTGAACACACCCTTTCCTATATGTGACGCCACATTTCATAAAAATAAGTAAAAGTGCATATATTTATCATCATGGAATAGTTTTGGGGCAGAAATATAAAGCTACCATTTCCACAAAAACTAAGGAGAGTATCACAGAGACTGAAAAAAATATATTAAAAAAATGAAAATAAAACAATTGTTACTGTTGACATTCATTAGAATGTGTTATATAAAATAAATGCGTATGTTGCTTACATGTGTTTCTTTAACAACATCATTTTACTTTACTTTTTTTAAATAGGATTTTAAGTAATGTTTCCATGAAATGGTTAAACAGTTTCTCATTTTTTCCACACAAAGTCTATAAATCAAATATTTATCAGTCCAAATATGAAAAAATGGCAGTATAGGCAGTACATCTGTCACTAACGCCAATGTTTAATCTACACTCTTTTTAATACTTAACTGTGGATGGATAATTTGGGTGAAGAAGAAGAAGAAGAAGAAGAAGAATGTTAGTAAAAATTGGCCTGAGCTTTTTAAGATTTTCAAGGTAGTGGTAGCTTAGTAAATTTTGTGATTTGTGGTAATGAAACTTGTAATACTGTAGTTAACACTAGCTCAGCTAAGAAGCCAATACCAAAACAAGCAAATAGATTTTTCCACACCAACAACAAGAAAAGACTAAGACCACTACTGAGACCACTAACAGTTTAAACTGGTTTGTTATGGTGTATCATTACTATGGAGTTACTAGGAGCCCTGAAACCAATATTGCATTTCTTAATAGAATTTTTACATTTGTATTACTTTTAACATCAAAACCAAGAAACATTCATTCATTGTCTACCGCTTATCCGAACTATTCTCGGGCCACGGGGAGCCTGTGCCTATCTCAGGCGTCATTGGGCATCAAGGCAGGATACACCCTGGACGAAGTGCCAACCCATCGCAGGGCACACACACACACTCATTCACACACTACTGACAATTTAGAGATTTAGAGCCAATCAACCTACAATGCATGTCTTTGGACCAGGGGAGGAAACCGGAGTACCCGGAGGAAACCCCAGAGGCACGGGGAGAACATGCAAACTCCACACACACACGGCAGAGGCAGGAATTGAACCTCCAACCCTAGAGGTGTGAGGCAAACCACTCTTAGTGCTAACCACTAAGCCACCGTGCCCTCCAAACCAAGAAACAACTGAAACAAATAGAAGAAGAAGTTCAAATCTTGAGAAAGGTGACAGGTCTTGAGACCAAGACAGGTCATGAGAATTCCAACCCTTCAAAATATCCAAATCCATAGTAATGCCCATATTTCTCATTTTATACCAAGAAAATTGGTATAAATTTGTTAAATTGTTAAATTTAAACAAAGCCAGGTGCACAGATCTATGCTATGCTATTTTCTAAAAACTTATGTTGATGTTGTTCCTAGCTACTGCCACATGGTGGCAAGAAGTCCTCGACTGAAAGTATTTCAGTGAAACTACTTAAGCAGTGCTACATCTGCTTCCATATTAAGTATCAAATGTCTCACAAAAAGAGTGCTGATCTAAGCTCCTCTCCATATCATCTTACCCATTAAGATGTGGAAGGCAAAAAGTGATCCTAGCTCATTTAGGCTTGAACACTTCTCTGTTTCTCAGAAACAGAAGTTGAGAAGTTTGATACAAAGGTATCATGCATTGCAGGAGGTCAGCAAGGCTGTGCTCCATGTGTTCAGTGCTGTGACAAAGGAGCCCCTGCCTATCATGGGAACAGCATGTCTGCTGGCTACCTCTGTCTCCAAACTTAGGTCCCTGGTGTCCTTTCTACTTGGCCTGCCAGTCAGTGCTTTCACATTATCAACCCAGAGTGGAGTTGAGCTTTATGACTGTAATCTGCTCTCACACTATGCTGTTGAAGCTGGTAAGGAATGAAATACTCCTGTAACTATTTGGTTTGTTATGTTATAATGGAGTTATGTTTAATTTTTACACTCATGGTCTACTTGGGATGGCTGAACAGAGTTCTTGAAAGACTCTTTGGAAGGACACAAGAACAAAGTCTTATGCCATTTTTTTAAGGACAAACCACTTTTGAGGTAGGAGTAAGATAGAAATCCAATCCAGTTACTATGAGTAGGTGTTTTTCATCAGTTGTTTATTATTTAGCAAAAAAAAAAAAAAAAAAATCAGTTGAAATTACTGTCTGTGCAACAGGTTTCAGAAACATTTGGCTCTTTATGTAGCGGCTGCTCATGGACACCTTGAAATGGCCAGTTGGCTACTAGACACTGGTGCGCATGCTCACAAGCCTGTAGGTGTCCACCCTTCCCGCGTGTGGTGCTACGAAACGGACCACCCTGAGTCCTTAAAATGTCCTGTACATGCTGCTGTAGAGGCTGGCCAACTTCACATTCTGAAGATGTTCAATTCAACTCAATTCAATTCAGTTTGTTTAACAAAAAGCATTGTCACAAAGCAGCTTTACAGAACATAAGAAACAACAAACATACAAACAGACAGTTCTAGGTGTTAGACAAAATTATCCCCATTGAGCAAGCCTGAGGTGACTAAGATGACTGTGGCAAGGAAAAACTCCCTTAGATGGTATTAGGAAGAAACCTTGAGAGGAACCAGACTCAAAGGAGAACCCATCCTCATCTGGGTGACACCGGAGAGTGTGATATGAACAATGTCCTTTCTGCATTTATGTATAGTCAACTGTGTGATGCAGATACAGCATGTGTAGAATGTTATGTGTAAATTAATTAGGAGGTTGTTGTCGTTCACATAGGGTTGGCAGTGTTGCTCACAAACCAGACCTCACAAAGCAGAAACCGGCAGGAGTTTGTCCATCTCTGGATGCCACTGGAGCTGGCACAATCTCTATATGTCTCGGGGATGGGTAGAAGAAGGGAAACAAATGGAAAGTAATTAGCGTAGCTGCTGTTTATAATATTAGCAGGCTTACTAGATGATAATGTGCATTTAATCAGATGTATTGGAGTACAAGGTTATCAGATGTATTAAATGTATTCCTGGCTAAAGAGATATGTCTTTAGTCTACGTTTGAACTGGGAGACTGTGTCTGAGACCCAAACACTGTCAGGAAGACTATTCCAAAGTTTCTGAGCTAAATACGGAGCATGATAGATTGTAATGTGTTAGAAGACTGGCTAGATACGGGGAGCTAAACCATTTAGAGTCTTGTATGTAAGTAGTGCTAGTTTATAGTCAATTCTAAACTTAACAGGTAGCCAGTGCAGGGATGATAATATTGGGGTTATATGATCATAAGTAGGAACATATTAAACCTAGCCTGTCGAGATCCCAGCAACAGAAATCTGCTCCAGATTGCTATAAATCATCAACACAAAAAATGTGTAACTCATCTTGTGTCCAAACTGTACACTATGGTCACCTTCCGTCGTTTTGCACTTTCAACAAGGATCTATGTTCAGATCAAAATCTGGATCATCAAGACTAAAAGGAGACTTTTTAAGACATCTGTCCCCAGCAGATAGCAGTCCATTCAGAAGCAGAGTGGGGGACACATTTCAAATTGATGGCTTTTCCTTGTCCAAGATGTCCAGTACCCAGGAGCTCTGTGTTCAAAGGATGCACATGGGTCAACAAGTCATCCTGTGGGTTTCAGGCTCGGACATCACAGCTCACAGTCTCATCCTGTCCATGTCATCACCCTGCTTTCCTATAATCTCAGAATGCATCAGAGCAACTACCGCAGATGCTTCCTCTTGCCCCAAACAAAAGGACAGGGAAAAAGTGAGTGGAATAACGGATGTGGCAGGAAGAAGACAAAGGAAATCCTGGGGGCTGAAAATACTGATCACAAACTGGGTGAATGGAGAAGCAGAGTTCTCCTGCCCCACACATTTCGAGAAACTGGTCCCAGACCTCTCTTTATTCACAGAAATCCTAAATCAGTAAATGTTCTCTGCTCCTCAGTGGAGTCCTTCACACGCCTTTGTGGATGCACTCCAAGAGAGAATGCAATATACAGCTTGGCTACTGCCTGGTCAGTAGTACAACTTGTGACGCCAATCACAGTTTCATATAAAGAACACTTGCAAGTGCTGATGTAGTTACACCAGGGATGTAGTTACATCTAGCAGTACAGATTTATGTAATGAACAAAATATTTAAAAATCTTAAAATTAAGCATATTGTGCAACTAATATAGCTAGGATTCCTTTAGTTGCACTTTTTGTAGACTTTTTTTCCATTGTCTGTACCGCTTATCCGATCTATTCTCGGGTCACGGGGAGACTGTGCCTGTCTCGGGTTTGGGCATCAAGGCAGGATACACCCTGGACAAAAGTGCCAACCCACCGCAGGGCACACACACACTCTCATTCATTCACTACGGACAATTTAGAGATGCCAATCAACCTACAATGCATATCTTTGGACCGGGGGAGGAAACTGGAGTACCCGTAGGAAACCCCCAAGGCATGGGGAGAACACACACACACATGGCGGAGGCAGGACTCGAACCCCCAACCCTGGGGGGCCAACCACTGCCCCACTTTTTTTGAAGACTTTCATTCATTCTTTTTGTCTGCCGCTTATCCGAACTACACTCGGGTCACGGGGAGCCTGTGCCTATCTCAGGCACCATAGGGCATCAAGGCAGGATACACCCTGGACGGAGTGCCAACCCATCGCAGGGCACACACACACTCCCCCCGCAATCACACACTACGGACAATTTAGAGATGCCAATCAACCTACCATGCATGTCTTTGGACCAGGGGAGGAAACCGGAGTACCCGGAGGAAACCCCCGAGGCACGGGGAGAACATGCAAACTCCACACACACATGGCGGAGGCGGGAATCAAACCCCCAACCTTGGAGGTGTGAGGCAAACGTGCTAACCACTAAGCCACCGTGCCCCCCTTTTTTTGAAGACTTATTACTTTAAAATATTAAAAACACCTTCCCTAGTTTTTTAAATTGCTCATAGACTCAAGTTAGTATTCATATATTCTTGTTTTAAATATAATGCTTGAAATAAACAAAATAGATTCTAGCAAATTCTAATAGGTTTAAAAGAATCTTCTTATGTAATTATATTTTATATTTTATAGCACATTTACATTTCTGGCATTTGGCAGACGCTCTTATCCAGAGCGACATACAAAAGTGCTTTAGTTCTCAGTCAATGAATACATTAACACTGGTTCAATAGGACACAAACTTGGGATACCATTAGCCTTAAACCGAGTTGTTTTTTTTTTTTTTTTTTTTTTTTTTTAAACAACATAATACATAAACAGGGAAAAATAGGAGCTAGTGTCATGGTTGGCAAAGTTCCCTGTTGGGCCACTAGGGGGTTTCTAGCAGGGGTTTTGTTTCTCTGTGCCATTTTGTTTTGTTTTGACATTTTAGCCCTGCCTGTTCCCCCCACCCCCCCTGTTCACCTGTCCCTGCCTCTGTTCACCTGTCCCTTGTGTTCCCTTGATTATCACCCTTATTTATATTAGCTGTCGTGCCTGTGTTTGTGGCTAGTTTCGTCTTTAATATGTGTCTGTTCTGTTCTTTGAATTTGGTTTTGTGTTTGGTTTTCTCTCCAGTGTTCCCATGTAAGTGTCTGTTTATTGTTTAATAAACCCCTGTTTTATGTCTATCCCTGCAATTGGGTCTGATCTCTTTTGCCTGGTACCACCGGCACGTGACAGCTAATTTAATATAGTCATTAATTAATGGTCATTAATTGCAAACATAATAACAACAAAACAACAGCAATAATAATAGTTATTATTATTATTATTATTATTATTATTATTATTATATGGATCCTTTAGTTTTGATTGACAGACCTTTCAGTTCATGAACCCTAGACTGCAATTTAAAAACTTGAGAGTTTTTTTTAATTTTTTAAGGTTAAATTTGAAAAAAAAAAAAAGTAATTAAAAAATTGATTAAGTTTAAATTAGGGGTTTATTTCCTGTCTCTGCCCTTTGTGTGTGGAGTTTGCTATTTTTCTCCTTTGCTTTAGGGGTTTTCTCAGAGGAATATCAAGACAGGTGAATATTAGCACATTGCACTGTAGGGTAAAACATTCTTGGTAAGAAATTGCAGGGTGTTTTTTGTGGTACATGTTTATTCTGTTTGTGCATTCAGACACCCTTTCTAATAATTGAAATCATATATATCAACCACACTTACTGATAGCAGGTGCATAAAACCAAGCGCACAGCCATGCGAACTCCATAGATAAACACAGGCAGTAGAATGGGTCATCGACTTTCATAGTGTGACTGTCATAGCTGTCACCTTTGCCACAAGTCATAATTCAAATTCTGTCTTTCTGCCCTGCTCACACTATGTGATCAATGTCATCCTCTTTATGTGGAGCTGAGGCTGCTTTGGAGCACTTTCAGACAAAGATTCATCCATCAAGATGTCTAGGGGCTCTTACATGCCATCAGCCATCAGATTCAAGTCTCACAAGCACACACACTCAGTTAATTGACATTCCACAGATATTAAAATATATGTATATAAATACTATGGATATTGCATTTATATTTACAGCATTTGCAGATGCCTTTATCCAGATTGATTTACACTTATCTCAATTATACATCTGAGCAATTGAGGGTTAATGGCCTTGCTCAAGGACAGATGTGTATGTATATATCTACAGCTTACCACACAAAGTGTTAAATTATGCTAATTTACAGAGCAGGGCCTGAAGTTCTGAAGCCTGTAGTGCATAAAAATCGCCTATGCTCTGTTGCATCACTCAATACAGAGTTCCAAAGTGCCTCTGGAAGCAACATCAGCACAAGGACTGTGTCAGAGAGCTTCATAAAATGGCCTTCCATAGCTGAGAAGCTGCTTACAAGCTTAAGATCATTGTGTGCAATACAAAGCTTCACCTGGAGTGGTAGTAACATTTCCTGTGGAGTAGAAACATTTTCACTGGAGTAATGGATTAATAAAATTTCATATCTGGCTTTCAAATGATGAATCTGGATTTGGCAGATGTCAGGGGACGCTGCCTACTGGTATGCATTAACAATTGACAATAAAGTTTCATGGAGGACACCTTGAGCACCCAATAAACTTGGGAACACCTTAATGACACCAAAATAGACCTAGGGACACATTAGGCACCCAAAAAACAAACCTGGTGACACCTTGAGCACACAGAAACAGACCTGGGGACACCTTGAGCACACAAAAACAGACATGGGGACACCTTGAGCACACAAAAACAGACCTAGAGACACCTTGAGCACACAAAAACAGACATGGGGACACCTTAAGGACACCAAAATAAATCTGAGACCAAAATAGACCTGGGGACACCTTGCGCACACAAAAATAGAAATGGGGACACATTAAGGACACCAAACACACATGGGGACACCAGAAGGACACCAAACACACAGAGACACCTTAAGGACACCAGAACAGACGTAGGGACACAGAAAAGACACCAAAATAGACCTGGGGACACGTTGAGCACCCAAAAACCGACTTGGGGATACCAGAAGGACACAAAAACAGACCTGAAAACAGCTTAAGGACACCAAAAAAGATTTGGGGACACCTTGTGCACCCAAAAAACAGACCTGGGATTAGGGTTAGAGTTTTGTGAATGTACAATGATTCCCCCCATCACAGACAGAACCCTGTGTGGTTGCACAGGGAGACAAGGAAAGGGTACAGGTCGCGCCTGTTAAGCACTTCTATGGCTCTGACAGAACTGTTCTATTGCTGTTTGCCACAGTTGGGCTTTGTGTCCGGGATGTGAGAAATTTTTAGGTATTTTATTTAATATTAATTAGTGAGCCCTGCGATGGGTTGGCACTCCGTCCAGGGTGTATCCTGCCTTGATGCCCTATGACGCCTGAGATAGGCACAGGCTCCCCGTGACCCGAGTGTAGTTCGGATAAGCGGCAGACAATGAATGAATGAATGAATTAATTAATTAGTGACTAAATTTTGTGTTAAGATTTATTTATGATTTAGTTTGAAGATTTGGACTAATTCAAAGTGTTAAGAATTTTAAACAGTGTTTTATGAATTTCAGGACACATCAGATTTATCGGATGTTTCGACCTTTAAACACTACACCCTCCTCTGAGGCAGCCAGCAGCAGGTCGATCACTCCTCGGCTTGTGTCCCATGTCCAATCGGAAAGTGTTTTATTTAGTTTAATTAATTATTTAATTTATTTATTACTTATTTATTATTTGTTAATTATTAAATGTCTAACATAGATTAGTATTGTTAAGAATTAAAGTTTAGAGTGAATGTTTAGTTATGCTCTGCTGTGTTTTATGTGTGTGAATGCTGAAGCTCACTTCTCTGCCAGTGGCTCCTTGTGTTAGCACCACAAGGTTTCCAGAGCCACTCGGCACAGTGTGATGCACCGCGAGGTGGCTGGAGACCGTTCTTCCCAACGGATGACCTTGACACAGACCAAAAAGCTTCTACTGGGCAGGCTCCTGAAGATGAAAAAAGGACAACGCAACTTCCTACCAGCTGAGATTTTTCAGAGGATGACCAGTTTAGGTCATTAAAGGGCACATAGTACATCCTGAAGGTGGGGAAACAGTGACCCCTACTGGCGAAGTTTGTGATTGATCGCTTTCAGTCTATACGTGAACGATTCTGATATTTTAGTTGTTGTGTTAAGCAAAGACATTAAGAAAATGCTATTCCGATGATACACTGGGTTCTGCCTAATTTTAATAATGCACAAACCTGTCCAATCATATTATAGGTGTTTAGATTTGTGCCTCAGAACGAGTTGAGGTCAAAATTATGGCCCTAAGTCGCATTTAGTCAAAGATTAGGTTGATGCACTAGAGGTTAGGGTTAGGTTTTAGGACTAAATTTTAGGATTAGGTTATAACAATGGTTAAAGTATGGTTAGAGTTGATTTAGGGTTAAGATTTCAGTCTAGACGCTTTGTCTGGTGGCTTCCACCTCGGATGAGTCATTGTGACGAACATCCTAATGCCATCTAATCTCAGCTCGAGTTAATGTCTGGACTGTTTGCCCTTAGTCTGATGGCTTCTAGGTATACCTCAGATGGGTCATTGTGACCAACATCTGGGATGGCATAAAAATCAATTGAGCAAATTGACCTAAATTCAACTTTGTCAAAAGATTTTTTACGTATACTCAGGCTGATGGTAAACTATTAATTTTAATTTCTCTCTGTTTCTATACTTCTGTAAAACTGCTTTGAGACAATGTCCATTGTTAAAAACGCTATACAGATAAATTGAATTTAATTTAATTATTACTCTCATTTTGAACTATTATTTATTTATTTGTTTGTTGTTTGTCTATTTTTTTATTTACTTATTTCTCAATCTAACTATCTGTCTAGCTATCATTTACTCCTATGTAATGGGTGTGGATGTGAAGGAGAGCAGAGTGGGGGGCAAGCCACTAGACTGAGCAGGTCAACCCCCTATGCCTGAATGGGCATATTTCCGCTCACTTACCCATCATACCCACCATTGTTTGGTGACTAGGCTGAGCAGGAGTGAAATTGAAGATCGGATTTTGAAATGTTCTGAGTTACTTAAAGTCCAATAGCGTGCTTGCTCCAAAGGCTCTGGCTGGGTTAGGGTTAGGGTAAGGATTAGAGAAAAGAGTTTAATTAGTGAGTGATCCCCTCTTGTGCTCTGGCCTGAAGAATTCTATATTTAAATAAAAGAAAACATACCACAGTCTTGTAGGTGTGGTGAGTCCAGGATCCAAGGTTATGGTTAGGGATTGAGTTGAAATAGGGAATAGGACTGAGGATTATGGCTAAAGGGTATGCTTAGCAGTAGGACTTGAAGTTGAGGTCAAAAACCATAAAGTCAAACTAAATTTGGATTGCGGTATGATTGTGATAAAGGAGGTGGGGGGTGGGGATTACCGTTAAGGTGAAGGTTATGATTAGGGGTCAGGGAAGACGATATCAAGATGTAAAGATGGATGGTCCAGGATTAGAGGTTATGGCTAGGGATTGGTTTGGAATAGGGGTTAAGTATTATGGCTGAAGGTTATGGTTAATAATGGGGTTTGGGTTTGAAAATAAATACAGTAATGTATTTCCCGTTTCCCCTGCATATTTGCCATTACAATGAGTACAAGTGATAAGGTAAATGATATTTTTAGTCAATAGATTTAAATTAGAAAAAAATGTGTGTCCCTTGGATCCGGTCCACAGGAACGTTTTCTGTTGAAAGTGAGCAGTCCAGGTCAGGGACGTCCCCTTTCTCAGGCCCCACAGTTGGCCTCAAATTGTGTATGTGTTTTAAAGTATGATTTTTAATCTGATGGAGTACTCTTTTGGAGTAGCCCCTCATTCTAAGGGCTCTAAAAGTGTCTGAGTGGCCTCTTCAAAATGATCATGTACCAGTTTTTGTATTAGTAAGGAAATGCCCTCTGTAGGTAACATTCTGTGTTCGATATAAAATAATCAAGAAGTCAATAAAACATAATCAAATAAACATGGAACAGATCCTCAAACCCATAAACAAATAATGGAAAAGGACAGAAAATCTTTTACAGTTATTTATTATTTTATTATTTTGTATTTAATATTATTGGATTTTTAATAGGGATTATACAAATATTAAATGTTGTATACAACATATAAATTCATTGGGAGTCTGTGCCTGTGCTTCCACCACTCCACTAGGCGTGGAGATGAGTATCCTAACCTAATCCTGCCTGCTCTTTGAAAATAAACCCTTCTTTTAACCTGTTATATTATTATAATTATTTAAATTGTTTCTTTCTCTTCTTTCACTCTTCCTCTTTTTCGCTTCCTTTTTGGTTTGTTTGGAACAAAATAAATAACTGGAAAAACGTTTCCTGGAGGTGATGGGAAAAGTTGAATGCTGATGAATGCTGGGAGAAAGGTGAAAGGTCACACAGAACCAGTCAGAATACTTTCAAGGACATTAGCACCACCCACATGGTCTACCCATAAGTCACCTGCTCTTCAAAAAGACCTGTTTGTCCAAACATACTGAACTTGTGATGAAGTCAAATTATGGTGAAATGTTAGGCCATTTATTTAAAAAAAAAAAAACAACTTTTTATCCTGCCTTTTTTTTTTTTACTTTGATATATATATATATATATATATATATATATATATATATATATATATATATATATATATATATATATATATATATATATTTTTTTTTTTTTTTAAGTTTAGGAATAAGACTTTTAAAACAAATTACTTTCTAATTTTTTAATCTTTATTTACATTTTCTTTGAATTCATCTTATTTTAATTGACATAAAATGGGATCCAAAGGAATAACACCATCTGGGAACATCATGTGACCTTAAGGAGGACACAAGGGAGTTTTACCTTTTTTTCCCTACATTTCCCTTCACCCTCTTGAATGTCTATATGGGTTGTTACATGAGTGTTACCAAAGGATCAGAACACCAACCAGGTACTTAAGGGAGTGTAGGTGGCATTGTCTCTTTTATTTAAACAACTTAATCCATGTGGTTTGTTTTAAGAACAAAAGGAAAATTCTGAACATCTACTAGGGGGCAGCAAGCGCTTACACTCCCCTACCCTGGTAGGCAATTTTCTGATTTGAGTGTGTTTTATGTCCTGTTTTGTGATTTGTTTGTTTTAATTTTAATATTTAATTTTAGAAAGTACTTTAAGATTTTTCTGCCCTTTCCGATATTTTATGTATATGATTCTCCTTTATTCAGAAGCTGAGCTTGGGGTAATTTCACAGCTGCTCTGTACAACAGGTTTGCGGCCCAGGCCAGCCCATGGTGTATGAATGATGAGTGGTTGAATGATATAAGTTTTAACTAAGGTCAAAACCATACCAAAAATAATCCAGTAGACCCAGTTTTAACTAAGATATTTTAAACTGTTACAGGCCATCCACCATTCGGAAATTTTAGAGGCCAGAACACCAGCCAACCCCTACCCACCAGGTACACACACAGACAAAATTGTTGGCACCCTTTCATTCCAGTGTTCTTTTCTTTGTATGCTTCATTTTTGCATATGTGAACATAGAGCTAATGTGACTTGCCAAAAAGCTCCTGTTTTGTCTCATCTGTCCAAAGGACAGGATACAAAGCTTCTGGGAGAATGTCATTTGGACAAATTAGACAAAACTGGAGCTTTTTGGCAAGTCGCATCATGTTCACAGACGAAAAAATGAAGCATACAAAGAAAAAAACGCTGTACCTATTGTGAAACATGGAGGAGGCTTGGTTATGTTCTGGGGCTGCTTTGCTGCATCTGGCACAGGGTATCTTGATTCTGTGCAGGGCACAATGAAATCTCAAAACTATTAAGGTGTTCTGGAGTGAAATGTGCTGCCCAGTGTCAGAAAGCTTGGTCTCAGTCACAGGTCATGTGTCCTCCAACAGGATAATGACCCAAAACACACAGCTAAAAACACCAAGAATGGCAAGAAACAAAACATTGGACTGTTCTGAAGTGGCCTTCTATGAGCCCTGATCTAAATCCTATTGAACATCTGTAGAAAGAGCTGAAACATGTCTGGAGAAGGCACCCTTCAAACCTGAGACAGCTGGAGCACTTTGCTCACCAGGAGTGGGCCAAAATACCTGTGGACAGGTGCAGAAGTCTCAGTGAGAGTTACAGAAATCCCTTGATTGCAGTGAGTGCCTCAAAAGGTTGTGTAACAAAATATTAAGTTAAGCGTAGCATCATTTTTGTCCAGGCCAGTTTCATTATTTTTTTTTAAAAAATGCTTCTGTTGAACCACAGTTCAAAAGCAATGTCTGATTTTCATTAGTCAATTTTCAGTAAATTTGTATTTATTATTACTTTTGTCAGTTTCAAGTTACTTCAGTGACCATTGTGGGTTTTTCTTTCTTTAACGGAAGGGAACCAACAATTTTGTCCATGTGTGTATGTTTAAACAGGTCACAAAACTCGCACCTTTCATCAAACTTTCTTCCCCAAACCAGTTCACTTTGGATAAAGTGAGACAGAATATGGCATGATGGATGGGCCAAAACATTGAGCTTTTAAAAGAGCATTACGACAAAGTCATTGCATCAGTTTTAGCTGAAGTGCAGGATTTTAATGTTGAGGCTTTTAACCGAGCACTAATCCTGGAGTAAGACCAGATACAAGAGAGAATGTACCGAAAGTTCAGTACAAACCCTTAGGTCTATGCTGATGGGTGATCCATCACAAAAACCATTTACGGCTTTTACCTGATCACACTGATTTTTAGTGAACATTTCCAACCTGCCTGAACCAGTGATACAACTTGGACAGCAAATAAACACTGAAGATGGAAGTAAGGTTAACTACAAGGACATTCAACTCTCAGCAGCTCATACACAAATCAATAATTCATCTACCTTAGCTGTTTGGATGCTCCTCGAATGAGACAGTTCTACCTGCTCCCGAAAATCCACAAGCCACCTGAGAAATGGATCGTGCCCTTTTAGCGTTCCATGCGGTTGTCCAATTATTAGTGATTGCAGTTCTGAGTCATATCAAGTGGCAGAGTTCATCGATCATTTTATCAATCCGTTATCTCAAAAACACAAAAGTCACATCAGGGACACTTATGACTTTGTCAATAAAATAAACAAGCTCTTTGTACCAGAAACTGCCTTGTTATTCACCATTGATATTAATTTGCTTTATACAAGTATAGACATGGAGCTGGGCCTACAAGCAGTTAGAAACGCATTCAACAAATACCCAGACAGCAATAGACCTAATGAAGAGATTTTACAGCTTTTAGAGTTGGGCCTGACACGAAACGACTGAGTTCAATGCCAAATATTATCTCCAGATCAATGGGAGGAGTCTGCTTTCCTCAAGTGCATCAAATTACCAATAGTACTGTATATTACAGACTTAATCTAGCCATGGGGGTCACAGTCCAGTGACTTCTGTGCCGGTCCTAAGCCCGGATAAATAGAGAGGGTTGCTTCAGGAAGGGCATCCGGCGTAAAACATTGCCAAATTTAACCATGCGAATCGTCAGTACAAATTTCATACCGGATCGGTCGAGGCCCAGGTTAACAACAACCGCCATCGGTGCCGTTGACCTACAGGGCACCGGTGGAAATTGGGCTACTGTTGGTCGAAGAAGTAGAGGAGGGAGGAGAGTGCACAGACAGAGAGAGAAGAGGAAAGGTAAGAGTGTAGGACTGAGAATAGGAACTCTGAATGTTGGTACTATGACAGGGAAAGGTAGAGAGCTGGCTGATGTGATGGAGAGAAGGAAGGTGGATATACTGTGTGTACAGGAGACCAGGTGGAAGGGTAGCAAGGCTCGTAGTATAGGAGCAGGATTCAAGCTGTTTTATTATGGTGTGGATAGTAAGAGAAATGGGGTAGGTGTGGTCCTGAAGGAGGAGTTTGTGAAGAATGTTCTGGAGGTGAAACGAGTGTCAGACAGGGTGATGAGTCTGAAGTTAGAGATTGAAGGGGTGATGTTGAATATTGTTAGTGGTTATGCCCCACAGGTAGGTTGTGAGTTAGAGGAGAAAGAGAGATTCTGGAGTGAATTAGATGAGGTGATGGAGAGTATTCCCACGGGTGAGAGAGTGGTGATAGGAGCGGATTTTAATGGACATGTTGGTGAGGGAAACACAGATGATGAGGAGGTGATGGGCAAATTTGGAGTTAAAGGGAAAAGGGAAACCCTTAGAAGGACAGATGGTAGTGGACTTTGCTAAGAGGATGGACATGGCTGTGGTTAACACTTATTTTCAGAAGAGGGAGGAGCATAGAGTGACTTACAAGAGTGGAGGTAGGAGAACACAGGTAGACTACATCCTATGTAGAAGAGGCAATCTGAAAGAGATTAGTGACTGTAAAGTGGTAGTGGGAGAGAGTGTAGCCAGACAGCATAGGATGGTGGTGTGTAGGATGACTTTGACGGTCTGTAAGAAGAAGAGGTCAAAGATAGAGATAGAGAAGAAAACAAAGTGGTGGAAGCTGAAAAAGGAGGAATGTTGTGAGGAATTTAGACAGAAGTTGAGGCAGGCTCTGGGTGGTCAGGTAGTGCTGCCAGATGACTGGGAAACTACAGCAGAAGTGATCAGGGAGACAGAGAGAAAGGTGCTGGGTGTGTCATCTGGAAGGAGGAAAGAAGATAAGGAGACTTGGTAGTGGAATGAGGAAGTTCAGGATAGTATCCAGAGGAAGCGGTTAGCCAAGAAGAAGTGGGACATGGACAGGACTGAAGAGAATAGACAGGAATACAAGGAGTTACAGCGCAGAGTGAAGAGGGAGGTGTCTAAGGCCAAGCAGAAGGCATACAACGAGTTGTACACTAGGTTAGACACTAGAGAAGGAGAGAAGGACTTGTACAGGTTAGCTAGGCAGAGAGGGTCGAGATGGGAAGGATGTGCAACAAGTTAGAGTTATTAAGGATAAAGATGGAAGGGTGCTCACAAGTGAGGAGAGTGTATAGAGGAGATGGAAGGAGTACTTTGAGGAGCTGATGAATGAGGAAAATTAGAGGGAAAAAAGAGTAGAAGGGGTGAACTCTGTGGAACAGAAAGTAGATAAGATTAGAAAGGATGAAGTCAGGAAGGCTTTGAAGAGGATGAAAAGTGGAAAGGCAGTTGGTCCTGACGACATCCCGGTGGAGGTCTGGAAGTGTCTGGGAGAGGCAGCAGTGGAATTTTTAACTAGTTTGTTCTACAGGGTTTTAGAGAGTGAGAGGATGCCTGAGGAATGGAGAAGAAGTGTGTTAGTGTTGATATTTAAGAATAAGGGTGACGTGCAGAGTTGCAGCAACTATAAGGGGATAAAGTTGATGAGCCATACAATGAAGGTATGGGAAAGAGTAGTGGAAGCTAGGTTAAGGAAGGTAGTGGAAATTTGTGAGCAGCAGTATGGCTTCATGCCCAGAAAGAGCACAACAGATGCAATTTTTGCTCTGAGAATTCTGATGGAGAAGTATAGGGATGGTCAGAGGGAGTTGCACTGTGTGTTTGTAGACTTGGAGAAAGCGTATGACAGGGTGCCAAGAGAAGAGCTGTGGTACTGTATGAGGAAGTCAAGAGTAGCAGAGAAGTATGTCAGAGTGGTGCAGGACATGTATGAGAGGAGCAGGACAGTGGTGAGGTGTGCTGTAGGTCAGTCAGAGGAGTTCAAAGTGGAGGTGGGACCGCATCAGGGATCGGCTCTGAGCCCCTTCCTGTTTGCTATAGTGATGGACCAGTTGTCAGAGGAGGTCAGACAGGAGTCTCCTTGGACAATGATGTTTGCAGATGACATTGTGATCTGTAGTGAGAGCAGGGAGCAGGTGGAGGAAAACCTGGAGAGGTGGAGGTTTGCTCTGGAGAGAAGAGGAATGAAAGTCAGTCGTAGTAAGACTGAGTACATGTGTGTGAATGAAAGGGAGGGAAGTGGAACAGTAAGGTTACAGGGTGAAGAGGTGAAGAAGGTACAGGAGTTTAAGTACTTGGGGTCAACAGTCCAGAGAAATGGAGAGTGTGGGAAAGAGGTAAAGAAGCGAGTGCAGGCAGGTTATAATGGGTGGAGAAAGGTGTCGGGAGTTCTGTGTGATAGGAAAATATCAGCGAGAATCAAGGGGAAGGTGTACAGGACAGTGGTGAGACCGGCCATGCTGTATGGTTTAGAGACAGTGTCACTGAGGAAGAGACAGGAGTCAGAGCTAGAGGTAGCAGAGCTGAAGATGTTGAGGTTCTCTTTGGGAGTGACAAGATTGGACAGGATTAGGAACGAGTACATCAGAGGGACAGCTCATGTTGGACATTTGGGGGACAAAGTTAGGGAGTCCAGATTAAGATGGTTTGGACATGTTCAGAGGAGGGAGAGTGAGTATATTGGTAGGAGAATGTTGGACATGGAGCTGCCAGGCAGGAGGCAAAGAGGAAGGCCAAAGAGGAGGTATATGGATGGAATAAATGAGAATATGAAGCTAGTGGGTGCAAGTGTTGAGGATGCAGAAGATAGAGATAGGTGGAGAGAGATGATTCGCTGTGGCGACCCCTGAAGGGAAATGCCGAAAGAAGAAGAAGAAGACTGTATATTACAGACTTCTGGATTTGGCATTTGAACTCATTCAGAGGAGGATTTTAATACATTTTTAGAGGTTTTAAATTCCCACCACACATTGATAAAAATCACACACAACATACAGAAAGACAAAGTGGAGATTTTAGACACACAAACATTTAAGCATCCAGAAAAGGGCAAAAAGGGTCTGGCCACCAAAAGTGTTTTTTAAAGATATGGACAGACACGCACTATTGCATAAGAGCAGCTTCCATCCCAAGCACACCTTCAAAGGAATAGTGAAATCACAATTAATTCGATTATATAGAATATGTACAATGTGGAAGAAGCCACCCAGGTACTGTTTAGGGCACTCAGGTCCAGAGGTTATGCCAGTCAGTTCTTGCTGGAAATTAAAAGGGAAGTAAAACCAAATGAAAAAAAAAAATCAACAACAAATAATACCTCTTGTACTCATCTATTCACATTCTCCACAAACCTTCAATAAAGAGCCCAGAAAGCGCTTCCAACAGGCCCAGGAATCGACGGTGGAACTGGCCGACTTCAAACTCATTGCAGCATACAGAAAGAACAAAACTTTTAAGGACATACTGGTACATAATAAAGTGAGCAAGCGCAAAGAGAACAAAAAAGAAAGAACACGTATATTACAAATTAAATAATTAAAAAACAAGCCTTCTGGACTAGGTGTACCAGTTGAGCAGACCCTACATCTGGAGAGTTTTAATGTGGTGTATGCCAAAAATTATACATAGGGAAAACCAAAAACAAATTACTAGACAGACTCAGACAGCTCTCATATCAAGTTAAAAAAAAAAAAAAGAGTAACATATTATACAACCATTTCCGAACACACAGCCTCAATAAGCTGCACATTCAGGGGGTGGATAGCAGGACAGGATGCACAACAACAGAGACAGAGAGCAGAAAGGAGGTGGATTAGGTTACTGAATACCTGGGAGCATCTTGGCTTAAATGAAAAATAAAGAAATAAAGGAATTCTCCCCATGAAAGTAGACATTTGGGGATACAATGACTCCTTCTCATGGATCTTCGCCCCCTACTGGCGAAGCTTGTGTATGGTGATAGTGTTTATTAATGGTTAGACACTTTTCGAAAATATGTAATAAACCAACACCTATTATGACTTCATTGTTCTGTTTATTTATTTATTTATTGGTTTACATACATTTATTTTGCAGTGTAGGATGAATTGTGTGTGTTTTTTTGTTCACTTTTAATGTATGACATGTACAGTGGGGCAAAAAAGTATTTAGTCAGCCACCAATTGTGCAAGTTCTCCCACTTAAAAAGATGAGAGAGGCCTGTAATTTTCATCATAGGTACACTTCAACTATGAGAGACAGAATGAGAAAAAAAAAAACCAGAAAATCACATTGTCTGATTTTTAAAGAATTTATTTAAAATCATGATCTAATCATAAAATCATGAAAGCACATGATCTATGCTCCGCCCACCACACGTTGACGATTTAAACCGTTGACGCGGCTATACTGAAGGCGCCTGGGCCTACATAGAAAAATAATCACACTGGTAATAGCAGTTTTTTTACGCTCTTCTCTTTCATTTTCCGTCGGTCACTGTTCGACTGGAATTTAACTTGGATTAAATTATATTATCTGAAATAGTTAACATGAGACTTCGGTCGAGAGATATTTCCCTGGAGAGCCCGTCGTCTCACACCAGCTCCCAGCGCCGTCGTCAGCCGGATTTGAGCGGAGAACCGCGGATCGAGCAGAGTCCGGCTCAGACTCTGTCTCAGGTGAGCCTTACTGAAGAGGATGCAGACACTGAACATAAAGTAATGTTTAACAAATTACCAATGTGAAAAACTTCTCTGAAACAACATTGGTTTGGTATTTACCAGGGTAATACAGCTAGCTTACATTTCCAGTGAGCAATTAGCCGTGCCTCTTCTATAGAAAACTAGGTGTAGTTATCTTAACTGTTGTGTTTTGTTATTGTTCTTAGCTAGGATAACTTGTTTGTTATTTAGCTTGCAAACACTGCTTATATTATAATACCAACTGGCTTACAAAATAACGCAATATTAAATCTTAGATAAAGCTAGTACATGATACTTTCTTTAGCAGTAAAAGCGTTCAAATCAGATGGCAGATTAAAAAAAAGGTTTTGCTAACAATAAAGGTAAGCTTCCTGTTAGCTGACTGCTAATCCGGGTCTACAGAGCAACAGCGTCTTGCAATATATCTGATCTTAACAACTACTTTCTCACACTTTCTTAGCTGCACATTAATATTACTTTTACATTCAGGTAAGCTGGTTGAAATGTCTTGCAACTGGCATTATATTAATTTAGATAGCTCGGGCACTGTCGGTATTATTGAACAGTCAAATGCAAGCAGCTGTAAGAGTTTCCTGAATGTTAGTATTTGGTATTTGCTTCAGAATTGTGGTGTTTTTTTTCTAAATGATCGTGCGTGTATTAGTATATAAGTCTATATACACTATATTACCAAAAATTTTTGGGACACCCCTCCAAATCATTAAATTCAGGTGTATAAAATCAAGCACCTAGGCATGTAGACTGCTTCTACAAACATTTGTGAAAGAATGGGTCACTCTTAGGAGCTCAGTGAATTCAAGCGTGGTACAGTGATAGGTTGCCACCTGTGCAATAAGTCCATTTGTGAAATTTCCTCAGTACTAAATATTCCACGGTCAACTGTTAGTGGTGTTATAACAAACTGGAAGCAATTGGGAACAACAGCAACTCAGCCCCAAAGTGGTAGGCCACGTAAAATCACAGAGGAGGGTCAGCTGATTAGCTCAAGAACAGTGCATAGAGAGCTTCATGGAATGGGTTTTCATGGCTAGGCAGCTGCATCCAAGCCTTACATCACCAGATGCAGTGGTGTGTGCGCATGCAATCACTTGTACAGTTTGTGACTCACTCATTCAAGCAGTTATCTGCACAGCCAATTGTGTTGCACCTGTGCAGTGTATAAAATCATACAGATATGGCTCAACAGCTTCAGGGGTTGTTCACATTAACCATTAGAACAGGGAGAAAATGTGATCTCAGGGATTTTGACGGTGACATGATTGTTGGTGGGTTTGAGTATTTTTACCCCAGATCTCCTGGAACTTTCATGCACAGTCTCTAGAGTTTTGGTGGAAAACAAAAAAAAACATCCAGAGAGTGTTGGCTCTGTGTAAAGAAATGCTTTGTTGATGAGAGTGGTCAATGGATGATGGCCAGACAGGTGTTGTAATGATGTGGGGAATGTTTTCTTGGGCTGTAAGTTATGTATGTTACTAACATACTTGGCCAAAGTAGCTCTCGGAGGAAAAAAGGTTGCAGACCCCTGTTCTAATGGCTACTTCCAGCATCATAATCTAGCCTGTTACAAAGCAAAAGTCATTTCAAACTGGTTTCATGAGCTTCAAGGTAGACAGAAGAATTAAAAAGAAAAAACTGGGAACATGACTGTGTGTTCAGTGAAGTTTATTGTTCAGTGATTTTTCAGTGGCCTTCCCAGTCACCAGATTTGAATGTGGAACAGCGAGAGATTCATAGCATGAACGTGCACCTGAAAAATCTGCAGGAATTGTGTGATTTGTAATTGTCAACATGGACCAGAATCTCAAAGGAATGTTTCCAACATCTTGTGGAATGCTATGTAGAATTGAGTTTTGAGAGCAAAGACCCTGCTCAGTAATCTGTAGTAATGTATTTCCAGCTTGAAAAGCCTCTCCTGCCTCAGGAAGGCTACAATAGTGCTCAGTGAGTGTATAGCCATCATTGATGAAAATTGTGTGAAAATTACTTGTCATGTTAAGTTCATCCTTATATTTTTGCCTGTGTTTAGAATGTCCAGGTTTTAAAGGATTGCTCCAATTTGTACTGTGATGCCATCCCAACTGCAGTGAATCGCCCACACTTAAGACATAAAAGGAAAAGGGTTCTACCACTACATGAGAGTAAAGGTAAAAAAGATGGCTCCTTTTGATAGGTAAAATTGCTTCATCTATGTGTTTGTAAACTAAAAGTAACCTTCAGCTATGGAGTTTGATTTAAATAAATGCTGTTCATTCAGCAGAATCTGACTTTAAGACACCAGTGCGGCATCTCCAGGAAAGGCGGTACTCAGTCAACCCTGCTGCACGTAGCCTTTATTCTCCTGTTGGTTTTGTCACGCCTGTTAAAGACAGTAAGTACCTAAACTGCTGTCACAAGCATGCATCCTGACAATATTTAGTGTTGACACTGTGTATTAATAAAATTTACATTGTACAGAAGTCTTTATCACCATACATACATTACAGCACAGTTGAATTCTTTTCTTCACATATCCCAGCTGAGGAAGTTGGGGTCAGAGCACATAAGTCATTAATAAAGAACATTTTTATGCTGAAGAACTGAATCATTCTATATGCCTATAAATGAACCACACCACATCTGCAGAGATGGAAAATCCCAGGAAAAGTGCTTACTACTTGATCAAAGTTGTATATTTAGCAATGCTGTAGGATATCCATTGTCAGTATTTCTCTTTGATAGATGAGAGGACAAAGCATTGTGCACTGTTCAGCCCTGAGCTGTGTGTTTTCGGATACAGTGCCGTCAGCTCCCTGTCAGAAGATGAGGAGAATGATAAGGTGTTCAGCCCGTGAGTGTCACTTTCCCAGCAACAGGGTTTCATATCGCTTGATTGTGTTTAATGCATTTCCTGCTTCGATGCGTTTTGATCACTGTTTACAGATTATTATGAATTATGAAAGCAGTGTGAAATACAGCAGTATCTGCTTTCATGTTCATGCAATGTTACCCCACAGATTCACATTCATCAAAAACATTCCAAACCAGTCGCAACAGTCCAGAGCAGTTTCGACTCTCCGGGATATACCACCAAGGACAAGAAGCACACCTGCAGCCACCATGGTGCTCGATCTGGTAAGCTTTTCAAATATGTCTTTTTCACAGGCACCTGTTTGTTTCTGCATAAAATCTTTATATTGAATAGTTGTAATTGTGTAACTGGATATATAATGGTTTTTTTGGCTCCCTCTCCAGGATGAAACCCTTGTGTTCAGCTCCCTTAATAGAATCGAGGATGCAGAGTATACATTTAACACAATCTTTCAAGCTCAAGAATACAAGGTTTTTGGGTCTTTTCTTTCATACCAGCCATGCTAAAATTTCCATGCATGCACCGGTGTGGTTTAATGGAAAGCATACTTAAAGGTTTAACCGTTTGTAGTGTTCACCGTGCTCATTTACAGATTTTATTTTTCTTTTACACATAGGTGTATGTGGTTCTCAGGCCATATGTGAATGAATTTCTGCAAGCTATGATGAAGCATTTTGAGGTAAATTGACTTCATTTATAAACAGGCTAGATATGAGGAAATGATGCTTGCTACAAGCATATCAGTATTTCTAATGTATAAAAGTCCATCTTCTGGTTTCATGCATATTGTTTATCTGAAAACAAAAACTAGACACACCACACAGTGAGCTATATTAAAGTATGTATTTTTGTGGTTTTGTGTTGGTGTAAACTGTATAAACCATGAAAATGTGAAGTTATCTCTACTCCAAACTGTGTATTATCAGGTAACACACGTTTTCTGCCTGCAACAACTTTAACTATTTCAGTGTGTTTCATCTTTTGTAGATGTTTGTTTACACTTCTGCTAAAAAGGAGTATGCAGAAATGATAGTGGACATACTGGACCCTAGAAAAAAAATATTCAGGTAAGGTTCTTAATCTTTCTGTGTAAAATTGTATTAGTAATGATGCTAATTAATGTTCCAAGAAAGCAATCAATTTTGTATTTATGTAATTTCTTTTTTTCCCCATTTTCTTTTCCTTAAAGACATCGTCTCTATCAGGATGACTGCACCTGCGTTCTAGGACACTATATTAAGGACTTGGGGGTGCTGGAAAGAGATCTTTCAAAAACCGTGATTCTGGGCAATGCACCCCACACTTTCCCATACCATGTATAAGTGCTTCCACAATCTTTACAACAGTGTTGTCAAATCATTTTACATAGAGTATTATTACTTTGTGATAAGTTTTGTTGGCACCACTGGTTTACTTTACTCTTTATTTTATTTTTCTATCTTCCAGCTGATGAACATGATTCCAATAAAAAGCTGGTGTGGAGATAAAGAGGACAAGGAGCTCCAGAGGCTCATCCCTTACTTGGAAAAGCTCACCCAAGCTGTAAGCTCTCATTTCTCACTCTTGTCAGACTGTTCAGTTAAATGTGTAAGCATAAACAGTGTGCGACAGGAAAGGTGTCTACACTGATCCCAATAAAAAGTATGTTTTGAAATTGTATTATTAATTATCCTGGTTTACATTCTTTTTTTTTTTTTTTTTAAATTAACATGTATTCAGTATCATTACATTATTCATGTATATTCATTTTTAGAATGACTTCAGGACAGTGCTCAAGAGGAGAACAGCACATCTTCACAGTCTGCTCACTGAAGACTAAAATCCTGTGCCGTTTCTGTATATATTTTCTTGTAGTGTACTATTTTGGATGCAATATAGGCTGAATAATTTCAAAATGCTAGTCATTTAAATTTTATCATTTTGTGCTTCAGAGGAAATCCAGCCGTGCCTCATTTAGGCTGGTTGCTGTTATTTGAAATGTTGTTCATTTTTTTTAAATTATTGTGAACATTTGATTTTTTTTTTTGCTAATTTATTGTTGCTGTTATTCACATGACACTTTAAATTACATGGTGTGTCCAAATGCCCTGGATTCTTCTACTTTAATAATTTTCTTCAAAAAATAAACTTTGGTCTTTTTAACATTTGTCTCTCTGAATGCCAAAGTGGTCATACAAGACAAATGGTCACAAATGTACATACTGTTTTACAGTGTTTTATGCATTGTGTTACTGTAAACAGTACTTGTTTTGCTAAAGTCCAGTGCTTTAAATGTTGTTGCACAGTGAAATGAAATGCAGCATTGTGAATTGTTTTTGAAGGTGCCAGCAAAACATTCACTTCTGACACACATTTACATGGGTGGACTAAAGTTACCAAAGGTGGACAAGGGCAGAGAAGATTGGATGATGGAAAATGGGTGAACGGCAAACAATCATGAATGATTCACAGAAAAGGCAGGTGTGTACATAAAAAAAAAGGTGAATAAAGGCAGACTTGGTAGGGAGGACCTCCCAGTGGCCTGCACAGAACCCTGACCTCATCCCCACTGAAAACCTTTGGAATGAACTGGGATGTCTGTTGTGAGTCAGGCCTTTTCCAACATGACCTCACAAATGCTCTTTTTACTGAATGTACACAGACCAGGCATAACATTATGACCACATGCCTAATATTGTTGGTCCCCCTTTTGCTGCCAAAACATCCCTGACCTATCGTGCACTGTGTATTCTGACACCTTTATAGCAGAACCAGCATTAATTTCTTCAGCAATTTGAGCAACAGTAGCTCGTCTGTTGGATCGGATCACATGGGCCAGCCTTTGGTCCCCAGGTGCATTAATGAACCTTGGCTGCCCGTGATCCTGTCACTGGTTCACCACTGTTCCTTCCTTGGACCACTTGATAGATACTGACCACTGCAGACCGGGAACACCCCACCAGAGCTGCAGTTTTGGAGATGCTCTGATGCTCTGATCTAGCCATCACAATTTGGCCCTTGTCAAACTCGCTCAAATCCTTACGCTTGCCCATTTTTAATGCTTCTAACACATCAACATTGAGGACAAAATGTTCACTTGCTGCCTAATACATCCCACCCACTAACAGGTGCCATGATGAGATTATCAGTGTTGTTTGCTTCACCTGGCAGTGCTCATGAAGGTATGCTTGATCGGTGTATTCTCATAGACACATTGCACAATCTTTTAGAAAGCCAGAAGGGGTCCAAATTTGTATTTTATGTTCAAGGTTTTAGAACACGATGTCACATATTAGTGAAAAGAAGCCGTGTGTGGCAAGTCTCATAGGGGTGTCATGGTCAGGTGTCCAAACTTTAAAGAATGTCCATCACTTTTGTCGAACACAGCAACATATTCCAACGTGAAGATAAGAAGTCATTCACAACTCTCAGGATAAGGTAAAGTTAAAGTGGAGATAAATATGGAATGCTACTTCTGGTAGCAAATACTCTACTATACATCTGGAAAGGGTTTATTGACATCTATATGACATGATATCTAATAAATAATGACTGTGCAGGAATTTGTTTTAAGGAAACTGCAACGATTGCACTACAGTCTTTTCGACACCCAGCAGATGGAGTCGTATATACGCGTATGACTTTCCCATAACTAGAGAAGAAGACGCACCGGAAGTTGTATTATGTAAAGATGGCGGCGTTGGTCAGTGAGTATCGCAACAACCAAATATTGCATGTTTTAGCTTTAAAAACGGAACTATATGCTTTAATATGTACTCCGACAAGTAATCAGTCATTACAACATAACTGTGTAGTTAAAGTAGGCGTTAATGTCGTTCATCTTGTCGTTACTTTAGCATTTTGCTCCCTGACCTTGTTATGTAGCCAGCTTACTGCTAGCAAAGCTGCAAATGACCAAACCTGTGGATGATTGTCAAATGTCTTTCTGCATTACATGGGTCTTGAAATAATGCCATTTTAGTTTTTGCGTACTCCAGTGTCTCTCTAGTAGCAAGACATTTTAACATTTTATGAGGTCGTTCAAAATAATTCAGAGCTAGAACGCTAGATTTCGCTGCATCAGTGTAAAAGCCCAATATATTCGCCTGATCAACATATAAAGACATTAGAACTGCTCAGTTCATATTGTATGTAGGACAATAGTAAAACTCTGGAATAATGGTGCCTTTAAGTTCGTGTGTACGAGTTCGGAGGTCGTGATTTCTACGTGAATTTGGTGGGAAGAGGGGCTGTGTGAGAATTTTTTGTGTGTTATCAACTATACTGAAGCGTTATCGTGTATAATTTTGCTATATAGACCGATCAGGCATAAAATTATGACCACCTGCTTAATATTGTGTTGGTCCCCCTTTTGCTGCCAAAATAGCCCTGACCTGTTGAGGCATGGACTCCACTAGATCCCTGAAGGTGTGCTGTGGTATCTGGCAACAAGATGTTCGCAGCAGATCCTTTAAGTCCTCTAACCTGTGATGTGGGGACTTTAGATAGATACTGACCACTGCAGACCGGAAACACCCCACAAGAGCTGCAGTTTTGGAAATGCTTTGATCCAGTGGTCTAGCCATTACAATTTGGCCCTTGTCAAACTCACTCAAATCCTTACTCATTATTTTTCCTGCTTCTAACACATCAACTTTGAGGACAAAATGTTCACTTGCTGCCTAATATATCCCACCCACTAACAGGTGCCATGATGAGGAGATAATCAGTGTTATTTACTTCTCTTGTCAGTGCTCATAATATTATATCTGATCGGTGTATTTAATTACGGTATTTCTGCCATGGCTTATACAGGTGATGTATTCAAAACAAATTTGCCCCCATGACATTTTTTAGTGCAGGTGGTGCAGCAGAGCTTGTTGTATCAGTTAAAGAATTAATAATATACCTAATTGGTCCGTCACTTGACGTCTGAGGCAGCATGAAAATGTTTCTAGTTCTACATTGTTCAGAACGTTATGCATTTGTCCCACTTCAATTTTCTTTACAATACTGATATTAAAGCTCTGGGTATTTCTTGTTCCCAATACTTGTTAATTGCTAACATCCTCCTAGTAACCCAGCTGACCCTGTGCAAGCTCTTTATGCTGCTCTTTATATTTAGTGGCTTTGCACCCAAACGAATTAACATGATATCACAGAGGTATTTTGAAAGCACTGTTAGTAACAGTTATGTTCCTCTTTTTCAGCTCCTCGCCTTGCCACACTTGGATTCTTTTCAATAAGGTGAGACATGACTGATTACATTATCATTTTTACATTGCGTTTCAGACTGCATTGTTAGTTAAGGACCTGGATTTTGCATTATTTTAACATATTTTGTAATCAAACATTGATCTCTATTACAGACCCTTTTCTTCATTTGCTGCCCAGAAAACAGTTGTGTTCAAGAACACAAAGCATGATGAAACTAAGAGGTATGAGAAGGTTGTACAGATTGTGGATTTAATGGCAGCTCCAGAATTATTGGCACCCTCGGTAAAGATTTATAAAAGCTTATTGGGATGCTGATGATAACGTACTTAATCTCAGATGGAAAATATAAATGGAAACTTAAGTAAGTTTCTTCTTGGGGAACAAAAAAAACACTATCAAAAATCTAAGATAATATCATGACTTCTGTCTCAATTGCTGTTAATATAAGTGGACATAGAGGCTACATTTCTTTAGCAATTTATCAACATGGGGAGGATCAGAATATCCACAAATGGCAATAATTTGCTTTAGTACCTGCTGAGTGAGCTGTGTGTACTGTAACCATAGCTGCTGTTTCTGTCCAATTTGCAGCCTGGTTACATTCAGACAGAAAAGCACTGCTGTGGCATCAAAGTCCACCTCAGCAGTGAGCAGCAAAGCTGAATATGTCATCACCAAACTTGATGACCTGGTGAACTGGGCACGCAGAGTAAGTATCATTCCTTTTTGGCTCAGTTTCTTGATTCATTTAACAGAAAGTTTGTGATAATGTCCTGCCTGTTCCATAGAGCTCCTTGTGGCCCATGACCTTTGGTTTGGCGTGTTGCGCTGTGGAGATGATGCACATGGCAGCACCTCGCTACGACATGGATCGCTTTGGAGTTGTGTTCAGAGCCAGCCCGAGACAGGCTGACGTCATGATCGTCGCTGGTACGCTTACCAACAAGATGGCTCCTGCTTTACGCAAGGTATGATGTGGAATTAGTGTTACATAAGGCACAAATAATTATACATATTGCACTGTTACTAAAGGGGAAAGTATATTGAATTTACTGAAATACTTTATTGAGTCAGTTAAACTGGAAAGTTGACATTACTTACACATTACAACATCTGGCTTTTTTATCAAGCTGGTTATAAGCAAATTTATTCATGAATCATTCACATTAGCATTTACACAAGAAATGTGATTCATGAAAATCCAGTTCCGTAAAACTGACTTTGTGAACATTTGCATACATGACAGTGGTACACTTACACATTCACATGATTATCTTATCAGCCAATCACCAATCAGTGGTTTTGATCATGGCATGATTGTTCATGCCAGATGGGCAGGTTTGGGTATTTCTAGAACTGCTGCTCTCCTGGGATTTTCACACACAACAGTGTATTGTTTGCACAGAATGGTGGAATAAAGAAAAAACATATAGTCAGCATCAGTTCTGTGGACAGAAACAACTTGTTGATGAGAGAGATCAGTGGAGAATGGCCAGACTTGTTCAATCTGACAGAAAGATTACAATAATGTCTATAACCAGTGCATTACTGTGGTAAGCACTAAAGCATTTCAGAATGCACAATGTATTAAACCTTGAGGTGAATTGTTTATAACAACAGAAGACCACACCAGGTTCCACGTTCCAAGAACAGAAAGCTGAATTCTTGGCAAAACTTAAATGACCAAAACATAAAGCCCATTGTTGCTTGTTGCAATAAAATTTTTCTTTTAATTCTTCTTTTTTTTTCGATAAAAAGTGACAGAGTAAAAAAATTTCATGATGTAACATGGAAATACTGTATCCTTGATTTCATGAGTCACATATGGAACAGTTGAGTGTATAAATTCCCATGCACAATTCTGCCCATTATTGAAATCTATTAATAAAATGCATTGTTTCTAATTGATTGTGTAGTGATGCTATGAGAGCAATATTCACTCACTCTTTGTTGCTGTAGGTGTATGATCAGATGCCTGAGCCCAGATACGTCATTTCTATGGGAAGGTAAGGACGACTATTTGTCTTCCTCAGACCTCACTGCTATAACTATAACTTATATAAATTAAGGGGTGGTGTGTTGGTTCCATGTCACTACAAGTAGAACACAGCACCTACGTGCAGCTGTAGTGGACATTGATCTTTTTATGATGTCTACATATATGCAACAAATCCAACAAGATCTTGGTCCTTTTGATTATCCAGCACCAGAAAAGTGAAACATCTTTGAAAGGTGGGCAGGAGCAGAGCAGGCTAAATTTTACTTATAGTTTTTTAGTGATGAGAGCAGCTGCTTCATTTGCCTTTGGTTGTATGTTCAAATCTTGTCTAGTTTTGCTAGATATAAATGTATAGATATCACATAATAATAAGAAGTATATAAATACAACAAGAAGAAGGAGGGAATATTTAAGCAGTGCATGTCAAGTAAGGAAAAAAAACGATTGGGGATGTAGTCATAGAAAAGGTAGCATTGACAAGATGGTGTGATGTGAAGCATTTATTAGTACCTTTAACATCTGCAGAAATATGTTAGTACCCATTCTAGCAGCTATAAATGGCTATATACCACCTCTTTTTTCATTTCCCTTTTGTTTTATCTCTTGAACATAATATGAATGAATAAAACGCACAAAATCAATGAATAAAACGAATATTTAAATATAAACCTAGGATTTGTGTTTTATAGTGAAGCATTGAGAATTATATTTCTGTATGTGAAATGAATGTAGGTTTTTTTTTGGTCTCTGGGGTAAAAGCAGTCCTTTACACACTCTCTGCCCCACTTACACACTCTGCTCCACTTACACCTAATGCATCATCCAAAATTACTAATGTAGTGTATGGAGCGGCCTCTGCACTTCAGCATGCAAAAGCCGATATGAACCAAAAAAAAAGTCATAACCTTTATATTTCTTTGCAGCATGATGTACGTCTAGATAAAACCTTTTTACGCCATAAGTTTTGAGGAAGGGCATGACGTTTGTCACCATGGTCTTTTAGGATTTTATGGCTTTCAGAGGTGTTTAGCCACTAAATGAGCCCGCAATAATGATTCTCAGCCTGCCAGTTTTAGAGACAATCTCACGGTAGGGCTTTTCACACTGCAATTAAGATATGGTCTTTTTAAAACCTGCTTTTAACCCTGGGTAGAGACACGTTTCACACTTGTCATTTAGAAGCGGGGTTAGCTGCTTTTTACCTGAGGTTCTGAAAGCCTGCTCTGAAGCAGAGTTAGCAGTGTTGTAGTCTAAGAAAGTTAGACTAAGAATAAAAAAGTTAAAACAGCATTTAGGAATGTACAGTATTAAACATTACATTATGAATAGCCAGGATTAATTGTTAACCCTGGGTAAAGTATGCGCCATGTTAACCCTGAAACAAGATAACACAGGATTATGTTTACCTAGAGTATACAACAATCCAGAGGGAACCATTTCAAGCGTGAAAAGCCTGAGACTGTAGTGGTATCTGTGACCCTCATAAATCGAGCTTAGCTCACATAGTAGCTGTCAGTGGTACAATTCTATATGATATATTGTATGATATGATTTGTCTTTTTGCCGTTGTAGTTGTGCTAATGGTGGAGGATACTATCACTATTCCTACTCGGTGGTCAGAGGCTGTGACAGAATTGTCCCTGTGGACATTTATGTTCCAGGTATGTCCCTTAAAATAGTTTTTAATTTTATAAATTGAATATTTCAGTACAAGATACTTTTTACAGTATTCTGCAATCATATCAACTTGTGCAAAGCTAAGTATGAAACACCTGTACAAGTAATGACAATTTGAAATGTAACAATCTGATGTGTTTTTCTTTTTCTCTCAAAGGCTGTCCACCGACTGCCGAGGCTCTGCTTTATGGAACTCTGCAGTTACAGAGGAAAATTAAGCGAGAAAAGAAAATGAGAATTTGGTATCGCAAATGAGTTGTGCTATCACGGGTGTTGTAAATGTTCTATTTAATAGTGGGAATTTGTTGTATTTGGAAAGCAGTCAGGAGGTTCTTGTGGTTCATCTCCTCTTTACAGTTACAATAAAGGACTATCAATTGTATCAGTATTTTATTCACCTTTTAATGCTTTTCTTATAAAACACAGCTGGAGGGGGAGTTTAGGGTTACAAATTTGGCCCAGACACTATGCCAAAGTGTAGTTGTATTATCCATATTGCATGTGTTGCTTCCCCATAGTGTAACCTGTAAAAGTTGGACTTTTACTGAAGCTTATCAGGTGGTTTGATAGACAAAGGCAATAAAATACTTCTCACATAAACGAAAGCAGTACACCTCATCTGATAAGATGCATATGGCATATTTTGGCAATGTGCAACCCACAACACAATTATGACCAATGATAAATATACATAAATGAAGTTTTATTTAATGGCTGCACACAAGTATGTGAATACTTTCAAATAATTAAAAAAATATATATTTTTTCAACCCTTATTTTCTCTTAATTTGCCATCCACTAGCTAGCTATCTCCTCTCACACACACACCCAAATATATTTTTACTTATTTTACAGAGAGGTTTCAGAAATGATTAAACAATCTTAAACACACACAATGTTCTGGGACTACATCTCAAATATTCTTCTACACTATTCTTGAGATCACTAGGTATTAGTGGTACTAGGAAGTGCCATTATACACCCATCAGGCATAACATTATGTCCACCTGCTTAATATTGTGTTATTCCCCACTTTTGCTGCCAAAACAGCCCTGACCCATTGAGGCATGGGTGCCACTAGATCCCTGAAGGTGTGCTGTGGTATCTGGTGCCAAGATGTTAGCAGCAGATCCTTTAAGTCCTGTAAGTTAAAGGATCTGCACATGGAGTCCCCACCTCACAATTTACAGGACTTAAAGGATCTGCTGCTAACATCTTGGCACCAGATACCACAGCACACCTTCAGGGATCTAGTGGCACCCATGCCTCAATAGATACTGACCACTGCAGACTGGGAACACCCCACAAGAGTTGCAGTTTTGGAGATGCTCTGATCCAGTCGTCTAGCCATCACAATTTGGCCTTTGAGGAGTGCTCATAATGATCTGCCTGATTGGTGTATTATATCTTATGTAGGGTTGAATGTGAAAGTGAAGATGTGAATATGAAAACTTAGTATATAGATAGTGACCAGAAATCCTTACTGTGAATATTAAAAAAAAAGAATATGAAGTATTAAATTGCCATTTAAAATGGCTTATATTGTTTAAATTCCGGGCCTCTTAAATACATGAGAAAAAGGAACATTATTGAACCACTTTTTGATCCATTTTTGTAACCATTCCAGACAGATGTTAATCAGGACGTCTGTGCGAGTGACTAAACAATCAATGGACTGCACTATTTTAACCCAATTTGCATGGCACCTGCGTAAGAAGTGTGACCACATTCAGCACAGGTACTTAAGTACAGCACGGCTCGCTCGGTGGTGGACATGCACATAGGGATGTTTTTCTTTAAATGCTTAAAGCAGCCAGTGCCTCACAACACTGACCTATTTCTTTCCCTTTATTATGAGAAGGTGGCACTGACTGCCGTCAGGATGTGCATTTTAATCTGAATGCTATTTTAGTGATTATAAGGTCAATTTATAAAACCATTTAATTTTCCAGACTAAATGGAAACATGTAGTGTTGTTACAGTCTAGATCACAGATGTCCAGTCTTATCCATAAAGGGTCTGTGTGAGTGCAGGTTTTCATTCTAATCAACACCTGATTCCACTTGTTTAATCAGTTGACCGTGGTTTTTTTCAACAGACTCAGGTGTAGCTTCTTCTTGTTTGGAATAAAAGCTTCCACCCTCACCGACCCTTTACAGATAAGATGGAAAAGCCATTTAAAATCATGGTCTTATTATTAGCGTTGAACCACTAAAGGCACTTGCTGATGGTTCATTATCAAGATTATAATCTTCACATTGTTCATTCTATGGACATGGAATTGATCACTGTGAAATAATACTTGGATCATAATTATACGGTCTTGTGCCTGTATTTGCATGTATTCTTACGCACTTTTCATGACCCCCACTATAGAATTTCAGTTATACAAAATTGTCATTTTTTATGCTTTTCCTATACAACAGATGGCATTTTAGCATTTAAAAAATTCCAAAACATAAAAAGCACAGTAGATGGGTTTGTATGCAAGCAGCCTGGGTTTGTAGCTTATTCTTTAAGTATAGTTGGTGTAATCATTTTGTTGAAGGAATAGTATTTGCATTCGCTTGGTGGATTGATGTCCATCAGTGTGGTGCTAATATTCTCCTTTTTGAATCCAGCTTCCAGCAGCTGAGGCACCTGTGATTCCTGAAAAATAAGCACACACACTCTTTAATTCTCTTATGAGTAGCGTCTATGAGATTTAATATCAATTAATATCAGGGCTTAGCATACACACCTGGAACATTTTGTCTATGTTGTCATATTTGGACTTGAGCAGCTCGCCCCAGGAGGTGAGGTTGCAGTAGGTGAGGACACCACCAGACTTCAGCAGCCTCTTAGCATGGGCCTAGGACATGTTTAAATGATATTGACACAAGGAAGAATGACACAAAAAAAAAGAATATAACGATGTCATCTTACATTTGTGCAGTTATGGCTCGTCCATAAGGGGAAGTGAGGCAGAGAAAGTTAAGTTTTTCCTAATTAACATCTCTGTACATATTAAATTCTGTTTTAATGCTTATTATATGTTATGAATAACCAATAAGTTTAGTGCTATTTGACAAATATAAGCCAATATTATTTATTTATTTATTTATTTATTTATTTGCTCGTCTTCCTAGATATTGCAGTATCATGTGCGCCTGATAACCTCTTGACTTCATTGTGTATGATGCTGTGTCAATACTGTTGTCCTCCTGCCCTTATGGAAATGAGCCACTGCTGCATTTGGTCCTGTCAAATGCCACTCATACAGCATTATAGGTGTCTAGCATACTTGATCACTATACCTTAATAAAGTTAAACTGGTGAGTATGCCATGTTTCCTCTGACAAAGGATATGTGTCGTATAGGATTCCTGTAACAAAATGACATATAAGCACTTTAAAGACAAAACAAAAAAAAAACTTTATAATTTGTTTGCATGAAGTACACTGTGTAATTTTTCTAACCATCAAAGTGACCATCAGGGAGGGTAGGAACCACATCTTCCCACAGGCCTTTAAGAGGAACAATCTGTATGGATAATAATAATTAATTAATTAACATTATTGTCAATCCTTTAGACAAAATGAAATAAATGTGCAAAAATGTGCTTTTTTTTTTTACCTTGTGTGGCTGGGATTTGGCCCATTCCTGCAACCTCTCGTATACACCATCATTGCACTCTATAATCCAGTGTTCCTCAATAGGAAAAGATTCAAGTTTAGTGGCAGCTATAGCCATGCCGAAGCCAATCTCAAGGACACGTCCACCTACAGAGCAGAACATAAGAAGGGTGAATTTCATCACTGTACTCTTATCATTAGAAATGATTACTGCTTCTTAATGATTACACAACTAAGGTATGATTGACTGCTTTATTGTAAGTTAGAAGTGGACATGAGAAACGCTACACGAGGTGTAGGGTACACCATGGACACCATGGTATTTCGGAGAAGGATAAAAATAGACAAGTAAAACAGCCCCTGCAGTCCCTCAGTCAGGGTTTGAACGTGATTTTGGAGTCCCTTCAGAAATGAAACTTCAATTATTATTATTTTTCTAGCACAGTGGTTCTGGGACACTGATTTTGAAAAATAAAACTTAAAAAAAAAAAAAAAAAAGATTTTTACTTTACTTTGCTTATATTAAATATTAGCTTGTTGGACTGGTCACCAGTTGAATCCAAAACTTAACATCTCAAAAACTAATTGCTTACAAGTAATTTCATGCTTGGTAGAAATCATTTGAGGAATAAAAAGTCCTAAGGCTGCAATAAATAGGCAAAATAGTACGGTATTAATGTATTTGAATAGTTGAAGTTTTGTGAAATGTTTTTTTGTTGTTGTTGTTGTTTTTTTACAGTTCATGGTTTGAGAGGAAGAAAGGATTCAGATCCCCTGGTGAACATATGGAAGCAACCTTTAACCTGCATGTGTGTCTCACTGCATAAGTGTTCATGAGGAGAAGGGAGTCCAAATTTCATCATGCATACATCAACGTTGTTTACAACTTTGATGCCAGTTGTTCAATGTGTGCATGTTTATGTAAGTGTTGTCTCAAAGTGCACGCAGACATGTTGATTTATGTGCAGAATTAACGGTGATCTGTGAGTAGGGACTCGAGGACTGCTCTGTGAAGGCGTTAAGAGCCGGTAGTTCATTTACCTTTCGACGCTGCGACTGTTGCGAGAGAGTGCATGTAGGGAGTCTCCCAGCGCTCCATGACAGGTTTCCCCAAAATCTCGAGGTGCGTGTCGGTCTCATTGTAATCGGCGCTCGCGTCGTGCCAGCCTTGCTTGCAGTTCTCTCCTTTGGAGAAAATCGGCTGTGCGGTGGTCATTTCTCCTATTTAATATTATTAGTTGAGTATGTTTTTTCCTTTTTTTTTTTGGATGAGGGAGAAGTAGATATGCTGTGCTCACGTAGGTTGAAAAAGAGAGGAGTGGCCTTGGGGAGAGTGTTATATGTTGAAAGAAGTGCTGATTCCGCAGGAGGCTGTACAATAAGCTGTACTTTAACTGGGCTACTGTGATAAGGAGCAAGGAGGCGGTCACATTGCTAAGGCAGCTGGAGCTGCACGTTTACAATGTCAAGAGAACAGCTGTAACTTTCACATGGAGCCGACTTATGTATCACTCCACTCTGGTATCCTTCCGCCTGGGAGTCACTACGTCCAAACATAGGCTTACTACAGTACTAAACGTCAAAAATAGATATTTGACATACGATTTAGCACACAAGAATGACCTTTGGACCTTAGTATAATGCGTCTACAATGCGCAGACCACAGAATCAGGTCTTTAAGTGCATATGGAAATAAGAGCAGCGTCTATGTGAGTGCCTTGAAGACCGTAGCTGGAATGTGGACGTGTCTTTGACTTCAAGACAGAACCTGCAAGTAAAATTTGGCATTTTTAGCTAGACAGCTAACAGGAACTAACTGGATTTTAACTCAGATTTTATGGGATATTCATAAATAGGGTTGTAACCAGGTCAAATATTTTTGTGAGGTCAATCTTGAGGATAAAAAGAAAGTTGCTTTCGGCTGCTCCCTGTTCGGGGTCACCACAGCGGACTGGTCCGCACAACAACTTGGCACAGGTTTTACGCCGGATGCCCTTCCTGCCGCAACCCTCCCATTTTTTCCGGGCTTGGGACCGGCACTGCAGCCAGTGGCTGGGGTTGAGGCATTGGCTGGAATCGAACCCGGGCCTTTCGCATGATAGGCGAGAAACCTACCACTGAGCCACCAATGCCACCAATGAGGTCAATCTTGAGGATATGTGTTGTTATTAAATTGTGTGATTATGAAATCGCATTATTAACAAAACATATCAAAACACTGAATGTGCCATACATCCTTTTTTTTCAATAAACAAGTGTTTATTGAATTTTCTTTTGGGAACCCACCCCAACCCATCCCACCCTGGCAGAAATGGCCCCAACCCCTCCCATCCCTGGCAGAAATCACCCCAACGCAGCCCACCCTGGTAGAAATCACACCAACCCATCCCACCCCTGGTAGAGATCACCCCAACCCATCCCAACCCCTGACAGAGATCACCCCAACCCATCCCAACCCCTGGCAGAGATCACCCCAACCCATCCCACCCCTGGTAGAAATCACCCCAACCCATCCCACCCCTGGTAGACTTCAAAAAATAAAATATAATGTAGAATAAAATACATTATTAGACATTAGACATTTTTTAAATATCGGAGATATTCAAAAATAGCCTTCCTCCACCTCAGAAATATCGCCAAGCTTAGGAACATTTAATCTGTATCTGATGCAGAAAAGCTAGTTCACGCATTCATGACCTCCAGACTGGACTATTGTAATGCATTATTAGGTGCTTGTCCTGCATCTTCAATAACAAGCTACAGTTAGTCCAGAATGCAGCTGCCAGAGTCCTTACTAGGTCAAGAAAGTATGATCATATAACCCCAATATTATCATCCCTGCACTGGCTGCCTGTTAAGTTTAGAATTGATTATAAACTAGCACTACTTACATACAAGACTCTAAATGGTTTAGCTCCCACGTATCTACCCAGTCTTCTAACATGTTACAATCCATCACGCCCCTTAAGATCTCGAAACTCCGGACTTCTGGTAGTTCCCAGAATATCAAAGTCAACAAAAGGGGGTAGAGCTTTTTCATATTTAGCTCCTAAACTTTGGAACAGTCTTCCTGACAGTGTTTGGGGCTCAGACACAGTCTCCCAGTTCAAACGTAGACTAAAGACATATCTTTTTAGCCAGGCATACACGTAATACATCCCATAACTTTGTGCTCCAATACATCTGATTAAATGCACATCATCATCTAGTGCCTGCTAATATTATGAATAGCAGCCACGCTAATTCCTCTCCACTTGTTTCCCTTTTTCTACCCACCCCCGAGTCACACAGAGATTGTGCCAGCTCCGGTGGCATCCAGAGATGGACCAGCTCCAGCTGGGTTCTGCTTTTTGAGGACTGGAGTATTCAAAGCAGCACTGCCAACACTATGTGGACATTTTACACATAACATTCTACACATGCTGTATCTGCATCACACAACTAATGCAGAAAGGACATTGTTCATATCACACTCTCCGGTGTCACCCAGATGAGGATGGGTTCCCTTTTGAGTCTGGTTCTTCTCAAGGTTTCTTCCTAATTCCATCTAAGGGAGTTTTTCCTTGCCACAGTCGTCTGAGTCACCTCAGGCTTGCTCACTAGGGAAAATTGTGTCTAACATCTAGGACTGTTTGTTTGTATGTTTATTGTTTCCTATGTTCTGTAAAGCTGCTTTGAGACAATGCTCTTTGTTAAAAGCGCTATACAAATAAAATTGAATTGAATTGAATTGAATAATAATAAACATGACCTTTAAAAAAATAAATAACTAAAATTACAGTGGTGTGAAAAAGTGTTGATTTCTTATTTTTTTTTGCGTGTTTGTCACACTTTAATGTTTCAGATAATCAAACACATTTAAATATTAGTCAAAGATAACAGAAGTAAACACATCATGCAGTTTTTAAATGAAGGTTTTTATTATTAAGGGAAAACAAAATCCAAAACTACATGGCCCTGTGTGAAAAAGTGTTTGCCTCCTAAGCCTAATAACTGGTTGGACCACCCTTAGCAGCAACAACTGCAATCAAACGTTTTCCATAACTTGCAATGAGTCTGTTACAGCGCTGTGGAGGAATTTTGGCCCACTCATCTTTGCAGAATTGTTGTAATTCAGCCACATTGGAGGGTTTTCGAGCATGAACCACCTTTTTAAGGTCATGCCACAGCATCTCAATGGGATTGAGGTCAGGACTTTGACTAGGCCACTCCAAAGTCTTCATTTTGTTTTTCTTCAGCCATTCAGAGGTGGACTTGCTGGTGTGTTTTGGATCATTGTTCTGCTGCAGAACCCAAGTTCGCTTCAGCTTGAGGCCACAAACAGATGGCCGGACATTCTCCTTCAGGATTTTTTGGTAAATAGCAGAATTCATGGTTCCATTTATCACAGCAAGTCTTCCAGGTCCTGAAGCAGCAAAACAGCCCCAGACCATCACACTACCACCGCCATATTTTACTGTTGGTATGATGTTCTTTTTCTGAAATGCGGTGTTACTTTTACGCCAGATGTAATGGGACACAGACCTTCCAAAAAGTTCAATTTTTGTCTCGTCAGTCCACAGAGTATTTTCCCAAAAGTCTTGGGGATCATCAAGATGTTTTCTGGCAAAACTGAGTTGAGCCTTTATGTTCTTTTGGCTCAGCAGCAGTTTTTGTCTTGGAACTCCATTTTTGCCCAGTCTCTTTCTTATGGTGGAGTCATGAACACTCACCTTAACTGAGGCAAGTGAGGCCTGCAGTTCTTTGGATGTTGTTGTGGGGTCTTTTGTGACCTCCTGGATGAGTTTTCGCTGCACTCTTGGGGTAATTTTGGTCAGCCGGCCACTCCTGGGAAGGTTCTCCACTGTTACATGTTTTCGCTATTTGTAGATAATAGCTCTCACTGTGGTTCACGGCAGTCCCAAAGCTTTAGAAATGGATTTATAACCTTTTCCAGACTGATAGATCTGTAGGTTTGTGGCCTCAAACTGAAGCGAACTTGGGTTCTGCAGCAGAACAATGATCCAAAACACACCAGCAAGTCCACCTCTGAATGGCTGAAGAAAAACAAAATGAAGACTTTGGAGTGGCCTAGTCAAAGTCCTGACCTCAATCCCATTGAGATGCTGTGGCATGACTTTAAAAAGGTGGTTCATGCACGAAAACCCTCCAATGTGGCTGAATTAGAACAATTCTGCAAAGATGAGTGGGCCAAAATTCCTCCACAGCGCTGTAACAGACTCAATGCAAGTTATCGAAAACGCTTGATTGCAGTTGTTGCTGCTAAGGGTGGTCCAACCAGTTATTAGGCTTAGGGGGCAAACACTTTTTCACACAGGGCCATGTAGTTTTGGATTTTGTTTTCCCTTAATAATAAAAACCTTCATTTACAAACTGCATGATGTGTTTATTTGTGTTATCTTTGACTAATATTGAAATGTGTTTGATTATCTGAAACATTAAAGTGTGACAAACAGCAAAACTAATAAGAAATCAGGAAGGGGGCCAACACTTTTTCACACCACTGTAGTGTACATACATGATTGTGAGTGACTCAACAAACCTACTATTTTACCAAAGATCAATTTTACCAATGATCACAGAAAAAAAAAAACAAAGTTTAAGATTATTTAAGATTTAAGATAAGATTATATAAGAATTGTGCTTGACCTCAGTGAACCTATCAGTGCTTGCTAAACCTGCAATTTTATTTATGCCTCAGTCAGGTTGTTATAAAAGCAAGCCACTCCTTCAGTTTTTTCAACACTGCCAAGAACTACAACCGACCAGCTATAGACACATTTACCTGCCACTAACTTGCCGAAAAAATCCTAACAAAAAAACTAACAAGATGTAATGTCATCTTTCCGGCTTGTGCTGGAATGCTCACTAAGGCACTGTGTTCACAAGTTTAATTACCCTTTGAAAGGCAGTGCAAAAAACAAAACAAAAGCACTTCAAAAATCTTCAGTATGCTTCAAGATTTGGAAGCTTGGGAAGTACACTATAACCAGCAGACGCTCTGTGTGTTGTATACAGTATATTGCACACTTGCTAGTTGGAATTAGAATCTAATATAATGACTTATATCTTCAAGTTTATTCCACTTTTTTGTCACTTGTAATCAATATCTCAGCAAAACACCATGACAACAAAGTGGTTTTCAGAGCTAGGTACTGAACTAGGAACATCACATCCTGTTCTTAAAAGTTATTCAAGTTATTCTTTAGTTTAAAGCTGTTAACCTTTGTGTATTTTGTGTGTTCCCCTGAGAAGCAGAGATTATTGCTTATGGTTATGGCACCATTTTCACCAGTCTAACAACCTTTTCCTGTGAAAATAAATAAGTCTTAACTGTGTTAAGAGACATAAAATGCAACATTTTTGCAATATTATTTCTTGAACTGAAGTATGGGGTACCATCAGAGTCCTTCTAATGAACTCTGACTGCTCTGTGGCCATCTTGGCAACATTCTGGATGGTTATTTTTTTCAGTCATGCATAGCTAGACCTTTATCTACTTAAAAAAGTAGAGACCCTTAGACCAGAAACAGACTGACAAGATGACATTTCAAACACAGACTTGAAAATGCCGTTAAAGTCTAACAAAATGTGTTTTGAATTATGTGTGACCTTTCAGTTAAATAACACAAAGAAAACATATTTGTAATGCTACAACATACAAACACATTCTGTACAGTTGTGTGCTTTCAATTTCTGGCAACAGTTTGGGGAAGAACAACATATGGGTATAATGGTCAGCTTTCCGCTTCAAACCTAATAATGTTGAAAGTGTAGACCTTTTTTTTATTATTTATTTATTTATTTTACCATTGACAAAAAAGACAAAATGCAATAGCAATATTTAGTTTTTACATTTTACTATGCACAGTATATTATTAACAACACTTACAGCTTACTGGACTATAGGTTATACAGCAGTACAAGCTGTAACTGAATTTTAGTAGAACAGACTGAGGTTTTGTTAGTTACGTTTATCATTTACTCTCTCATCAGTCCTCCTTTCAGAGTTTAGATAAACTACATTATCACATTCCAATGGCTGAAAACTGATATTCATAATCTATGAGTCAAAGTACATAGTGGGAGATAACAGCCTCCTACTAATCTTATAAAATAATGTAATAATTTTACAAGCAGTGTAAAATCAGCTCCGGTCCTTTTCTTACCATTACAATTTCTTACAAAAAATAAAAATAAAAATACCCGGCCATTTGTGATTCCAGAAAAACTTTATTGTGCTTAAGCTTTGATTCCGTAATGTTTTTCTGTGTCTTGTCAATCCTGAACATCCTGAATTTGCCCTTTACTCTTTCGTATTGCTCTTTCCCCATCATTTATTTGCTCCTAAGTCTGTTATCTCTTGCCTGTTTTCTGTATTAACTCTCACATTACTCTCAATTTTGCATTAGAATCTGCGTTTAAATGTGTTATACTTTCTTTTATTTCTAGGAAATTTTCTAAAAAACAGGAAAAATTAAAGAAATTATGTTCCATCCAGTGTTGGTGCTCTTTACATATGGGTTGTTTTGTTCTTTTTTTGAATAACACTTTAAAATACTTAAAGCTGGATACTCATAATTATATTCGCTTAATACTTGTGACCATAAGTAAAACAAAATGTTATGTACTTTAAGTGCTGCACAATAAAAAAAAATTTAAAAAAGTTGGAAAATAGGAACATTTTAAAACATTTCTTTTACATAACAAACATTAACAATTCCAAACAAAATATATCCGAATTATAGCTGATGTTGAAGTTTAATGACTAAGTATGTTTACCATAGACCCTTAGGATAAGTATGAATAAGGTCCAGTCTTATTCAGACCACAGATCACTACATATTTTGTTAAATAAAAGCATTTGCCTTTTTGCTGAGCTATTTTGCAAAGTTTCAGAATATTTGTATTTCTTTATGTGAAAGTGTCAGTATAGCTCCTATATATAATATAAATCTTCTGCCAGTTATATGATAAAGTACAGAACACAGATAAAAATAACATGTGAAAAACACATTACAGGCAAATGGTTTATAATAGGAAAGACCATTAAAGGTATATTTTGTAATATATTTTAGTGTCTTTGTAAAAATCCTTTTAAAGATGCCTTGAAAACTGATTGAATAAATTACTATGCCATGGATCTTACTGCTTTCTTCATTTCAGAATTCTGTTTATTTATTTGTATATATTTCAGAGAAACTTTTTTCCTGAAAGTTATCTCCTCTTTAGGAGGATAAGGGCTCCAACCCTTTACTTTGAAACTCACAACACAAACAGAGTTTCAACAGGCAGAATAGGGGCAGGCGGGAAGAGGGAAAGGCTTGTTAATGTTTTTTATTGACATTGAAATTCACCTTGAAAGCAGCAGATGGACCTAACAATTACAAAGTGCTTCTTTAAATGATACAGTATCAATTACAAACAATTCTGGGGTTTTTTTTTTTTCTTTCATTTATTGTTAATAAAATATAATTAAGAAGATTAAGCTTTAACTTTTAAAGTTTATCTATTGCTAAATACTTTGGTCCATCACATTAATTTTATTTAAGCCTCTTGTTGGTGCACTAGTTTTATAAAGTCCAGATTGAAATGTAATTATACTGTAGGTATTGTGAATTTTACTGATTTCTAATTCCTAAGATGATGATGATGATGATAATAATAATAATAATAATAATAATAATAATAATAATAATAATTATAATAATAATTATTATTATTATTATTATTATTATTATTATTATTATTATTATTATTATTATTATTATTGGGCATTGGTGGCTCAGTGGTAGGTTTCTCGCCTATCATGCGGAAGGCCCGGGTTCGAATCCCAGCCACTGGATGCAGTGCCGGTCCCAAGCCCAGAAAAATGGGAGGGTTGCGCCAGGAAGGGCATCTGGTGTAAAACATTTGCCAAGTTCTTGTGCGGACCAGTCGGTCCGCTGTGGCGACCCCGAACAGGGAGCAGCCGAAAGCAACTTCTATTATTATTATTATTATCAGAAGAAAAAGAAGAAGAATTAGGGAGTGATGCAGCAAGTTTCTCTCTCCCAAAAATGATGCACACCTTCTTGTGTATTCCACTGTTCTGTGATATAGTAAAAACTAACCAGTCCAACAAAATGCAAAGGACTGTTATTTTTGTTTAACATCACATTCTGAAAGTGTGTTTTGTACCACAGTGATTTGCCAACAATTATATCTATTAAAACTTATCATTGAATGACACATCATGCTTCTAACCTATTTACAGTATTAATGTTTGTGGAACATCCTGTTATTACTTATGTTATACTTTAGTAGCTATAATAAAAGTCGTTTTCTCACCAGCCTCTCTTATTTTTCTCTTGAAGTTTTCTGTGACTTTAACATAAATGTCAAAGGTATCCTAACAGAAATCTTCACCTTTTCAAAGTTTTCTGTATTAAACAACAACATCTTAACATCTCAACAAGTTTATACAAGTCCCTGTATATGGACAGTTACTATAGAAATAGCAAACGCATTAATATAAATCTGTATTTTATGTTACAGCCGAATCACTGTCAGAGCCTTGAATAAACAGCCCTTAAAAAACTGAGCCCCGCTGTGGTATAACTGCAGTGAAGGCCATGACCAGTGTGTTTCCGTTCTGATGACTACATTTCCCAACAGCCTTTGAGTCAGCAGCGCTGCCCCTGCTGGGCGGCCCCGTGGCTTCCCGTCAGCGTTGCGCAGGTTGGGTTTGAACCGAAAGCGGAGTGACCTTCCCGGGGTAGGAGCAGAAGAGGCAGTTGTAGGAGACTGAAGCAGCAGACTAATGTCCGCACTCCAGTCCACAACTCTCGCTACAGATATGAACAACCTACCTGGAGATGAAATTGGGTAAGACACAGTTTGCTTTACAGAGAGTTTCCTTCTTTAAATAACATTGAAAACATCACTCCCTCTCATCTCTTCGCTAGCAAGCGAGAGTGTAGCTTCAGCTCTGATAACGTTCAAGCTAGCGTACACTTACCATCAACTGTCACTTACAAGCTAGCTCCCAGGCTGTTAGCCAGTTTACCTGTCGGTAAGGTGATTGATGAGTTGTCGAAATAAAAGAGCTTAGAGCCTTTAACTTATTAAAGGTAGCAGTTTGTTTAAATTTCAGCCGAGTTTAATACTTTGATGAAGATCGGGTCATTCAGAACTCGGTGTCTTTCGAACTCTTTACTTGCAAGCTAATGACGTTAGCTGATGTTAGCTGGTTAATTAGCAGGTCTGCTAAATGAGATAAATGTTGACTTGCAGTGTTTTGTCAGACGAGTAAACATTGGGTCGTCTAAGTCAGTATTCTCATTTAATTTTTGCATGGTGTTACCTAAAGGAAGCTCATTAGTCTGACAGGAATCCAAATAAACCTGAGTTCATGCGATTATTCCGGTGGGTTTGTCAAGTGTAAAATAATGAGCGGTTTCTTCGAAGGAGCAACTAAGTGACAAGCTGCAGTTTTGTGATAACCCTAGAAAAGTGGCGACACAAGTCACCCGAGGTGATAACTTGCTAGCTGAAAGGAAATTACGTTCTTTTGACTATTTTTCTTGCACTTTATTTGTTGTTCTTACATAACCTTGCTCACTGTCACATCCACTCGTTTTTTAGGAAGCTGTTTGTGGGTGGATTAGACTGGAGTACTACTCAAGGTAAGACTGGGCAGTTTTCCCCCCTCTGCTTAATATTTAATGTTTAAGCCTTTTGAATTATTTTTCACATTGTAAGGACAGTATTATACCATCCACATTAGTTAAACTGCTTATTCTACTAAACAAAACACTTTTGTGGAATCAGGAACACAGACCACCTTCATATTTCATATCTATTTGGCAAATTTCTGATTATTTCCTCAAACTGGACCTATCTTGATAGTTCTCATTCATGACCACAAATGACCCATATATATCTTTAATTGGGTGTCGCCTGTCCACTAAAATGCACTGCATGCACACTTTGATTTCTTGGTCAGTTGTTTCAAACGCTACATACAGTCTGTAGCTTCTTCCAGTTTTGCACAAATACGTTCCCCAAATATCAGATTAGTCATACGTTTTCCTATCTTCTCTGCTCTTGCTGTCCTCCATTGTTGGATGGTGATGACAGCAGTGATAAGCACATACGATTTAGGAAAAAGCCACATCAGATTTCCATCTGAGTGTCCTCGTTCAAGTCACACGTCTACATATCTGATCTAGGACCGCCTACGAAATTGTCGCAGGTCTTATTTAAAAGGAACATGTTTTTGTGTCTAAATATTCCACATATAAAGAAAAAAATCTTTCACTTTAGGGCATAATGTCAGAGTTTTGTCCTTAGTGCAGCATGTAAGAACATGCTAATTAAATGACTACAGAGTACAAGTTTCCCGGTCATGTGTTAGGTCATTTAAATCTCAATTTAAATCTGTATTCTCATTAAAACACGGATGATGTGTGGAATAGTGTATGTCATTGCGCAGACTTCAAAACATGGCTTTCAGGCTGAGGGAATATTACTTGTTTGTGTTGTGAGCATTACAGTCAACGCTTCATAATCTAACATTACCAGCGTGCGTGTGAATGATTGCATAACAAATTTTTTAGTATTTAAGGACTTGAATTGCCCTAGCAGTTTATTATGTGAGCCCTTGAATGTGTCAATGTTATAAGACTCCCAAGTGTCCTACAGAGTGAGCGAGCAAGTACGTGCGCACCATTACTGCACCCGAGTAAACCTGTAGTATACCCTGGTATGTGGCGTCTGCTCACCATTTATAAGCTGTCTCATCTGGCTGTGGCACTAGCTCTTCTGCTCAGATTTAGTGATAAAAGCTGCATATAAATTGGGCAAATTGAAATGCACGCACATTGAAGATGGATACCCCATTATATTGCAGGCTTTAATGGTAAATAAAGTGGGGGTTGCTGCTTAAGATTTGGAAAAATGTGAAAAAAAAGGCTCATATATATGCAGGCATGAGGATGACGGCGAATAAATGTAGCAGTTATGATTAGGATTGGGGCCAAATATTCCCCCCAATATTTCTCATTCATTAGTATTCAATTTAAGCTGTAAAAGCATGTTTTGTTTATCGTTAGTGCTTTTTGTTGCTAGCAATAACATATCTGTCTCTGTTAAAGACGTACACACCTTGCTTATTATTACCTCTCACTAGTTGAGGCAAACAAAGCAACCCCCACATTGTTTTACATTGTTGCTTGGCAAAGCACAGTTTGAGAAACTTTAGTGCTTGATTTGCACTGACTAAAATGTGACCTGAGCCAGTGACCCCATCAGTGTTAAACACTGTTTTGTAATATACTTTCTAACTTGTAAATTGTACTTCCATTCTTACAATGTTTTGCACTTTTTTTTTTTTTTTTTTTTTTTACTTTTTATCTGTGTTCCACACTTCACAATACTTATAATGCTTCAAGTTAGAAAAAAATGAATAATTTGACACCATTTTAAACCTATTTAATTAAGATGGTCAGTTAGGCCTATTTCCATAAGTACTTTGTACATTGACGAAATTTGACTGACCATCACAGACCAAACTTTGATAACCACCTGCAATGTAGGCTTGTACATACAGTTGTGCTCAGATGTCTGTTTTGATCCTAGCAAAAAAGAATTTAATTTACTTGTTAAAGTTACGTTTGCTGTATTAAACAGTGTGAAAGTTGGTATTAAAGCCTATTCACCTTCTCTTTTTAGAGACTTTAAGAAATTACTTCTCCCAGTATGGAGAGGTTGTGGACTGTGTTATCATGAAGGACAAAAGCACAAATCAGTCCAGGGGTTTTGGATTTGTGAAGTTTAAAGATCCAAACTGTGTTCGGACTGTACTGGACACCAAGCCTCATAACCTTGACGGTAGAAATGTAAGAACAGAGCAGCTTATTATGATGATTTTAATGAATTATAAAATACATTTCTATGATACCAAATAATAATTAATGCTGAAGTAAGTGGAAATTGAAGGACAGCCGAAGTTTAATTATCTGCTCCCACAGATTGACCCTAAGCCATGCACTCCAAGAGGAATGCAGCCCGAGAAGACAAGAGCAAAAGATGGCTGGGTAAGTACTGTGACGCAAATTATGAAATTACAATTAAGGCCTAGTTAAAATGTTATGCTGATATTGACAGAATTTAACTGAAAAAAATAAATATGCTCTTGAGTACTCCTAGGATTCTGTAAGCATTTGCACTATTTTCTAATGAAAGTCTCCTTGTAAGCTCCTGACTGAACAGCCTTGGATTTAGAGTACTCATCTTGCTCTCCGTTTTAACTGTGGTTATTTTATGTTTTAGAAAGGAGGTAAAAGTGACAGCAATAAATCCAAGAAGATATTTGTTGGTGGAATTCCACACAACTGTGGTGAACCTGAACTCAGGGACTATTTTAACAGATTTGGAGTGGTAAGGTTTAGATACTTCAAATGACTTTGTTTTTTCATATATGTACAGCAAAACATTCTAATGATGAGAAACAAAATATTAAAAACCTAAACAAAATGATTTTGTTTTTAGGACGTTAACTGTAGAGATTATCTATTGTGGTTGTGGTATTGAATTTAGATCAGCCTTTAAGCGGTCACTTTATTCTTCCACTGACTCACTTGTCATACATTTTCTCCTTGAAGGTCACAGAGGTGGTAATGATCTATGATGCAGAGAAACAGAGACCCCGAGGTAAAAGCTGATCTAGTTCTGTTCCCAATACATTTATCTTCTTACTCATGACAAACTATTCTGACCCAAAGAGGGGGGTGGGGGGTGGGGGGTGGGGGGGTGGTGGAGTCTTGCTCACTGTCCTTCAGCAGAGCTCATTCTGATCTCATATTTGACTCCCATGTCTCCCATGTGGACTTTGGCCTGTTGCACATCTCCAATCAAATCCACAACATATATAGGGCAGACATGTGCATTGTGGAAACATCACTGAATCAGCTTCTGACACATTTGCTTGTATTTTGAACCACTTTGTTTTTTTTGTAAAGCAGTTGTTAGTCTTAATATTTTCCAGCTGCTTTTACTCGGATCCACTGTGCTCCTAAATAACAGAATCCTCTCTTCCATAATGGAAGCGAAGGCCGATTATTTTAAATAGTCTAGTTGCTTTCATCCTGGCAATGAAACAGAATGCAGGTGATATACATGAAACAGACACAAGGACAGGTGCAGAAAGTGTTTAATTTTCCACAGTGTAACACATGCTGTGGAGGTGAAAGGAAGCAGACTACTGGAATCGTTTTAGCACAGAATGCATTTGGATGTCAAATTAAATTACACAGAACACAAATGATTGGTGTTAAATCTTAAGAACACTAAATGCAAATATGCAATATGCCATTAAAGCATTGCAACTAGTGTGCAGTATAAGTTGGTGCAGTTTCAGTGGATCACATTTCTTTATTTCTTTTTTTGCCTCCATTCGTATTGTGTTTGAGTGTATTAAGAGTTGTTTCCTCATCTCTTGCATAATACAAAGAAAAAACGCTTTACCTAATCACAAGTCTCTTTGAGGATACATGAATAGTTTGTCATTGGATTTTGTAGTTATTTTGAGCATTGTTTTTTTTTTAGCTGTATGATAAATATTTTTGTTATATTTATGATATTCTTATTAATGAGTGTATTTGTATATTTACATATATATATATATATATATAGTAAAATAAGTCCTGTCTTTCTTCTATATACATTTTCCTTGTGACCTGTTTGATTGTAATTAACTGTTTCTTAAGATGTGTTTTTTTCCTTCAGGGGATTGTGTTCACAGTGGCACCACACTGATAAAAGTCAGAAAAGATGTGTATAATATGTTTTGCAATGTCAGATTGGCAGGTGTAGCCAGAGTTCCTACATAAAATCTCCTTACAAGATCATAACCCTTCCAATGAAAATATCATTACACAAATTATGTTTAAAGTTGTGGGTTTTCAACATATTAGGAAGTTTTAAGGCTTGCTTTTTATTCCTGCAGGCAGTTAACCAGCTGCAGGTTTGCAATGAAAAAGTGAGTGGTCATTTTAGATGTAATATTTTGTTTTTATTTAAAACCAAATTTCTCCCTTACTCGTCTGATAGTGTGATGCATGTTGGAACGCTTTTCAGGTGGTCGCTTATGGAATTTGCTTTCCGTTTTAATATGTAAATGAAGTTTGATCTTAAGTAGCTTAGTGGCAGGTCAGATGTATATTTAGTGCTTATTTAAAACAAATGAGACTCTCTGTATAGTATCAGAAATCTCGAATTCCCAAACTGGGTCTCAGAGGCTGCTTAATTGGAACCGGGTTAGATCCCAAAGTGGAGGGATTCTCACAACCCAGTTCTGCTGCACAGTTATTTGATCACTTTAAACTAGTTCACACTGTAGCGCTGGTGCTGCAGAAGAACTGCTCACCCGCTGTTTTATATGGTTCATCCTCTGCTTTATCATTAGAAATGACCCTAAAAATGAGGACTTGGTTGTCATTTTGTGCAGTAGCCTCAACTAGATTAATGTCCTTCTAATGTGAACTGTTTTCCCTCCTGAGCAAACAGTGTGTGACCGCTTTCTACTACATAAATTTTCTTACTCAAAAACTGGTTCAAAAAAGAAAAGGGAAGGCAGAAACTTTGGTTACACCTCATGTAATCCTGGCCATGCACAGACTCATAGCAGAACCCTACCTTTTTATCTCTGTGGTGCTTTTTTATAGCTGTGTTGTAAATTGCTGTTCTCTTAGCTTAACCAAAATACTGTTATTTTGGGAAGGCTTTGAGAAAATATTTTATATTCATCATTATTAAGTGTTATTAATTGTGGCTGCTGTCAGCATTTGTTGTACATGTTATACAAGAATATAACAAGGGGACATTCAAAGGGTTTGGATGAAACTGCATGGAAATGTATCAATAGTGGACAGAATACTTGCTTTCACAAAATGTAGAAAAATGTTTCTTATTTAAAATAATATATTTAAAAAAGACTTATTTGGTAATAAAAAGCAAGTCTTGACTAGAAATACATTATCAAATAACTAGTCCTTTAGTGGTTAATAATTTAATTGATTGGTTTGAACATTTAATGAACAGTGTCCAATTCCTTTACAAGGCAAGTTCATATTTGGCGAACTTTTGCTTGTGTCGCAGACTGCAACATAATCCAAACCCACTAGTGTCACCTTGGTCAACTCCCCTTCCCCTGTTTTTCACCTTGTTCTGTCCCAACACCCTGCTACCTTGATTCACTTTTGGTCGTTGGCTAGGTTTTGGATTTATTACTTTCGAGGCCGAACAATCAGTGGACCAGGCTGTCAACATGCATTTTCACGACATCATGGGCAAAAAAGTGTGTAGTTGTAGTTTTATTTTACCCTAAGTAAGAAACTGAAGCTTGGGTGACTAACAGTGTTGTTTTCTACTAGAGCCATGAACATCATTTTAAGCCTGATTTAACCGACTCAGAAATTAACCTGTCCTCAATATTTGATACTACAGATGAAACAAAAAAAGAAAAATTTCACAATTTGACAATGAATCATACTGTGTACAGTCTCTGCAGTCACCCAAGGTTTGGTTTACTTGGACTGCTCCTTTGGGTGTATTTATGTTGGTGATCTGTATAGGTCTGTGTAGTGTTATCCAGGTTTTTGTACCTGAGAAGGTTTTTTATTTTATTTTTTGTGGCAATATAGTGCTTAAAATGTAATACGTTTTCACCTAAAGGACTGGTCAATGTCATTTTTTCATCTTTTATTATTTATTTCATTTTTGCCAGGTCACTTACAGTTTGAGTTCTTGATATTATTGCAAAAAAAAAAAAAACAACCCTCACAAAGCAAAACCTCAATTAAGTGACCTCTGTAGGAATCTCCATACTGTGTCAATTTTCTGGTTAAAAAGAGAGGTTTTCTTATTTTAGTTTACAGGTTAACACACTACATGTGTATGTATATATATGTATGTGTGTGTGTGTGTGTATATATGTATGTATGTTTTTATATATATATATATATATATATATATATATATATATATATATATATATATATATATATATATATATATATTATGTATGTACATATATATGTATATGTATATATGAAAGGTTGGAAAGTGTTAGGTCGGAATGAAGAGTACTGGCTCAGCTTTAAATACATGATTTGTTCATTCAGTCTGCTTACTGGATATGTATTACTCAATAGTCTGAAATTGCCATGGGCATTTTTCTGTCCTGTGGTGTGTGCTGATTCAAAGTGACGAACCATTTTCATGAAGACTGTTGTACTTTCTGTGGAGGCTCATTGTTGCTGTCCTAAATTGTACTTTTTTTTTTCTCATGTATCTACTCTCCATTTGACTCTGTCCTGTTTTCCTGAAGGAAACAGGTTCTACAGTACATAGGCCATTGTTCTTGATGTGACATTATTGCAATGGGATTTTGGGGAGTTGGGGGCCATATGTTGTAAAATTAGAAACTGGAACATATCAAACTGTTCTGCAAGTCCCAGCTCTGAAGTCGGACGCTTCAAGTTTCAAGTGCTTCCTCCCATCATGCTGAGCTCTGAAGCCCGAGGGAGAGAGGGCCTAGGTAGTTGTGCGGCGGGTCTCAGACTATTCACTCAAACCGGCACCTAATTAGGTCGACAAAGAGGGAAGAAGGAAGGCAAAAAAAGAGGTCACTGTGTTTTATACTGCAGAAAGCAAGTTAAAAAAAAACCTGCCTTGCTCTTGATTCAAGGTGACCCCAATAACTCAACCCATTTAGAAGCCGGTCTATTTCTGTCTTACCCATTTTACATTAAGGCTGATGCACCTATCGTTGGGTACTGAAAATAATTAGATAAACTTTCATGTCTGATGCTGCAGATAGGTTGTATTAAACATTTAAATAGACATATAGTTTCAATCTACATAGTTTTCAAAACAATGATCAAAGTTACATTTTTCCACCCATGTTTGACACAGTATGAAGATTCATTTCTTATTAGATCTATGATACCATTATTCTCTGCATGATTATTATTTTTACAGTTAGATCTAAAATTTCTGTTCTCATATTTCTACTTGAAATTGATCTAAAATGAGGTTCTTAAATGCATTAGCAAGGTAAGTTTGGAATTTCTATCATAGTTTTCTACTTAAAAGGGATAAGACAGCAGAAATGCAAGGAAGATGTTTCTCAGGTACGCTTTATAGAGACAGTTTGGGCTATATTTTTTTTGCAATTTTTATTAAATAATTGCAGTATTTTGTTCACATTCAGCTCTGTAACTCAGCTCTTTAAGTGAGTTGCATTCAGAAGTACCTTAGAAACATTGCTTCAGCATTATGTAGAATAAGAAGCCTAGGATTCATTTTTCTAACTAATGAACTATTGTATTACAACTAAGTAAAACTATATCAGCTGAATTACAGGATTAGTAATTGATGGGTGAAGAAGGCACATTGGTTATTGATTACTGCTCTTTCACACCCTTCTGGTCTTGTCCTTTGTCCAGGTTGAAGTGAAGAAGGCTGAGCCTCGGGACAACAAAGCTCCTGGCCCTGGGCAGCTGGGAGCCAATCAGTGGGGACCCAGAGCCATCTTAAGTGCAGCTAATGGCTGGGCTGCACAGCCTGCTCAGAGCTGGCAGCAGAGCTATGGCCCTCAGGGTGAGTGAGGCCGACTAAGTCTCCCTCTGGGAACGTGACATTCTAGCATGAAAAAAGACACCAGAGGTGCCAACTGCTATCTGAGCCACAGTTTCCTTTCTTTTTGGCGACACTGTCTGGGCCATCTGTTCAAAAAACAAAGTGTGTTTGTCAAAATTGGAATCGTGACTATTTTCAATTATAGTCTGTACAAAGCAGAAAAAAGTTTTCTTTATAAGTTTGAAACTTTGTGCCAATTAAAAAGTTATTTAAGGTCATTTTAAAAGTAATTTTTAAATTATTGTAAAGTATGTCATGTACAAATACTTTCTGTCTTTCTCTCAGGTGTTTGGGTGTCCACAGGGCAACCATTAGGTAGGTTATATTATTATTTTTATTTTAGAGATATTTCCAGCTAACTATGGAGTTGCTTTCTAATCTTTACCGGTCCTTTCTGCCTCAGGGGGATACGGTCCACCTTTGCCAGCAGGCCGAGGTGCTGCCCAGCCTCCCTCACCTTTTAATGCGTTCCTAGTTACGGCACCTCCACCAGGGGGATTTGGGGCACCTCAGGGATATCCACAGCAGGGCTATAGTACACCTCCTCAATTTGGTAAATCATAAAACATCCTCCTCTGTTTGGTTTTTGGGGTAGATGTGCATTGAGACCGCTTCATGTCTCTGCTGGCACTGCTCCACCATTCATTCATTTACAGTAAGTGCTTTAGCCTGGTCAGGTCATAGTGGATCCTGGGAACACTGGGTATGAAATATGCCAGAGGCAGCGATATGCCAGTTCACCACTCACTCACTCACACACTCACACTCTCTTTCACATACTCACTCACTCTCATTCACACCAAGGAGACCATTTGGACCCACCAGTTCACCTACAGGCATGTTTTTGGGAGGTTTGAGGCAGTGCTAGCTATCTGCTATCTTTTAAAATCTAAAAATTGCTCCATTAAAATTATTTCAAAGAGGAGAAACTCATGTTAAGGGTATTGTTCAACAGTACTGCTTGTTGAAGTTTTGTTGTTCCAACATTGTACGGTGTGAGTCGAAAGAGTTTACCTTCACTACTCTTACTCTTTCATATAGCGCCTTCTGTTTCTTCATTTACATCATGTGCTGACTTTTGATTCTTTGCAACCCTTTTTAAAATGTGTTCTTTTTTCCCCAAACTGACAGGGTATAGTTTTGGCACCCCACAAGGTGACCAGTTTGTACCCCAAGGAATGCCTCCTCCTCCTACTACACCCGGAGCTGGGCCTCTTGGCTTTGCCCCTGCTACCACCCCTACTCAGGACATGAGCAAAGCCCCACCAGCACAGCCTGATTTCTCTTATAGCCAGTACGGTGAGTAAAGGGCTAACCTCAGCCTGGCCACCTGCTCTCCTGTTACTGCTGATTGGATCCATTTTCTTAACCACCGTAGTTCTAGCCCATTACAATGATACTCACACAAGCAAGAGCTTGCTCTCTATACCACTTGGCTGAAATGGCATGATGGCATCACGCTCAAACAAGCCTGCATACCTGACGATCCTGTAGATGCCACCACAACTATTTATATTATAAAAGTTTATATATACTGATATTAGTTGATTGTGTTAGTCTGTGTGAATTTTGTAGCTGTGGAAGGATAATCAGTTGTATGTATGAATTAGATCATCCTGTGTTGCGTTTTTGCTTTTTGGGTAATGTGAGGCGCCTCCTTTATTGTAGGCTGAAGAAGGGGTCAATGACTGACACTTAAATTGACTTTAAGTGTTTAAATGATTATCATTTTCTTACAGACTTTTCAACATTAATATATACAGAGTAAAAATAAAATGCCAATCAAAATCTTGTATCAAAAGATATTTACCAGTAAGCACAGGTGATATTTTAAGGAAGCATTATAGACCTGGAATAGGTCACTCCTGCTTTCTCTTTGTTTAACGAGTGTTGATGAATTTGGTCATTAGTTGCTACAAAAGTTGGTTATTTTATTATAGATTTCTTTGCACAAATTTTAAGCATCAACTGCACACCACTTGGTTACCTTGACACTGATGCAGTTTATAAGTATTTTATTTTGTAATGCTTTAGATACCTAGAGGTCAGAAAAGCTGTAATGTTAATAGTAACATACACTCATCTGTACACAGTTGGTTTGTTATTAATAACCTACACAAGTGTATGCTTTACAGAATACCTGTTTCTCAAAGGTTGACAAGAACATTGCAGAGATTTCACATTGTAAGATATGTAGATACTCTACATATCTTACAATCAAATCAGTTCGCTGTGTCTCAGTACCTGTGAAATCCCAGATGTTATATGCTGTGCACCGGCACCGACCCGTATCTCATTAGCCTGCTAAACCAGAGCTGGTCAGTGCAGCAGTGTTGCCCTCACCTGGCTCAGTGTGTCATGCTTATGCTTTGCTTCCATCCATCATTACCATTACAAGTGCCTGCCTTTAAGATTTAACAGTTTAAAGGCAGCAAAGGACCAATCCACTCACCTTCTCTTTAATACCTTTAGATCTTCAAGTGTCAGAGCAGCATAATAATTTATTTTGTAGAAAGCAGTTCGATTTGTTTAAGCAGCTCTCCCCCAGAGCTAGTATCAAAGGTAGGCTCTCTCTGGGTTTAGTCAACCTGGTCTCCTCATCTCCCTGCTAGGCTTGGGTAACTATCCTCAGGACCCCTCTGCCTACGGACCAACGCGTCCTTCTCACAGTTATGGTCAGGATGAGCAGGGATATAGTGCAGGTAGGTGGGAGCTACTGCATTTTACAACCACCCAATAAAACAGCAGATAATCAGTATGCAGACTCATGAGATTTCAGTGATAGTTTTTTTTTTTTTCCTTTTTTCTTTTTCTACATGCATTTTACATATGCAAGTTTGTGCACTTACTGTATGTATATGTGTATATGTTGTATGCATATTGGACATACATTATACATACAGTTATTTTCTCCATATGGTATACTAAATACAGCTACACGTCATTTCTACAAAAACACTGCACCTCGCTATGGATTTATAAATGGTACTCGATTGGTTACAGACAATTCATTACATGATTACCTGTTTTGTGACATAGTAGCTGTAGTTTACTATACAAAGACAATGTCCTTCAGCTTATTTCTCTTTCTTTGTCTCTGCATTGCTTTGCTGGCAAAAGGATGATCTAATTATAACAGAACTTGTGTATATGAATGTTCTTCATTTTGCACTAATCTGTTTTCATGTAGCAGTTGTAGCCGACTTTATAAAAGTATTTTACAGACAACTGAATGTGTTGGAAGTTGAAAAGAAAATGCTAGCAACTCATAGTTGATTCCATTTTCCTAATTTATGGTCAAAAAACCTTTTGTAAGTCTAATCTGTTTTCATGAATGACCCATCATAAAATCTAATGGGAAATGTTTTGAAAAGAACTGCAAGCATTTCTTTTTAACTCTTGTCCCGTAATAGCTTTGCTCTTTCTATATATATTTTCATTACTTTGTCTTTCCTCCTCTGTTTTAGTAGTGGCTTAGTAGTTTAGTGTCTTGCTAATACAATCTGTATTATTTATTTATTTATTTATTAAAAAGGGCATTTCTTCTGAAGGCCAGTCTGTTTAATCTTCGAGAACCTCCATCCTTGTTCTGACTTACTTCTATGACGCTGTTGATTTATTATTGTGTTGTTGTATTTGTTTAAACAGGTTATGGGCAGGATCTGAGTGGCTTTGGACATAGCTTTGCCGACCCTAGCCAGCAGACTGCCTCATATGGTGCCCCTTCTGCACAGCCTACATCAGCACCGCAGCCCACAGCGAGTACTTTTGGTCGTGGGCAAAACCACAACGTCCAGGGCTTCCATCCTTATCGCCGCTGACCATTCCCTTCTGACTTCCTCAATGCAATACAAACCGTCAGGGAATCGATGTTCTGATCACAAAATGCCACTGGATTGTGAGCTTGATGAACATTACAAATGTAATTGGAGGGTGTTTGGGTGTATGTGTGGTTGTGTGTGTGTGTGTAAGTTATGAACAGGGACTATACTCCTTTATGAGGAGGCCACGTTTGTTGTGTATTTTTTTAGTAGGGCAGCGCTATTTAGCAATAGATTTTCTTGATTGGTGAAACATCAGCACAGAACCACACCAGTCAGCGGAGTGACAGGGTCTCCCATTTCTTCAGCTTTAATTCTCTTAGGGCAAAAATTATTTTGTTTTCAATTTTGTGGATTTTTGTTTACTATCTGAGCCTTTGACCATTTTATTTAAAAATTGTTTGAAATAGAACTTATAAATATGTATTATAAACCTGAACTGTGCAATTTTTTAAAAAGAATTTTGTACTATTAAATGTGCGCTTTTCTTGTTTTTATTTAAGGTTGTAGTGGATTCCCTCAGGTGGCTGTTTTAGTGCACTTTGCACTTATGCAAAAAAAAAAAAAAGAAATTTGAAATAAATGATTTAAAGATACATGTTTCAGAATGTACTTTTATGAAAATATAAAGTAATAATATACAGATTCCTCTGGAATTATTGAAACAACAAGGCTGACTCTTACGAAGCCAGGAAAGCATCACAAAAGAAGAAAGCAACAGTTTGGCTGCTGGTTTGATGTAGTTATTGTGAGCAAGTGATATGCAAATATCAAGTGTTATTTAGGTTAAAAATTGGGTGGTCTGCTGTTATAAATGTAAATATCAGGAAATTAAAGCTGAACTTCTGATCTGTTGTCTCATAGTCATCTTTTGATTTCAAACCCCAGATGTTTGTATAGCGAAAACCACAGAACTGGCCTTGCTGTTCCAATACATTGGGAGGAGGCTGTACTACACAATGTTAATATCTTTTTAGGCCTTGTACTTTATTATATGGAATTTGTTTGGTAATGTATTTTCAGTGAAGGAAGTACTAAGATGTTTTGGAGTCACTCAGTTTGTGCATGGTGTTAAATCTGTCAATGGAATGAAAACTTCCATCTGTTTATATATTCAAGATTCAAGATGTTTATTTTCATATGCACAGTGAAAACACAAAGATTTAGACCATACAATGAAATTCTTACTTTGCACGTCTCCCTTACAAAAAGAATAAAAACAAATAATAGAAATGTATGAAATAAAAAGACACAGTATATACAGATTTAAAACTTAAATAAGGTGCTCAGTGTGTTGTGGTAGCAGTCAGTGGGGGTGATGGGGTGTGAGGTAGTGGTGTTAAGTGTTGTTCAGGAGTCTAATGGCTTGTGTATAGACGCTGTTTGTGAGTCTCTTTGTTCTTGATCTCACACTCCTGTACAGCAGAAGTGTGAAGAGGTTGTGTTGTGGGTATGTATTCTCCCTGATGATGTTGTGGGCCCTCCTGATGACCCTGGTGTTGTAAATGTCCTGGAGTGATTGGAAGGCCGCTCCACAGATGAACTGTGCAGTTTTTATGACACGCTGGAGAGCTTTCCTGTCCTGGACAGTGCAGTTTCTGTGCCACACTGTGATTGAGTTGGTAATCACACTTTCAACTGTAAGGATTGCTGAGGATCTCAGTTGACATGCCAAATTTCCTCAGCCTTCTCAAAAAGTACAGTCGCTGCTGGGATCTTCTCAGGAGCTGCTGAGTGTTGTGTGACCAGGTAAAGTCCTCGCTGATGTAGGTTCCAAGGAATTTGAAGGTTTTCACCCTCTCTACCTCTGTGTCACCGATGTAGATCGGGGTGTGCCGCTCCTTCCTCTTTCTCCTAGGATCAGTAATCATCTCCTTGGTCTTATCTGTATTTAAGGAGAGACTATTTTCCCGACATCAGGCTATCAGACCTGCTACTTCTGTTCTGTAGGATGTTTCCTCTCCACCAGTAATGAGTCCGATGACTGTGGTATCATCCGCAAACTTTTATTATCTTAGTGTTGGTTTGGGAGGCCACACAGTCATAGGTAAAGAAGGTGTACAGCAGTGGGCTTAGGACACATCCTAAGGGGGATCCCTGTGCTCACAGTTCTGATGCCTGATGTCCGGTTTCCTACTCTGACTAACTGGGGTCTGTCTGTCAGGAAGTTCAGCACCCAGTTACAGAGAGAGGGTGCCAGTACGAGGGTGAGGAGCTTTTCAGAGAGCCTGTGTGGAATAACTGTTGAATGCCGAGCTGTAGTTGATGAATAGCATTCTCACATATGTGTCCTTACCCTCCAAGTATGTGAGGGCTGTGTGGATGGCAGCATCCAAGGTGGTTGGAATGTTACTTTTTATGTGAGACATGACTATCCTTTCAAAACACTTCATCACTATTGGGGTGAGTGCAATGGGACGAAAGTCATACAAGCAGGTCACAGTGTTCTTCTTTGGGAGAGGTATGATGATGGTGGACTTGAAGCAGGTGGGCACCAAGGCCCGATTGAGGGACAGATTATAGATGGCCGTGAACAGGTTGGCCAGTTCCGACGAGCAAACCATGAGTGCCTGGCCCGGGATGTTATCTGGGCCGGCTGCCTTCTTTGGGTTTGTTTTCCTCAGAGCCATGCGCACCTCTGCTGATGACACGGTGAGTGGCGTGTCCAGTATGCCTTCTGAGGTCAGAGTCTTATGCTGTTGGCCAGTGTTTGGGGCCTCGAAGCGAGCATAAAACTCATTCAGCTCATCTGGGAGTGTGATCTTGGGAGTTATGTCTCCTTGACTCCTTTGCCAGTACTCTGTGATGTGCTGAAGACCTTGCCACATGTGCCATGAGTCTGCAATGGTGTAGTATCCCTCCAGCCTCAGACTGTAGTCTTTCTTGGCCTTCCTGATTGATTTGCATAGTTTGTATCTGGCCTTTTTGTATTCCCCAATGTCTTCTGAGACAAATGCAGTGGAGCGGGCACGTAGCATGGCCCGTACCTCACAGTTAATCCAAGGTTTATCATTGGGATAGAACTTGCAGTATTTTGTGGGAATGATGTTTTCAGTGCATGTGCTGATATAGCCAGTTACAGCTGCAGCATACTCCTCCAAGTCCACAGTAGAGTCCTCTCTTAGAGCAGCAGTTTTAAACACAGCCCAGTTTGTACTCTCAAAGCAGTCTTGAAGCATCAGTTCTGATTCTTCATTCCATACTTTAAGAATCTTACTTACTGGGGGGGCTCGCTTGAGGAGTTGTTCGTAGGCTGGGTAGAGAAACACTGAGATTTGGTCTGACTGTCCAAAGTGTGGCCGTGGTACAGCCTTGTAAGTGTCTTTTACGTTGCTGTACACTATGTCGAGAATGTTATTCTCCCTTGTTGGAAAGCACACATGTTGGTGGTACATGGGGTGAACATTCCTGAGGTCGCAATGATTAAAATCACCAGTCACGATGAACACTGCATCTGGATGTGCAGTCTCAATATATGAATTATTGTTGCAATATATAACAAATATCTTCCTTTGTCAAATCCCAGACTGGGACGTTAATAGTCAAAAGTGAATCAGTCAGAAAACCTGGAACCACAGGAACAAAGTAGAGGTCTGTGTTCAGAGTTCTGCTGCGTATATCATAGTGCATTTTAGAAAATTAATTAAATAGGCATTCAACCTTTAATTTTAATATAGAAGTATGTGCATTTGTAAAGATCATTAGGCGGTCATTTTTATAATAATATATTTTATAAATAGTTCTCAGGTTCTTCTAACCAGTTCTTCTAGTTAGAGGACTTTTATGAGAATCTGATTTGCCCCCAAAACAAATTCCTGCTCCAAGGTCGTGACAGGTATGTTATATGAGTCATCTTTAATGCGGGCCAGTATTTTTGGGTAATGTTCATATCAACCATCAGAATTGGGGGGAAATTATCCTTGTTGGTTGTTTGTTTATCGAAGCAAAAAAAAAAAAAGCCTAGTATAATTCATGAATGATAAACACCACAAAATAGGTAACATCTCAGGATACTGAGCATCTGTAAGGTATGAAGCTAGAAACATGTATGAAATAACACGAGCTAGCTGAAGAACTTACTGAAAGCCCAAGTAGCCAGTAGATATGATCTTTCTTCATACTTTTCACATTTCATGTACATCTCTGGCATTTGGCAGATGCCTTTATCCAGAGCGACTTACAATTTTATCTCTAACTTTTATCTTTTTTTTATTTTTTATTTTAACTGAGGGTTAAGGGCCTTGCTCAGGGGCCCAACAGTGGCAGCTTGGTGGTACTGGGATTCAAACTCGCAACCTTTCGATCAGTAGTCCAACACCTTAACCACTAACGGTAGGCACTTTAGTATTACTCACTTTGTTAAAATAGAAAATCTAAAATTTCAGATTATTTGTGTCAAGTCAAGACATATGAAAAAGCAATTTGTAAACTACTTGTTTAGGTAATTTTTCTCCAGACTGCTTGTTTACTTTTACGTTGGGCCATTTTCTTAACTTTTACTCAAGTGAATTATTTCTACAGGAACAGGATTTTTTCTTTTAGTATTTTGTACTCCTTTCATCACTACTTCTAATTAATAAACGGGCTAAAACAAAACAAACAAACAAACAAACAAACAAACAAACAAACAAACAAACAAACAAACAAACAAAAACAGCACTCACATCCTGCGTCCCCGTTTCAGCCTGCATGTAGTTTTATCTCCACGCCGCTAGATGGCAAGCTAATATCATATCTCTCATCCTAGCCAAAAATTTTTTTTATTTTTTTTTACCGCGAGCCAACGCCAAGTACTTCCTTTTCCGGTTTCTCTCGCAAGATGGTAGGTGTTGTTTTATTTCTGTTTTACTACAATCTAATGAAATCCACAGAAAATCCTGGCGAATTTACGTCGCCTTTTGTGTTTTTAGATTACTTTAACTTCGCTGTAGTGTTTCTTGACATTATTTGTTAGCGCCGATGATTTGGAGTTGGTTAATATGAATATTATGTGCCAGCGTTTACAGCCGCTAGTCAGGAGCGCCGAGACTGAGCTTAGTCGTCCTCTTTGAGATACATAAACTATTCTACATTTAAGTACGAATTCCTTCTGCTTCACACGAAGCCATTAGTTACTGTGTTTTCTGAGAAACGAGAAGTTTGCTGAAGTTGACTTTAGCCTGCTTGTCGGGCCTTGTCTTTTTGTAGCTAGCTCCATCGATCTGACATCTTGTGTAGCGTTTTGTGTAAGTTTGTCTCGTTGAGTTAAACGTGTTGTGTGAATTGTGTGTGATTACAGGCGGACGCAGAGCAGAAGAAGAAGCGTACTTTCAGGAAGTTCACCTACAGAGGAGTGGACCTGGACCAGCTCCTGGACATGTCCTAGTGAGTAACCTAGGACATTTTTATCATGTTTAGAGGGAAATGCAGGGTTTTAACACTCTTAAAATGCAGAAGTCAGGATTTGAGCAAGTCTGGAATAAATTAGATTTTATCCTCAAAAGACAAGCCTCGTTACACCCTTAAACAAGTAAGCAAGTGCTCCTTTCAATATATAACCAAATTGACAGGTGAGTGATTTCTCTGATCAGAAATTACTCACCTGGCAGGGGAGCTACCATGATCAAGAAGGTGGTTCACCCAGGCTGAGGCTCAGCTCCACTCCACTCCAAATGTGGGAATCTCGACTGCGTAATTTCTGGTAGTGGGGGACTGCGTTTGTGCTTTCCCCTCATTTTTTGGATAGTGGTAGCTCAAGTGGTTAAGGCTCTGGGTCGTTGAACGGAAGATCAGGGTTCGGGCCCCAGCACTGCCAGGCTGATACTGTTGGGCCCTTGAACAAGGCCCTCAACCCATCCTGCTCCAGTGGCACTGCATCCTGACCATGCGCTCTGACCCCAACCCCCAAGGATGGGATATGCGAAAAAAGAATTTCATTGTGCTGTAATGTATATGTGACAGACAACTTGCGTCCTGTCCCTAACCATGCTTATATCTGCAGTAAGCACTGGTTTAAGATAACTGTCATTTTTGCTTTCTTGGTCATGGTAGTGAATGTGTTTGAAAATGAGTTGGATGACCGATTTGTGTGTTGACTAAGATGTTTTTCTTAGAAATGTGGGTGTTTATTAAAGTATAAAAAAAATATATATATATATATATATATATATATATACATCCATCCATTCATCCATATATATATATATATAAAATGTCTGTGTGTCTTTTGTTTTACATTTTTTTATTTCTTTTTTTTTAAATGGACAACCAATCACGGTCTTCAAAAGAATTTCATACCTAGCAACTGCGCCTCCTAAGTTTTTGTGTTTTCCTTGCTCAGGGTTGCTGTGAGATTGGTCCTGAATCTCTCCTAAGTTAAGATTCCTAGTTAGAAATTTTAAGCTAAATTAGGAGCGATGGCTCTTAAAAGCTTTAAGTATACAGGCCCAGGTGTCACTTATCAATCCCTAATAGAGTGCCGTCGATTTACTTCACCAGTCAATAACTGTCATTGATTATTTTATTGTATGTGAGTGGGAATTATATGTATACCAAACTCAGGTTTTCACTATTTGAGGTTCAAACTGCATCTCTGCCGAAAAAATAATTTTTTAAATTTAAGAATGCTAGTAAAAAACATCTCATGGTTTAGTTTTAGACAGGAAACTGTGTATGCCACTTCTCCTCCTTCAGGAATTGCCTGTCCTTTTTGCTGCATTGCAAAGAAATTGCTTAAATCTGTGTTATTTCAGTGAGCAGCTCATGCAGCTGTATGGCGCTCGCCAGAGGAGGAGGTTGAATCGTGGCCTGAGGAGGAAGCAGCAGTCTCTCCTTAAACGTCTGCGCAAGGCCAAGAAGGAGGCACCTCCTATGGAAAAACCTGAGGTGGTGAAGACCCATCTGCGGGACATGGTCATCCTGCCCGAGATGGTGGGCTCCATGGTCGGCGTGTACAATGGCAAGACCTTCAACCAGGTTGAAATCAAGGTGAGGCAGTGGGAAGGATTGTACATTCTATCAAGTATAATGTCAATTGAGGCTACCTAACAACATATGGGCATCTTTTAATAATTTGGGATGGAACTTCATTAAACCCTTGTTTTACATGACACCGGAGCAGGATTAACCTGTGTGCAGATGTTTAGCAATGTGGCAAAAATCTTTGTTCTGATTGTCATTGTGCCATGTTCAGTTATGGGATAATTCATTTTTATTCACTGCTGAAATGTGCTGCGTTATGTGGACATAAGTCCTTTATTTACACGCCAAATCCATGCCAACATTTTTCTCACCTTGATTGTGCCAAGTTTGTTGCTTTTTGAGCAGGTTGTGATCAAATTGATTTTGGTAAAGGGACAGCGTGTTAAACGCAGATTAAGAGAGCTAATATAAACAACTGATTTTAACGTCTTGATTTTTCTTCTTGCAGCCTGAGATGATTGGTCACTACCTTGGAGAATTCTCCATTACATACAAGCCTGTTAAGCACGGTCGCCCTGGTATTGGAGCCACCCACTCCTCCCGCTTCATTCCTCTGAAGTAAACCGTAATTGATGTAAATAAAAGTGACTTCCATCACATGAATGTTGTCTCTTTTTTTCCTGCTTTTTATTTTCCTGCTTTTTAACCTCAAACAGGTTATAAAACAAAACAATTTCCAGCTCGAAATTTTAACTGGAGAGGAAAAAGCGTTGCACATTCAGTGCTTTACAATGCTGAAATTTGGTAAACAAAGGTTTTCCCAAACTGGGGGTATACAAACTGTATTCTTGGTCCTTTTTTAGGTGAACAATTCAGATGAATTCATTAAAAAGATAGATATTACATGATAGAAAATGGCATACTTTAGAGCTCTGTCTAAAAAAAAAAAACAACATGAAAATTAAACATCCCACGTTACCCTTAGGTGGTTGATATTTGTTTATTAAGAGTGGAAGACATAGTTTAATGTAGAGTGAGCAATAGACAGAGTTGGATTCTTTAAAGAAATTTTTTTATATTGCTTTGTAACAAATGTGTGCAATTAAGACAGTGTAGAACTATGTATATAGTAGAAAATATAACTCACTATTGAAACTCTAATGGATCTGTCTAATTTCCATTGTGTATTTATGCACACACAGTAGTTTTTTGGAGCGTTATAGACTTTGAGTCTTGCTCTAGTATTACAGTTGTCAGCCCTGCTGTTTCTTTGGAGGTGCTGATTTTGCTAGCGTTTGGTGGAAATGCAGTTTCTGGTTTGGGTTTGTAGGCAGTGGCTGGCTGCCAAAGAAAAAATTCATGCAACAAAGTATTGACTGTATCAGGGCACTCCATCATCACCATGTGACTTCCCCCTTCGATGACTTTCAAGAAGCCCAGAAGTAGTATCTGTCAAAACATTGAGTATAATTATACTGTTATGGACTGTTCATAGTGCCACATAAGATCAAGGTAAAGATGTTTACCTCTGCCATGCGCTGATCCTCTTGTATTGGCACAAACCTGTCATACATGCCATGCACCAGAAGGATTGGCACAGTGAGCTCAGCATGGTACACCTCATCACCCTCTGGCCAGTACTGCCCGTTCATCATTGACCGCAGCACAAAAGACGAAACATTGAAGGCATTTTTCTCTTTCAGAAGTTTCTTTTCCTTTGGGCCATGATGAGCAAAACCAGCCCTAGATAAACAAACCATTAGTCATGAGAATCAGACATGCTAGTGGCTACTATAACAAAAAAATCTGCAGAGGAAAATGGCTTTTGAAAATTTTACATGAGAAAGCTCCACGATAGACACGGCGACAACCAGTGGAGTACACACGATGGCAGATTGAAGACCGAACAGAGGCTGGGTTCCAGGGCAGTAGGTCCACCACCATTAATCATCACCACTTTGTGAACTTGATCTGGATACTCATGGGCCAGAAAGGTGCAGAAAGATACTCTAAATGGAAAAGGGAAAGGCAAACAATTCAATGCCAATATTAAAAATAAGACTGAAAGAATGAGACAGCAGAGAAAGACACTTACCCATATGAATGCCCAATGAGAATATTCCGTCGTTTTGCGTACCTCATGAATATAATTCTTACATCATCAGCAAGGGCGTAAAATGTGTAGGCAGCTGTGATTTGAGGTGCAGAGCTGGCTCCATGGCCGGCTAGGTCTGGTGCGATCACCTCATAACCGAGCTGAGAGAAATAGTCCAGCTGGTTCTCCCAAATATCCATAGAGCCTCCTACTCCATGAATGAAGAACAAGGCCACATCAGGGTGTGTCTCTTTGCACCGGGTGATCTTGCGTTCACAGTCGATTATCACGGTACGCTTGGGCTTGCACCATCTGCGCTGTGGCAGCTCATGTGTCGCTGCCATGCTGGACTCTACAGCCTGACCTGATGCTGTGTTGTTACTGTCCAGAACATCCACTTCCACAGCACTCTCTCCATTTTGGCAGTGCACCAGCTCTGGGTGAGTTGCTTCACTCATGTTCTCAATGAATAACTGTCCATTGTGATACATAGTGATTTTCCTCTTACAGCTCAATGTACCCACCTCTCCTGTGTCTGGTTCCTCTATCACAGCTCGCTGAGGGACAACATGACAGATACGTATCACTCTGCCAGGCTTTACCTCTATAAACTCGAAATGGTCTGCAGGCTCAGATGTTTTAATAGGGACCACAATGTTTGCAGACTTCCCAGATAAACAACAAAAAATTCCATCTACGATGCCGGTCAGCATAATGATCACCTGTGGCTGAGAGAATTTCACAACAACTTGGTGTATGCAGGTGACCCTGCACTTCTGAAACAAAAAACAGGTATCTATGTTATCCATATGTTTTTTATTCTCTCTTACTAATATTCCCTCCTTCTGTCTTAGTATTTTTAGAGTTTAGAAATTTCATTATCGCTTTTCATCAGATGCGGTCGGACCTCTGGGGCCCATGTGTTTCAGCTGTTCAACAAAAGATAATCGTTATTGTTAGTTATCATTCACAACTCCATATATTTTACATTTTGTTGAAATACTAATGACCTCTTTTAGTGACCAAGAGTTTAATGAAATAAATTAAATCTATTAATCTGCTCCCCTGTCTAGATGTTGTGCAGTTGTGGGGCAGTACATGCACTGGAACACTTAGTTTAAAAAAATAATTTTAGGAGTACTAATGGAGGCCCATAACCACTTTGATCCATGCTTGGAAGAGGAGCTGTGGACAGTTAAGTTGTCTTTATTTGTCACATATACATTAATGTACAGTGAAATTCTTTCTTCGCATAGCCCATCCTTGGAGGTTGGGGTGAGAGCGCAGGGTCAGCTGTGATGCAACACCCCTGGAGTAGGGTGGGTTGAGAGCCTTGGTCAAGGGCCCAACGGTGGCAGCTTGAACCCCTGATCTTCCGGTCACCGACCCAGAGCCTTAGCCAGTTGAGCTACTTAGTATTCAGAGTATTTAAATTCTCTCTCTCTCTGTCTCACAACGATCAGCCATAACATTATTGTGTGCTGTGGTATCTGACACCAAGATGTTAGCAGCAGATCCTTCAAGTCCTGTAAGTTGCAAGGTGGAGCTTCCCTGGATCGGATCTGGGGAATTTGGAGGCCACCACCTCAAACACGTTGTTGTGCTCATCAAACCATTCCTGAACCCTTTTCACTTCAAGGTATGGCACCGTTTCCACGAAAGGGTGTACATGGTCTGCAACAATGCTTAGGTAGGGGTGGTACGTGTTAAAGTAACATCCACATGGATTGCAGAACCCAAGGTTTCCCAGCAGAAAGCAAGCCCAAGGCATGAAACATATGTTATGGCTGATCGGTGTATATATATATATATATATATATATATATATATAATATATATATGAATACATTAAAGCAACATATACATTGAGCACTTGGTTATTAAAAGATTATTATTATTTTTTTATTATTATATTTTTATTGACACCTAATTTAAAGCTTTCTGTTAAAGGTACTGAGATACCTCTCTGGGCTATTTTCATACCAAGTGAACATTTAGCATTAAAATATTCAGTTTAGTGCAAATCTGCATTCATGATGAAATGTTATAAATATGTCTGAGTACTGTTACCCCAATCGTGTGTATAATCAAAGATTTATGGTGCAGACACAGATATTTGGAGCATGCAGATGGCTGTGAAAGTATAGCAGCGGAACCTCTAGCCATTACAAAAATATTTTCCACAGTAAGATGTGTGGAAGTAAAAGAAAGGTTTTAATTACAAGCCTGCATATACTAAATAAAGAATATACACTATATAGAATATATAAGCTACTTGCATGATTAAAAATACATTTAATGTGACCATAAAATATAAATGTTTATGTCAATTGCTAGATTTAGGGCCAGGAACTTTTATATATTGAATTATATTTTATAATAATAATTAAATAAATAAAAATAAATAAATAAATCAGAAGACTTTAACTGGAATAATTTTGTTTAGCAAGTTACCTAACTTACCTAATAGATAACTAAAGTGAGGCATAAACAAGTTGTAATATTTGTTCTTCATCCAGTTGAAGTGTTGAGGAAGAACATTGCTGATGATCTCCTGCAAATAATCCAACAGTTTAATCCAACCTGAATCTGTTGTTCTGTGGCAAATTTCAGAACTACAGCTGCATTATTCCCTGTGGGAAACTTTTAAATCATGTCTATCTGTTGTTCGCCTTTAGCTCAAGTCTGTTTATTTCTTTTCAATCCACTGACTGTAAATCTTCAGATTAGAGAGGGATTACACCTGCAGGCCATCTGCTGCCACAACAAGAAGTTATGGCGCTTGTTGTTTCTACAATTCTGCAGTAACAATAGCGTCCTCTGCTGTGTGACTAACAGATCTGCTGTTGAAGCTGCAGTGTGGGGTTTAAACACTTTGAGCAGAGCCTAATCACTTCGATTGGTCTTATTTATAGCCAAAAACTAATCACTGATGATTAAGCATTAAAAGATGACTGTTACCACCATTCAAACCATGTTAGCTTACAGTGTGTTGTGATAAAGCGTTAGATCGGCACCCTTGCAATTCTGTCAGAAAATGCAACTCTTCTCTAAGAAAATTGTTGCAGTTGCAAATGTTTTGGTACTCACGTGTTTATTGTTTTTGTTTGCATTGGAACAACACAAAAAACAGAGAAGAAAAGTCAAATCTGATACAATTCCACACAGAACCCCCCAAAAAATGCACTGGACAAAATGATTGGCACCCTTAACTTAATATTTGGTAGCACCCCCTTTGGAAATGATAACTGAAATCAATTGCTTCCTGTAACCATGAATGAGTTTCTTACACCTTTCTACTGGAATTTTGGACCACTCTTCTTTTGCAAACTGCTCCAGGTCATTCAGATTTGAAGGATGCCTTCTCCCAACTGCTGTTTTGAGATATCTCCACAGGTGTACTATGGGATTCAGATCTGGACTCATTACTGGCCATTTCAGAACTCTCCAGCGCTTTGTTTGTAACCATTTCTGAGTGCTTTTTGAAGTGTGTTTCGGGTCATCGTCCTGCTGGAAGACCCATGACCTCTGGTGGAGACGCAGCTTTCTGACACTGGCCACTATGTTGCGCCCCAAAATTCTTTGGTAATCATCAGATTTCATGATACCGTTCACACAGTCAAGGCATCCAGTGCCAGAAGCAGCAAAGCAACCCCAAAACATCTTTGAACCTCCACCATGTTTGACTGAAGGGACTGTGTTCTTTTCTTTGAAGGCCTCATTTCTTTTTCTGTGAACAGTGCCATGATGTCCTTTACCAAAAAGCTCTACTTTTGTCTCATCTGTCCACAGTACGTTCTCCCAGAAGGATTGTGGTTTTTTCACATAAGTTTTGGCAAACTCCAGTGTTGCATTTTTATGCCTTTGTGTCAGTAGTGGTGTCCTCCTGGGTCTCCTACCATAGCGTCGCTTTTCATTCAGATGGTGACGGATAATGCGAGCTGACACTGTTGTACCCTGTGTCTGCAGATGCGCTTGAATTTGTTTGGAAGTTAATTGGGGTTTCTTATCCACCATTCGTACAATCCTTCGTTGTAATTTTTCATTAATTGTGCTCTTCCGTCCATGTCCAGGGAGGTTAGCTACAATGCCATGGGCTGTAAACCTCTTGATGATATTGCACACAGTGGACACAGGAACATTAAGATCTCTGGAGATGGACTTGTAGCCTTGAGATTGTCCATGTTTTTACACAATTTTTTCTCTCAAATCCACAGACAACTCTTTACACTTCATTCTTTTCTCCATGCTCAGTGTGACACAGAACACAAAGGTTGAGTCAACTTTTCTCCATTTTAACTGGTTGCAAGTGTGATTACTATATTGCCCACACCTGGTACTTGCAACAGGTGTGTTTAAATACAAATTACAGGAGCATCACATGCTTGAAAAGCAATTATTTCTTACAATTTTGACAAGGTGCCAATAATATTGTCCAGTCCATTTTTGAGTTCTGTGTGAAATTGTGATCAGGTTTGACTTTTTTTCTCTGTTTTTTTGTGTTGATCCAGTGCAAACAAAAACAATAAACACGTGAATACCAAAATGTTTGCAATTGCTGAGAGAAGTGTTGCATTTTCTAACATAATTGCAAGGGTGCCGATATTTTTGGCCATGACTGTACACCAGTCAGGCATAACATTATGAGCAGTGACAGGTGAAGGGAATAACACTGATGATCTCCTCATCATGGCACCTGTTAGTGGGTGGGATATATTAGGCAGCAAGTGAACATTTTGTCCTCAAAGTTGATGTGTTAGAAGCAGGAAAAATGGGCAAGTGTAAGGATTTGAGCGAGTTTGACAAGGGCCATATTGTGATGGCTGGACGACTGGATCAGAGCATCTCCAAAACTGCAGCTCTTGTGCGGTGTTTCCGGAAAGCCCTTTAATTCTGTGTTTTCTGCCTCAAGTCTAAGGAAATTGTGTTATTTTTCTCAAATTCATATTAGGCCCTCACATTTCTGAATGTAAACTTTTTCTACATTTAACAATTCTGTTATTCCCTGTTCACCCGGCTCACTGATGCACGTGGGGAGCGAAGGCTGGCCTGTGTGATCCGATCCAACAGACGAGTTACTGTTGCTCAAATTGCTGAAGAAGTTAATGCTGGTTCTGATAGAAAGGTGTCAGAATACACAGTGCATGACAGGTCAGGGCTGTTTTGGCAGCAAAAGGGGGACCAACACCAATATTAGGCAGGTGGTTATAATGTTATGCCTGGTCGGTGTGTAGTTGAACATTATATTAATACTCCATAGGGCCTCAGTTTGCTCTCAAAACAGCCTCAATTTGTCTTGGCATAGATTCCACACCATGTTGGAAACATTCCTTTGAGATTCTGGTACAAGTTGAAATGATTACATCACACAATTCCTATAGATCTTAAAGGTTCACGTTCATGCTGTGAATCTCCCATTCTACCACATCCCAAAGTTGACTGGGAAGACCACTGAAGGATACTGAAGTCATTGTCATGTTCATGAAACCAGTTTGAGAAAACTTTTGCTTTATGACTTCCACTACTTGGAAGTAGCGATTAGAATACGGAGTGAATTGTGTCCATGACGGGATGCATATGGTCAGCAACAATACTCAAATACACTGTGGCATTCAAGTCATGACTGACTGGTATGAAACAGCCCAAAGTGTGCCAAGAAAACATTCCACACACCTTATTAGACCACCCCCACCAGCCTGGACTGTTGAAACAAGGCAGGTTGGGTCCATGAATTCATGCTGTTTGTGCCAAATTCTGACCATAGCCTCTGTGTGCCTCAACAGAAATCCAGATTCATCAGACCACTGCAGCCTCAGCTTTCTGTTCTTGGCTGAAAGAAGTGGAACCAAGTTTGATCTTCTGCTGTTGTAGCTCATCTGTTCAAGTTTCAATGTGTTGTGCATTTGAAGACAATTTTTTTAGACAGTGTTTATTTGTAGTGTTGTACAGAGTGGTTTTTTGAGTTACTGTAACCTTTCTGGCAGATGATCTACAACAGCAGAAGACCTATGGCCAAATCTGAACCTTCTGGCAGACTCGGTTAGGTGTTGCACTAAAATATTTTGGCATTATTGACTCCGTTAGTCTTCACAAGAGCACGTGTGCCAGTATTCATAAAACTATTACTGATTCTTGACTGTATTTAACAGAGGGTTTATCAGGTCTTTTTTCACTATATGCATTTCCTCTAAGCATTTAATTTTCTTACAAACAAACAAACAAAAAAATCTTTAGGCCTTGTTGGACCACTACACATGAATCCAGCTCACTGGGAGGAAATCTTTCACCCAGTGAGTTTGTTGCCATAGAGGTGACTAATAATTGATTCTGAAAAAAAAAATCTTTACAATCTCAAGAATAAACGAAACAACCTCACCCCGTACTTCACCCGTCTCATCCATGTGTCCATCTAACACACAGCTAACAATCTGTGTGATTTTAGATGATGGCCTCAACTCTCACAATCACGACATCGACCCCTGACTGAACAATCTGTTTAAATCTGCATATAAGTTCCCCAATATTCATGTACAGTGATGAATATAATTTCTACTGTGTGTCTCTGCTGGATTCTTCGAGTGACAAGAATTAAATTAAAAACGCACAGCATCACAATTAGCACCTGACTCCAGAATACACGCCTGCACCCCAACTGAGGTGTTTAACCTCAGGATGACTGGTTTGTCCTTCTCGCAGGTTCTGGCTCCTCAGTGGTGAAATGAGCTTCAACGTTGCATGTTGTTCCTAATCGGTCTGAATAAGATCGTCTGCCAAATGAAAAACGTAGTGTAAACACAATAAACTGGCCACTTTTTGAGTTAAAATAATAGTAGAGATTACACATAGCTCTTTTCCAATAATGATACCAAAACCTTGAGATTCAGTTGACAACTATGCTTAAAACTAAGCTTTTTGTTTAACCGAAGAACTTCACAGTTAAACTTTTTCACTCAAAATCACTTACATTGTGAATGTATAGATAATCTCAATCCTAATAAAAGACTTGAGGCTCCTCTCAAGATTTCTTTCTCATATCATCTCAGGGAGTTTTTCCTTGCCACCATCGCCTCAGGCTTGCTCATTAGGGATAAAATAGTTACTTAACTTAAACTTTATCATTTTTCCCCTCTTCGCTGTTTCTATATTTCTGTAAAGCTGCTTTGAGACAGTTTCCATTGTTAAAAGTGCTATTCATTCATTCATTCATTGTCTATCGCTTATCTATACTCGGGTCACGGGGAGCCTGTGCCTATCTCAGGCGTCATTGGGCATCAACGCAGGACACACCCTGGACGGAGTGCCAACCCATCGCAGGGCACACACACACTCTCATTCACTCACACAATACGGACAATTTAGAGATGCCAATCAATCTTCAATGCATGTCTTTGGACCAGGGGAGGAAACCGGAGTATCCGGAGGCAACCCCCAAGGCACAGGGAGAACATGCAAACTCCACACACACGGCGGAGGCGGGAATTGAACCCCCAACCCTGGAGGTGTGAGGCAAACGTGCTAGCCACTAAGCCACCGTGCCCCTCCAAGTGCTATACAAATAAATTGAATTTAAGTGAATATATGGGCATGTCGGTTATGTTATGGTCAGTATATATATCTGGTTAGGGTCAGTTACATGTAAAAATGTGTTATCAAAAAAAATAAAAACCATTTAACTAATAATGAGATGCTTCTCTTGCCAAACCCAAGTACTCTAGCAATACTAGAGTTTATTACACACGGTTTAGCCAACACTATTGGCTTGTTCTGCATTGCAAACTTTTAATAATACAACATACACACAACAGAACTTTGCAATAAAGAGGGAAAAATAACATTTAAAGAGAAACTACTGACACCTTAGTCTTTCCTGACATTGCATTTAACCAGTGGTCTAAACACCATGAACTGGATATATTCTAATTAAAAACATGAGAGGGCCACATGCAGAAACCTCTTTTAACAGACGTCATCTCTTGCATTATTACAAACATATCTTATCTGAATGCTTTTTTTCCATTCATGTTTATTCAAGCAGATAAAAGGTAGTACTGTAACTCTGATTAGTGCTTGAAGACCAAGCATAAAACCAAAGCATGGCACTGAACTCCAACATATAACAAACCATCTTTACTGTTATCTAAGTACAACCATGATGTGCAGGGGAAAATACCTGAACAGGTCAAGGCTTCCTATCATATTTTCAGTCAAACACCAGATGGAAAAATCCAATTGCCTGAGAATCTACAAAGGGCCTAACTGGATGGATGACATTAGCTATTTGGCCTCACCACCATTTACACCTTCAAGAATAGAACTTAATTTGGTTGAATTCTTGGCGAGTAATTTAACATATCCAAGACAGTATCACTGAAACAATTTCCAAGACATGTGAAAGATCAAAATCTTAACAGTGCATTCATGCACAATTAGGCACACGCTAGGAAGATACCACATCACTTACACCAGTACTCCTACATCTAAATTTGTCCAAAAAAAACCAAAACGTTCATTTTCACATTTCTATGAACTAACTGCCTTCTCAGTACAGGAAAAAAAAAAAAAAGAATCCACAGCTGAGCTAGGTGGGAATGATTCTTAAACTGGACTTAATATTTGCACACACACACACACACACAACACTGTGTGATGCAGTCTAAGTTTGCCACACACTGCCAAATTCCTGCAAGCTGAAGACTGCTGTCTCTTAGCGCCAGCACTCAAGTCGCCCTATCCTACCTGAGCAAATTTCAGTGCACCAGGTCCACAGATTCTGGCAGTGGAAACTAATAGCGACCCTAAGTGTTTATCACCAGGCTGTAAGGATGCACATTAGGACAGTTTGACAGGAAGCGCTGAATTAAAAAACAAACATAAAAAAAAAAAAAAAAAAAAAAAATCACACCATAAAAAGGTCTCACTTTTCTTTTTCATTTTTAAAGCCAGTCTCATGTGCAGGTGTCTACAAGACATGTAGACCATGTATTATTCTGAAAAGGCTGTCATTTTTGTGCCTGTCCCTGTGCTGTTTTGGTAACAATCCAGTTTAGGAGTCTTCATTCATTTCCTGACTGTCGGTCCGTGCAATTTTGCGTGATGGTGCGGGACTGCCTCCTTCTCCCTGCTCTTGCTCCCGTTCCCGCTTCTTGGCTGCGTTCTGTACACAAACACAGATTTAAGATTTATTAGGCAAAAAGAAAAAAAAAAAACTTGACAAAACCCTTAATTTTCCTTCTACATTTGCAGAATTGCCCTACAGATCTGCAGTGTCGCAACAGCTTTCAGATATGGAGAAGATTTATTGCTAAATCAAAATGTGGTGCAAAAATGTGAAACATAATACATAACTGCTATTTCTTTTCATTAGTGACAAGCAGAAAATGAGCCATAGTGAAAAATAAAACCTTCCTTGCATTACTTATACACTTCTTGATCTCTTCAGGGGAATGTGCATCAGAAAAGAACTGCAACTGCATTTTACCAGATGCCAAATGCATTTTCATCCAGGAGAGGGAGCTGTATTCAGATGAAGAGGAAAAGGATCTGACTGTGTCCTGGACCTCAGCCATTATTGTTCATGGTACTTCATCATCCATATAAAGGGAATACCTGACGTTTCTCACACACTCATTTCCCACCTTCTTTCTGCATTAACTGCAATCAATCTGATCATCAAGCTTATCAGAATTACTATCTAAACACCATAAGTATTCATATGACTATAAAATCAACCACCAGAGTGGGGAAAGGTGTAATCTCAATGATTTCTGGGATTTTCAAAAACACAGACTGTAGAGTTGATTCAGAATGGTGCAATAAAGAAAAACATCCAGTGAGTGTCAGTTCTGCTGACAGAAATGAAAGATCAACAGAGAATGACCAGACTGGATCAAGCTGACAGAAAATGACACAAATAACTGCTCTGTGCAATTGTGGAGATCATTAAAGCATCTCAAAACGCAGTGTGTTGAACTTTGAGGTGCATGAGCTACAACAGCAGAAGACCACATCAGGTTCCTCTTCTGTCATTCAAGAACAGAAAGCCGAGGAAAGCACAGGCTCACCAAAACTGTACAGTTGAAGACTAAAAAAAGAGCCTGGGCTGATGAATCTGGATTTCTGTTGAGGCACACAGGTGCTATGGTCAGAATTTGGCACAAACAGCATGAATTCATGGACCCAACCTGCCTTGTTTCAACAGTCCAGGCTGGTGGGGGTGGTCTAATAAGGTGTGGGGAATGGTTTCTTGGCACACTTTGGGCCGTTTCATACCAGTCAGTCATGACTTGAATGCCACAGTGTATTTGAGTATTGTTGATGACCATGTGCATCCTGTCATGGACACAATTTACCGTCTTCTAATGCTACTTCCAGCACGACAATGCACCATGTGCAAAGCAAAAGTCGTCTCAAACTGGTTTCATGAACATGACAATGACTTCATTGTCCTTCAGTGGTCTTCCTAGTCACAGGTTCTGAACCCAATAGGGATGTGGGAGAATGAGAGAGTCACAGCACAAAAGTTCACCTGAAAAATCTGCAGGGATTGTGTGATGGAATCATGTCAAGCTGGACCAGAATCTCAAATGAATGTTTCCAACATCTTGTGGAATCCAAGCCATTAAGCATTGAGGCTGATTTGAGAGCAGAGGGAGGCTTTGAGAGCAGAGGGAGGCTAATAAAATGTTCAATGAGTGTATATATTTGATTATCCTTTGTGGTTTTCTGCATGTCACTAATAAAATGTAATACCATTTGTGGATTGCATTTCACATTTCTGCATCGCCGTGACTGCTTTTACTCGGATGTGAACTCTTTTATTACTTCTTTATAAATGGCTGCACACAGAAAATCCTGAAATGGGCTTTTACAGGTTTATCTTGCTGAATTTCATAACAATAATGCAGTGATTACGTTAAATTAAAGAGGTGACAAATATCAGAGGGCTAATTACACTGAGGGGCATAATATTGTGTGTTGCATAACACCGTGCAAAAGTAAAAACATTCTGCTTGTTTCATAACAAAATAACATTAACACCTACAGCAACTGCTGATGGAGTGAACATTAAAATCAGAGCTTCAGAACTGTGTGGGAAAGAGGACTGCTAACAAATCAGTGATAAAGAAGTAATTATTACTCTCCACATTATCTTCATTTAGCACATTTGAGGAGCTGATTGCGGAACTGTTTCTTGTTTATACTAAGTGATCGATGAATTTATGAAATTGTCGTGGATGCCGTTTTTCCAGTGTGCGAGGATCAGCTTGTAATCGTGCTGGCTTATATGCTACATGCTAAAGTAAATTTCGGTATGTAAACAAACACACTGAGGTGCACATACCTTTTTGTCCCACTGTTGATGGAGGTAGCGCAAAAGAATGTTTGTTTTCTCTGTGACAATAACTGTAGAGAGAGGACAGAGTTATCGATGCATGTTTTTCCTCCATATATGCCATAGCCGATCATATAAACACTTACTCTGCTCTGATGGATATTCCCGTGTTGGCAGATAAACTGATGGTCTTCTATTCTGTAACAGATCATAAACACTTCTTTAAAGCAACAAACTATTGCGAGCAAACCACACCACATCTACTGCATACTGAGATGACCGAAACCACACCATCTGTCAAGTTGTGATGTTCACAGTATCACAGCAGGAATTTCACATTTCAAAACGGTTAAAAAGATTACCGATGCTTTGCACACAGAGTCTGCATGGAATCTACTGAAGTTGCTCTTGTTGTAGACAGGGAGACCTTTCAGGAAATCCGCCTGGGAATAACAGGATTGTTAAATGTAGAAAAAGTTTACATTCAGAAATTCAACATGTGAGGGCCTAATATGAATTTGAGAAAAAGAAATTTTCCTTAGACTTGAGAGGCTGAAAAGACAGAATTAAAGGGCTTGACTGATTTACACAGTGAAAAACATCATTCAAGATATACCACACCCCTCTCTGATATTAAACAAATTTAAGAATAGCTTTGCATAAAACAGAGAGGATTTCTCATTGACAGATTTACATAAACCAGTTGACTTTAATGAGGTTGATATTGTGGCTGAGGAGATGCCATGTGCTTTTTGTAGTTATGCCATATAAATTGACCAGGCATAACATTATGACCACCTGCCTAATATTGTGTTGGTCCCCCTTTTGCTGCCAAAACAGCCCTGACCCATCATGCACTGTGTATTCTGACACCTTTCTATCAGAACCAGCATTAACTTCTTCAGCAATCTGAGCAACAGTAGCTCATCTTTTGGATCGGATCACACGGGCCAGCCTTTGCTCCCCACGCGCATCAATGAGTCTTGGCCGCTCATGACCCTGTCGCCGGGTCACCACTGTTCCTTCCTTGGACCACTTTTGATAGATACTGACCACTGCAGACCGGGAACACCCCATAAGAGCTGCAGTTTTGGAGATGCTCTGATCCAGTCGTCTAGCCATCACAATTTGGCCCTTGTCAAACTCGCTCAAATCCTTACGCTTGCCCATTTTTCCTGCTTCTAACACATCAACTTTTCCTGCTTTCCTAACCCCCCATCAACCCCGCCCCCCGCCCCTAAAATTTTTATCCCACCCACTAACAGGTGCCAGGATTAGGAGATAATCAGTGTTATTCACTTCACCTCTCACTGCTCATAATGTTATGCCTGATCGGTGTATGTTTGAGCCTTCAACAATGGAGACAGTGACGGAGTTGCAAGGTCATTAGAGCGAAACTTCTGAATAGTAGGATTTTAGCTAAATGGTTAGGCTGTACAGCAATACATCCCATAGGGCATTTAAACAAAAAACTAGTACAGGATAAATCATCAAAACAATGTGATCTGTTTTCCTGGAGGACACTTTAAATGTATAATTTCCAATGTAAATACTATCATCCTGATGTCCATAACACTAAGTGACAGATACAAAAAGCTCTGAAACACTGCAGCAGAAAGCCACATCCAAACATTATTCATCAGTGTATAAATGGCTGTAAAGCCATACATTTATGTCATATATACAATCACAGTAAAGTGATAACTCAGATTCACCTACTGGCCATTTACAAAACGCAAAAACGAGAGGTAACAATAGACTAGAAAGGGACATCTATGGTTTTTAAAATACACTCTCTCTGTTTTTTTTAGTTAAGGTCGGTGGTTTGAGTGTTTTGGAGCAGCCTGGGCGTTTTCCAGTCCAGATACTGAGCTGATCACAGCTGAGAGCTAACTCTGATAGTGTAGAGCTGTGAACTTGTGTCACCTTATAACCAAACCTGGATAATAGTTACACAAAAGTTAAGGAGCAATCACAATATCAGCGTATTATCTAGAGCTAATATATGACTAAAAACTATCGTCTTGCTGACCTGCTAGACATGTAAACACATAGACGTAAGAGGAGAAGCCAGAACGAGTCCACTTGACAGAAAGATAGCAGCTGGCTTAGCTACTACGTTACCGGTTACACTACTAACAACGTAAACAACCTACTAGTTAAGTGTCGGGAGTAATTGATAATATATCAGAATTATTTATGGTAAACATTAACTGTTCCACGTGATGTAGAGTAGATTGTAGCTTATCAAAACATGGTACGCAAAAATGGCTAACCCAGTAGCTAGCTAGCGACATCACGTAGCTCTAGAATACAGCTCTAGATCAGTTAGAATGTATGTTATGATAAAACAAATAAAATACTAAATAATATCCATTCACTTACTTTGTCCATCGTGATATCGTAATTTAGATCCAAGAGTGCTGCCTTGGAAGCCGCCACCAATAGCCGCTATGCTAGCAAAACAGGATTACACGGCTAGCTTATGTAGCTAGCTCAAATAACCACAGGGCCAAACTAATTTTATGCCGACAAATGACCAGCCGGCTAACATTCAGATAGATCGAGTCTTTCTGCTCTGTCTGTCAAACTCACAGTAAAATAGCAGTACAAAATCCACACTTTGAGAAAACAGCAGTCTAACAAGAAATATTAAATGTACATGTGACTAGCCGATGGACTGCGCCTAACGGAGGGCGATGGGTTGCCAGGTTTAGAAAATATACCCACTGGTACCGGCTTTTTTCAGGGGAAAGTACCAAAAATTGAAAGAAGTCGCCAGATGTCTTGTATATATTTAGTAATTAATGATCATTAAACAGCGAATTTTTGACCTTAAATTTTTTTTATTCTTAATTAGGTTAGATTAGGTACAAGTTTGAGTCCATGATGCTGTGTACGATTTGTTACTATAAAAACATATTAGAACAATGTTCCTGCCGGAACTACTTTCCGAGCCGCACTGTTATGTAAGGAGTAACACAGGGCAGGTTGTTATTGCACTTATACTACAGCAATTTGCAATAAAAAAATTATTAATAAGCAAATCATTTTAGATTTTAATAGCTTACAGTTAGGGTTAATGTCGTGGGTTTAAAAATAGAAATTAGTAAATCTCAATATAGGCTGTCATTATTAATTTAGGGATAAATTGATATGTTTGTGACAGTGTTTACTGTTAAAAGGGTTATACATATAAATTGAATTGAATTGTTAAATGTTTTTTAATTATTAAGCTGTGACACCAGTATCATGAACATCACTGTCAGTTAAAACAACTCAGAACCAGACAAGCAAACTGTAAATTTAAAACTGTTTATTATTCCATTTCAGGTCTTACAAAAATATGACAAAAATAAATCAACAGAAATAAATAAGACCATTTGCTATGAACATTTTCTTTGAAAATGAAAGAAACTTTACAGTGGTGTATTGGAAGAGCATGTTAGTTTGTGAGGTTGCCTTCAGAGAAGGAATTCTACACACTTGAGTACTACTAGGCTCTCGCACATTTCCGCTTCCGAGTGGCAATTTCTTCAAAGTATAAATCAATAGCCCATTAATTATTCACAGTAGGGTTGAACATAAACCACGGTTCCTAAGTCACATATAAGGTATCCTTATAGATTAGTAAAAAATAAATGTCTGATCTTATTAAATAACGTTAAATGGTGATGACATTAACTGCTGGACAGATATGACAGAAACCTTGCAGCATTCACGTTGTTCTTCAGTTATACTAAGACATAAAACTCAGCGCCTTTGCCTAAATACAGAGTAACACTCAAGGTAATAGGGTATGAATTATAGCTTATTATTTTATATTTGTAGGACACAGACATCGTGCCTCAGTGTAAGCCACATCAGGCAGCGTTCTCTTTGCACAGAGTAACACAATGGAATAAGAGACTTTTTCTATCAAGGAAATATTGTTATTAATAAATAATGAAATTGAAATGAAAATCTATTTTAAACCACGGATATATCTACCTGGTCCAGAAATATTACGTGTTGCCCTAATACTCCAGAGGTTTCTTTGTTCTAAGATCCGAATTCACAACATTTTCCACATGATAAATTTGAGAATTATAGTTTGATTTTATGCAATGCTTAATAACACCATTTTATTTCAATAGTTTTAAATATGCAGTTGATTATGAACTGTCATATCCATGTTTTTGTATTTTTAATGCATCTTTTTCAAGTGTCTTGTGTTATCTTTTTTTTTTTTTTTAAACAGACTTCTTATAGCATTAAATACTGCCAAAGAAACATCACAACTGCCTTTCAATATTAAATATAAATAGCTACATATATAAAAGACAGTTAATAGGGAATAGCGTTATCATTAATAGGTGACTAACATGTAATTTTTTATTATACTAGAACATAGATGCAATATTAGAAAAACTCAAACTGCCATTTTGAATTGTACAGAATTTAGGGCTGTGAAATGATTCATAACACAAGAAGTCTCTTAAAAATGTACAATTTCTATTTAAGACCCAATGGAAGCACAGAACTAATTCAAAGGTTTGGATAGGGCTAACAATTGGTTTGTTTGAACAACATTAAACATAAAAGATAACACTGCATATGACCAGTCACAATGTCTTGTTAAGATTTTACTTTTTGACATTACTCGACATTCAGGACGTAAAACCTCAGATCTGGATGAGTACGAATTATTGTTCAGGCTGACATATTATTGCAACAGTTATTTGAGCCAACTCTGTCAATGAAATAAGGAAATAAGTGCATAGTTCCTGTTACCTACCACATCACTATAATATTATGCAATCAAATCACAAGTACTTCACTGATATTTAACAGAATTGCTTTAGTTCAAATACACTGTGGGGCATCTGAAGAGAACTGTTTAATTACTGGCTTATCATTCCTCTCACATCGTCTTTTGTTCATCTTGGATTTTGGGTAATGCTAGTAAAGCATGAACAACAACAAAATACTGTGCAAATTGCTTGCCTTTCCAGATTGGGATCAATTCTATTTCAGTTATTTTAATTCATTTGCAGTTCAGCCAATGAGCAGATTACTGAAATCCAACTATAGGCTACATTTTAAAGCTAATGGTATTAATGCGGTTACAAAAACTAATTGATACTGAATTAATGGACCTTCTGTGTCCAATCTCCATTTCCACTTTCTATATCCAGCAATGAAACACTGTTTTCTTCCATCTTCCTTCAAATAATCATCAGAGCTGCAAGGATATTTTTGCAAACTAAATGTATCTTCAGGTAAAATATTCCAAGCAGTTATGGCTTTACAAGGAAACTATATCACAATGCACAAAAGTGTTTCTGGTAGTTTTGCTTTGGCAAGTAATGAAATCAGAATTATCAAAATAAACAAGGTAGGAATGAATAGGCAAATAAACAGGTTAGACTAAGTTAGATAAAGCACCGAGATGTTCAGAAACCAGATGGGTTAATAATGCTTCTGTAGTGCATTGCAACGAAAACAATAATTAAGCATTTGCATACATTATGAGGCAAGCTGGTGTTCTCCTATTCTTAGCAAAGTCTTTCCCTCCTACCAGCAGTAGGATTTAGTGCAAAATGTTCTCTGAGGCTGCAACTAGTATGAACTGTGGAAATGGAAATGCTACGCATTACTACACTTCCTCACAGAATCCCCTTTGCCTGTATTTTTTACGATGGTCCAGCAGGCTTTTGAGTAGCAAATCAAGGGAATGTCTTCTCCACAAATCAAAAGTCAATCCACCAAACCAGTGTAAGAACTGAAAAAAGTGAATGTTGAGGTCAAATCCTATCCTCTAGGTTAATTATATTAAAGATGCACAGGAGGACTCGTACACAATTTTTTTTTTTTTTGATTTTAGTACCGTGATAGTCTTGATCGCCAGCATTTTCTATGTTTTTAGGGTATACTAACAAAGGAGGGAAAAGCCTGTTTAATCGGCTATCTGCATTTCAGCAATAAGAGACTGTATTTTGAAAAAGCCACCACACTTCCTTTGTCCATCCACACACTGTACTCTCACGTTCACAGTTTGCCCTTGCCACACTTGCCTCAAGTTTTTATGCAGTCCTACAAATGACCAGAATGACTCCAGACTCCTGTTCTTCACAAACCTGTGTATCTGTCAGTCAGAGCAGAGATATTGCATTTTCTTCAATTTGATTCTACATGTTCTAGTGTTGGAGGAATTTCTATAACTTGCAGGTTTACAGCACCTCCTTATTCATGAAATACTGCTGCAACTGCTAAACTAAACCAGCTGCTTTAAGTATAAAAAATTTCAGGAATAAAAACACTCACAGGTCAAACTGAATGTTCAGATTATAAATCTGTGGTGTTTTTTTTTTTTTTTGAAGGTCTTACTGTATGATATAAAACTGATGGTAAAATATTTTTAAACACTACGAAGGGTGCTTAAAATGCTTACAATTTTCAGACCATGATAACTTGATAAACTGTACTATTCTTTCAGGAATATCATTTTCAAAACGCATTAGAAATGCTGCTCATGCATTCCTGTATGTATTGTAGACAAAAGGCATTGTGTGTATGTAGGGGGAGTCATCTTTGAAAAGCCTATGTTCCTCGCAAAAAAGGCTCAGTCTTTCACTGTGCTTAAGGGCACTGACAGGACCTTCTGTATCCCGTTGTTAGTCATTTTTCTACAGTAGGTGTTTTTTTATTGGATTTAGATTTTAGGGACTGAGGATTCAGAGTCTAATGAGTGTCCATTCTCCTGTTCCTCTTCCCCTGTTGATGGGATCTCGTCTGACACATCATTGAGATCAGACTTTGTCAGCGGTTTCTCCATTGGCTGCATCCCCTCCCCTGGTTTTGTGAGTTGAGCCCCATTTATACATGCCCCACCATCCGATTTGCCAAAATTAAACAGTTTCCCGGGATTGAAGGACTTGCTGGGGGACTGTGATCTCTCCTGTCCAAGTGCAGCCATGCTGGAACTGGCTGAAGCTGAAGCTGCTGCCGCTTCCTTTTTGTTTTCTGGAGACTTGAGGAACTTGAAGCTAAGGAATCCCGGGAGCTTCGGCTCGCTCCCTGTTGGTGACTGTGGTGAACGGGCCGTGCCAGATGAAAACTTACTTTGCAGAGGGATGATTTGTTTGAGTTTCATTACATTATTGTTGGTCAGTAGCGAGCTGGGTCTCTTCGGTTTGTCACTTACAGATCCTCCAGCTCCTCCACCTGATCTGGATTTGCCTCCTTGGCTCTTTTCATGATGGTGATCGCTTCCAGATGTGTCAGACCGTCCATCGTCTCGCTCACGCCGGGCCTGGTACTCAGCTTGCCTTTGCCGTTCTTCCTCTTCTCTTTTTCTCCTTTGCTGTTGCTGGAAGTGCTGCTGTGCTTGGCGCTCATGCTTCTGGCAAGGTCCAAACACACATGCATTACACACCAGCAAGAGAAATGAAAAACACTTTTAAAGCCTGTTAATGAATGAGATCTACCTTGAATGCCTCCCTGCGCTGAAACTCCAGTTTGGCCATTTCTTCTCTTACCCAGCTGGGGATGTCAGGGATTGCCACATGAATGACATATTTCAGTAAGACAGCAAAGTGCTACAAAGCCAAGAAAATATATTTTATTAACAGGTATGTCATGGCATAAACTATTGGAGAATACAACAAACCAGTGGAAGAGTTCAACATGTGTATGTATGGTGAGTGTGGTTACCTCTAAAATCACGATTGAGATGATGGCCATCTCAGGACTCAACCAAGGAAAGAGCCTCTGTAGCTGCCCACACTGACCGATCAAATAACAGTTCACAATGATTGCTATTAGACCCATAGCCTCCATCAGTGTCTGTGCGACAAAAGATAAAGTCATTCCATCATCTTTCAACAGTCTTTAAAGATCATTTATAGAGCTCATGTATTTGGTTGATGGTGATGTCATTCTAACCTGCCACTGTCCAATGCTTTCAACTCTCATGCCAAATGGCCTCTGGAGGCTTGTGCAGAGCTTAAAGGCATCACTGCGGATCTCAATGATATTGTTAATGAGGGCGCACATGGCTGCCAGTGGGAAGGCAGAGGAAAAGAGCACAACGTAGCCAAACTGAATAAACATTTCCTGGTAATCCTGAAATGTGTCCTGTAAATTCAAAGAGTTTATTTGATCAGATTATTTTTCTTATACACACACCAAACACATGGAAGCTAACTGAAAGGTTATATGCAAATCACTATTGTATTATACGTTAATGTACATATGCCTCTGATAAAAGATACAGTATGTATATTGCACACAATTCTTCACAATTTACAGAAATTATTTGGACTGATTACAATTGCTCTTTGATTTTCTTTTTTTTTTTTTTTACTGTATATTAATTATGATTCTTGAAATATGAAGACATGAAATATGAGATATTTCTTACTATGGAATAATAATATTTCTATAATAATATCTAAAATGTGTTGTGGATTACCAGATTTAGTACATTGGCACAAAACTGTACATTATCATGGTGCACTGTTTATTATCTAGCAGCTTTTTTTTTTTTCTAAATATTGTGCTATACAATTTTATATATATTTTTGCAGGCGTGTACATTATTACACTACTGCTATGATCAAATTAGTGTCATAAAGTCAACACACAAGACAATTCAATAACCATTCTCTTTATCTCAGCAATTTACCTCATATGTTTGCATGCAGCTCTCGATTTCAGCTTGGGTGAGTGTCGTGGTCTCCTGTTCCTCAGGGGGATCCATCCATGACTCTCTCCTGCTCTTACTGTCGGCCCTCTCCAAACTCCGACCTCTCTTCCACAGCTTCGGTGGTACACTGCTCTCAGGCCCAGCAGACTCTCCGACCTGCTCCTTTGTCTCTGGGATGACACTATCATCGTCATCGTCACACATCTCGAAGACCAAAGCAGGGTCCATGCCCTTCTCCACCATGGTGGGGCTTCCCTCCTCGAGGAAGCTGTCCTCTATGGGACTGACACAACCGATAGACTTGCGCTCCACCTTCTCGATGAAGCTGACTTTGCGCAGTTTGAGGCCACAATCGATGGCATTCTCCTCCTCTGTCCCCTCTGCACTGTTTCTGGCTCCAGCGTCTTCCTCGGGCTCCTCATCTGGGACACCGCAGCCTCCATTCAGACACTTGCGCTCATGGCGCTCTTGCTGGCCCAGAACCCCTTGGTTTCCCTGTAGGCCCTGCCCAGGGATGCTGGGTTTCCTGGGAGATATATGCGCCCTTCCAACTGCTAGACGTCCATACTTTATTAATGCTGATACTAGCAGGTCCCACACAGCACGCAAAGTCAGCTCTCCCAGGCGGTGGCGCTCGTACAAGTACGGCTGCAGCACCTCCTTCAAATTCTGCATGAACTGGCGGATTATCAGCAGTGTTGCCAGCATCTAGAAGTCATGCACAACACATCAACATGATAGAAAATGATAGAATAGATGATATAATACCACCACAAAAATAATTAGATTTTTCTTGGCTGTGAAATTTTTAATTGCTACATATGTTTTGAGACTTGAGACTTTGAGAGAAAAAACTTGTATTTTTTCTTATAGCGATATAAGAACATATGTTTGGCAGTAAACGTTGCTTCAAATTCAGAAGCCGCGAACAAATCTAATGATTCTGACTGAGGTATTTCTGACCAGTTGCTTTTTTTGCTTTGGGAAAATGCACAAGTGAATTATTAGGTGAGAGAAAACAATTCAATGAGTCACCATATCACATTTTACAGTCTGAGGTGTGGGTCTATCTGGGAAAGCAGAAGAGGATTAAAACACCTGTATTGTTTTTCACATGGCTAAAATAACTACATTACATCAAGAATTGATGAGGAGTGGTAGCTCTGGGGTTAGGACATTGGACTTTGGATTAAATGGTTGTGTGTTCAAAACCCACCACTGTCAAGCTGCTCCTTGAGCAAAGCCCTTAATTACTCAGTTGTATAAAATAAAGTGTATGTGAGTCGCTCTGGCTAAGGGTGTCCAGCAAATGTAAGAATTAAAAACGTTTTTGACTATTTTATCTAACCTTACCCAGATATACACACCTTAAAAGTCCAAAGCAATTGTGTATGCTGCACCATAATCGTTACTCCACATAAGTATTCCATAATTCAAGCAGTATGTGACAAATTACAATGAAATCTGAAGCACTGATGTTTTCACATTTTCTCTGTTGCCAGCATTAGTGTGAACATGATAATAGCTCTACGCATTCATCATGTCTACCATCGCTACACAAGACCAAACATTTTTTGGAGATAGACAAGTCGAGCAAACATCAACCCACTGCTATACACTACTATTAGGAGATGTGTCGTACTGTTCCTGAGTTACAGCACCAAAGGAGGAAGAACTCCAGCAAACAGTTTGGAGGAACTGAAAGACAGATGGCAACATAGCGAGTGAGACAGATGTACCGAGAAGGAAAGCTGTGGGAAGATGCATGATGGAGGATTTCCCAACGAGAGACGCATATCACCCCGAGCAATACCAATCCAAAAGCTGTGAGCAGTCATAAATGCACATCCATATATCCATACGAGTGTGGTAGCAGGTTTACAGCATTCTTTTACAATTGCCTGGGAATTGAATTACTGATATGTCTTACCTCCTTTAGACGCTCCATGTCTTTGAGGTAGAATCCAATGTAGAAAAGGCTGAGATATGAATTTACAAACTGAAACTGCAAGAGAGAGGTTAATAATGCTGTAAATACAAGACATTAAAAGGTTTTTATCTATACATTTTATATATATATTACTCAACTCTCAAAATGGCAAGAACTGATAAAGCTCAGCGACCATTTCCGTAACTGCTGTGACAGGAGTTAAGAGATTTGGGGGGAAAAAAAAAATCAGAAATTCTTTACTGCCATTTTATATACTAAACTTACAGTTTTCTTAATAGATATTATACATATTTCTTCAGTATCTTAGCTTGTGAGGAATCTGGTGCATGGAGCAGGGTTAAGGCCTACGATAGCAGTTGGGATTTGACCTCTTTATCTAATCATCAATAGAGTCTTAATTCCTAAGGTACTACAATTCACATCTTTGGCATCACAGCAGCATTATACACTCACCATCCACAATATTAGGAACAGCTGTACACCTGCACATTTATTATCTTATCAGCCAATAATATGACAGCAGAGCAATACATAAAATCAGATACAGGGTCAAGAGCTGCTATTAATGTTCACGTCAAACTTCTGTGACTTAAGCCATGGAATGATTGCTGGTGCAAGATAGACTGGTTAGTTTCAGAAACTGATGATCTCCTGGGAATTTCACCGAACTAACAGTTGAGGACTGGATGTTTTTTCCTAATCTTCAGCTGTCTGTTGTCAGTGAGTGTGCCCATGATAGCCTCAAATTCTTATTTTTGTCTGACAGAAGTGTAACCTGATGTGGTCTTTTGCTATTGTAGCCCATATGCCTCAAGGGTTCATGTTTTGTGCATGCTAAGTTGATTTTCTGCTCACCATGTGATTCTATAAGTTATATCCTTCCTGGCAGGCCATTTTCCTCTGACTACAAGATGTTCTCACCTACTGAACTGTTGCTCACTCTTTTGTGTTTTTCACACCATACTGTGTAAACGTTAGAGACTGCTGTGTGTGAAATTTCGAGCAGATCAGCAGTTTCTGAAAAACTCAAACCAGCCCATCTAACGTCAACAACCATGCCACGATCAAAGTCACAGAGATCACAACATTTCTTCTTTCTGATGTTTGATGTGAATATTAACTGACGCTCGTGACCTGTAGCTGCATAAGTTTTGCATTTCAATTTGAAGATGTTCCTAATAAATTGGACAGTCCGTGCATATATACAGTATATAAAATTACAGTAAAGAAACATAAGGTCTGATTCTTTGACATGACAACAGTAAAATATCTCTATTGCAACTGACGTCAACAGACACATATGAATATGGTGTATCAGTATCAGTATCATTACATTACGTAAAACAGACTACTTACAAGAACCATTTTGATGATGAGATTTTTCTCATAGGCACTCTGGAGTCTGTAGTTCTCTGTAGTAAATACAGACAATCACTTACATTCAACATTTCCAACACACACAGACAAACAGCAAAGACTGACATGAACTCTTAAAATGTTATTTTGTGTAATCACGGTATAATTATTAATGTAAATGAAACCTACTGGGCACATCAGTAGAAAGGTCTTACATATCTCATCAGCTTCACTACCTCAAGTTCTCTTTATTATATAAGCAGTCAAATGCAACTGTACTATTATATTGTACTGTACTGTAGTAATACTATACTATTACTGGAAAGTAATAAATATCAGGGTGGTGAAATGCCATTAGTTGATTCATTTTCTATAGTCTCAACCTCAATAAGTGATACCTACAAACCACTGGCTGAACATCTGATGCATATGGCACACAAAATTGGAAACACTTCAGGAGTTTATAAGTTGTCATCTGACTCGTTGAATTCTACAGGATTTCCGGGAGACTTGCATTTCATTTTTTAACGGTCCGCCTGGAAACACAGCCGTCGTGAAGCTCATGAAAGAAGGAAGCCACTGTGTTTACAACTATGACAATGAGCGCTTATGAGGATCAGCTAAATGCAGGATTTTCCAAATTATGCGAAGTTCACGGCAGAGACTCATTAATTTGCATGTCTTAAATGAACAATCATTGCACACCAGTCTGTTTTGGTAGGGACATCGATTTTAATTTTTCATGCCCCTGAACATGACACTATATTTAATATCTAAAAATCTGATATGTAGTCAAGTTCTTCTGCTATCAGTCTGAAGATTTGGCTATGTGGGAATAATTTTCCTATAACAGCACATAGATCGCATATAGTTGTTCTTTTTATATTATACCACAGCAATTTGTAATGAATAAATATTCATTAAAGAATAACAGCGTATTGCTTATTCATTTACAGTTTAATACAGTGGCGCATTCACGAAACAAGCCTAATCTTGTTCTCACTTGTTATAATGGCTATAAACAGTTGTTTCCTCACAAGTCTTGTAGACTTGCTGGAAACCTTAACTCATAGCTTTACCTCTGACTACACAGCGTGGATACTGTAGGCTCCTTCCGAAAATGTTCAAAAAATGACTTCTCACAGAGTGTGTGTCACCATACACACAATTACACAAGTTTTTTTAATCTGTTCATGTGATGCATCCACTTAACCTATCCCTATGAATGTGTTTTTTTCATAGAAATGATTAGAACATTAGTAACAAGCAATACAAATAGCAGCATATCATAAAAAATCACTGCAGAGAATAAATCATTATTCTCCTTCGAACGCAGTGAAGACTCACCCATGTCATTAAGCCAACAGGCTATCTTTCTGTACACCTCGTCACATGCAGTCACAGTGATGGCCAGCATGATTTCAGGGATAAACCTCACCACCCGTGGCAGCTCTTTAATCCCCATAACAAATTCCTGCCAACCAGAAATGTAAGATTATTCAGACTTCTTCTTACTTGTCATGCTTAATTCAATGTCTTTATCATATACAGTTTTATTACACAGCATACTATTTAAATGCTATTACTATATACCATTTATGAAATAATGCATCTCATACTGTATCTGCGCAACACCAATCTCTCAGTGACAGAATTTTGTTAACCTTTATGAGCATGAGAATAATATACGAAGTAAATATGATGCCACTAACCTGAAGCTCAAAGCAGATGAGCATGGCCAGGAAGACAAAGCAAAGGCAGAAAATACAGACAGGAAAGCTAACCAACCATCGGAACACCCTCCTCCTCCAGGGTGGGTAATAAAACTCCTCACAGCCCGTCACTGGACTGCACCGCTTCACGCCCTGTGTGAGAAAATGACAGACACAGAAAGGGGACATAGAGACATATTATGGAGTGGCTTTAATGGCAGCTGCTTTATCCTGGAATAAAGTATTGCCTAATTTACACAGCCCAATGAAAAGGATCACAGTTAGGGGTAAAGCAGCGGCTGGATGTTACACTGTGATAAGGAATTTGTAAATAATTATATCTTTAATGTTATGATATTCTGGTAAAGATAATGATACCAAGATTTTTAAAACAGAAGAAATAACAAAGCTATTTAATAAAGACCATGTCTTCCAAGTATAAAACTAAGGGTAAGAGGAATCCTCTTGAAATTTTATAAACAAATTGGTCTGAAAAATATTCAAGAAGTTTCCTATCAAATAATTCAGTATATATATTTAATATAATCCCACCAATAGCCAGATTACTGCTGAATTACCCTAAACTGTGGCCGTGGCTCTTCAAGTGATTCAGCTGGTGTGTCCAATGTGCCCCATTTGTAAGCCAGTTCTGCTCCTCTTCGCTTCCACCTCTCCAAGAACAGTGTGGCCCACACCACGTTAAAGAGGGCAAATACTACACAGCATATATCTCTGCTGGTCTGTGTGAGAAACAGAAATGGCATTATCACTTAAGCAAACAGGAATGAAAACAGGAGACAAGATTTACAGTGATTGTCCACTTTTTTAGATACACCCGCTCATTCATGCAAAAATGGCAGCAGCACAATTCATAAAATCATTCTGATAAAGGTCAAGAGCTTAAACTGCCCACTGCCCAGTTTTCATCAACAATGCACTTCTGCTTTCAGAACTGCCGCTCACACACAAACTCTAGCGCATGAAAACCCAGGAGATCTGTAGTTTCAAAAATAGTCAAAGCAGCCCATTTGGACCTGACAACCGTGCCACAGTCAAAGTCACCACAATCACATCGTTTCTCCGTTCTAATGTTTAATGTGAACACTAACTGAAGCTCTTGACCTGTATCTGTGTGACTATACACTGCGCTGCTGCCACATGGTTGGCTAATTAGATAATTTCATGAATGTGCAGGTGGACCTGATGAAGTGGATGGTGAATGTGTACAAGTACACACAGATGCACTTGCACTAAAAAGCAGATGAGGTTTCAAAAGAGAGTCTGTGTTGAAAAACAGCAATGGACAATTAGCCAGGTCATTATTCACCATTTGAAACCCTTCTGAATTGTTACCTGATCAGTTTCAGTCAGCATCCACAGTACAAATCCTATCACAGCAGGATACAGCATAGATGTTGTGTAAAAACCCAGCCAGGCGAAGTACATGGCAATCTTCACTCCAAAATAATCACATATATCATCTAAGAGGTACCGGCAGAAAGAAAAGTAGAGAATGTTTATGAGAATAATAGTTAAATTGGGTACTATGCCATAATCAACAGCTTAGATGAGTGTGAATAGCACCAGACACGTGTAGTAGAAAATGACAAACCAAGGGGCTGCTTTTCACACACAGCTTGCACCCACGATTTCATTAGCTGGCCCAGAATTCTCTGCTCATGGAGGGGGAAGACTTGCTGGATCACACCTCGAGCCTTTAGCTCTGGGACTGTAATAAACACACAGTTTAGAATTACACATAGCGCGCGCACACACACACACACACACACACACACACACACAAAAGACACACACACACCTCAAGAACAGTATGCAGCTGTTTAGACCGTACAATTGCTTTTGTTCTTTTTTGATTGATGAAGGATTTTATTGCAACAGAAATGATACCCATAGATAAGACTATTGCAGTCACTGTGGATCTATTCTAGGTAACACAAACACATCAAAGCACAGAGTGAACACGTACTTATGGGCTGCCCTTCAAGAAAGTGGATGTTGTGAAGGACCTCCCCTGGTTTGGCTCTGAGATTATCCAGCCAGTATTTGATTATGTTTTGACGTTCCTGTGACGTTCCAAAGAGAGAAATCGTTTATAGAGTTTATACAGTATCCTGTAATAGTATACACATTTAAGCTGATGGTTATAATTATGATAACATTAGCCAGCTACAATAATTTGATTTTCAACAATGCTTTCTATTGCTTATGTTAAAGGTGATTTAGTATCAAACAACAATAGAGTACAGAGAGAAAGCTAGAAGGATTTGTTGTTGTGATTCACCTGTGAGGTGAAAAAGCACAATTCACTCTCGATGTTCTCATAAATGTAGTCCTCCTCACAAGAGAAGCTGCGAGATCCACCTCCGAACTCTGGTTTCACAGCTTTCCGCAGACCCATCTCCTCTGCTCCTCGCAAAAGACTAAACAAAACACATGTCTTAAGCAGTGCACAGAAAACTCTTATACTGTATCCGATCCACAGCAGGGGATACTGTTCTGTTTGAGTATCCTGGATTCAACTGATATAATAAAAAAAAGGTTTACACCCTGGGATTCATCTGATATAAGAAAGAAAATGATTATACATTTATAATTCTCATTAATCTGAGAATATAAGTGTCAAGGATACCAAATTTAAAATGCTACGAATGTCCCAGTGGATTCAGAATTCATCCCTACTAGCTAAACACTAGCTAAAGGAAAAAGATCATGCTTTGAGATGAACATAAAGTGCCTCTGTTTCAATGTGCAGCTTTATTTGGTAACTCAATGCAGCATAGCTGATGTTCTGTGAAGAATTTATTCTGTACCAGAGCATCATCAATCTGCTCAGCCATCATCTTGCCGTCGGCACTGCACGGAAATAATACACATGTGACTGCCACAACTTCTATTATCACGCAGACATTTCTCCCTCAATTCCAGTATGGGTTACATAAAAATGGTGTAAATGCCTTGCAGATTGTTTGGCTGCTTAATTGATCTGTACATATAGTGGATATTAGAAAAAAACCCTGCATGTGATATAACCTCTCTTATTCTTCATATCTGGGCTATGGGGCTGTATACCTAGATGGAAGCCCTTTGTCATGGGAAAAAACCCTTTCAAGCTTGCCTAAATGACCACAATCCATGCGTTAAACCATTACTGTCTGATGAGACCAAGGTAAAACCTTTTCGGCATAATTCTAAAAGATATGTTTGGTGCAAATACAAGACAGCTTATCACCCATGGAGCACCACACCCAGAGTAAAGCATGGTGGTGGCAGCACTAGCTGGGATGGGGCTCTGGTGAAGAGAGAGGGAATCAATGATAGCTCCAAACGTCAATTCATTTTGGCAAAAAACCTAAAAGCCTCTGTTAAATAGCTGAACATGAATAAAAAGTGCACCGTTTCTGCTGAATAATGAACAGCACTTATCTAATGCAACAAAGGAATGGCTTTAGAAGAAGAAGAAGATCTGGGTTTTGGAACGACTCAGTCAGAACCCATATCTAATCCTTCTGAAAACCTGTGAAATGATTTGAAGTGTGCTGTGCACAGATCACCTTGCAAATTGATAGATCTGGAGCAAGGAAGTCAAGATTTGCTAAATTGGTAGACTCGTACCCACTCTCTCACCTGACTCTTTCACTTGACTTTTCTAGCTTCTAGATCACATTAAAGGTGAAAAAAAGTCCAACATGAGTAATCTTACTTACATTCTTTACATCACCAAAACCAGCAATTTTAACATGGGGGAGTCTTTTCATATCCACAGTAAATGCAAATAGGTGACAAATTACAAGAAAATAATACGGCCTGTCCCTGTAGTACTATGGTGGCATTTTTTCTGGCATGATTTGGTCCTTAATCCTTTAGAGGGATGAGCCAATGCAAATCAAAGTCATTGTGACTGATCACCTTAATCCTATAATGAAACATTTCTATCCTAATAGAACGGTCTTGTCCAGGGTGACAGCACCCACAGAGGATTGACTAAATATAGACTAAATTATATTGCATATTTAATCAAAGACATTCTCTCACATGACCCCCACTACTGAGATCATTACATTTGTTCCTCAAATTCAAGATCCTTGTGTTAAACTCTGCACCACATTATCCATACCCATGCATGCCAACTGTGCTAATTACTTTCATGGTTTTTGGTATGTTCTTCTTTAAACAACTAAATATGTTTATAAGACAAAATCTCACTGTTTTAGAATCCTGGCTCCGGAGGGGTGGAATTAACATCCCAATTCATCCAGAGCAGCTCTTTGTTTCTATGCATTTACAATGGATATAAGGAATCTACACACCCCTGTTAAAATGTCAGGGTTTTGTGATGTAAAAAAAAAAATTAAACAAAAACAAATCATTTCAGATCTTTTTCCACTCTCAATGTAAAATTACATTGTATAAAAAGTAGGTAAAAAGCCATCTTTGCCTCTTTTTAGAGAACAAAAAAAAAAAAGACTTGGCTGTCATAATGACTGCTTTTGTCAATGTTTCTGTTGACGTGACATAACACCCAAGTCAAGTGAGAGATTTTTGTTTACATAAGGTTGGGCTGTCTTGTATTAGAACATCAAGAAATCTAATTTTGCAGCTCAGAGGGATTTTGATATGTGAGAGTAACATACTGTCATGGTGATGAACGAACATGGAAAGCATCAAAGCCACACAGATGAAGAATCATGGTATAAAGAAATTAAATTATAATTATTTAAAAAAAAAAATCAGTCATTCATTCATTCCACATGACCACCAGTATGAAAGGCCCAACACACATCTTGCCTGACATAGATGACAGAATACAACTGAATTCCTGTGGGGAAGGGCCATTAAACACTTGTTTAACAATACACACACAGACACACACACACATGTAAGTAAACCCAGCCTTACTTTTCATATGTTGCTGTGACGAAGAACGCATAGACTTGTGTGTGTTTGTGGTGTCGTATCTGGATGATAAGTTCTGGGATGCCAAGACGTATATGATTCAGCAGCCACAGTAATGTGTGGTCATCTGTGGTGTCTGCAGGAAGATGTAAGTATATATATAACCCAGGATTACTATTTATTACGATACACTTTATCATGCAGATTCACAGAATCAGTGGGGAGAGGGGTGGTGGTGGTGAGAGAAGGAGGACCTGCAAAAGTCATGAGGACGTCACAGTTCTCTGTGGGCACTGTCTTCATCCAGGATTTATGGGACATGATGTATCTCCCAGCCTGCAGCAGCCTCTTTCCAAACAGTTTATCTATGAGACAGAGAGAGAGAGAGAGAGAGAGAGAGAGAGAGAGAGAGAGAGAGAGAGAGAGATTGAGAAGGAAAGAGAGAGGGAGAGAGAGAGTGACAGAGTGAGAATGTCAGTGACCTTGCTAGGTTGCCATGGACAGACACCCGCACACACACACAGTGTGGGGAACACACACTCTCTCCAGTTTCTCTTTGTAAAGTTTAAATGTCATCCATGTTTCCCCTGCAACATGAGAAGGCTAGACATGCCTTTACTTTTCTGTTCCCAGACTCATGGCTACACATTAATCTGGATTTGTATAAGGGCTAGAGTTAGGTTAGGGTTTGTATAAGACCTGCCTTTTGAGAGACAGTAAACCTATTTGCACTCGGTATTTGGGACATTATCATTATATCATATATAGGCCATTTTAGCACTTATGTCACAGTGTTAACACTGAAATGTGGTAGGTGGATGAGTAAACTGTTACAGATTAGCACGTAGCAGAGAAGTGTGAAAAGCAACTCCAGACTGAAAAAAAAAATTGTTGAGCAGCGTGGGAAAAATCTGAATTGGAATAGATTTATCTGAGAAATATACTTACTGGCCACTTTATTAGAAATAGCTATACACCTAGCTTGCTCATACAAGAGGTTCTTTGAGTGATTCAATATAAAGGTTTGCGAGATCATATCCTAACAATGCCACAGCTATCCGTGGCTGGGAGCAAAACTGGCCATGGTCTCTGAATGGGACAGATGGCATACACTCTCTCTCATTCAGTCTGAGTGACACGAGGAAAACTGTAGACGTCAATGAGCTCACATATGCAGAACAGGGAAAACACACCACCCTGTAATACTGCATGAACATCAGAGCAACAGTGTCTTGGGGAAGCCACATGCTTGCTAGACCTTCTCCAGATGGTAGTTGTCGCATGATAGGGGAGAGTTAGCTAGTGAGTGTCAAAACTATGGTCGATAAAAAAGATCATTAAACATCAGAATGAAGGGGGAAATATAAACACAGTAATTTTGATGTAGTCAGCATGATTGTTGGGCTGACCATTTTAGCACTAATGGTCATGTAGGAAGAAGTTAGATGGAAGTTACTTGAGTGTCCACTAGAGACCTTTTGCATAAGTCTGCCAGCTGACTGCATTATATGGAAGTATTCTTGACAGTGAGGCAGTTTCTTAAAATCTTTTAATCTTTTGCTTAAAAACAGTGAAGCAACAACAATGTCAAAAGCATGACTACTTTGAAAAACTAGAGGTGTCTTTCTAAACTATACAAAGCAGCTATTATAAGCACATCAGTAGGAACTCTGAGAAGTTTTATTTGATAATGTCTAAACATAACTCACATGCTTGCTCATACAATGCTTGCTTTAAACAGTTGACAGAGACTGGTAAACACAGATAAACCTGCTAATTGTTGCAAAAAAGGATCTGCTTTATTTCTTGGTTCTCCATAATTGCTGCACGTAGCTTTATCTCAGTATCACACAATAGGAAAACCAGAAGGGAAAGAAAAGGGCTTTGTCCACACTTGGTGCACTGTGACGCTAATATAACTACCTGCAGGACTACAGCTGCTTTATACTCTCTCGCTCAAATGCAATGTTCTTACAGATTCTCATCCTCATGCTACAGAGACCACCACATTTCATAAACAGCCATCTGGTGCAAAATGATCTGTTTTTATTTAATTCCCAAAAAGAATTAGCCTGAAAGCTTGATTCATAATCATCAAACAGGTTTCATGGCATAATTCACAGCATTAGAGTCAAAATATCATCTTATAGCTATTATGTAGTGCAAAGGATATCAACATTTCCTACAAATTAGCAGAAAGATCGACTAATTTGCTAGGCAAGAACTGTGACATTTTCCTCTTGAGGCATTTGGAGACTGAGCTAATAAAGAATCAGCTCTGGTGAGTTCTGTGGACGTTAATGTTTCTAATATTAAACCTTTTTTTTTGTGAAAGAGAAACCCTCTATTGTATGGTTCTAGATATAAGCAGTAGGGGTCTTACCAGAGGGACAAATCAGAGGACCATTTAGGGAGAGACGTTTTCTGAATCCTTAGCGTGACACAGAATGTATCTGGCCATCCGTCTTAGGTAAGGACAAAATAACTCTGCTGCTGCAGACAGGCCAAATAATATCTCACCATAACTCTCTGCTATAGGTATCTTCTGTCAAATTAAACTGTCATCACTTACTTCTCTTTTGGTTTGTTTCCTGGGAGGTACTAGTAGTAGATGTACATTCTATTTTTAAAGCGAGGGTAACATTTGGTGCTGCAAGGGTTGATATATTATTATACCACTGACTATCTAACACAACTTACGGCCCTCGGTAATGTTTGCCAACCAGATGCTTTCTCCCAAAAAAATGTAAATAAAATTAATTGCACATTGCTTGTGTTTCTTCCCTAGAGCTATAACCCTGCTTTCATAGCAAGATACAGTGTGTCTGCCATTTCTGCCAGTAGTGGATGCTGACTCATCAACACAATAATGCATCAGTTTTCTCAGCAAATTTGACTATGTTGTTCATCCTTATATTGTTCACCTGGTTGGATAAACCATGACAGGAGGAATGCACTTACACTGCCAATCTTTCTTATTATTTGTTACAGTTTAATCACTAATGGCACAAACAACACAAACAAAAAGGTACAGATTGACATGTAAATCAGGAAAGTTTCAAACCAAAAATCCATGTCTTCATATAAAAGGACCTGCTTCCTAGCAAGCTCCTAAGATCCTAAGGGCAATCTTAATGAGTGCTTTATTAAAGGCATTTGGAGGGTAAACCAGTTAAGCCTATAGATAACAGACTCAGGTATACGCTAGTATCAGTTCTAAGACAAATAAATGTCAAAAGTGCTTAATTACACAGATCAACATGTAGAACATTTCCAATTAGTTTTGTCCTAAAAAATCTCCATACATACATAGGTTAGCATATTTAAAATGACTATATCTTATGTTTTGGTGCTAAATATTTTACATTAACAATGACTTCAAGAGGCAACGTTCCAGTTAACGTGAATATATGACTGCTGTGAACACAGCATGGTTGAAGTGGCAAACAAGCCACAGAAATGAGAAAGTAATAGTGTAACATCTGTACCAGTGTCACTTATTTTACACAATTATGTCTAATACTTGGCTAATAAATAGACTTCACTATTGTTTTCGCATGATGATATAAATGGCGTTACAAGATGGTGAAATGCTACATGTGTGGTGCAGCACATATTGGTATTCAGACATAACCACAGTGTTGCTTGTTACTCAGAAGGCTGGTTCATACTTTCAGCTATATAGAAAGATGGTTTATGGGTAAGTGGTGTGCACTGGTATACTGTTGTCCTAATGTCCAAATGCCAATGTACAGCATTTACCTATAAACCTCAGAGAAGCTGTATCCAGATGTGTACCCGGAAATATTGTGTCTTCTTCTGCAGATTTGATTAAGGGCTGCTGAGTAACCTTGGTTACTGGCCAAAATACTCCTCAAGTGTAAAAAAAAGTTTTAGACACGGAAGTGTAAACAGTAAAATTTTCCCTGCATGTTAACAATCAGAAAGTGATACCAGTTTGAAAGCGAGCCTGTTCATGCTGTTAAGTCTCTTAGGGTGGTGTCTGTAATCAAATGTGTTCTCAATGATAAACCTTTTGCATAAGACAGCAATAAATAAACAGAATGAGCAAGCATCCATTGTGTCACAAAACAGTATTATTACATCACTGGATGGTGGAAGTATACTGGATGCAGTACCGGTCCCAAACCTGGAAAAATGTGAGGGTTGTGTCAGGAAGGGAATCCGGCGTAAAACCTGTGCCAAGTTGTTGTGCGGACCAGTTGGTCCGCTGTGGCGACCCTGAACAGGGAGCAGCCGAAAGCAACTTTTACTGGATGGTGGAAGTATATCCAGGAAACTGCAATTATGATATTGTGGCATATGCGACTGTAAAGTCAGAGTTTTTATCAGTTGTAGCTGTCATTATAATGGCCAATTAAATCCTGCATTATCTCACATGTTACTTCCTTTTTTCTTCTAATGGATTCCCAGTAAAGATGCAGTGTAGGTGATGTAAACCACAGCAACTCAATTTAGAAAACATCTAAAACATCCATCATTCTGTGATTGCTAGAATTGTAGATTTAAAAGTTAAAGTGAATTGCTTCAGTCCATGAACCACTTCGCACTGCTAATAAACCGACGTATAAAAAAAGCTTTAGTAATGTTTTCTTAGTTTATAAATGAGTTCTATTTTCCCCGGAGCACTTGTCAAAGAAAAAAGAAAAAAAAAAAGAAGAAAAAACAGAAAATTACTTCAAAGTTTTCAGAACAGAGTACTTTGTGTTTTACAGTTTCTCAGTAACAAGCTGCATATTTTTCTTATTGCCATCGAGAGAGCAAAAAGGGGAGGCAGGTGCTATTATAATTATAATATGCTGTTCTTAAATAAATAGGCATAGATAAATTGCTGTGGTAAAAGAGGAATAAAGCTCTTTTGGACTGTTATTGGAACATACACAACAAATTTATGTATTGCTGCATCACATGACCCTGATTTTCATATAACAGGATGCCACATAGTGTGTTACTGTGTTCTTGATGTGGTGTAAGAGATTTAGAACCAGGATGTATTTAGCATTCATTCTAAAGTAAAACACGAGACTTTTTAGTTGATATGTTCACGTTACGTAAAGCCCATAAACAGCGCCCTCAGATATTTACAACTATACGGACACACAAGTATAAACCTCAACAATCAAGGGCCAGTTTACTTACAAGACAACTTCATAGGCAGCATGCAAATACAGAATTCTGTGTGTCTTCAGTGTCATGAGTGGGTGGAAGCTGATGTGCCTATGATACTACAATATTGAAAAAAAATGTGAAAAAAAGACAGAAAAAAAAGATGAGAAACTGTTCAAATATATTCTTCAAGATCCAACTTCATCATTATGATACAGATCAAAATACTAGAATCATCAGATATAGTGGCAAAACTATCCTCTGTCAGTACTATCAACAACACCAAAACATACCACTTCTCACAACTGATCAGTTACATTAGACCTTTCATATGGAGTTCATCAATCTAAGAAAGGCATTTAAACCTTAGCAGATGCTCATTTTTGCCAGATAGTGGAGATACTGAATTTAAGTAGCAGAAGTGGTGCACGCATTTACTTTTCTAGCAACAGAGACTACCACGAAGGGATTCTTATTCAAAGCAGTGCCAGGATCTCCACAGAGAACTTGTTGCAAACAAATTTCTTAACTAGTTTTCTAGAGACCAGTACCCATTACTGATTATCTCTTTTTAATTAAGAAAGCCCTTCAAACTCCCCATATTGCTTATAAAACAAGAAGAAACTATTATGAAACCCTAATTCAGCCCAGAAATTGGATTATTTGCCAACCAGTGCTACCTTTCACAAGTTACTAGGAAACACAGTCTAATAATGCTGCATCTGTCACAAGTAAAAGTGCTGAAATATCAGCAGAGACTTTTCACTCAGCAAATTTGACCACAAGCACAACATTTTAGTTTCAGCATACATGCATACTGTAACTGGTTGAGTAAAACCACAACAGAAGTGTTGGTCAGTTTTTTTTTTATCACATTTGCAGTCAGCAAATGTACTGAACACTATTTATTTTTAATAACTAGTATTTTATTTTTCATGGCTATGTATTTTTCAGGATATTATTAGAATCTATGCCATTTATGGGAATTTTCCTCTAGCCCTTTATCAGTGTCAGTCTATTTTTTGAAGAAGAAGAATTTGAAGAATTACTCTCAAATACAATACTCTCAACCCAGCAGTGACACTGAAGTGCTTACAAATTAGCACCCATTAGCATCCCAGTGTCACCACTGAGAATTTAATACCACCTAAATCATTTTTGGTCAGTTGTGTTACTATGGTGGTACCCGAAAAGAGCTGGCAAACTGCACATAGCAACAGATAGACAATATTCAGTAATTAGAGCATACCTACAAAATCAGGTATACAGTGGGTGTTCCTGATAAAATGGCCAGTGAATATTTTTAAATCCAATGTGCTGAAAAAAAGAAAAATATTTAAAAACTTTTCATTTTTCACATTGCAGCTGCTTTGTTGTCTGTAACATCTCTTGTATCAAAGCTTTTTATTCACTCAATTTATTTTAATTTCTTGAAGTTTTCTTTCCCCCCAGACATATGTCATAGGCAGCTGCCACCAGAAATCAACAAGGCGGCAATTGGCCTTGCTCGAACCTCTTGAATGCGGGATAGCTGAGTGTCTATTCAATGTGATCCTAGTCAGTTGCGGACAGTTTTTTTTTTTTTTTTTTTTTTTACTATACCGAAGTAAAACCAAAGTTTTACTAGTTTTTTTTACTATACCGAACTGAATGCATCAATTTCTGACAATATATGATTTGTAGCTTGAAGAGATATGGTGCTTTGCCATGGAAGCTCTCAAGACAAGACTTAGGATCATACTAACATACTGTAATAAATATTGTCAGTAAATATTTGAGTATCTATTGACTTCAATTCCTTCAATTTCAAAAGAAACAAGTCCCCCCCCCAAAAAAAAACAAAAAAAAAAAACAACAACCCCTAAATATAAAATCTAGAGCAGTCATGACTTCAGGCACTACATGGTCAACTCATTTAAACCCATGTGCCACTTATGTAGAGCCTTCTGCCAGTGTACTTGTTTTCTACCTGCTTTTGCCCACTTGAGCCACATATTCGCCTTAAAGGTGTGTTTTATAATACAGCCAAGAGTTTATGCTGCCTAAAAAGGCCAGTTACTAGTTAAAATCATAAAACAAATGCAATTGACCTCTGTTGAGAGGGGGTCTTTTATGTTATGTTGGAAAAGAATAGAAATGACAGGTGAGCATGATGAGCTAATGCTCCAAGAACAGCCTGCAGTAATAGGACACATCACATTGCAGGCAGCCAAAGTGGCTCAGTCGTTTGGCCAGCTGGAGTTTCTTAAAAAAGCAGAAAGGTAAGGGTTTATTCAACATTATTCAACCTTAACTTTGAAAGACTTCATCCTTTAAAGTTAAGGATAAAAACTTGCTGACCCCCTACCAGTTCCTCTGATTTCTGTATGCCAATTATACTCTCTTATGGCCAAAACATCTAAACACACAGCAGGCATAAATGTCCAACAAAAAGTGAGGCTACAGTAGTTAGCATAAAATAAAAGAATTAGCACATCATTATTCAAATAAATGGGTGATCAAAGCAACATACTCCAAACAGACTCCAGTATGTCATGTAACAACTATAGCAAGTCATAGTTTCTTTAACTGGTTTCCAATATACTGTGTAGTGAAGCTTAATTGATCCATAGGTAACATTGCTAACACATATACAAGGTATATATACACTACACAACCATGCGTTATGCTTGTTATCTTCATTAAAAGTAAATGTGATGTTCTCTGTATTGCAGTTCCTCAGTATTTAGGAGGCTGAATGCAGCTTTGTAAGTTTGCATTTAAATTATAAATGAGTAAATGAGCCGGAATCTATTAACGTTTTAACATATGAATGCCATGATAAAATGTTTAAAAAAAGATGAGGGATGATCAGAGACAGAATATACTCAGGAAGTGAGAGTATGTTTCATTTGAAACTTTTGCGCCAATGGCATTTATATCGTTGTTTTTTTTCACTTCTTTGCTTTTTGTTAATAAGAAAAAAATGTTTGGACCATATTATCATATAAGACAAGAACTTTTATTTTATTTACGTGACTAAGATGTTATTTACCTACCAATGAATACATGTGCGAAGTTTTACAATAAATTTGTAAGTCAAATATCAAACATTTTTGGCTTAAATCAAAAAATTGGCAACTGAAACCTCACAATTCAACTCCCCAAAGGGGTCATGTGCCAATTCCTGCCCAGCAGCCAGCTCTTCTCTAAAGCTATATTCACACATACGACGATTTTATTGCTGCAAACCTCCAGTTGCTGAACTATAAAGTTGCCAGTAGGCGTTCTACTACTAACTGCGATAGTAATAACCTTTATCACTGGGTGGTGCAACTAGCATTCTAGCTGTCTTCTGACAGTTACACTATCATACTGAAAGGAAATTTGGCGTTTGAATATAAAAGTGTATATATGTGTCATATCATACAGGATGAAGGATAAGCAGTGTGCACTCTTTGCCAGGGATCACGTGCGCTCTACTGTCATCACTCACATTAGTCCCTGCACCGAGTCACTCAATATTTGTTTTAAACTTTTCTTAAATTTGTTGTGTCACTGAACACGCCCACAGCTAGTTGCCAATGGTCGCTGTCAATCAAATTGTATGATCTCTGGTTGCTTTGTCACTGCAAGTCACTATATGTATGAATGTAGCATTACTTATGGCAGGGTGAAGGCAAATACATGCTTCATCTGAGACATGTGACCATAGCTTTTCCAACTGCTCCTCATACTGCATCACATGGCAGTGTAACTCACTCAGAGGAAAGTGCTCTCTGCCTGCTTCCCTCATAATGAGCTCTCAAATGCCTACAATTGGCCAGTGTCACTTTGATTGACAGAGGAGAGAGACTATATCATTCCTCCCACCTAAAGAGCATGGCCAAACTTGTTCCATTGGTTCCCAAAATGTATTACACTGCAACAATTGGCCTAAAACCGAGTGGGTCAGGTATGATTTTCCCCGATTCCTGAAGGTGCTGAAAAGTATGACCTTGCCATATTTTTGTTTGAGAGGGATGTGCTTTTGAAATCTGCTTCTGTTTTGGAAAACGGCAATTATGGCAGATAATTACCTCATTACATACCATTTTGGTGAGGGGAGAAAAAGAAACTTGTGGCTCCTAGTGGCTCCTGTTTCTTTAACATTTTAACATTGTGCCAGTGTCCTCTCACTTAGCGCTATCTAAATGGTGTCAAATACTAAAAGCTGGTGTAATTGTGCTGCATATATGACCTTGAGCATAGTACCAAGAGAGATGAGGATAGAAAGTGTTTCAGCACACTTTCTCTAAATTCTTGACATATATCTAGCCAGATAACTATTATTTAGCATTGAAACAGTTAAGAAACAAAGTGCATAAATTTATCAGAGCTTATAAACACTTCATCTTTACAACTATGATTTTTATTCTGCCCTTAAAGGTCTAGACATTTAGCTAATTCTTTAATTTCTAGGAACATATCTCAGCACAAGGGTTGTAAAAGTGCCATTTGGCAGAAAATTAAACCTGCCTTTTTCAAAACCAAAAAGCTCTGTAAGTCTGTGCCAACTCAGCCATGGATATATTCAAATCAAGAGAATACTGAAAAAAAAATTGTATAGAAAGTACATAATTCAAAGTTTTGTTACTATGACTGCATATAAAGTGTGTACACAAGTTTTCCAAGCACAAGTTCTGCTCTTGGACTAAACTACATTGTGGAGTCTGTACTGAAACCTTTTTCAGTATAATAGCAGGTGCTGAGCATGAATGACAGAAGACAAACTGGAAAAGGACACACCGTCTCATAAGCAAAACAAATATGTAAAAAAGACAGAATAATCTAATTGGATCCAAGTTAATTTGATAACAGCACAACACAACACATCTATCACCACATTCTGAAGTATTGAGTTATACAGAAATCCTAAATGGAAAGTGGAAGAACAGGAAATATGGTGTAATGATTTCACAATGCTGAGACAAAGAAAAATGAAATTCAGTGAGTGAAGGCACATTTATTTTCTGCACCTACAAACTGGAACAATGGATTTACATCAGCACAGACAGGTAAGATGAGAAAATTATAAAGTCTATAAAGAAAGGTAATATTGCATATACAGTGGTATTTTCAAATTTCCTCTAAGATGAAAAGTTGTTTTTTAGGTTCTGAGTACCCTTTTAGTTATCACTACTAATGGTCAGAGAAAACTGTCCACTGTTCTTTCATGGACGTATGACCCTAAAGCAATCCGTGCATATTGTCAAGGTTACGTTTTTGTTCCAGGCTCTAATTCAACACAGACATGATGATTGCCGGGTTGTATCTTATGTTACATGTTATAATTATTTCTGCTTATTAAAAGTAGTGTGTGCAGGGCATTGGTGGCTCAGTGGTACGTTTCTCGCCTCTCATGCAGAAGGCCCGGGTTCAATTCCCAGGCAATGCCCAAACCCCAGCCACTGGATGCAGTGCTGGTCCCAAGCCCAGAAAAATGGGAGGGTTGCGTCAGGAAGGGCATCCGGCGTAAAACCTGTGCCAAGTTGTTGTGCGGACCAGTTGGTCTGCTGTGGCAACCCTGAACAGGGAGCAGCCGAAAGCAATTTAAAAGTGGTGTGTGCAGACCTTTCCCTTATTACTTAGATCCAAGGCTGTGAATAAACCACAGCATAAACATGGCTTTTTTAAAAAAAACAACAACTCTGTGCCAAGTCAGCCACAGTAGAATTTAAATCCAGAGAACATTCATTCATTGTCTACCGCTTATCCGAACTATACTCGGGTCACGGGGAGCCTGTGCCTATCTCAGGCGTCATTGGGCATCAAGGCAGGATACACCCTGGACGGAGTGCCAACCCATCGTAGGGCACACACACACACACACACTCATTCACTCACGCAATCACACACTATGGACAATTTAGAGATGCCAATCAACCTACCACGCATGTCTTTGGACTGGGGGAGGAAACCAAAGCACCCGGAGGAAACCCCCGAGGCATGGGGAGAACCGAACCCCCAACCCTGGAGGTGTGAGGCAAACGTGCTAACCACTAAGTGCCCCCCCCCATCCAGAGAACATAATAAAGTATATACGTATGAAAATAGATGAGAATGAGATTTTACATAAAAACATTGTTGTGATGAAGTACCTAACTTAAGATGTTTCAGTAAATTAATATAAAAGAATGGTTTTGTGAATGAATGAAAAAAGTAATAAAATATTTCATACTTCATTAGCAAATATGGCTCATATATTAGAGGGATAAAATTCTACCAGAAAGACAATTAATAATTTTTTATTCTCCATGTTTTTCGTGACTGCAGTAGTCATAACATGGTCCTGATGAGTGCTTGGCTTCCTAAATGAAAGGAAACCCCATTCCTGCAGGATTCCATAACTTTAAGGGTTTCCATCATCAGCATGGATAAACCAAAGGATGCTCACAGGTTCCAGATTAAACCTTTTTTCTAGGACTGTATGCTGCAAGATAAAGTGACTTAATATGAATAAATTAAAAACACTCTACACAAGAAACAAACAAACAAAAAAAGAAAACAAAAAGTGGTTTATAATTTTGAGGATATAATGCATCTAGCTCATGCTCTTCTGAAAACCACTTCTTGGTTTTCTTGGTTCATTGCTATAATGCCAAGAAAGCTATTGTGTAATGTCACTGTCTAACTAACATCAGCTGTTGACACAGGCCACGCCACTGATGTCTCAGTAGCCTAACTAACTCTAACTTTAGCAGTGATAACCACACCATCAGTACAAGGATAAAACACTGATGACATCAGATGCAGCCAGAGTTCCTTATGGACCCTTTAATGTGGTGATCTGACTGTCCTGCACACGGTGTAAACAGAAAAGGCTAAAAGCCAACAAGGTGTCACACTACCGACTGATTAATACTGTGATGCACACACGGTATAAACCTTCTATAAACTGCAAATAGCCGAATACACACATTTTCTGTCTTATAGCTGACTGCATCACACTGCGACGCATCGGAAGAAGTGCAGCATGCGGGCCTGAACAGAGCATAAACAAAACCGCTGAAGTAACACGTTTCAAAGACAGAAATGTTGCTGTAGTTTGTTTAACATACTCGAAGCCCTTTAATACACACGTATAGTGATGAAGGCTGAAAAACAGACCCGAGCGTGACATCACCAGGTAGCTATTGCCTCAGACACATCAAGGAAACAAGAGTAGCTTCATGCATGACCCAACATCCTGCATGTGGCTAGAATTCACGGAACCAGGATAGTAAATACCGAAAAAGCACAAAGCCTCAGAGAAAGCTAGCAAAATCTCTCAGCACGTAATGCGGGCTATCTCGTGGCCCGCTGGACGGAGCGCTGCCTCCCCTCATCCCTGTCATAACGCTGAATTTAGCGTAATGTTGACATACAATACAGCGTATGACCTTCCAGGCCCGAGCTGCCTGCAGTCGTGCAGTCTCTTGCGCTTACAGGGACGAAAGCAATAGCGCCTTGATCCGGGCGGCTCGGTACGTTCTCCCGTCACATCCTATCCACCTGTCCCGAGCGCTCGCCGCCTTTCGCCTCCATTTGCGCTGTCGCTTCAAGTTTGTTCGTCTCCTACGTGCAAAAAAAACAAAAACAAACAAAAAAAACTCACCCAAAACGCCAGAAGATGTTGGCTGGCACGAGGCGCTTTGCTCCGGTTTTTCGGCTTCTGCTTGCGCGCGGTGGCGGTTGCGCGAGCCGTCGGGATCGGCGCCGTTACTGGCGGAGGCAGCGTCGGGCATGCTGCTTAAGCGGGGACTGACTGTTAGGGTTTTTATTCCAGAGGAAAGGGGAGGGGATGCAGCAGTGTTCTAAGCTGTAGAAGCATGCAGTGAGTGCCGGTTCGGATCGGTTAACGGGGGTTAACGGAAAAGGAGCGTGAAGGGACGGTTGTGGGTCATCCTGCTTTGTAGGGGGTTAGGAGTGCAGATCCACCGCTTTCTGTTGAGCACAGGCTTTACTATGGAGGAGGGACAAAGGAGAGAAGTGACACATCGTGTGTGTGTGTGTGTCTCTCTCTCTCACACACACACACACACACGACTGTCTTTATGTCCTTTTGAGAACCTTCCTTTTTTAATGCAGTTAATTAATGTTTTGCCTACACCTAAATATAACACAACTCACCAACCAAAAGGACACAAACAAATCTTTCTGTAAACAAATAAACACAAACAACAACAGCAACAACAACAACAATAATAAAAATAATAACAACAACAACAACAACAACAATAATAATAATAATAATAATAATAATAATAATAATAATAATAATAATTATTATTATTATTATTATTATTATTAAAAAATCATTTAATATAATACATTTTGTAAAAAAAAAAAAAAAAATACTAAAAATATTTGTAAAATAATTTTTTACGGTTTTTTGTATTGTGGGCACCAGTAAAATGTCCACATAAGGCCAAAACTGTCAAATATTCTAATCGAACATTTGGTCCCAAACAAGATGTAGGTGCACACACACACACACACAGACCAAATGAGCTAAAGCCAATGTCTCAAGTTTCCCCTTACACCCTCACATCACTTTTACAACTTCCTGTGGCCACTGCGCAGTGGTTTTGTTCGTATTGTTTTCGACCTCTTTTAGCTCTTTTAATCAAATCAGAAAGGCTTTGCATCATTTCAGAGCTAAATACTAAAAGTTGCGTGACTCATTTCTCTCAGCAGGTGCGTTCCGTAAAATGGTGGCGCTAATGAGAGGCGGATGGTGACAGATTATAAAGAGCTGTATGGTTTATTTATCAGTGCAAAAAATATCCTCCGAGCTGAACATTTTATCTATGATTCAAATTTGTATCAAGTTGCCCAAGATCCTAAAGTAGCAGAGTTTCACGATCAGTTACACAACATACACTTATATATACATATGTCATATATACATACATATATATAATGAAGAGAATAGCTATTAACCTGCAGTATAAGAGCACTATGGCGAGAGCAGTAGACAGTGTAATGCTACTGTAAGGATAAAATAACACAAGGAGCTTTATTTGGCAGTAGTCATGCAGTGCTTTGGGATATCTAAAATCGTGCTCAAAACTGCAAACTACAGAGAAGACCATACATATTTCTGTTCCTATACCCTGTAAGCCACTGAGCAACCCTCCCCTCACTGCTGAGAGGAAGACAAGCCATATAATTTCTGCTTACTCACCATCCTCATGCCACACCACCTCTGCAGAGAGGTGCACCATGCTGAATGAGCTATGGGATGTTGCTATACTCTCAGTTTATTGCTCATCATTTCCTGCTGGTAGTTCATAATATTTTATTTTTATATTATTATTTCCTTTATAACATTAACGTGAGCAAACCCAGGAGATGAGAAACGTGGTAAAAACTTTATTATTTAAATATATGGGCCATTTTAATGTAACAATAAGAAAATAAAGAACTTGTACCAGAATCACAAACGCCATGTATAGATATTTGTGTTATAAATGTACCAGGCAGTAATACTGGTGAATTGTTAAAAATTATATAAACGACACCAAACGCCCTCGTCACCTGCTCTCGGCAATATTAAAAAGAGACTCTGTACGCAGAGCCGTAAATACTAGTCTTTTTTTTTTTTTTTTTTTTACACAACCGGATCTGTCCATGTTTACCTTTGCAGTGTCAATACGGACGCTTTATGAGGACGCACAGAGGCGGGATTAAGTTTAATTGACGGCAATCACAACGAATTACAAACGTCCAGTGGATTACGTAATGGAGACCCGCACCAATGAAATTCACCGAAAACAAAACAACAGCAACCTCATTGGATTTTAAACGGGAAGATGGGCTTTCGGTGCATGTGTTCGAGGATGCTTTTTGTAGTTTCTACTACACGTATGTAGTCAAAAAAAAAAATGGCACAATGTTAAATGTAACAGCGAATGGATGGTGTAACTGGAACAATATTTTTATTTCCTAAAATATTACCCAATGAGTATCCTTAGTGAAACAGCAGAAGTCTACCATGACGCTTGCCGGCTGCTGGAGGATTGCCCTTTTTAAAAATGTCATAAGGTTTGTGAGATCCTTTTGTGCGGATAAGTCGATTAGATTTATAGAACGTGTTTGGAAAAGTTCAATCACTGTGACATTTTAAAATTCCCTGATGACGAACGCCTTCATAAACCTTATACAGAATATTCATGTGTAATTCCCTAGGCCACGAGTGTACCTCAGGTGTCCCGTCGTCTTAGGTCAGTCTTGCCCTGTTAGATCTCTGTGCAGCAGTCCTGTCCCTGGATTGGAGGACACGATCTTCGCGTTGTCTTCTGGAAGAGGCCGGTGTGGAGTAGCCGTGGTGCGTGTGAGCGGACCAGATGCAGCCGAAGCTCTGCGCGCTCTGTCCGGCCTGAAGCGCGCACTGACCCCCCGCACTGCGCACCTCCGCAACATCACACACCCCAAATCTAACGAGCTGCTGGACCGCGGCCTTGTCCTGTGGTTCCCAGGTGCGTGATTGCGAATAGTGGGATTTCACTCTCTGGGGGACCTACACAACACTTTGCTGTATTGCTGCAGGTTTAAAAAAGTAACGTTGCAATTAATTTGCATCATGCTTGTGTGATTTTATTCTCATCTTGTCCATACAAGTGTATGCAAACAGTATTAATGTTTTCACACCAATAGAGGAACGTATTAACACAGTATTACAAAGTGGAAGAGAGTAAAAAAATCCTTTAAAACAAAAAAAAATCATTTCGTTTTCAGTAATCGCTTTGTCCTGGTCAGGGTCACAGTAAACCTGGAGTTTATTGGATGGTATACCACTACTAGACATATGCATATATACACATTCATTCACACCTTTTCGCAATTTTTGAGACATCTTTTCTCATACTGTCACATTTTTCTTTCAAGTAAAAGTTGTTTATGTAAAACTCCACACTGACAGTGACCTGAGCTAAGGACTGAATCAAGATTCCTGGAGCTCTGAGGTGGCAATACTTTCAGGTTAAGAGTATTTGAGGAATCCCCCTTGAGTAATATTGAGTAATACTTGTTGGTCCATATTATAATGAAATAAGACAAAAACTTGCATCAAATCTCTTGTTGGTTAACATTCAGCTCATAGTAAGCTGTATAAATTGGACCAAAATCATAATCTCAAATAAAAAAAATCAACACTGAGGACTGCTTGCTTTGACATGGTTTGATACTGGCATTTATTTAATTGTTCAAAAATGTTTTGTTGCATTTCATGAATGTTATCAAGACCTTCACTCACACTCACACTCACAATCTGGGCCAGTGTACCAACTCTAAGCACTCTAAGTATACTTTGTGTGTTTTCTTCAGGCCCTAACAGTTTCACTGGAGAGGACAGTGCTGAATTTCACATACATGGAGGACCTGCTGTCATTAGTGGTGTTTTACAAGCCCTTGGTATGTATATCTTTTGTGGAACATTAATAGGCTGTAATTCTATGTGATGACTGAATTGGCAGCATAACTCTAGGATGTGTGGGCTGTTCTATGGTTTGTTGCATTTCTAACTACAAGACGGCAATAACAAGTTGGTCCCAGGATTCTTTTTTTATATACTGCAAGTCTCAAATGCACATTGATCTTTAATTTTTTGTTTTTTTTTGCATTTGCACTTTAGGTAGTCTGCCTGGACTGCGGCCTGCCGAGGCAGGTGAATTTACCCGGCGTGCGTTTTATGCTGGAAAGTTGGATTTGACCGAAGTAGAGGGGTTGGGGGATTTGATCCATGCAGAGACTGAAGCTCAGAGGAGACAAGCTCTCCGGCAGATGTCAGGGGACCTTGGTCGCCTCTACAGTGAATGGAGTCAACAGCTTAAGCATGTATGTAATCTTTCTAAGGTCAATACAACACAGTCAGGTACAATAGTAGGTCTGTATCCTAGTTTAAACATACAAACAATAATAATGCTATATTAAGGATGCATAATTCTGTTAGTATGTATATGGTTTAGTATATAATTTTTAGATGCATATTATTCTTGGAATCCTTTTTGCCCTCTCTGTTTTTTACGTACATTGGAAAACAAGGGTTTATTTTTCCAATCAGAAAGGATGGGGATAGAAAGGTTTGCACTGTTTTGTGTTACCACAGTATCAGTAACATCTCAGTGGCCCAATTGTAGTACTGCTAAAAGTACTGGTACATTTTTAACCACAACCTGAAACTTTTTTTCCTTTTGTTAGCTCTGGTCATACATCAGATTGTGCAGAAA